>JADMLD010000759.1:8500625-9715000 GCA_017589585.1 Phylloscopus whistleri | reverse complement strand
CCTAAAGCATTTGTATTGGCTTCTTCTGTAGTCAGTGGAAAAAGACAAATCCAGAAAGTGAATACTACCTTTCTGAAATACACAATCAAGGAATTTAGAGTGAATCAGTCTCTGGAGATTTTCTCCTTCTGCCTAAAAAGAGCCTTATGACTAGTTTAGTCTAGACCCTGTTTTTTCAGATGATTCTCAGTATCTGCCTTCAAACATACTCATTAAGCTAAATAGAATAATATGGGAGCATATTTCTCAAATTTCTTTCTGTAATGGGGACCTGTATTGGTTTCGCATGGCCTGGTTTTGGAACTGGGGAGGCTACAGAGGTGGCTTCTGTGGGAAGTCAATGTCACAGTGCAGCAAGTAGCACTCGAAATTTTGCACAAAGCTATCCCATTGCCATCATTAGGAAACCAGTGAGTCCTACCTAGCACACTGTACTGTCATCTGGACTTGCTCCCCCCCTCTCCTGTCTGCTGCCTCTTGCTTTCCCAGTTATTATATGCAACAAAATAAGCGAGCGCTATCCCGGTAAGAAGTTGGCCAAACACACATTGCACCACTTCCACAGCTTTCAAGTGGTTACTTGCAATAGCTATGTTTGCCAATAAAGTCTGACTTTCCGAGCTAGAGCATCAAAGAGTAGGCTGGATCTGACAGCAGCACACAGCCTGCAGAGCTCATGGGCTGGGTGCCAGCTACATCCCAGCAGGAGTTGCAACCAACACTAGTCCTGTGCACCAGCTGGCCAGATTGGTGAACAGTGGTCTGCAACACACTCTTTGCTTTGATCTTGTTAATATGGAATCAGGAGAAACTGCAATGGATCCTGGTATGAATCCTTTTGCGGAACCTTATACAAGCAAAAGTTTCTGTGGCCTCTTGTACATCTCTAACATTCAGGCAACATGGTCTGAGAAGTCTCTGAAATGGATATGTCACCTTCCAAATACACCGTTAGCTGCCAATGAATTTCCTAGTGGTCATGGCACTTCTTTTGACCCAAAGCAACTTTATCAAGTGGTTTTCTGCTAGGGCAAGCTAAAATAACCTTCAGCATACATTTCCATAATATTGTCAGTTGTGAAGTTTTTCCTTTGTTGTTTTTCCCTCACAGGCTTGAAGCCATCTCCACTCAGTAATTTCTCTATTTCACTCTACACTCTTCAAACTATCAAAGAAAATATTTAGCAGGGCAGAGAGTTGCATATGTCAATTCTTCAAATACTTTCCTGGTAGTGTGCTGTAATCTCCAAAAAAGGAACTTCTGGTTCAGGGACTCTCCTTGCAGTTGTGTTCTCTATTGCTGCTCAGCTTGTGGAGAGGAAATAAACAGAATATAAGGGTGCAATACTTTAGTACTGCTGCAAAACAAATAGCTTAGTGTACAGCTCTCCTTGGACAGTACTGACCTCAGCATTAGAAAAAGCAATCTTCTAGAAAGATACGAACAACACTGTCAGCTTCCTACCACAGCTGAAGTATGAAGATCCGAGGATGAGAAGGCATGGTGCCACAGTGTGGGATATTATGTACCTAGGCACACATGTGCTGTGTCAAAGTCAAAGCAGTACTATCACACACATGGTCAGGCTGGGCACAAATCTGGCAGTGGTGATTAAGAAACCGTTTTTTTCACTGATTTGCAGACACTCAATAATTGAGTTATACTTTGAGTGATTTATAATCAGCAAAGTCTCCAAAAGGTTGGCTAAGCTACTGCTACAGTATGAATTTCCCAATTTTGTGGGGAGATTAAAAGAAAGAAGCTATAAACTAAAGTAAACAGGAAGAGGTTTGCTAATCATTTTAAACTTTGGGAAAATACATCTATTCTAATCATAATAAAAAAAAATGCCACCACAAATACACCATGTTACCACAGTAATATTTTTGATCTGATTTTTTGTTAGAAAAAACTGCTAATGATAAACACAAAATTACTTTTCTAGAATTTTGATAAAATCATACATGCCCTTACTGAGCACCACGTGTGAGTAATATTTCAGTTATTCCACTGATGTCACTGAGATGGAATTAAAAGTGCTGAAATTTTCAGTGATGGATATTTCACTGCAGCTGTGAGCAATGTGTTCCTCAGAGACTAATTCTCCTGGGGCAATGTTAAACCCTTGGACTTGCATCTTATTTGTAAAGTCATACTATTTAAAAATAGGATCAAAAGAGATCAAGCCAAGAATCTTAGCCTTGTGTCTATTTCAGTATATAAATTAATATAATAAATTATAAATAAATGGGTTTTTATACATATATATGAATGCATGTCATAAAAAATAAACCATAAAGTATGTTAAAATAAAATCAACAAGAAGAGTGCGTTCAAGGTTAAAACTAAATGTGATTGTCTAAAAAATGTCAACAGCTAAATATAAAAGGGTAGAATTTTGTTAAAAAAATTTAGGTCTAGCTGCCTTACTTCTCTTACATTTTAATTCTCTTGAACTTATTCTACTGCTTTCCAAATACTTAATTCTCTGATTTTCTTAAACAGATAAAATTAAGTGTATAATTAATTATAAAATATGTAAAAGCAGTTCACACAAATGAATAATTCTACCAGAGAAGCTGCTTTGCAAATGCAAACAATCCTTTGTTGTCGTCTTTATTTAGGAGCATACACTGATCTCCAGAGCTGAAATGGACTTTTGAAAAATGTCGTTTATTCAAAGAGCACTCGAGCATGTATTTAAGAAGGAAGTTTGGACACAGAACTGTAAGCCCAGTAAGATGGATGGCAAGAACCCTTTCTGACCAGTTCACCTTCATGAACTAGACTTATAAGAAAGCAGACCTGGATACAGTGGATGGGGAAAATCATTACATTATAGCTGCAAGCATTCTGAGCATGTGTCCCTAGGCTGTCTCTAGTGCTTCTCCCTCAGCAGAGCAGGTGTTCCTGAACAGCCTTTTGCCTGTGGCCTGAGGACCTTTCTATGCCTATGGCGAGGTAGTGGAGGGCAAACAGAATAAGTATCCCTGTGAATGCCTCCCCAGACCATTTTCTCAAGCAGCCAGTGGCTTCAGATTTTCCCATCTGGCACACTGCCTGCTCAGACCTGCCCTAACCACCCTTTCCACGGTGTGAGCACAGCTGCTCGCAGTGCCTTAGATGAAGCCAGATCATGACTTTTTTGTTAGAGTTATTTTTAACCTGTCTCTGTTCATTTGTTTGGTTTATCATTTGGTCCCACAAATGATGCCAGCTGCCATAATATGAACCAGTGGCAAGGCATTAGGGGTCCTAGGTGCACCTTAAATGGTTGTTACCACTGAAAAGAGCATGTCAAATACATGGAGCCCTAAAGAGTACCATTTAATGTGGGGGTAAGTCTTTGTGCACTGAGTATGAGTCTAGAAACATAACAGTCCCTTGAACTTAAAAAACTTCACTTTGCCTCTTCAAATGAATTAAATATTTTTCCATAGACATCTTTGATCTTGAAGCTTTGCTGTCTCAAATGTTGTCTCCCCTGGTTTTGCTTAATGCAAGATCAGAATGGATTGATTAGTAGCTCAAAAAAAAAAAAAAAAAAACAAAAAAAACCCTAGTATAAGATTCTAAAGACAGCATTAAAAATCCTACTGTCTAGTTTGGCAGAATGCAGTTGTGTATTCAAACCTAATCTGTCTCCAGTGTGCACTCCTATTTACTTCAGTAATGCACAGGTGTGGTATTAATGATCATGGAACTTGCAGTACAAGAAAAACAAGCTCATTTTCATAAGCCTACCAGACATTCATAATGCCAGGAACTAACATGTAGGGGCTCAAAATTTGAAAAATAGTTGAAAACAAACCTGACAGCATGCATCAGGGCTTGTACTTTAAGTTCTTCCATTCCTAGTGCTGTCTAAAATTTGTCTAAAGCCACAAAGTTTGCATGCATGCTACAGTTATTAAATGCACGATTTTGTCCTGGTTTCTTGATTTGAATGCTCAGACACCCATTTGTGTATTGCACCTGTAAATTCATATATACGCATAAATATATTTTATATGTACTTTAACTTTCTGTGCACGTATTTAACTTCAAGTACTGCATGTGTTTTTGTCACAAGTACAGTAGGTTCCAAGCACAGCTAGTGCAGCTTTCAACTGAGACTATCTCTTGTCAGCCTCAGGCTCAACAGCCTGGCAGGAAAACCTGCAAATCCTGCTGCACCCCACAGATTTCTGTGATTTGCAGTGTTGATAGAAACATCCTCCTTGCTGAGGCGTTAGAAGTTCCCAGATGAGAAACCTTTGCTTCACTCTTCCAAACTCGCCAAATTGTTATACAACTGCAACTTTGAGTCTCTTTGATGCTAAGCTTGGAATATGTGTTATTGCCACACATACAGTAAAAAAAAAAAGCCCAAGAAAACAAACCATCAAGTAAGGAGGACAACACTGCAGCTAGTGGGTGTTATATTGCATGGTTTTAAAAAGGCTAGTATTTCTCCACATGAAAGAAAAGGCTAGGCATTTCTCATAATCAGAAAGATGTTGTTCTGTCCCACAGTTAATAGTGTTATCTCATATTGTCTACCAGTGACCTTAACACAGTCCTACAGTTGCTATGGTTTTGGTGAATTATTTTGAGAAAAAATTTTGTCCATTCTGGTAAATTGAGTGCTCAATAAAATGTATCACTAAATCTTACGTGGTAGGTTTGTTGTTGTTTGGGGTTTTTTGTTTGGTTGGTTTGGTTTTTTTCTCTAACTGATCTGTCACAGATCAGATTTTCAGCTGAAAACTTCAGTAAAGACAAAGGGTCTGGAGAGACATTGGTGAAAAATGTCCTGTAGGATCACAGAATTACCATATCCTGAGCTGGAAAGGACCCACAAGGATCATCAAAGCACAGCTCCTGATGCCAAGGCTTGTTCTCGTTGTTTTAATCTGCAGCCTTAAAGAATGGGTGAAAAAAAATGTTTTAAATATATTTATAATTAGTAAAGACTGTAAACACAACAAAAGACAGCAAATGATAAATTCAACTTGTAAATATTAGAAATAGAGACAAGAAGTAATGTAAGCCTCTATTCTGCAAACAATTTAAGAGCTGTTTAATTTTAAGAGTGTGAGGGTCTTTTAAATGCAGCAGTCTACTCGTGTATCTAAAGTCACAAAAGACATGAGCGCAGGGTTTACTGGACATTATTTGTACACACGTTAAATCCATATATATAGTGAAGTGTACTTTGAAAATCAGATTGCAGTAAAGGAGATTACTTAGAATGCAAGAAAATGCAGACAAAAGTAGGTGTACAAGTGACAGACCAGGGAAGTGCCCTGCTTTAGCTGACCACGCAGCACAGGGGAAAGATTGGCATCTCTTTCACCCAACGGGACATTTGACACTTTCATTAAGTTCATGTGAAGACGTGGGTGCGACAAGCATTTAAGAAACCTTTGCAAATTATGCTTGCTTTTAAGAAAGAGGCAGAGCGCTCCTATTTTATATTGAATAGTAATTCTAACTGGGCTTTTATAAGGTATTTATCTGCTATTTATTTGCTTTTTGAGGTTGCCTTCGGCTGAGAGGTCATAAGAGGCTTTCAGGAGCCCTTTCCAATGCATGGCTGTAATTAGAGCTGCAGGAGCCGCCCGATGAGCCCTTGCTCCCCCGGGTCGGGGGCCACGGAGGTGCCCGGGGCACCGGGAGCGAGCGGGGTTGCGCGGTGCCAGCCCACGCACCGAGCCGTGTCGCGATCCCTGTGGTGTCCTCGGTGGCACAGGAGAGTCCGGCCGCGCTCTCGCTGAAGGCCACGGGTTGTTTGTTACCAGTTAGTGACAAGAGTAAGAAAACCCTTAAATGAAATCTTCGGCTAGGCAGAATAGGTAGGCAATAAAGGTGTTACCAATCACTTTTTCTTTTCTGAAAAGAATTCTGTTTGTACAGTTAAACACACTTCAGATATTAACTACTTTTGATTTTACGGATTCAGTATTTAGAAGCTAATTAATCAGCGTATTAAATCGCACTAATCCTTCCAGAAAGCGCCTTGGTAATTACTTTTTGAGACCATCACTGGTAGATTCAAGTCTGTTTATTCCTCTGAGCTCAGCACAGCAAAAACTTTTAGTATAACAAAATGCTTGCACCTTTTCATGTTAGCTGAAAGAGGTAATAAAGATGTGTTTTAACAAAACAAATGAGAGACCTGTTGTGAAGTCTCAAGATGTTTATTGCCTAAGAAAGGGGGAGGGGACCCTTTTAACACTTTTTAGATGTTGTTTCATTTTAAATTTAATTTAGTATGACAACAAATGTCCATATTGAAAGGGAATAGAATGAGAAAATTAGACCCATAAAAATTTTGAAGTCAATGGGATGATTGTCACTGTTTGGATTTTTAAAAGAAGTCAACTTGAATTTTTTTCCTTAAGGACTATAGCAAAATATAGTTAAAGCAACTCCATTTACGTACCTAAAGGAGCATTTGAGGACTGTCAGGGCTCAGTCATGGTAGGTTTAAAGGGAACCTCTACTAAGAGTTATTGAGGGAAAAGATTATTATGAAAAACCGTCGTATCTCTGGTTTTGCTGATAGGAAATTCCAAGGAATATATTAATCAAATGTTTCACTTTCTACCACTCTACCTCTAAATGGAAAGGACTTTATTTAGGTGAACAAGGTTTTGCATTTAAGTAATGAAAAAAAAAGAGCACCCAAACTTTTGTTAAGAGAATCGCTTATACAAAAAAAAACCCAACCAAACCAAAAAAAAAAAAAACCAAAACAAAAAACACCCAAAAAACCCACCAAAAACCCAGAAACAAACCCACAACCACCCTCCCCAAAAATAAAGCAAAGCAAAGCAAAAAACCCCACTCCAACCAACCAACCAACCAACCAACCAACCAACCAATCAACCAACTAAATAACCAAAACCCACAATGCGAAATCAACAATGCATACCAGTCAGGAGCTTGAAGTGCTTCAGTTCCAACTAGTTTATTTCCTTGGTTTGTGACCAAATATGCCTATCCATTAGACAGTGGATGATGCCTGTGAAACAAATGGAAAGCAGATGATAAATCAACCCCTGTGCTTGGACTATGAACTGTGAATAGGCAAATGCCCGTTTATTTCATGCGGGTTTTGTGACTGCCCAGACTTCTGAAAGGATGGAATTCATGGAACGACTATGGCTTTATAGTCTGATTTCTTAGGAACTTGTCAAAGCTGGACAAAACATGTATTTTGCTTTCTTAATGCAGTAAGTGAGAAAATTAACTTCCTTTGCTGTTTCTGAGTTGGAATTTGGTACCTGAGACAATTGGACATTTTTTTCAAACCAAATGACCCATTCCCATTGCCCGCAAAATAAATGCAGTGATTTTCAAGCCAAGACAAGTCAAAGATATAAAACAGCTTAAAAAGAGCCTTGCAGATAGTCTACTGACTCTCCAAAATAAACATGTAATGAAATAATAAGTAATAAATACATATTAATTACCCCATAACTGTGTATAGCAAATCAGGCCTCTCAGTGCAGTGACAAGGGAATCTCATTGCCTGTGGAGGTGTGAGCTCTTTTTTGGAATAATGTTGTCAAATGTCAATAAGAATAGAAGCTTTGTTTGTGTCTAGACATAGGTAGGTATTTTGTGATTCTTTGATTCACAGGAATGAAGAAAGCTAGGGTCCAATTTAGACCCAATTCTTACTGGCTGCCACATAATAAGAAGGCCAGCAGCTCTGGTTTGTGGCCAGGTAGAGTGAAAGTGAAGTTATCTGTGCCTCAGGCTTTGAAGCAGGCATTAACTCTTCTTTGGGTTTCCAATTGCAAATATTAGGGCTCATCAAGTGGAATTCTTGTTACTAGTAGATAGAAGCCCTCTCCTTATACTTTCCTTCTCCAAAATTTTGTGTTATCCAAAGGCAGGGGCTTCTGCAGAGTGAAGAGACATAAGGTCATGGAAAGACTATAGATGTCTGTAGACAAATCCAATAATTCTCATTTTTTTTCCCTTAGGCAGAAAGGACTGTCAGCATCACACAAAATGAATGTTACAAGTTGATCAAAATTTTATGTACAGAAAAATAAAATCTGTATTTGAAAAAGGGAAAAGGAAAAATTACTTGGAAAGGGAACTACTGATGTCCTCCTCTTCATTCCCTCCCTCTCTCAAGAAAAAGAAAAAGAAAAAAAAAAAGAAAAAGAAAAAGAAAAAGAAAAAGGAAAACATACTTAAAGATGATGTATAGAATGAAGTCACTCAGAAAAAAAGACAAAGAGAGTTTATTTCTGTTTTAAGATAGTCAAGGATAGTGTTCCACATATATTTTCTAGATTATTAACCTGGTAAATTCAGCTTCCATTCAGTCACAGAAGGATAGTCTGAGCACAGAATTCTAACATGTAAGTGAAAACTCAGTTTCCACTGTCTTCAGTTACTGTTGAGTAAGTGACTTAGGTCCATAGCATCAGTCAGGTACCCTAAATTGTTCCTAATCCCAAGACTACTGTTATCAAACTCTTGCCTGGGATCCCTAGTGCACATTTCACACTGCCAAGAATAGTTCCTTATTTTGCAAGCCGTTAATTCACCAAGTGAGGATTCACAGATTCTTAAAGTCTATAGTTACTTGTAGACAAACATCTGCAGCCAACATTTGAGAAACTTGTAGTGACTTTCTTAGCCATCTCCCTGTACCTGTCAGTACTCCACTGATTTTGTCATTTGGTTTCTGTAAATCTGCTTCAATGTAACATAAACTCTAATACACATATAATAACTTACTCTGTCTTAATAAGGGATGCTTTCATACTACTTGTTTGCACCTCTGAATGAAGAAGGAAGAGTACTAGCTGCCTCCAACATGACCGTCAGAGCAGTCTTGAGGATTATTGACAGACCCAAGGAAAATTCTCTCTTAGCGCTGACAGAGAACAAGAAGTCTGGATAGGAGGTGTTTCCAAGATGATGGTTTTGGAGAATGCACGACTTCATACTTTTTTCAGAAAATATAAACAGTCTTCATTGCATATTGTTTATAACTTCTCTCCACTGAGATAGTATGAGCTCAGCAAGTACTTCATGCATAGTTTTGTTGTAAGGGAACGTCTTACACCTTAGGAAGCAACTAATGAACAGTTCCAGGCCATATCCCTTGATTTGAGTTGTATTCACATGCTCCTCTAGTAACTATTTTGTGTTCTCCGTGAAAGCCTGCTTGACCTGCTGGAGCCAGACTTTAGCATGTACAGATGTTCCAGGAATCCATCCTCTCCCTTCACATCATCATGGTTGTACTAGTCTTCTCTATGTGATTGTTTATGTTCTGTTTAATGTAATCTCTGGATTCCTGTTGATGTTGTTCGCTATTATGTGATATTTGCAAATCTTGCTGACAAATCAGAAGCACTGGGTGTCACTGACCAATGAGATTCTTGTTAAATTCAGATCCTGGCATATACATGACATAACTGGATATGACAAGGTCACTGATAACTCTTCATGACACAATCTGCAATGTGTCACCCATGCACTTCGTTCCAATGCAGTTTAGGTTTTGCATTCTTAACCAAAAGTACTTAAAATTACTTCTTGGGGACTGTACTCAGTTCTGCTGACCTGAGTACATGGACTTTGGATCATTATCATCTCCTATATTTTATTGCTTTTTTTGTTCTGTCATTCATTCTCCCGCTAGTGTGAAACAAAAACATTGTTCTTTGATGCATTCTTTTCTGTGGTCTTTCATTGTGTGCTTGGTAACTGCTGTGACACCGTAGGATGTCTTGCAACTCTGTCTTCATTTGCTTACAAAGCACCTATTAGATGATAATTTGGGATTAAGTTCCCTATTGACACTGACTGATTAGTGTTCTACCGTGGGGCATGGAGGCCTGCTGTCTCAGCAAGTCAGGTTTGTTACACATCTTTCAAAGATCAAAAGAGTCTCTGCCTGAATTTGTAAGCGAGTATCAGTGCATCCAAGTAGAAATGATGATAGGGAAGTGCAAAGAAGAAATAAGAAACTCTTGGTCAGAGTGGTGTTAGGTCACAACACATCCAGAGCAACCAGTTGATAGGCTTTATAAGCAATACAGACTTCTTTGCCTATGAGCTTAGTTTTGCCCTCCATTCAGTACACTTCATAGAAAATGGAGTATTAATCTGCTGCTATCTTGTAATTCCTGTAACTTCTAATAATTAAAAGATATATTACAGATCTCCTAGCTCTGTTGACTGCTTGTCTAGGAATAATTTTTTCATTAATCTGTGTATGCTACTGATTTAGCATTTCTGCTTGTGATGGACCTCAGCTTATTTCAAACACGTGATGCAAGCTTTTGTGCCAGCTTCCAAATCCTCTGGAGCTACTGCTTTATCCTGCCTTTTTAAACAAAACTCCACCTTATGGCTTTATCCATAATAGGGACTAATTTCCTGAGTTGTTTTCCCCTGAGATATGGCTACCTCTGGAGTATGAACACTGCCATTCCCAGCACTCTCAACAGACAAACAAAATATTTTATTTTGCAGATATTTTCTGCTTTATAGAGCTGTAAGGATGCTTGTCTCCAGAAGGCATGATTTGATGTGTATCTCTGTCATTAGTAATGCTGTTAGTGAGTTGTTCCTTACCCTAGCAGTAGCATCTCTGTAAGGTGGATTGCAACATGTGGTGGTTTTTTTGTGATGGTTAATGATGATGAGAACATGCATCCCAGTAACTCATCCCTTTCCAGAGAACATGAACTTGGGATTTCATGCAGTGCTATTACTGCTCCAGAAAGTGCAATTCTAGCTGCCCTGTATATTGGAAACATTTTCTCTCTCATCAAAGATCTGAAATTATATGATATTTTCTGAAAATCATCTAAAAATCCTAAAGATATAGAAACCCTGGATCAGATCTATCAGTGACCTCATCACTGGATGCATTGCTGCTCTCTAAGTTCTTGATATGACATGAAGATAAAATGGAGTTTGGGTTTTCATACTTTTAATATAGATAATTTTTTCCTGTCTTTGTTTTGCGTTTCACAATATGGAATTGTACCATCCTAGTCAAGACATTTGCAGTCAGTCTGTCTCTGTCTTGAATTTCTTTATACTTCCTTGTTCTCTAGGAATAACTTTAAATTGGGTCCTTGATTGAAAAAAAAATTGTTATTTTCTTAGATTAAGAAATTATCTCATTTCAAACCAGTCATATTTGTTAACGTCATCACTTCCAGATGGGTCCATACTACTTTATTCTTACATAAATTATGTATTTATAACAAATATTTTATAATATTCTAGAATATGAACTGTTTCTGACAGAAAGTCAGGAATACCAAATACAGTGAAACTTTTGAATCGTGGAGTAAAATCTTTTCTAGTTCCAGAGGAAAGCAGCAGAAGTGCCATTACAGAGGTATATGAAACTGTCACATACAGCAGTAACAATTCAGTTTTCCATGTGGGATATGTTTCCAGGATTTTACTGTCTCTGGTGAAAACTGTTGTTTCCAGATGGAACTTTAATAATAATAATAATAATAATAATAATAATAATAATAAATCAATATATTATCATATTATTTTTCTGGTTGTGTTGTTTCACTTAATATAAAATTACTATTTCCAGAGAAGAAATATGTCTCTTTTGCTCTGTGGAAAACAAAACAGCAGTTCACATTTTCTTTAAGTTTGGAAACACTGAGCTGTTACTTGAACTTGTTTAATAAAGGGGAATTTCTGATATTGGCAGAGAATAACTCTGTGGAAATGTCTTTCTCTCTGCAGTAAGGATTTAAATTGCCCAAGATACTTAACACTTTGAAAGTACCATTAGCATTTCACTTTTCAGATTTCCATTTGTGCGAATATGAGAAAATGAAGGAATGCCTTTTTCTGGTTGGTTCCTTTGCAGAATTTCAGTCCCTCTTTTCTTCAGCTTGTTCTTTTAGCTCTGTTTGCCCTTGTAACTTAAAACCAGAAGGGAAGTGAATAGTTTGAAAGAAAGATATTTGCTTAACAGCTAGTGGCTCCAGCTAAGAAATCTGCAGGGTCCCATTGCTCTCACACGCTGAGTGAGGCAGCCTGAGGTTTGATTGCAAAGCTTATAAAAAATTGTGTATTTCTTACTTGAAATAGACACTTTTTTGAGACTTCTGCGGTGATTTTGGTAATGTTTTGGGTGCTTATTCTACATTTTTCTAAGAAAATTAAGTTTAAAAGGTTGAGCAGTTGTTCCATATTTTTGTCTGTCAGGTCATCAAGGATTAGGATTGTCCTGTGCAGGGCCAGGAGTTCGATTCAATGATCTTTGCGGGTCACTTCCAAGTCAGATACTCTATGATCAGTTTTAACCAAGACATGGGTATTCAGTCCATAGAATCAGAGCAGAGGTAGTCTGCTAATGAATGAATGAATCTCTGAAGTATGTACAGCATCAGTTTTCTTGTATGCATCCACAACAATTGTTCAAGTAGTGTGAATGCGACCCCAGTTTTTTCTTTAATAAATGAATGTAAAAATATCCTTTTGGAGCTTGCTTTCTAGCTAAATCAAGTCAGTTTATGAGCAATTTTTAATAGGGTTCTGCTGTGTTCATTCTACCTCCATCTGACAAACCAGTTTAGTTAAACTCTCAGTATTTGGGTATTTTCCCTTCTTCGATCACTCCACTGCAGTTGCTATAGGAACAGAAGGTACGTTAATGTAGTCCAATTAAAAATATTTTAACCAGTTTCTTTTCTCTAAATTATTTTTATGGTAATAAATTTCAGGTCCATTTATAATAAGTATTCTCTTATTGCAACCATAACAGAATAAATCTGAATTGTTCTAACGTCAACAGTCTTCAGGTATGTTGTGGAAGAGACTTTTCCACCATAAAAAGTCTGAGATTTGTAATTTTTTTCATCCAAAAGAGATCCCAGGGGTATTTTAGAGCAGATTTTTTGACTGTTTCAAGTATCTAGTTTGTGTGTTATTCAAACCTCCACACTGAAAGTAGAAGACTAATTTTGTTACAGTTAATATAACATCTTCAAAAAGTTATTCAAATCACTTAAATTAGCCTCCATTCTCATACAGGGAACATATCCATACAGTATAAAATCCCCCACCCCAGGGGAAGTACCTGGGTGTTCACACCTATACCTGAACATATATTAACCCATTTGACTTAGTGTTTTGTGGGCTTCCCAGACCCCCAACAGACCAAGACTGTGACCATTGCTTTGACCAGCAGACACTGTGATAGCAACAACCAGCTCTTGCTGCTGGACCCATGGGTGGTGATTATTGACCTTTCTACCCTTGTCCTTTCTTTCTCTTTCCTCCTTATCTCTTAAACATTTTCTGAAGTGGTTTTTTTATGCTTTTTTGTTTTTGCAGTTCTAACCAAAATGGCTACATTTTAAAATGTGTCTAGTCCCTCATTCTACCTTGATGTTCTAAAGTTTGCAAGTAAAAGTTTGTTATTGAACCTTCTAAGAAT
Source organism: Phylloscopus whistleri (assembly GCA_017589585.1). Classification (NCBI taxonomy): domain Eukaryota; kingdom Metazoa; phylum Chordata; class Aves; order Passeriformes; family Phylloscopidae; genus Phylloscopus; species Phylloscopus whistleri. The sequence goes on along the minus strand of JADMLD010000759.1, from coordinate 9,701,549 downwards.
TTTGTTTCTCCTGTGCACCACCCAGAGTGAACCAAACAATCCTTCCCCAAAGTCACTGAGCAGAATGGGGCATAACACTGTGTGGCATCAGCATGTGTGATCATATCCAATAGCACTGTACAGTGGGAAAAACCCTACTTCCAGGTGTTCCGGTGCAAGTTTGTGTTGATTCTTCACATTTCAAAAGAGGAAAAGAGTTGCCCATACACTCTAGGTAAAATTTAGTTCTCTGCCTCTGGAGTAATGACAGAATGGCTTGTGTTTATAAATTATTGTTTGGAAACATCTGTTGCTATAAAGATTAAGTCACATGCAGTGTGAATAATGTTCTGCACATACTAAACCACCCCATGAGCTAGTTAAGGAAAACTGGCCGGCAATTGAAGGAACACATTATTTTGATATAGAAGGTTCAGTGGTAGAACTGGTAGAAAAAGGGGTAAGTAGCTATCTAATTGATTTACTTAATCATATGGTTTTTTACATTTCTCCTGATTAAAAGAGAGTTAACCATTGGCCTTGAAAAGTAATTAGAATACAGAGTCATAAAGAATGTAAGGAAAAAATGATGGAAAGAAGTGATTTTTAGTCTCTCCTCCTAAATCTTCATCTATTTCTCTTATATTGCAGTTTTCATTACTTATTTTTGTCTGGAGTAAGTTCACTTGACTATGTATGTCTTGAGTGTATATTTTCCTCACTGATATAATGAGAGGTCAGAAATATTGGAGACCAAATTCATCACTCACTTGCCTAGTCCATTTATGTGGCAATCTCACCACATTGTGTGGTTACAGGCTCCTCTCTAGGTAAACACGTATGTTCAATTAAGTTTGTGTTTCAAAATAAATGATGTGTAAACCTTTTTTTAGCTTCTTAATTTAATGTGGGTTTAGATAGTTAATAGCTTCAAGAGTAAAAAAAAAAGGAGCTAAATGTATGTAGCAAAACTGGTTAGTGTGAATTCATGTATACTTTTGGAAAGCAGCTTTGGAAATATGAAGTGTATTGTGTTACATCATTTTCTCTGAAAATGAAAATCTTAAAAAACTCCAAAGCATAGCAGTTCCACCGCCCTGAATAAAATAGGCTTATTCTTTATCTCTGAACATCCTTTATAACCCTAAGGAATGGTCTGTGGAGCTAGTCCTGTATTCTTCATTTCAGGAGCAGTAAAGTTGTGATGAGGTACAGTCAGCTCTGTCATTGAAACTATCTGGACCCTGTACTGTGAACCTGAGTAAAATACTTGAAACACTGAAAAAAATTTTGAAACAGTAAAAAATAACAAAACCTCTCCTTATATTCTGTAGTGGTTTTCTGTCTTAATTTCTAGTCTGTAATCTACCATATTTCTCCTGCATTTGTCTTTCCCAAAATCCATCTCCTGATGTCAGCATGACCCTATCTTCCTGCATATCTGTCCTAGGGTGGGCATGATGATGCTTGTATCCCCAATGGTCTCTTCTGTTTGTGCTGTATATTAAGTTCTGTACCTTTAAAATGGTTCTGGGAGTGAAGGGGAGAAAGAAGCAGCAGCAGTTTGTTTTGAGAAAACTGCCTGACTCCCACATGGCCTGGCTCCAGCGTTCGTCTGAGGCACGGACAGCGGTGGGACAGAGATTTCCTGTTCTTTAGTTAGTTTTAGCTGGCTGAGACAGTGAAGTCCCCTGGACTGTTTTTTTTCCTTTACCTTGGGACTGTTTAAATCTGCTCTGGACTGACAAACCCAGAGGAGCAGCGAGGGCTGGCACCTGCGGCCCGCCGGGCCTGGACCTGCGGAGGGAGTGGGGCTGGTGAGAGACTGAGTGAGCTGAGCTGCACCCACGGCAAGGACTGTTTCAGTTTGCCATCTCTCTTCGGAGCGGTGAGAGGTTTTATTGTTTCATATTATTCTTTTTTTTTTTTTTTTTTTTTTTTTTTTTTTTTTTTGTTTGTGGGCATCTTGTTTGTTAAATAAATTTTTTTTTCCACTTTTTCTCTGAGGAAGTTTCTTCACGGACTGGCTGGGGGGAGGGGCTGTTTCGGTTTGATTTCCAGAGGAACCCCCTTTGGAAGTTTCCTCCCAAATTTGCCCTAAACCAGGACAAACCTAAACCTACCCTGACACAACTTCAGGCCATTCCCTCGTGTCCTGTCACTGGTCATCACAGAGAAGAGATCAGTGTCTGCTCTTTCTCTTCCCCTCATGAGGAAGTTGTAACTGCAATGAGGTCTCCCCTCAGTCTCCCCTTCTCCAGGCTGAACAGACCAAGTGTCCTCAGCCACTCCTCATACAGCTTCTCCTCAAGGCCCTTCACCATCTTGGTTGCCCTCCTTTGGACACTCTCTCATAGCTTTATATCTTTCTTATATTGTAGCACCCAAAACACCTCACCCCAGCACTCGAGGTGAGGCTGCCCCAGTGCAGAGCAGAGCAGAGCAGGACAATCCCCTCCCTTGCCTGGCTGGCAATGCACCCCTGATGCGCCCCAGGACACAGGTGGCCCTCCTGGCTGCCAGGGCACTGCTGGCTCATGTTCAACTTGCCATCAACCAGGACCCCCAGGCTCCCTGCTGTGCTGCTTTCCAATATCTCATTCCCCAGTCTGTCTGTGCATCCAGAGCTGCCCCATTCCTGCTGCAGAATCCACACTTTCCCACATTGGGCTTCATACGGGTTGGTGATTGCCCTGTTCTCTGCGTTGTCAGGGTCTCTCTGCAGGGCCTCCCTGTCCTCACAACAGTCAACAGCTCCTCTCAGTTTTGTATTGTCTGCAAACTCGCTCAGTATCCCTTCCTGTACTCCACCCAAGTCATTCATGAGGATGATGAAGAGCACAGGGCCAAGGATGGAGCCCCCACCAGTGACAGGTCACCGGTCTGATGTCACCTCATTGGCTGTAACCCTTTGTGCCCGACTCAAGAGCCAGTTGCTCAGCCATCACAGAAAGTCTTTGTCCAGCTGAGTGCTGGACACTTTGTCTGGAAGGATCCTGTGACAGACACTATCAAAATCTTGAGTGAAATCCAAAGGGATGACATCAACTGGCTTCTCTGGGTCAGCTGGGTGGGTTTCCTCGTCGTAAAAGGAAAAGCAGGACATTCCTCTCACGAAGCTGTGCCAGCTGTGACCGACAGCTGCGTTGTCTTTCAGGTGGTCGTCAATAGCTCCCAAAAGAACCTTCTCCATAACTTTGCCAGGCACTGAAGTGAGACTGACAGGCCTGGAGTCCAGGGTTCTTCCTGAAAACTGGGACCATGTTTACCAGTTTCCAGTCAGCTGGGACTTCTTTCAATTCCCTAGACTGCTTAAAAATTCTTTTGAAAAGGTTTTACAATGACATCAGCTCTTTGAGGGTTCTTGGGTGAATACCATCAGGCCCCATAGATTAGTCGAGTTCCAGCTGGAACATCAGATCCTGCACAATTTCAGGGTCAACTGAGAGGTGATCATTCTCTCTCCTAGCCATGGTCCTCCAGCTCAGGGCACTGACACCCACTTGGTCCATCATCCATGTTGAAGACTGAGGTAAAGAATATGTTCAACACCTCTGCTTTGCCCATGTCCCTGTTTGTGAGGTGACCGTCCTCATCCTGTAATGGGCCGAGTCTTATTAGGTTGCTCTTGGGTTTTCTTCTAACAGTTCTCGCTTGGAGCATAGGGATATGCTACCTCTGAGAACAACAAGTTATGACCCCAAGAGGTAAATCTAGCAGTAAAATTTTAAGACCTTCACTTGGTTCTTGTTTGAAGCATTTGAGACCTTTATTGTACTTAGATTAACATTATTAGGTCTCAGTGCATGAGGAGAGACAGTATTTTGAAAGAAATTTTAATGGTAACCTAAATTAAATCAGTAACAAAAACTTGCATCTACGTTTCAATGCCTATCTTGTCTCTTTCTTGACATTCTTTTCCTCTTGTCTGGCATCACAGCTATAATTCAAACAACTTCCTTTTCAGATGCCCAGTTGGTGAAAGATGGCTGGGGATACAGTTAGAGGAAACCAAGAAGTTTTATTCGCATCCTAATGTAAATGATAATGGTTTAGAAATTATAAAATACAATTGCTGGTCCCTGGATGGAACGATGTTGGCGTGCTCAAAACCTATTCCATGGTGATTCCCCACACCACAGCCTGCAACAATAGCACCTGCTCAGGGGGATGGAATGGAGGGTGGAGCAGAACGGAGAGGGCCATTGGCCAGGCTCTGTTGGAATCCTTGCAGGGAGGTACTTTGCAGATGGTACTTTGTGGCTGAGAAGCTGCAGAACACCTGTCAAGCAGGGGAGAGACGAGATGCCTTGCTATTGAGCCAACAGCTGTGGCAAAACCACTCTCTTCAGATGATACTCTAATTGTAATCTTAACACACACCTTTATCCCAAAGTTACCCACCTCCAAGGTATGACCACCCACCACTGGGCATGCACTCTATATTCTTTCTGACTGTATCTTTAAAAGCGAAGCAAGAGAATTTTACACCCATCAGCAAACAAAGTATTTATTAATGAAGTCACTTCTAAACAGAAAGAAAGAATATAAAAGTAAGTTGAGAATAGGGGGAAAAGTTAGGGAAGACTCCATTGCAACTGCTGAGATCAACCAATGGGCTGAAGCTGTCTTCTTCCTCATAGGGATGCCTGTTGGCATTCCTATCTGAGCTGAAGAATTTGATCGGAGCTTGTCCGTGTGTTGCTGGGAATGCATTTCTTGCAGTCAGCTGCTATCGCCGACAACCCTCCAACGTTAACCTGTCGCAGTTTGACATTAATCGAGAGCGGTACTCTGCTAGTGAGGGGTCTTCATGAGCACTGCCGGCTGCTGGCAGTGGGTTATACTCAAATAGAGGAAGACCCACTGAGGAGTGATAAAGTGGAAAGACCTGCTGAGGAGTCTCCCTTATGCTGTCGGTGTGTTTCCCTGACTAAATCAGCCAAAGCACCCTTGACAGCCCGGAATGGGTTGGTGCTTGTTTGATTTTTCAGGCCCTGGGTCCTGCGTGGGACTCGGTTCTCGGGTTTGGTCTGGTTCACGTGAGATCAGGGTGGTTTAGTGTCCTTTGCCCTCTGAAAAGCCCCAAGCCAGACGCAAGAATAAACCAGAGTCTTCTTCAGATGTTCTTTTTCCAGGATTTTCTTGTTGTTTATTATTTCTTATCGTTTCATTTTTCTCTGTGCCCAGCCAAGGTCTCCCCAGCACGGGCATCAGGCGACGACTCCTGCCCCTGACGTAGGCTCATCATCTCTTATACAGATTATTACGTGTCTATTATTTACAATTCCAAATATACAATTCCAAATTTACAATTCCAATATCTACATTCTATACTAAACAGGTTACTTCTACACTGACCTAATCTCTCTAAAGTTACTTTGTGCCACTGTCACAGCAGGAGATGGAGACGAAGAAGGAAGACCCCAGGGCACCACCCAGAATCCTCCATCTTGTCCCCATTCAGCCCTATTCTAGAAACCCAAATGTGACAACTATGCTATTCTTTATAACCCTATGTGGCTTGCAATTCCTACCCCAGTGCTGGAAGTCTTTCTCATGGACTAAAGTAAAAGCCAGTGCCTTTCTGGGCTCTGGTCTCCAACCCCCCCTGTACAAATCCCAGACCCCCCCTGTAAATGTTTTAAACCCCCTGTACAAGCTTCTAACAGTCCAGGGCAGCCAAAGGAATGCCCTGGACTCCAACACTTGGTCGCTGGGTGCTGCAGACGCTCCACCGAGGCCTCAAAGACGCCTGCCCTGCACCCAGCGGTGGCGCAAGATCTGCTCCAGCTGCGGCCGGTCCGCGGGGCGCTTGGGCAAGCACCAGCGGATCAGGTGTCGGCACTCTGGGGAGAGAAGGCGCAGAGCGCCGGTCACTTGCACAAGGCTCCTGCCCGGCTGCTGCCGGCGCCTGCAGAACCCGGGCCAGGCCGCGTGCGCTCAGAGCTGCCCTTGGCGGGACAGCGGCCCGGCAGGACGGGCGCCGCCTCCTTCAGCCCGGCGTGCCACACCCAGCCCGCCACGGGCCCCCTCCCGCAGCCGGCCCTTGAGGGCCGATCGACCTCGCGCGGAGCTGCGTCAGGGCCCTGCTGGGCTGCGCCGGGCCGTCTGCCAAAGCCCCTGCCTTCCTGAGGCCGCATACCCACCTGGAGAGACCTGCTCCCTGAAGAAGAGCTGCCCCGACACGACGTCACGGTCCTCCTTGAAGGGCATGTCCCCGCAGACCATGACATACAGCAGCACACCCAGGGACCAGATGGTCGCCGCATGGCCGTGGTAGCAGCCGATGCAGATCCACTCGGGTGGGCTGTACATGCGTGTTCCTGGGGAACACAGGCAGCGCTGTCCAGGTGCGGGCCGCTGGCTTCCAGAGCCTGGCGCCAGCCCCCTGGCAGAGGGAGGGGCTGCACCGGCAGCCACAACTTCCACCAAAGGCCACCCTGCGTCCCCCAGACAACTGGCCAAAGCCAAGAACCCGTTCTGCAAGGCAGAGAAGGCCAGCGGAGCAGCCCGAACCCTTGCGGGCCTGCCGAGCCCAGGCGCCGGGCCTGGCTCTTGCAGCCCCCTCCCAGCCGGCTCCTGGGCCACAGCATCTGCCCCGTGCCACGGGGCAGCCGGCAGCCGGCTGAGTGCCGCAGCCCACGGCCGAGGAGGGAATGGGGGCGTGCAGTGCCTGACACTGGGAGCAGGGCCCGGGCCTGGGCTCACCCGCAAATTCTGTGAAGGCCTGCTCCTGGAGGAAGGTGCCGCATCCGAAGTCAATGAGCTTCAGGGCGCCAGTGTCCGGGTTCACGAGGAGGTTGCTTGGCTTGATGTCCCGGTGCAGGACGCCGCAGGCGGTGCAGTGCCGCACGGCATCCAGCACCTGGCGGAAAAGCCAGCGCGCCGCCTCCTCGGACAGGAACTCTTGCTGCCGCAGGATGTGCAAGAGATCCTGGGATCTCTCCGGACGCTCCATCACCAGCATGAAGCCCTCAGGCAGCTCGAACCAGTCGAGCAGCTGGATGATGTTCTGGCAGCCAGAGCCCACCTTCTCCATCAGCACAATCTCCATGGGAACACGGGTGCCGTCGGGCTGTGAGGAGCAGACAATGCCTCCAGCAGGCCCGATGGCTCCACTGCCCCCTGCCTGGGATGCCCCAGCGCCCCGTTTGGGCAGCCTCGCTGGTGCTCATTCCTCCCGCCCAGGGGATGCTTGGCAGGTGCCCCCAAAACCACCGGTGTTTGGCATTCCCGGGCCCGCCGTGCTCGGCCTCGCACGCCGAGCCCAGGCCCCGCTCCCCCCGCCAACCACCCTCGGGCCCCAGGGCTTATCCCTGCCCGCCGCGGCCCGCTCTGTCCCGCTGGCCCCGCTCACTCACCAGCTCGACCCACTCCACAACGTTCTCCCGGGCCACGATCTTGATGGCCACATGCAAGCCATCGACAGAGGGGGGCTGAGCTCAAGCCCTGCCCCGCCCCGCCCCTCAGCCTTCTCCTGTGCCCGGCCGTCCCAGCCACTTACCGGGCTCCCGTCTGACAGGCGGGTGCCCGAGAAAACGGTGCCGCAGCCACCGCTGCCCAGCTGTGGGCCCAGCTGGTACGCCTCCTGCAGCTCCTCTGTTTGCCCTGCGGCCAAGAGCCAGCCGTCAGCCTTGCGCCCACCAACCCCCCAAGTGCCCGCCAGGGAAGCGAGCCCAGCCACCGTGGGCCACCTTGCTCCGACCTGCTTCCTGCTGCAAGGCGTCGGGCAGCGGCCACCGCCTTGCAGCCCTGGGGGTGGCCTGCAGCCGAGCCGGGGCAGAGGCGGCTGCAGGAGCCGCAGTGCGGCGGGGCAGGGCGGCACCGTCGCTGTCCCCGGCGTCCTGGGCTGGACTCTGCTCTTCTGGAACGCCGGGGCTACAGCCCGAGGCTTCGCGCAGGGGGGTCCCAGGAGCGGCTGCAAACCAGAGAGGGGTTTTCTGAAGGCCTGGCAGCAGAGGCACTGAAAAGAGCCAGGACCTGGGCTGCTCTCAGAGGCCCTGGCCTGGCCTGGGAATGCGCGCCCCTCAAGAGCCCCAGGGGAGCCTCAGACAGCTCCTCAGAAGATCTCACCTGCTTCTAGCAATTCCTCACTGCTGCTTGGTGGCTCTGTCGGAGCAGCTTCCTGGAGATGGAGGGAGCTCCTCGGTGTCTCAAGGATCGTCTCCACCTCCAGGCACGGGCTGTTGCCAGCTGGCACAGCCTGCACAGTGTCCTGGGAGCTGTGGGCCGCTGACTGTTGGCTCCAGGACACTTGCTGCTCCACCACCTGCTCCTGGGATGGCTCCCCTGGCTCGGGCTGGGCTCCCACCTGGACTTGCGGGCTTTCCCTGGCCACGTCGACCGCCAGGGTTGTGCCCGTGTTGTCGGTGTCCAGGAGTCCAAGGGAGCTGGGAGACCTGTCCGCGGGCTCTGCGCCTTCCGCAGGCTGACAGGTCTCACGGAGCCTCTCCGAGGGATGGAGGCTGTCAGAGATGGTGGAGGCTCCTGGCAGGATGGACGTTCTCTGACAGCCTGAGCTCCTTGCTTGGATGGCGGGTCTCTGGTGGTGCGCCATCCATGCAAAGGTCGAGGCTCTCCCAGGGATGGAGAATGGGAGCAGCCTCTTGAAGGGATGGAGGCATTTGGAGGTGCTGGACGAGCCGCAGCAGGGCAGGTGGCCTCGGTTCCCCAGCTCCTCCAGTTCTTTCCATAACGCCTGCCACATCCCAGAGTAGAGCGGCCCAGATGTCCCATTGCCAGCCCAGAGCAACATCATCAGGTCCTGCAGCTCTCGGGCCACTGCCACGCAGGGGCCGCAGCTGCAGGAGCCCTCCGGGGGGCTGGCGGGAGCACCCGGCCGCTTGCCAGGGGTGGCCCGAGGCCTGGAGCCACTGGGAGCCGCAGGGACTCCTCGCATTCTCCGTGAGCCTCTGGGCCGCACCCCGGGGCGCTCGCGTCTCTTCGGCGCTGCTGCCTGCCGCCTCCGTGGTTGTCGCTGGCCAAGGGCCCAGCAGACAGCCACAGCGGCCAGCAGCAGCAGCAGCACAAGCGCAGCCGTCAGGACAACTCCGTCAGCCATGGCTCCGGCACGTCCCAGCGCGACTGCACTGGCGGCTGCGGGGGCTGGCCCGGCTTATATAGGCCTGGCGCGGTGATGTCACAGTGCTGTGGCCAGGACAGCTGTGTGACATCAAGCCCTGCCTCGCACCAGCGCTCAGCCCCTTTGTGCCGTCACAGCCCCGCCCGCCTCGGGGGCCGGCAGTGCCGCGGGAGGCTCCAAGGGGCTCCGTGTGGGCACTTGAGAGCCCTCTGGAGCAGAGGGCGTGGAAGATCCGTGTCTCAGTAGGACACTGGGATGAGGAGGGCAATGGTGATGGGGTCACCTCCCTGCTGGCAGAACATGGGACGTGGATTGTCCAATGGGACACTGTCAAGTCCTTGAACAGGACCAGCCCTGCTCAGCAACATCCAAACCATCTGTGTGCTATCCACTACTTTCCCATCCTGAATCCAAACCCAGCTCTGTGCCACTTGCTGGGAACAAGATGGATCCTATTCCATTGAAAACCACTACATCAGCCAGTTCTTCAGCCAGCACACCCTGTCCCCGTTCATCTCACACCTGGACTCCTGCTCCAGGAGGATTCTCTGAGGGACAGGAGCAAAACTCCTCTTCAAATCCTGAAATAGAACCTGCACTGCCTTCCCATCACCCCTCAGCCAGGTGACGTTATGGCAGCGGGATAATCCATCAGGTAGACAGGGATTCCTCTCCGTTCTCTCACACTGCCCATGGCTGACACTGGCGTATCCTTCCGTCGCTTCCCAGCAGTGCCAAGCGTGACCTTCTCCACCATTTTTCCTGCTATCAAGATTAGATTAACAGGGTTGGAAAGTTCCAAGCCCTTCGTGTCAAGTCAGATACACCTGGAGAGCACTGAGCCAGCACGGACCTCCTGGGGCTTTCAGGACCTTGGAAAGGTGATTTAGGGCCTTCTTGCTGGGACACATCAGGATGAATCCCATCCAGTGCCACCTCTCACGGATATTGTTCTGCTCCAAGCTGTCCCCAGCAATCCCAGCAAAAGGAAGATCACTGTCCCTCGCACCACCGTGCCTCCACCGTTGGCCACCCTTTGGCACCCAGAGAAGCCAGTGGTGCTTGGCAGAGCCAGGCTCTATGGGACGAGGACGCTGGGAATAGCTAAAAGCAGAGAGGATGCCTAGAGAGCCGAATTCCCACAGGATTCTGCCACCCTGACTGGTCAGTGAAGGTCCCCCTGACAGAATGCTGGCAATCTGGTTGGGCACAAGGGTCTTGCCTTTCCTGACAGACCAATTGAATACTAAGGTTCAAGTAAACCTCTCCAAACTAGGGAGAGGTCCAGGATTTCCTAGGGTCCAGGAAATCTCCCCTTTTGGCATGTTACTCAGTCTTTAATACCTATGTCCTTTAAAATGTTTGTATTCCACAAGCACTCCCATTCAATTGGACATTATGAAGACTGCATTTGGGTTTTGTTTTTTTACTTCAGCTTAGTACAAAGACATATGAATGCAACTATATGGCAAATAATTTACTTCTATGCAAATAAAACCATACCATCGTACAAATTACTGTTACACTGGTGGTAAGCAAATCCTGGTTGAAAGTGGACAGCTGCAAAATGAACTGGTGTTGGTAGTCAGGCAGATAGAGCTCTGCTATGGTGAGTCCAGACAGAAGTGACTACAAAAGCAGAGAATTCAAACTCCTGACCCTAGAAGCGCCATGGAATGGTTTATCTTCTAAAGATACAGTCCTACAGTTGCCAAAGTTTTCCGGGAGAACCTCTCTAACTGCAACATTAAAAATCGCAGCTCCCCTTCAAAAGCCTACCTACCTTGCTGTGTTCACAATCCTTTCCCTCGTGCCTGGTGTCACAGACAAAACTGTTGGTTAATCACACTCTGACTGTCCCTGCTGGCACGAAGTCTCCCGCAGCTGGGCAGAGGTGCAGGTGGAGTCTAATCCATTGTGCACTGCAGGCCTGTGGAGGCTCGGTCTGCTCGTGATCTGGGTCGGCACCAGGCTGCTCTCCCGGTGGGCAGAGGTGGCCGAGCACGCTGCCAAGTTTGGTCAGTGAACCCTCCCTGGCATGAGCTACTCTGAACTACTGAGATGGAAAAGCACCAAGTTTTTGGTTTGCACAAGGGATGGCACAGTGAGCCCACATCTGCTTGGAGGAAACAAAGAAATAGCTCCTACATAAACTAGGAAACGGTGAAGGTGCTGAAGAACTGAAGGTGAATGGATCAAGTCAAACAAATCACTCCTCAAATCTGAGTCTGAAATATGTGAACTTTAGACAAATACTTCACACAGATTTGTTCATAAAATCCTAATGATTTCATAGAAAATTTTAAAAAAGTGTGCAAAATTTAAATTTCCTTGTGTCATTTTGCAATGCGACAAATGCAGTTTCAAGGAATTGATGAAAATTTCATAATGATGCTTAGAATTGATTCACTCTAATTCATAATGGAAAATCTTTCCAGTAAAAAACTGGGAATTGGACAGCAGTGATTTAAAAAAAAAAAAAAAAATCTTGTTTAAAAACTACATGCCTGGGACACAACCTGTGGAGCAGGTTTGTGTTACCTGAGAGCGATTGGAAGATCTAACCGTTGCACTGTAGGAAGCTTTCGGTAAGTTTGGCTACAGTTTTTGTTCTATGCTGCAGTGATAAACCACTTTGTTAGCCTCTCCTTGCTACTATTGCTTGTGCTCTATATTAGGAAGACTATGTGTTTTGGGCTGAATATCTTCCCATATCAAAATGCTTCTGGCTGCAGCTCCATATTCATCTTTTGCAAATGAGTGGAAATTAAAAACACTAAAAAAAATGACAGATGCAACAAGGATATTTTCTGAGGTGTCTGCCTGCTGCCGAGGTGCAGCAGAAACCTCCACTGAGCTATGATTTCACAGAATCACAGAAGAAGCTAAGTGTGAAGGAACCCATGAGGATCATTGAGCCCAGCTCTCAGCCCTGCACAGGAGATGCCCAAGAGTGGCACCATGTGCTAGAGAATATTGTTGAAAAAATCTTGAACTGTGATGGGATTGGTGCTGTGACCACTTCCCTGGGGAATCTGTTGCCCAACCAACCTTTTTCTAATATCCAACCTTGTCCTAGGGTGACATGATTATGCTTGTATCCCCAGTGGTCTGTTCTGTGTGTGCTGTATATTAAGTTCTCTACCTTTAAAATGGTTCTGGGAGTGAAGGGGAGAAAGAAGCAGCAGCAGTTTGTTTTGAGAAAACTGCCTGACTCCCACACAGCCTGGCTCCAGCGTTCGTCTGAGGCACGGACAGCGGTGGGACAGAGGTCTCCTGTGCTTTAGTTAGTTTTAGCTAGGTGAGGCATAGAAGTTCCCTGGCCTGTTATTTTTTTTCCTTTACCTTGGGACTGTTTAAATCTGCTGTGGACTGACAAACCCAGAGGAGCAGCGAGGGCTGGCACCTGCGGCCCGCCGGGCCTGGACCTGCGGAGGGAGTGGGGCTGGTGAGAGACTGAGTGAGCTGAACTACACCCACAGCAAGGACTGGCTCAGTTTGCCATCTCTCTTCGGAGCGGTGAGAGGTTTTATTGGGTTTTTGTTTGTTTGTTTGTGTTTTGTTGTTGTTGTTGTTGTTGTTGTGGGCATCTTGTTTGTTAAATAAATAGTTTTTTCCACTTTTTCTCTGAGGAAGCTTCTTCCCGGACTGGCTGGGGGTAGGGGCCATTTGGGTTTGCTTTCCAGAGGAACCTCTTTGGAAGGTTCCTCCCAAATTTGCCCTAAACCAGGACAATGTCATTATTATGCTTCTTAACTTATCTGCTATCAAGAAAATAACGTTGTGGTTAGCTTCTGAATGGTAGAACCTCTTAAGACATCACGTGTATGCATTTTGTTCTGGATGATGCTTGTAGGTTCCCCTGCATTCCTTTTGCTTTCAGCTGCTGTACTGTTTTGTTTCAGAATATTGAAAGATCATATCTGATTGCAGCCCTTTTCACTTGGGTGAAATATTGTAGTTCATGGAGTTTCCTAGTTATTTGAGATCCAATGTTAGAGAAACATTAAAGTCACAAATTCTTCAAGACCGCATTTGCCAACAGATAATGGAACAAAAAGTGAGAGTAAACCAAACCGGATTTATCCTTCTGATTGGTGTGCACTGACTGAAAGTGTCAACTGGACGGAAAGATCATTCAATTTAGCAAATGGATTTTCACAGCATCTAGCAGTTCTCATTACAATAGGTACAGAACTACCTGGACTTTTACATTTTCCCACCTGTGAAGATCTTACTGACAATAATGAAAGTGGGTATCTGAACTATCTTGATAACTTCTTTTCCTTTCAGACCCTTAAGATTTTGAAAATCTGAATTCAGGTATTCCAGTAAAGCATGTTTATCTACTTGCTTATTTGCTTATATTCTTGTAAACTGGCAAAAATATTTTAAGTATTATTTGCAGCATTTTGATGTGAAATAGGATGTATAAAGCATTGTTACGACTTTGAGTGTTTTCAGTGTTTGGAATTATTTTCAGGACCAATAAGGCATATGTAGAGGTGCTACACCAGGTATATATCCGCACATAAACTCCATGTCAAATATTCTGAGTACTGGGAGAATATTGAAAAGACTCTCTTGTTCTTTGTTCTTGGTTACATTTCTTTCCCATGTAATGCAACAATGGTATTTTAGAAGAAGAGCAATCAACTGATATTCAAAATAAACATGAAATATGAACTGACAGATTCTGTTAAACAGATGATAGAGCAATCATATATTTTACTTAAATACTGTCTCTGTATGTACTAGACTTCTGTGTTTAATTCATGGAAACATTAATTACAGTGCTAAACCTCTCCTGACAGGCACAGTATAAAAAGTCTTCAAATAATAAAACACACCTAATTTCATCTCAACCCCTTTTCTATAAGCAAATGCAGAGGTACAGAATCTCATCTACATGGAAACCTAAATATTTAAAATTAGTATCACTATTGAGGGAGGGGTGGAGTGTTTACTATGGAGGGACTTGATCTACAACTGCTGTTTAATACCAGCCAACTTCAATCTCATGCCAAAAATGTCTGGTGTTTGTTTTCTTTTGTGAAGAAGCAGATGATTGTCCAGATGATATCCAGATGATTAAAAGGAAGCTGAATCTGTATCCTGTCAAAGCTCCTCTGAAGCTCATCCATAATTTCTCCTTTCTCCCACTGTACATACTTTCATGTGCAAAAAGCTTCAGATAAACCAGAGGCTATTGATTAAACAAAAAAAACAGTAGTGTACCAAAACTGAATTTCTACAGTAAATTGCTATGTGATCAATATCCAATACATTAAATATCTTCCTTGCAATGACAATTACCTGTGTCCTATCCTGCTTCATAAATTACCCCAGAAACAGCAGTTGGTATAAAAATCCTTGTGGTCTAGACCAACTTGTGTAATATTTCCCCATGAACCAAATAATAACATATTTGTAGTAATTTTGTTTTCCAGAGACAGTTTTTAACAATTGAAACTTCCAGACATAAGATTTCTGCTGTTGACAACAGATTTTTTTAAAAAAATTTTAGCCACCAATTATTTGGCACATTAGAGTACCCCCTGCATATTTTATATGCAGAGTAAACATGTCAGTTGTGTTTTTAGTTTACGTTGTAGCAAAGTATTTTTTAGAGGTCTCTGTAACATACAAGAGAAAATTTTGTCCGAGTTTATTCTCCTTTAGTGTGAATAATTGCGCTATGCCTTCTTTACTGAAGTAAAGAATTATAGAGCGTAGTTCATCTTACCTGCTTTAGACAGTTACTTTAAGATGGGATGAATCACTCCTTAGATTCTATTGATCATATACGCAAGATTTCAAATTATTTTAAAGAGAGTTCAATATAATCAAATAATAGATTCTAATGCACATTGCATCCTGTCTTCTATCACCTGATCTCACAGGAGAAGGAATATATACAGTTTTCCTCAAAGAATTTGATAAGCAATCTCTCATATGGATAAAAGCCCAGACAGCTGGGACTGTTCAGCCTGGAGGGGGGTGTCTCATTAGTGTGTACAAACATCTGAAGGAAAGGTACAAAGAAGAAGAGACTGCTGTCTCTTTTCAGCGGTGCTGAGTGACAAGACCAGAGGCAACAGACACAAACTGAAACTCAGAAGGACCCCTCTGAACTTCAGCACTTTTTACTGTGAGGGCAGAAGTTGCCCAGGGAAGTTGTGAACAACTGACTCTAGGCAGCCCTGCTTGAGCAGAAGAGTTGCACCAAGTGACCTTCATGGGTCACTTTCAACCTCAGTCATTTTGTGATATTACATCTAGATTCTATTAATGATACTTACATAAGGATGTTACTGATTGCAGACTATTTAAATAATATGTAGGATTCTCGAGGGTGGTTTTTTGGGTTTTTTTTCTATTTTTTTAGAGATAGATCTCTCAATTTATGTTCCTTCTGCTCTTATGAAAGGGGAGCAGCACACTTCCTCTTTCATAATCATTGATGGTTTGGTTGACTTGAGTGAGTTGTCTGACTCTTGAACGAACTGGGTTCAGCTTTCTGGATCACCAGCATGCTAAACCCACAGAGGGAAAAAATAAATTTTTCTTCTTGTTTAGCTTCTTAAATCTGCTCACATGCATCACATGCGTCAGTAGTATAAGGGAATTCACAGCCAATGGCAAAAAGTAGTTTCCCCTTCCTTTTGTTGTCTGCCATGTCAGACTTCATCCTAAGAAAAGGAAGATGTTAAAGGAGCAACTGTTTAATTTTTCTACTTATTCAACTAGATTCTGTGGTCAAGAGTACTGATGGAAGCATATGCATCAACAATTTACTGTACCTGCTTGCAAAATATCTTGATCTTCTGAGCAGTACTGTCTTGGCTTAACACCTCAGTCTGGACCTACCTACTCCAACTCTCAGCCCAGGTTGCCTGGAATCTTCGTAGAAAACTCATTTACGGACTTCATTCACTACCTTCTCTAAAAATAAGGTGTCTGGTTTTGCATGATTTCAGAATGAAACCAAGTGAAACTCAATGGTTGGGGTTTTGTTTTGCTTAGACCTCCTGGGTGCATGTGGATCTGTAGCGGGGAGCTGGGGCTGGTGGTGCAGGGCACCACACAGAGCAGAGCAATGAACAAGCCAATGAACCAAATAGGCAGCTCAAGTCTTGCAAAGAGAAACTGTGACTTCACAGGCCATTTAGCTGGTACAATTATTCTAATTTATTACAGAAAACTACATATTAGCAAATGTTAACAGATCAGGGTAGATTTATGTCAGGGAAGACTACTGTGCTAATGAATGGCCCCCACATTAGCATTGCCTGGAGCAGCACATGCTCTCTCTTGGCCTCTCCTTACCACATTTTCCTTGTTTAGAAGGTAAAGAAGGGAACTGGCAGATGGCTATTTTACAGTTCTGGTTGTTTTTATTTGGACATTTACTTGAAGAAGCACAGGAATTACTGGGTACTGAGCACTTCTCAAAATCCATATTCCAGTCGTGGTTACTGCTAGAGTGGTTGTAGTTTGTACATGTTTGCATTCCTGATAACTGACTGTGACTATCAACTTTTCTACTTTTTTGTTTGTTTCTTTCTTTTGTTTTGTTTTTGTGGGGTTTTTTTCTCTGTGTACAAAATAGGATTCCTAACACCTGTCACAACAAAAGATTTTTTTTCACTATCATGCATTTTTTTTCGTTAGTGCATATAAAGTATTTGCATTTTCAGCAATATAGTATCTGGCTTAAAGAGGGAGAAATATTCTGTAGGTTTTGCTAATTAACTACTATAAAGCATTTGAGATCTTGGATTGGCAGGTGCTGTCAAAGCATAAAATATGATCAACATACATTTAAATCAATGAAAGACCAAGCGAATCACAATTCAGAGAGCAAACAAACCTAATTGTTTACTCTTCACTCTGCTGCAGTCTATAAGTGCAGACTCAAAATTAATGTAGTATACTTTAGCCACCCAGCTAAAACCCACAAAAATCCATATAAAACACTTCCCAAATTCCTCAATGCCAGATTGTGCTAGTTTAAGAAAACTCTTTCTGTGATACCTTTCTTCTTTTAAATGTTTGGTTTTTTATTAAATACCAATTAAATAGCAATTTGAAAGGATTGGAGTGATATTTTCACACATTCATAATCCAGCTGTTGATAAACCTACTCCTAAATGTCTCTAATGCTAGAGTTTGCATTTCCCCTACTCTCTTGCCAGACAGCTCTAAAGAAAACTTTACATATTGAGTATTAGCAAATTGTCTGAAGACAACACTGTGATATTTTTTTAAACTTGATTAAGTCCTAGTTTGTAGCAATCATTAACTTTTGTTGGTTGTTTTGTCAGGCAGTCTGGATTTCACTCTGTGGACATGTGCAAGGTTCCTAATTTGTTTTTTCTCTTCAAGACCATTTGCATTTGCCATATAACACCTCATTGAAGACAGGGAAAAGGAGAGAAATGCAGATGCCCAGATTTTCCTAAATGCTGTAGCCACTTTGAATCGCCCCATAAAACTTCCAGATCCTTTTCCTTGGAGAAAAGTGCAGGTGGTGGTGAGTTGCAGGAGTTGCTCCTAAGCTAAGCTCTTGCCAGCCACCCGCAGAGAGGGTGGAGAAGGGAGGGAGAAGGTGGTGGTGGGGCTGTGGGTGTCTGGCTGCTGCCCTGTGTGGGTTTTGGCAGCTGGGGGGAGGCAGGACTGCTCAGAGCGAGCTAGGGGAAAACAGCCAGGGGCTGGAGACTGGAGACCTTCTGTTTTCCTGGAACTGCTCTGTAACATTTTCAAAAATGAGGAATTCCTGAGAATAATAGACAGAAGGGTGTGGGAGAAAGAGAACTAGAAATGGAGCGAAATCCCTGAGCATCATTCATTCATGGGTGAAAGGGAAGGGGAAAGGGAAAAGACAGGAATGCAAAGCTTTAAACAGCTGAAATGTTGGTATTTCCAGTTTTGAAAACCTTGAATTGTCTAAAAAATTGTTGAGATTTGCTATGCAATTTTCTTGTTAAAATAATAACTAGAAAATTAATTACTATTCCTTGTGCACTCCACTGATTCCTTCATGTTTGATAAAGCTTTGTGAGAGTATTTTTTTCCTCTATACATAAATTAATGTATTTTAAGACCAGAAGGGACTGTTCATCTGACCTCATACATAACAAAGGCATCTCATTTGCTGTATATTAATTACTGCTTCAAGTCTGATTCAACTGCAGTTGAATACCACAGAGAAATCTTCCCACTTCAAACCATTATCCCTCTGTTTATATGCCAATGAGCTCTATTGTCCTTTTTTTTTGCAACCATCACTTCGGGAAGTCTAACTGGCCAGGGGCTCAGATCCAGTCGAAGTCTCCTCCTCTTGGTTCCCCTCCTCCAGTCCTGGGAGAACAGTAGGTTAGTCTTCCTGATTAAGTATATGACAACTTTTGATCATGACAAAAGTCATATTATTACCTAAGCAAATGACATAAAACAATGCCAGCAAAGCAGCGTTTTTGGATTTTTTCACCATTCCTCTCAAAAAAGTGCCAAAAGCAAACTGTAATGATATCTGAGTTGGGTTTTTTCCCTCATTTAATTAGTTAATTAAAATATATATATGCAAATTAGGGTCCAAGATTGTCCCTGTAGGACTTCACAAAAATTACTCCATATTTATAGTTGCATTTCAAGGGCTGCTGGTTTCTAATCTGTACTATGTGCTCTGTTGACTTTACAACATTTTAGTTTACTGTTCATAACATTGTGTGGTGTCCTGTCAAATAATATTTGATTTATTTACATTGTTACCTTTATCAAATCCGTAATTTCACTTGCTATTAAATACTTCATTGCCGTTGTAGACAAATTGCCTCTTGGCATTTTTTTTTCTTTAGAGAGAAGGGAAAGGAGGAGCTGTGACAGGGCAAGAACCTGGAAAGGATACAAAGAACAGGATCTGACTGAGGGCAGTATGGGTAATGAATGGCCTAAACAGGACCAGCTTAAGAGGTGCCCCAAGTCCCAGCATGACTCCCTGGGAAGCACAAGAGAAGAAGCACTGTGGTTGGTCCTGATAGGAATGTAGAGGCAATAACTTCACCTGACAGTCAGGGCTGAACACCTCAGACACTGGTATAGGTGAGCAATTCCTGTGAATAGCAAAGAGATATCTATGTGATTCCTCATCTTTCTCTCCTGTTTCAGTCTGGCCTCCTCTAATGACACCACAATAAATGTATTACAGAAGAACCATAAGATTTCTCTCTGTTCTTATTTCCTGTACATTATCACATGTACCGTGAGCTGGGATATATAGTTAGGTATTTTCTAGATGTACAGGATATTCTGGTAATAGACTCAATTTGTGCTCTTGGAACAGCAGATGTATTAGCTTCTCCAGTAAGACATTCCTCTTCAGCATAGAAAAAACATAAATCAGGAATGACAGTTACGTTATATTACAATCAACACCCCTAATTTAATGAACTTTTGATAATTGTCTCAATACGGTAGTCTAGTGCTTTGTTGAAAATTATGTCTTCTAAAATCCCTACTAAAAGCAACTAAACAGAGATTATTCACACAAATACTTTCATTAAGTGGAAACTCTGATATAAATCTTTTGTATTTAACCACTAACCTCAAATGAATACAGCACACTGGAAAAAAATATATTTTCTTTGAGTGGGTTACTTCAGCTGGCTTGAGTAATGCCTTCAATATATATTCTCTGCTCAGTTTATCAACGAGAAACTTTTAGCAGAGGTTTTGTTTGTTTGTTTGTTTTCTTTTTCTGTGAATACAAGAGTGATCAGAAGCCAAAGCAGCAGGGCATTGAAGTTTGTCTCACTTGGATTTGCTTCATCTAGAAGGGAACAGATCCAATAGTGTGCCAGTCTAAGGCACTTTCCAAGTTGTGCACATTAAAAACTGGTACTGGAGTAATGCACTGGTCTCTCTAATAAGAAGAAACATTCTAGGATGTATTTTGGAGAGAGAGGAGACAAAAAAGATGAGGGAAATGAAATATTGTCCTACAACAGTGGGAAGCCTGATGAGAAAATAAGGGGCTTTTCTTAATGAATAGACCAAGACTCCAAAGCATTAAATAAAAGACAGCTACAAAGCATAAGGAAAAAACACATTCATTCTACCAGTGCACAGTCAATATTTAAAGGTTTATAATTCTGAAAAGGTGGTTGTTTTTTATTTTTTTCCCTCCAACTCCCTTTTTAAAAAAGAGGAAGAGGGTACTGTTCTTCCAATTTAGATTTAGTGAAATAGGAGTTTTCACCACATGTAAACACAAATGAGAAGGGCAAATCATGCAGGTATTTCACAGGATGCCCTCCAAGTAGTAGCTCATGTTGTCAAGCACTGGGCTGCTATTCTGAGAAGATCCTCAGAGTCAGCATGTGGTTTGTCCAGTACCAGACATGCTGGGTCAGGCAGTCATGATATCCTCACATGGCAAGATCAATTTTTGGACCTTCTCTGGCTATAGGCAGTGGCTATGAGTGTGCACCAGGTGATGTTAAGTGCAATCTCACTGAGTGCACATTTTCGTAAAAGATGTTGCTGTCATCCTTAAGCTCCTGTTGGTTTTATAATTAATGTCTGTTTTGCTTACACTCTGTTGTATTTCCTTTCCATTCCCTTGGTAGGTAAATAAGATTTTGCTTCCATGATAACTCTTACAGAGCCTCTGCTTTACCAGGTGACTCAGCAGTACAAATAGGATATGCATTAGTTATATGCAAACAATTACATCTATGCTGAATTACCCAGAGCACACAACAAACACAGTATGTTGACATTATGCTTCTGTCTGGACTTTCTGGCAGTTGCAGGTGCTGCAAAATGCTACCTGCTCTGGCACAAAGTTAGAGTGGAGTGACAAACAATACCTGATTCTGCATAAAGCCTGACAGCATAACAAGAACCCCAGCTTTGATTTGGTTATGACAAGTTTGCATATTAGACTGAGTTCAGGCTATGTTAGAGGGCTTTTCTTATTCTGTAGCCAAGATATTTTTAGAATGTGGATTTACTATATTGTCAAGCAATGACTTGAGTTTAATGGGAAGAAGGGTTGTTGAGAAAATGTATTCCAAGTCAATAGAGCAAAGTCACTTGGAAAACATGATTCTCTTATTGGTTTGTCTGGTTTGATGAATGACTCTTAAGAGTCAGCTGAAAGAGGAGAAAATTGTTGATTCTGGCTTTCTAATTCAAAAAGCAGATTACTGTGTATTCAGCATTATTTAAAGCTATCTGCTCTTAATATAAGCTGTTCACAAACAGATCACCAACTATGCCTTCATACCTACAAATCAGGGTCTGTGGCATATTCTGCTTCCTTGAATTAACCTCTGCATGGGTGGGCAATACATGGAAAATGGCACTGACAGTTCATGTCATCTGGCTTAATCTTCTCCGTCCCTATCTCTCACAAAATGAAAATTTGGCAAATTACTTCATGTTAATTGCCATGAAGAACAGAATAGAATAGATTAGAATATAAATAGAATACATATATATTATAAAATAGATACGATCTGAGCTTTATTTTAATTCTCTAAAATATCAATGTTTGATATTTTCAAATATATTGCTATACCTGATATACTCCAAAACAGTATCTCTGTTGGAGAAAGTCGGCAGGTATTTATAAATATAATAGTATATTATATAATAGTAAGGTATTTATAAATGAGGCACCAAAGCTCTTAACTGTTTTGTGTCCAAAGTGTAGAATGAAATCCAAAAGTTTCAGTTAATTTCCCCTGACAGGCCTGGGGAAACAGATACTTCATATGGAACCCCAGATCCTTATACTGTGCAGAATCCTGTTCAGGGTCACTAGAGAAGTCAGCCATATATATTTATGTCAGCCTGCTGACATACACTGAGGTGCTCAATGAATGTCTGCCAAAAAGTGCTTCTGTCTATTTGAGATCTACCACTTGCTCCCCTTCCCCCTGCAGTGGAAACTTGAAACCATTCCCTTAAGTAATTGAGCAGGATTCAGCTTTTCTTCTGAAAATTATTGACTGGACAAGGACCTTTTTACATAAAAGCCTGGGGATTATAGCAGTTGCAAAGGAAGCACTTAATTAATTTTGCTTCTCACCCTGAAAGAATTCATATGCATATCTGCCACCTCCCTCCCAGGGAAATGTGAACCCCCGAGCCACACACTGAAAGAGGACGAAGGGCAGAGCAGCAAGAAGACACACAAAGGGCTCACAGACCCTTCTTGTGGAGCTGGAGCATGCAATTTCACAAGTCAGTGAGCCATACAAACCTGGCTTTAGAGTCTGGTGGTTAGTCAGTCATATGGAAAGAGGTATCCGGGATTTTGACTCATCTATTTTATACTAAATAACAAGATTTAGACTGTGTATGAGGATTTGTGCATCCACCTCTCTCTCCCCACTTTCCAGCCACAGAGCTGACAACTGCAATGTTCACAGCTTAGTTCCAGCATGAATGCTGCAGCTTCACTTCATCTGCAGGTATATGCTTTCTGCACAGTCCTGCATCAACAGAGGACCTAAATTTATGCTTCCCTGGAGTGCAGCTAAACTTATGCTTCCCTGGACCTTCAAGGACCTACCTGCAAAAGAGCTTCATCTAGAGTATCACTTTTGCTCTGTTCTGTGATCAAGGATGCTCATCTTGTGACTGTCCTCCCTCAAGTACCTCAGTCACCTGACTTCTACAGAGGATGCTTCTGCAGCAGGTTCTGGGATACAGAACCTTGGATTTACATGCTGTCACCAAATATTTTGTGTGCTTGAATCCAGATCTGAAAAACAATCTCTATGAAATTCAGTGCTGATTGTAGGATTGTTCATATTTATATTAATTAGAAAATATAAAAGCAGAGAAGAGGGTTCTGTCTATGTTTTTGGCCATTTACATAGCATAGAAGATACCTGTGACACAGTATAAAAAATCAGTTATGCTGCTCCCTCTGTAAGGAGAAGTCTAAGGTCTTGCATTAGTGGGACAATATTGTTGCAGTCAGACATGAAAGGTTAAACAAAAGAAGTGGAATTCTGATGGCATTGGTGTTTCAGGATTAATCAAACCTTTGTCACTTTGCAAAGCATTCTGCCCATATTTCAAGCATGTGGTGTCTACCAAATTCAGGAGGTTTTTCTTACATTTTATGAATATTACTGTTATGGTCCCAGTTGTTCCATGACGTTTTTACTGATCACAGTTTTGCATAAGGGGACTTCTGTCTCAGAAATATGAGTGGTTTGTCTGTGTGTAAATCCTGCCAACAGTTTATCTGTTCTAATCTCACTTTTCCATTAACTTATGTTGTGGATCTGCATTCATAGTTTGAGTTTGATTACTGATCTCACTTAAATTGGAGCTCTGCCACTAAATTCAATGAAGATAACTTAGGCCTTTATCCATTTCATCTCCTGTTTCTGTATTACCAAGACGAGACAAAAAATTATTGTGCTGGATGCTGAAAGAGTGGTCAGGTCAGAACAGATATTATGCAGCTGAATCTTGAAATGTTTTGTATTAAACTGTCACTGTCTAGTGAACACAAGTGGCACTGGCAGTCAGGGATAGAAGCCCAGCCCAGGCCTTCCAAATCGAGGCTCCAGCTTCAAACATGGGCTGCAGCAGGGACATCTCCAACCTGCTCTTCTTCTGGCCTTGTCACTCCCGCCTGCACATCCTGGGGGATGTGATCTGCAAGTAGCCCTGCTGCTCGGTACCTTGCCACTGGTGTGCTGGGGATGCACATTGACTCCCTTGGGATAACTTGGAAATAAATGTCAGTTCTCTCACTTCCTGAGAGAACTTCCTGGTGGGTATTCTAGCAACTGTGCAATAATGCACTCTATGCTACCATAGGATCAGAGGTAGTTAATTTTAGTCCTGGCCACAATTAACATTTGAGTCTTCTCTGGGGACTTGTAAATGAGTTCAAGTACCAATCCAACTCACCCATTAAATGAGAGGAATTGGGGAGAGATAAGCATCCATTTTCCACTTCTGAGTATGCGTGGGAGACTAAAGCTGAGTACCTCAGAAGTTTTTAAGCTAAACGGGTACCACCTAATGAATTTCTGTAGTTTATATGGGACAACCCTGAAAATTAGGAGAGACTGTACTTTTCTCTGAGACTGTGGCAAGATTTGGACATCCATTTCACATTTTAGATGGAACTTGTTCTGAGCAAATATATCTAAGAGAATAGGTGGAAAAAATGAACATTATATTTTTCCTCCAAGATTTACAAATGTATGTTACCTGTGATATTATGATGTCTTAATATTCTCACTTCAGATTTCTGCTAGGCTTTACATCTTTGTACATCTAAGGATTTCGTTCACTGGCTGCATCACTTGCTTCCTCACAAAAGAGCAGATAATAATACGTAGTGAGACAGGAACTCTCATCTAATTCTCCTCAGCATTTAAGTGTTTCTATACTACCTATATTAATTACTGATAACTTGTTTCAGATTGAGATCTTGGAAACTTCAAAAACTGTTATAGTGAGATATATGCTAGAATATCTGCAAATGCAAATGCAAATGCAAAAAAAAAACCCCAAAACACCAACAAAATAAAACCAAACAAAAACCCCAAAACAAAACAAAAAAAACCCAAAAAACCAACCAACCAAAACCCCACGCAAACAAAACCCTCACAAAACTCAACACTGCCCCCCTCCAAACAGTTCTCTTTTCAACACTGTTCTATGTATAATATTCCCAGATCGTTGGAGTGAGAGTTTAATGCAAATTTCTCAGACAGGTAAACAAGCCTGGGAAAACACCACCCTCTGGGAAAGATGCCCTGATTCAAAAAGGCAGATAAACACAGAAATTTTTTAATGAGATAGGTGGGAGACAGGACCCCAGCCTGAAGCAGAATGGAGAGGACAGGCAAAGAGAATAGAGCAGTTTACTGAATTTGTGTTTACAGCTACTGACACACAGTAAACTGAAGATATGTGCAATTGGCTCTCTCACAGCTTGTTTTCTTGTGTCTCTTTGTCCTGAAATTAGAGATACTCTCCAGCATGAAAGCTGTGTGGTGGCCAATCCACTATGTCAAGGTCTCTGGGAGAGAACAGGAGTAATTCTACTGAACTTGGTCAGAAATACTAGATGATGAACACAGTCAGTGAAAATCTGGTCTGAACACAAACAGCCATTTTATCATGCAGCAGAGGAGTGGAGAGGACTGGCAGGAGCCACAATTTAACCAGCTGCAGTAAGAACTGGTAGAAGCTGTTGATCTGCCCTCTGATACAAGTCCACTCTTTCTGTTTGCCCTTCTGTAATTCGTACACCTTTTGAGTATCTGCTAGCTTCTGTAATACACAGAATTCACAGTGTGGCCTGTCTGAAGGAATAATATTAGGAAAATCTATTTTGAATTCCCCATTACTTTTGCCAAATGAGAGTTACTGTCTTAGCTGAGCATTCCTCAATGTCTTCTAAATCACCATGCCTTTGTATAACATGTATGATTAAGTACTTTGTAAACAGCCTTATGTTTAATAAAATGCTACAGAGAAGGAGTTTTGATGGATTAAGTTTCTTTTCTAGGATCCTAAAGTATTTTCCTACCTAGTTTGGAATACATTTTGTTTCCTATGATGCATTCAGTTGAAGCATTGCTATCTCTGTAGAGAAGTACTGTGAAGTTATAAGGTAGTGGCTACATTCATTATACAGTGATATAAGCTGCTACCATCCAATTCACATGGCCTTTACAACTTCACTTAATTCTCTCTTATGTGAAAAGCCTAAGTAAAGTCCATTGAATTTATAAGCACAGATCAGTATAGTATAGTGTTATTAAATCTTTATCATGAGAATATAAATTAAGTTACAGGGACCATTGTGTTCAGCCAGTCCCCCCTTTTTTATTTTTTTTAACTGGACGTGAATGACTTTACAATGTCTTCCAAAATCCTTAGAGTTTCTTCTGTGAACTCAAAGGATCAGCTCCTTCAACATCACTTGTGAAGTCCTTACAGCAATACCTTGGCTAAGAGACACTAACTAACCTTACTGGTTTCAGCTGATTCAGATGTTCCTGTGTGTGGTGCTTTACTGGTTGGGACATGAGATTCCAGAGTTCAACACTAAAGCCTTGCATAGCAGCAGTGGTCTCCTGCAGTGCTAGGAAAAGTTCAGTCTACTGTGGATACTCAGTCAAAGAGCTTGGATAAAAGGCTGTGTGTTGAGATTTTTCTCCACAGCTGTCAACATGAAAGGTAGTAGCCTGTCCCAAGGAGTAAGAAGCTATCACTCAAATGATAGGAAAGGAAGTTTCATGTAGCAAGATTTCTCTTTGTTGTTCAAGACTGTTGTTCAGTCTTGGCTAAATAGGTAGTAGAACAGAGGTTATTTAGTATAAGCTGTTCAAGTCTGATTCCTGTAGCATAAAGCTAACATTGAAATTCTGTGGTCTCCTCACCTATGCAGACTCCATGAGAATCCCCATCCACCTGGGGTGGCCTCTTCACAGATCTGGTAAATTTGTTGGCACGACTGAGGCACTAATTCCAGTAAACTTTCTATTTAAATGTTACTATTTGATTAATAAGAGCAGTGTACAGAGTGTGCTGGGGTGCTTGGTGGAGTAATCAGCTCAGTAACCAGGGGCAAAGCTCCCAGATAAGAAAAAGAGCGATGCTGATTTTTTGTGGGAAAGCATCATGCTGCTTGAGACACACTGTAGTTCTGCCCACACTTAGTAATAAGAAAGCAATGTAGTAAAATGTTTTGATAATAGGTTCCCAGAACTAGCAATGAAGTATAAACACCTGCATATTCCAGTTCCCTGCCTTTAAATTGCCAAAAATCCAATCCCTTCCTAATGAGTTAACAATGTTTGAACCCACAGCAATCCATGAGAATTTTGTCTCTGAATTGTAAAAGGCTCCAGGGAGAGCCTTCTCTATTCAGTATTATTTAAAATACTGTGGACATATGTGCGATAAAAATGCCTAAGGGAGAATTAGGAATCACTAGAAATATTCCAGCTGCCTTCAGTGGAAAGAAATTTATCTGAATGTGGCCTGAAAAGAAGTTCAAGAAAAATGTTCAAACTTGAGGTATTTCTGGTGATTTCAAAGTTTTTTTTTATTGTTAGAAGGAAATAATTTTTTATGTGATTCCCAGAGAAGCTCAGATATTTGGCTTGATATAATTAAGCACATAATATTAGAACAACCAATAGTGGGTCAGAGTGAAGCATCTTGTCTCTCCCTGAGGAAGGAAGTTCATGCCTTGGGAAAAGGCATCATGCACAATACTTCTGAACTATCTGCACATGATACTTTCCTGTTTTTTTCCAGCCTTCTGCAGTCCATAGATTTCCTGAAATCACAGCTGTATCTTTGTAATTAAGGGCCATGGATGCATTATTTTACTATATACTTTTTATATTACTTTTTAACCAAATCATGTTTTGGCTTCTCTGTTATTTTTTACAATGAATTCTATGACTTAGGTAGTTATACCCAGTGCATGCACAGATCTTTCTTTTTCCTTGCACACTAGTGCTTGATAAGTTCATTTGTTGCCCCTGAGTTTTGTCCATAAACATCTGAATAACTACATTGTCTTCATCTTCTCTGATTTACAATTTTCACCACTGACTTCTAGCATAATCCATTGAGTCATCTCTCTTCCAGATTTACAAATTCTAGTCAACTTAACCTGTGCTGATATGGAAGGAAATCAGTAGTTTTGATTATAATTCTTGCCTTTGTACCTGTTCTTATGCCACTATATTCTTTTGACATGAATAAGGAAATAATAATTAAAATGGCATCCTATCAGATTTATAATAATCACATAATAATAATAATAATTTTGCTTTTTTACTTTATTCTAAGGTTTTCACTATTTACTATTGTCTCACTATTTGTAACCAGT
Organism: Phylloscopus whistleri; assembly: GCA_017589585.1. Classification (NCBI taxonomy): domain Eukaryota; kingdom Metazoa; phylum Chordata; class Aves; order Passeriformes; family Phylloscopidae; genus Phylloscopus; species Phylloscopus whistleri. The sequence goes on along the minus strand of JADMLD010000759.1, from coordinate 9,673,581 downwards.
ACTGAGCATTGAACATATTTTTACAAAGTTATTTACTAACTCCAAGATCAATTTCTATAGTAGTAATATAAGTTTTTAGCCCACCACTATGTAGATCTCATTAGAACTGGTTTTGTTTATGATCCTGCATTTATAAGCAGTACATTTCCCCTGACAGTTCATTATCCAGCCAGCAAATATTGAATATTCATTTTTAAAACCTTGAATTGACAGGAACTGTAAAATCATCTTCCTTTTCTAAATCATTTATTATTATACTGAACAATGCAAGCCTCAGCACAGATCCTGAGCATTTCCTTTTCTTGTAAAACCAGCTGGTTTTTTCTACTCTTTTCTTGTATACTTGGATCAGATCTGAATTTTTGATGGATCTTCCATGCTTTTTTTCTTGGAAATGAATGCTGTAAAATGGTTTTAAAATCTACACTCACTACATAACCCATATTTCTCATGTCTGCCTGCTCTTGAGAACCTTTCAAAACCGCTGGTAAATTTGTGAGGTACAACTTTCTTCTGCAATAATACTGTCCATTCTTCCTTACCATAAAATATTTATCACTTTTGGATTGATGACTGGATATTTTATGAAGGCTTCTACTAGTTTTCTTAATATGAGTGTAAGATTTTGTAGTCTGCAGTTCCTTAATCCTTTTTGGATTGTCACAATGACTACTTCTCACTACTCTGTTGTTGAGGTAATTTCAAGTGTTAGCTCTTCCCATTTGTTAAAGAAATTCCATCTCCCTTTCTGAAAATACTGACCTGCCATTAATTGTGCTGTGTAGTTAATAAAATGATGCAGATTTCTAGATCTCCTCTGTGTAATAAAAACAATAGCGAAATTTTGCTTTGCTTAAAACAGTTCCCTTGTCCCACTGAACAGCCTCTGAGCAGCTTTTCCTTCACAGAAGAAACAAGCAGGTATTAGTGATGCAGTTAATCATTACAGTCACATCCTTGCAGTCTGCAGACCCAGGCAAGCTGAGAACCCAGCTGAATCAATGACTGTTTACTTCAGTGGAATTAAGCACTTACTTAATTGTACTGGGAGTTGGATACCTGCATACTCACAGAATGTGCTGAGAAGGATTGAAATTCCTTCAGACAGGAAAGATTTTTATTTGCTACATTTATTGCCACTGATTTCTCTTTCATCTCCGAGTAAGACCTGGAGAGGTTTGGTACACTGATTCTCAGGAAAAGCAAACCAATTTCAGGATCACAATGTTAGGATTAGTCTTTGGATTTATAGGACCTGAAGCCTTGAGCATCTCTGTCCAAAATTCTATATGTCTACAGCTTGGGGTGTTTTTTTTGTGCCTGTGTTTTTCTGTTTGACTTCTCCCCCTCCACATTGTTTTGATTTTAGAAAGCACTAGTCCCTGTGGCCAGTAATCTTCTGCCTTATTGAAGTGTGTATGTTCCCATCAACTTCTTAGGAAAATTTAACTTCATAAGTAGATTTCTCTGGCCAAGATAGCTCTGAAAGTCTAACAGTGTAGAGCACTGCCATCAGGAAAACAGGGTTTGGAACTGAAAAAGTTTTTGCTGGGTTGATGGAAACTTGGCACACTCTATGATAACTTAATGAATGCTGGTGGAAAACAGACCCTAAAACTCCTGGCAGCAGAAACTAAGGCAGGACTGGAGGTTTAGTAAATAAGCTGCTCACACACAACCCTCAAAGGGTGGGACTCCTGTTGGTCACTGCAACTTCAAGTGCTGGCTGTTAAGGAGCAAAGGACTAAGGGAGAGAGGAGCTGCACCAGCAAAGTCTCTCCTTGCACCTCTCTGAAACCACGTGCCAGAGGATAGCTGTCATACAAGTGCTGTCCTTTAAGCTGGTGAGATATTGTTTTAGGCTATTTTATTATTGAGGTCCAAAAGAGCTTCAGGTATCTGGGTGGCTGTTGTGTTTGCAAAGTCTAAAATACATAGCCTCAAAGTGCCTCCTTGGCTGTCACTTAACTCTGCAGAGGTTGATTACTATAAGAACTGAAGTTTTTATCAGTTAAATTTCTTCCATGTCTAAGTTTTCAACTGCTCGTACATTGGAATTGCCAAAACATCATCGTGTGACTGCCTTTAGTTTAGGTTTCAAACATATTTGAGGTATATAAATCAGACATCGTTCTGCCTGGCTGGCTGGCTGGCAGGGCCTAAACCAGCCATCAGACTCAGATCAAATCTTAATTTCTGCTCTTCATTTAAAGTGAGACCAGATGACATAATACCCCTTTTACTTTTGTGGTTACAGCATTACAGCATTATCCTGTAGTTAATTTCCTTCTCTGCTTGAGTGCTTATCTCAGCAAGTGGATGATGAGGTGCTCATTCTGACAGAGAGCTGTGTCAAACTGCTGCTGTCTGGGGTGTGTTTTGAGACAGCAGGAAGAGGCTTGTGTTCAAGTTAAACAGGGAATGTTCACTGGGGAGGTGGTGAGAGCCTGGACTGTTCATCTTTCCTATTCTGGATGAACAAGCTGTAGATGACAAGAATTTCACTAGATTATGGTAAGGGGTTTTGTATCCCGCTTCAGATTGCATTGCAGAGGGAAGTTCATGAAATGCTCAGTAATCCAAAAACTGGACATCCAAAATGTGCAGATGCACATTACCCTGTGCAGGAAAAGTATTAAAACTCTGTCTCTCAGCCTGAGGTGAGAGATTTAATTGTTGCATTGTAGAATAAGAGAGGGGTAATTACACCACTCCTCCTGTGTTTTGTGAGAAAGGGGTTGTTTAGGGACCTGAAATCAAGGACAGATGCTTTCTGCTGGGTCCAGGGGTGCTAGATCTAGCTCTCAGCAGCTGCTCATCCCTACCTTCTTCAGCCTGTCAGCACAAACACACTAATTTGCTTCAGGCACAATAAAAAAGATCAGCCCTAACAGTGCAGTTTGTTGGCATCAACTTGGTTAAATTTCCTTGGGGTGAGGTAGGGAGTTCCCTCCACAGACTGAGTCAGTCACTGGTGGCCTGGGGCAGGAATCTCCAGCTGGGGAAAAGAGAAAACATCTGCTCCTGCCCTAATTTAGGAGGGAATTCAAAGCTAAAAATACCTTAGGTGGGAAGTTATTCTGTTTATTTCAGAACTCCATGCTGACATCTGTGGTAAAATGGGTTGAAAGGCTTTGGATGTACTTAAATCTCCCTTTGGAACAGTCCACTACCTAACCATGTCTCTCTTCAAGTAAGCTCTATTTCTCTCTCACTTGGAGTCCAGTTCTGGTCTCCTTGGAACTATTGCCAAAATGCCCCTCAGTGTGGCAGGAGAAAGATTAGGGAATGCAGGGACAAGTGCTCTGCAGTCTGTCACCTCCGCTATCCTGAATGCCTCCAGGCAGGTTGAGAAGGTCCCTGTCCCCAGCAACCTCTTCTATTCCCAGATTCTGGCTTCCTCTTCAAACCTCTCCTCTCCTTCCTGTTTCTTCTTGAGTACTTTTTCATGTCACCTCCTTTTTACCAGATCTGAACTTTGGCTGATCCTGCATGGGGCTTTTTTTATGCAGATTTTGAAGCTTCAGCAAATTCTGCCAGGGGAGCCCAGGGGAGGGAATTTGGGATGGGTTGGTGTGTATCAGGTGTGTGTCAGCCAGCCTTGATCCATTGTCACAATTGTTTGTGTAATTGCTCCTTAACCAGTTCAGCCACACAGACATCAGTTTCAACAGATTAAGTGTCAAAAACCTTGGATCTTTTTGACCAAACAGGTTAGAAATGAAGTACACTAGCACTTTATCTTGGTGGGTCTGGTGGGACTAATGGAATGAGAAGATGCAGCTTGGGGTAAAATGAGCAATAGGTGTCTATAAAATTATGCCCAGTCTTGACTTTTTCTAGAAGGGAAAGTGCAATGTCAGTTCTGTGTGCTAGCAAGATCATTGCTGAGACGAGACTGAATCTCACTAGTACTAAGCAATTTCAGTAGAAGGCATCATCCTGGAGTAAGTTCTAAGGATGTATTTTTGGGTTTGTAATTTCCAGGTTACAGACTTCCTGATAAAAAGACTTCTAGTAGGTTTACCAGGGAGTCACCTGATATATATGCCTTTTTTAGAGATAAAGCAACTTTTCCAGATTCCTAGCCATTTCAGCTTTCATATATTTTTCTCTACTTTGTACTGAGAAGGAAAAGCTTTTCTAATATGAATTGCATAAAAGTCAGAGGGAGAGAGAAAAAAAGAAAATTATCCACAAAATTTTATTATGGATGCCAACAATAGGAAAGTAGAAGTGAAGTTTTTTATGTGGTCTTAGAGAGTCACAAGTTGTGATTTTCCCAGATAGTAAAATTAGCATCTATATTGCTAGGACAAAGTTCCAGATTATCTCTGTTAAGAAGACAAAGGGAAAGGTAAATAGGAGCTTTAAATATGGGTATGCTTATTTCCTTTCAGAATTGAGTCATCAAAAGAAAGGTAAATTTAATTTCATTTGGGAGGTTAGACCAATTACTGTGTGGCAGAAGAGAGCACTAATGCATGCTTTAGACTTTGGTTTCATTTGACTGGAAAGTGACTACACAATGATGTGAACAGAGTTTTAAGTCGTTAATGTTTTGTATACTGAATAAGCAGAAGTTGGCAAAAAGACAATGTCCCTCTTCATAGCAGCAGCAGAAATGAAAATGTATTTATCACATCAATGGGGTTAATTTCTTAAAAGATTGAAACAAGACAGTTCTGGTACAGATAGCATTAATTCCCAAATTAAACAAATAATCTTACTGGTAAACCCATAACATTTTCTTGATATATTTTAAATATTAGTTGGATTAAGTTTGTTTAAATTGAGTGCAAGTTTTATAATATTATACATCAAATATATTGTAGCTTAAAATATATATTACTTATGAATATCACTGTGAGGTTTAATTTGGTTTTTGCCTTGCATGTGTGCAAGAAACGATTGAAATATCTTGTATTTTCATCTATAACTTCATTGTTAATGCTCCACTAAGGATAGAGCAAGCTACATATAATTTAAAGTTACTTTTATTCTAATTGTTTTCAATATTATTTTTGTAGAAGTAAATTTGTATTCCAATAATCACCATCATCATTATATCATAAGGCTCTGACATGCAATATTGCTAATCTGCTGTATCCCTTAGTTTGCCACACTTCATTGGCGCTATTGTTGATATTGATGGCTTTATTTTTTCTAGACATTAAGTGAGCAATTCATCAAGAGTACAACAAAGACTGGAATAGAAAGATAAAACATCCAGGTCAGTAACTCATTGAGTGTCTCACACCTAAAAATGTTCAGGAACACACAAAAGCCGTGAGCTGATTTGACACATGGACATGCCAGCAGGAGTAACAGTGTAAGGGTGCAGGTACTTCCTGTGAACCCAAACTCTCACCTTATTATGTATTTCAGTAATAAAAGGCCTGCTGGCAAAGATCTGAGGAATAAGAAAATAAAAGACCTGTTAATCAACAATAAATTGTTTCCAAATTCATTTTTATGTAATTCATTTTTAAATACATTTACAGATTTTCAAACCAGCATGCAGAGACTAAGAACTATTCCACCATCTAAGGATGAAGACAAGTACTAGGAAAGACATACAGAAGTAACCTGGGACCAGACTTCCCAGCATTTTTACATCAGACGATGGTCTTGAAATTAGTTCAGGCCCTTTTTAAAAGTAGGAGCCTATCAAGATTGTGTGAGGTGTCCAAGCTCATGATATGGTCAATGGAGAGCATTAGCTAGACCACAGAAATCTCTCTTTCCATTGGCTGTAAAATGCCCCATATGCATTTTTAGTTTCCACTTACTGGAGCAAACTGATGGGAAAAGGGTTTAGCACTGAAAATCCCGTTATATATGCTCACCCCATACTTTTCAATTATTAAATCCAAATGTAAGTCCACCTCTAGGTAAGTGCTGCTGGTTTTATAACTGAAAATTTGTGACTAAAAATGCTCTTCTTCTGATAAGACCACCAAGAATGAGAATGAAGTTGGAATTATGTCAAAAGCTTCTGTGCACGAGAAAACAACCACACTTCACCTTAGTTTACATAACTGGCAATCAGATGAAACAATCCTGAAATGAAGGAATAATATTTTGTTGATGCTTGAGATAAAAGGATGAATACCTGGCATGGTGTTTTGATCCTGATTATTAATAATCTGCCTTGCTAGTACACTGGACTAGCCAGTAGCCAAGTCACTTCACAAAAGCATACAATCCAACCCCCAATCTAATTTCTAGACTATATTTTATGGATTTGCCATTTTATATCTTTAAACATGAAAAAACCCCAAAGCCTTAAATTATCAGTATTCCCCCTTATCAGCTAAGGTAAAAGATTGAACAGCTCAGTGAGAGCATTAGTGAAACTCAGGCTTGAGCTCACTTTCTACTTTTCAGTTCTTTCTCTTGTGGTTTTTGATCATCTTCTATTACTGTGACATCAGTTTGATTTCTTAAAAATGTAAATGCAGACCACTAGGTAAGACAAGGGATATATCCTTTTTTAGCATTTTGCCACATTAGCAATGCCTTTCTCAATGTAATTGCATGTCCAGTTTACTGCATGTCATTTCTTCAATGTGGCTTTTCTTTTCCAAATCCTCTGTGTTAAAGAACATAAGCAACACTTGAGATGGGTTTCATTCCTTTTCAGGTCATGCCAACACGGCAGTAGCCAGGCCAAGGATGGTGAATTGCAATTATTCTCTAATCAGGTTTTCCCCACTAGTAAGTTGTCACTTAGGAATTTGGCTGCTTTTATTGTTTTTTATCTTTTCAGAAGAAATTAGAGTTACTGAAAGTATATGGCTTCCCAAAGGGTATGTTCTGTCCTTGGATGAATGTGAATGTGTGTAACTATCAGTAGATTGTTTCTCTGCAAGAAGCTTTGAATTTTGCCTAGTCATTTTAACAAAAGCAGAATGTCTTGTTTTGGTTTCTGTAGAATTATCAGGGCCATGCAAAAAAAACCCCACCCAGACAACAAAACACCAAAAAACAAGAAACCCAAACCCAAGAAGCTCCAACATTGACTCTTCAAATTTATTTCATTTGAAGCTAAAAACATTACTTTCACTAGCTGTGTGCCTGACTTGAGACTCTTTAGCTTGGATCACTTCAGAAGGACTAACTGTCCTTGGAAAAAAAATGGTGGGCTGTTCCACCTACTAAATGGATTGCTTTGGGGAAAAAAACCCAAACAAACAAAATACCCCTAAGTAAATATGTATGAGTTAAGGGATTAAAAAAAAAGAGAGAATTTACTATTCTTACTAATTTGTTTCCAGGTTTCAGATGGCTCACAGGGCCTGTATGATGTACTGAAGTAAATACAGTGGTGGGGCAGTATTTCAAAAGCAGAATGTGACATCTTGTAGTCATGAGTATCACTTACAATTTTAGTTATGTATCTGTAATGCAACTGCTTACTACTTTAATTTCTCTTGTTATTTTCTTTTTTTCCTAACACACTCGCCCTGACTTTTTTTGAGATGTTAGTTTCCTTGCTGTAACAGGAATTTGTCTGAGTACACTCATATCTTTTTTCCCTTCTTTGCCTTCTCTATGTGTTTGTTATTAGGGAGCTCATTGAAAAGCCTGTCCTTGCTTATAAAAGTCATGGGCTAAATTCAGCTTTTGGAACTCTAGACCAGCACCTCACAGGGATAACACTGGTTATGGCTGGACTACATGTGCTTTTCCACAGTTTACTGTTCCCAATGCTCACCACATCCTCTATCAAAATGATCCATGTTGTCTAAAAGTCCCTTTATAACCTGCTGAAACTAACCTAGCTCTTTCTGACTGGAGTGGAGTGAAAATCAGGGATAGGTTTGACAAATACTCCATTTCTGCATTTGGAGAAAAAGATAGGTTATATGTGATTTCCAAATGATTATTACTTTTTTTTTTTTAAATTTGCAACTGCGTCTAGGTACATTATTAAATAGGTTCTATTATAGCCTCTTGTCTGTAAACTGAGTCTTTCAGATAATATGGATCTTTTAGATCATTTAAAGTCATACTTACAATCTGCTTGTGCTGCTTTCTAATAATTCGGAGAAACCATAAGCATTTTCAGAAATTGCAATAAAGTTACTGTTTCTAATGATAATTTTGAAAAAAGAGTGAAAAGCCATCTTATTCTAGGTATGTTTTCTTAATTCTGAAATAAGCACTTAGACATCTGACATGGTAAATAAATGCACTCAATGTCAGATAATTCTCTATAAACAATCAAAAGAATGTTTAGAGGATCATTTAATATGATCTTGTCAAAATAACCACTTGTTTTATTGAGATTGTAAGTTTGGTCAAAATCAGTGTTACACTGTACTACACTTCTGTAATACATTGCTTGATATCCCATAGTTTTGTGTTTCAGTCAAAAACTTAAATGACAAAAGATAAATACAAGGTATGAGGAGTGGATTAAAACATTATGTGCAATATGAAGCTGTTCTTTGTCAGTCACTCCTGAGATAAGATCCCTCAGGAGTCACAACTTGGTCTTAGGTGAGTAATTTCTTACTGTGTGCTTACCTGGGTCTGTATTCACCTGTGCACGGTGAGCTCAGGCAAAATGTTATGGTACAATCCAGGGGATGCAAGCTAAAGCCAAGAAAAATCAGTAGACACAATAGTTAGGAGTGAGGACAATTAGTAACTGGAACCACTTCCCTAAGTGCTCTGTGGACATCTCTTCAACCAGTGTTTTAAAATCAACACTTGATATATTTCTAAAATAAGTGTAGTAGTTCAGCTAAATCATGTAATTGGAATCATTAGTCCAAAGTCCAAAGAGGAGAAACAAGGACACATCCTATTAATCTTCTGCTCACAGTTTACCCACCAGTGGTATTAGATTGGATTCTGTGCTCTTGTCAGTTTCCCAGTTTGTTTGAAACATCTACTATTTTTAAATAACATTTTCTGTCCCTTTTTATTTTCCCTAAAGTATTCTTTATTTTCTTTAATTTCAAAACATTTAGCCACTTCCAAGAGAAGGCATTGGAAAAGTAATATTTTCTTCAGTATAAATTTTTCTGGAATTATTAGTTATCATAAATACTGAAAAAAATGAGTACAGAAAATACATTGATGACAAAGACTGTGTGTTGTGTTGAATTTTGCTGTGTACTGAGTGTTGCAAATATTATTTTGTAAGGCAGGTTTTTACCCCCTGTTGGTACCTGGAAGCAAAAGAAATTTTGTTGCACTTTGCTGTTTTTTATAGTAGAGGACAGGTGTGGATACTTGCTTTAAAAAGCAAATATTGCTAAAATCAATGGCAAGATTTCCAAGACCAAAAGAGACATGGAACAGAGGCTGCCACAAAATCATTTATCTTTGAAAATATCCACTGAACCACTGAACACAATAATGAACAGTATATGAGTAGAAGCCACACTGAAGTCACATCTGCTTAGAAATGAAAGTGACAGTCCTCGGGTAAGTCCATTGATTTCCTGCAAAAGCATTTTTAATATAATAATATAGAAAAATAACATTGTCTTTATTTATGAAATGTGCAAAATTTGCTGACGGATTACACAATTCTAAAGCAGGAATTTTTTTTCTTTAGAAAATTCAAACCCAGAAAGTATTTCAAACAATCAGACACAAACCATAATAACAGAACATTAAAGTCATACTGCTAAGGTTTCAAAAATCAAGACACAGATAGTTAGGTGTGTCTATTAATTTTGGCCCCCTGCGAATATGCATTATTAAATAGTTTTAAATGCTCTTATAGTGTACCGTATCATGCATACAAATTTGTGTTTTCTAGAAGGAATTTAAAAGTAGTAAAATAAAGCTTTGAAAAACTTTGCTCATACCGAGCAATGCCACATTGATTTTAAAATAGGGCGTCTTAACTATGCTATTAGAATATAGACATGTAGTTAGGTAATATGGATATTTAATTTTGTGTTATCATGTGCAATTATGGACTGAATAGTCTTAGGAAATTGTGGCCAGGATTGGCACCTGAGCAGTTTGAAAGTTCTCCACCATCCATTGTGTTTTTTTGTAAATGTGCCCTGGAACAGGAAGTGTGTTAATGTGCTAATGTCTCACCTCAGCTCAGACACTTTGCAAACAGTGGTGTGCAGTGGGCAGCTTGGGGACACACTGTGGTTTCTTCTCATACAATAGAATAATTATGCACAATCCAGTGTTAAAATTTGCATTGCTTAGGATTATTTGTCTTGTCCTGAACATATCCAGACAGCACTTAAGTTATCATGTATATTTCTATACAGTAATTTTATTATCATTCATGTTACCTGTCTTCAGCTTTGCATGTAAACCTGTCTTAAAAATAGATTCAATCAGTGACAATATAAATATCAAGGCATTCATCAGCATTTGCTGAAAAATTAGCACCCACACTGGCTCTGAAAATATAATAAGTGAAGATATCTTTAGACCTACCTGAGAACCAAAATATTGTCCTGCTCAACTAGTTCACATAAAATTAGAGAAGGCTGGTATCTGTCCAACATTGGGTGAAGCATCAGGTTTAGACAGTGCAGTAACTTCAAAAGAGCAGATCAAGGCTGTGGTTGTGGCACCAGGAGGCATCTGTGCACATGGATGACTGTTGCCTAGGAGTGAGCTGGGCTTTGAATGAACTGTATCCCACCTGAACACACAGGGCTCATAAATGCTGTCTGCTTTCTTCTGCAACATTTGATGCCCATTACTGTTCAGCATGAAAGAAGAGGTTTCTTGATATATGCATAGGGCATTAGTCTGAACAATAATCAGCATATTTACTTAATGCATCACTTAACTTTTGACCAAGAAAAGAAGTGGTATCAGCACCTGTGGTTCATTGACCAAAGACTGAGAAGAACTGTACTTACCTCTCAAGAGGTGATATTGCATTTTTTGTTGATTAAAGGAAAAGCAATTTTCCTGAAAGTAATTTAGTACCACTCAATTGTTCCTACTCACTGCTCACTCTTTGTCTGTTTTGCTATTAGAAGATCACATTTTTTAAAAGATATCGTATCACTTCCAGTTACAGTTATGAACTTCACCAGGGGGTGTCATTTCCCGTGTTGATCTCAAACCATGGACAGATAAGTTAATGTCATTTGCTACGCTAAGAGCAGAAAAAAGTTTAATTCTTGTTGGTGTAGTAGGTCCTCTTTTAAGTGCCACAACCTTCAGTTTGGGGATCCCAAATGAAATACTTTAGGATATCAGAAGAGGAGAGTGAGTGTTTGTAACAGAAGAGTTATCATTCAGGATGGCAGCACAGCACAGAACCCTGTCTGACATTGAACTGTTCTTTTTAAGATAGGCTCCACACACTGTAAGCAACCAGACTGAATGTTGAGTGTTTCCACAGTCTCTCATGAATTTCTAATTGGTAACTAATGATGGATTGTTACCTGCACATAATGAAGTTATTTTCCACAGGGTTATAGTGTGAGCAGACATCTGGTAATGTGCATAAGTGAAAGAGAGTCATAAAAATTAGAGTGTTAGGTGATAGGACTTTTTGAGGTAAACAAATTTCCTTTCCTAGAGATAGTTTTGTTTGAATTAAATTTTGAACAAACAACCAAAATCAATCCATTGGAAACAAGCATTTTGGCACATGGCTCTTGTTTACACTATGTATGAGCAGTGCAAATTCTTTAAAAGGAATGAATATTCTATTTGCATCCACTTTACATAAGCTTTATACTGCCACTCCTGGTATAAAGTCTGGCCTTTGGAAATCCTTGAAGAAATTTCCGAAGTTCTTAAGGGAAAACACACTATATTCACATTAGTTTTCATAAGAGAGGAAGCCAAACTTAACAGGTATTATCTTTAATAATTTCTTCCTCAAGGTAAAATATAGAAGGTACAACAGAAACAAACATCAAATCAAAATAGATTTGGAATCAACATGTCAAGCCAAACAGTTAGTCAAGAAAATTGTTGCAAACCTCTGTGTGAAAATGTGTTTGGGTTTTGTTTGTTTGTTTTGTTTGTTTGTTTGTTTGTTTGTTTGTGGGGGGTTGTGTTGTTTTGTTTGTTTTGTTTTTTAATGGCTATCTGAAAAGATCAGGCAACTAAATGTAGAAGGTATGTGTCGTATGTCTGGGGTGATGCAGTAATAATATGTTCTAATGATCACAGACCATGCATCTGAAGGCATTTTATCTTAGTGTATGATTTTATTCTTCTATTTCTACTGGACTGAGGCATATAATTTCTATTAGAAGAGCTTTACTAAAAAATGGAAATGTGTTAAAACACATTTCTCCTTTCTCCTCCAATGGAAATGAGAATAAAATAAGTTTACCTTCTGAAAAACCAATATAACTACTGAATCAGTCAAATATGGTTCATATGGTAGACTAAACAAAAAAAATTGAATGCTTTTTGAAACTTGTTGGATTTTTTAAAAGAAAATTATAAGACATCTTTAAAATCAACCATTTTATTTTATTTCAGATGCCATTTCTGCAAAGTTCAGGTACGTTGAAATGACACCCCCCACTACCCATTAGAATGCGTCTGTTGTTTCTTCCCTGAAAAATCTGTAAACCATAAAGTGCTTATAGCATAATACCACAAATTCAGAATTAGGAAGTACAGTATGAGAGCTTTGAGCTGCAAGACAAAACCAAGATCCTTTCCACAGATGAAAATTTTAAAAATGCTTATATTTTTTGAGGCATCAGTCAGGAAATAGATAAATTCCAATTTTGGTTACTATGTTGCACTTAGCTAACAGAACTAGAGGGTTTTTAAAGGAGTTCTCTCTCTCTTTCTTGCTGGTATGTGTTATTTTAAAAAATTATTTAATAACTTTTATGGGCTTTTATGCCCATATTGTCACCCTGAGGTGACAGCATTTTATCAAAATATGAAGTGCTAATTATGTAAGCTGGGAATTGGTTATTTAACAGTCCTTGAAGACAAAATGTGTACTGTGATCCAAGTACACTTTACACATAGGCTATAGTATGAAAATAATATTTATCCTGGTTAAAAGAAATGTAGAACCTAGGATACTGTAACAATTTGCATAGATTACTGGTTGGTCTTCTAGCACCTACATTTTTGAAGTATTTGCATGTTTAAAGCACTTCCTCCTATTCCCATAACCTCCCATCATTTTGTTGCTGTTACTGTGCAGTGCTGGAAAAAACCCAACCCCAAACAACAGGCTTCTGAATTATGGAACTTGATTTTCAACTACAATCATGTCAGGTCATGTCAGATGGTGCAGAGATAACTCTTTTTCTTTTTCATGTTAGGTGTTAGGCTATATATACATATACATATATATGTGGATGTAAATAATGTATCTATATTCTCCACAGTATAGTGGATTTGTAATCATCTTGAAGTATCCAGCAACGTATGTGGATGGCCTGTGAATGCATATAAATATATGGATGCATATAAATATAAATGAATTCAAATAATTAGAGAAGCCCAGTGAAACTGAAAAATCTTAGAAATGATCCCACCAAAGCTATGTGTTCCAGTTCTAGCCCAGTTTAAAATAAAACAAAAATCTCTTTGAAGATATGATTCTTAATCAGAATAGAGTGAAATGAGATATCTAAACATAACATTAAAATTAATGCCTCATCTTGTATACCCATACACAACTAACATGACCTAACATGTTAGAAAACAATTAATGCGGTTTGGTAAGTAATTTTGCAAGAGCACATATCTGGATTTTCAGATGCTCACTTTGTGCTTTACTTGGCTCAAACAACTCTACTTTAAAGTCTTGTGCCATGATGGAATGATAATTGGGTGTTGATGAAAAACATCAATCATCATTGTATTGTGATTTGAATTACAGTCGTTCTAAAGTTGAGCCCTAAGATGTGAAATAAACTGTATGGGTTTGGTGATTGCACTTTAAAAGCTCCTTCATTTCCAGTCCAACTGTGAATCATTCTTTAAATCAATAGAGCTTACTGAAACTCTAGAATTACCTGAAAGAGTTTTAAAGAGTTTGTCAGTAAGAAAAAGAATATCCTGACTATTTTCTATTACATAAGTCTTTGTGTTCCATATTCTCCCTAATACTTCTGAACCCTTAACGTGGACATTCTTCCACCATCGCTGCTGGGACAAGCCAGACTGATTTTGAAGTTTTGTTTAGCAAGTCATTCAGTGGAAGTGTTTTCTAATCAGTAATTTAAATGATTCATGTGGAAAGAAATTAAAATAAAGATAAAACTGCACAAAGTTTCATTGATCTTAGGTTTATTTACGCTAGTTATTTTAGGTCATTGGAAGGAAATTAATATTTGCCCATGGTTGAAAACAAGTATATAAGTACATAAAAGAGATCAGATAAAGCCAAAAGTGCTTTACCTGTGAAGCTGTTTTGATTGTTACTTCCATAATAACGAGCCATTAACTACACAAGTGGTTTGTTGATCACAAGGACGGAGCTGAGGCTTGTCAGAGTTATTCTGATGACTCAGAACGTCCAGAGTAAATATGAATCTTACAAACAATGGCTACAAATAATGTAATCAATATTCCTTGCAGTTCTCATGACAATGTATATCTTCAGAAAGGAATACAGATGATGCTCTAGCATACTTAATCTTTGAGGATGCATTTCAGCTGATTGGCCCTTCTGCTTTTGCCATCCTCTGATGCTGAGACCACAAGGAAAACAGACTAGAAAATCATAAAAAATTTGTTTTCTCTGCTTAGTAATTGTAGGCATCAGAGAAGGAAACTACTACAAAGGGTTTTTTTCACTCCAGTGCACAGAGGCACAAGAGTGGCATTTTCTGTTACTACTTTTTCTCATCCAGCATGTTAAATCTTCTGAGACCCTTAGTGCTAAATAACAAATGATCAGAGTTTCTGACATTAGGGTGGGATTTCATAGCTCAATAAGGTCATATATAGATATACACAATGATTTCAAATATACATTTGTGTGTGTCAGAAGGCACAGGAAGGCTCAGAGCTGAAGGAATTTGTTTCATGGAGGAGTTAAGTGTGAAGAGGAGGGATTATCACCTTAAGCTTTTGTTCTTTGGTGTTCTGACACCAGAGAAACTAGGCTGATGTGTGAGAATGAGTCAGAACTTTTATGACTAGGGAGCTTGGTTGATCAAGACCAAATGCAAGACAGCTCAATCATATAGCAAATGAGCTGGAGAAGTGTGTTGCAACTGATACAACACAAATACATTTGAAAATGTTGAGGGAGGAGTGAACAGTGAGAGTTAAACAAAGGGAATCTTCTTTTACTCTTTGCTGCAAAATATGTGGGATGTTCACTTTCCCTTTTTCTTCCTCTTGTCATCCATCTTCCCTTGTTCTCAGTAAAACACTTCTCTTTAACTTCCTCCTCTTTGATTACAGTGTCCTTGTTTTTCCACTCTGAAAGTATGATTAACATGCCTGGGAATGCGTGGTGCAGACTGTTGGCTGCAGACTTTCACTTATTTTGGCTACAGAAACTACTGTTAATTGTTACATTCCTCTGCCTCTTTCCTCATGAACACAAACTGCTTTGAAATTATGAAATTAATTAACGATGCCACAAGATTTCTGCCTAATTTTGCTTTATTAAGGGTTTATACTAATTTCAGCTTAGGCCAGAAGCTGGAGTTATATGTCAGGGTCATGTAAATCAGAACTTTTAGCTTTCAGCTTTTAGAAAGCAAGAATTACCTGCTTTGGGGGAAAAAAAGAACCACACTCCAAACAACAACAAACAAACAAAAACCCTACAAAAACCCAAACAACAAACCATCAAAAGAACCCCCAAATCCCACCCTTGTACAATGTTGTCAAGTTTTGCTTTCCTGGACAAGCAGATAAAAAATGATCCTCAGCTTCTGGTTTGTATGTTACTTCAGTTTTCTCCAACAGTCTCTGTCCTTTGCTGCATCTGTGAGGCTGTGCACAGTGCCATGTTCTCAGTCCTGTAGAAATTCATCAAATGTTGAATGTGCAGCAAAGTTCTGAATACTGCCAACAGGAAGTGCCCAAGATCCTCAGAATGATTTGGGCTGACAGGCAGTTCTCAGTTGCTTCAGACCGGCTCTTCAGAAGAGCTCGTTTCTTGCATAACTTTAACTAAAACCAAGATTTTGAACAGTGATGAGAAACGACAAACTCTGATTGACCAGACTTTCAAAGATACCAGTCAAGATCTAAACTATCAATATAATGGCCATTTAATCTGAATCTAAGCAGAGGCTGAGCTTGATTTAAGACTCTAAATATATGAGTATCGGCCTCTAATTTTCTAAGTAAGAGTAATGACTCTAAGTTTCTTAAATATGTCAATCTCCAAGTTTTCTCTGGCTAGATAAGAAAACCTTTTCATTAAGACTAAGTCCTGAGTTTGAATACCAGGCTTTCTTCCATGTATTGGCATGAACTTGAAGTTTTAACTTGAAAATAATTTATTAGCTATTCTCTAGAGGCATAAGTGTATAATTTCTATGCCTAGGCATGCTAAACCCTGGCAATTCTGGTTTTATTAATCTGGACTGGGTTTTACTGTATTCCTTTAGGTCATATTATCCTGCTTGTATATTGCATGTAGTTTGTTTTTTCAAGTGATATATTAAACTAGGCTAGCAGAGACATGCTCTTATTTCCTTCATATGAAGGAGGAATGTAGGGAGACCCAACCAAACTCACCCACTGTGGTTTGTTGCAGTGACATTACAGATCAAGGTAATGACCTCCAGAAGAGTTGGTTCTGTTTTAACCAGTAATCATGATACAATTATTTAACATACTTTCAATACTATAAATAGTAAGAGATTAGTCACCTTATATTATTCCAAAGCATAATTTAAAAAGGATTTGAGGATAGAAATTCAGTCACAAAAATGGTTCTAAAAATACCATTCAGGTTTTTAATGAGTTCTGCTGTTTTTGCAAAGTCTGAGCAAATGACATCTCTGCATTTTTCAAAATATAATAAACCAAATTAAGATATCCACAAATTTTCCCCATATCTTTTTAAGCAATCTTCATTTTCTCAAAAAAAACCCCCAAAAAACAGAAAAACCAACAAACCCCAAAAACCTCATAGTGAAAAGCTGATACTGAAAAAGCAAGAGGATGGGGACAAGGGAAAGACTTTGTTGAAGAAACATTTGTTTCTGTGTATTCAAGCTTGTATTAGGTGCTTGGCCTGTCTACTTACCTGTAAAAACAGTCAAAATACCCCAAGGTATTAAACCAAATGTGTCAGCAAATACTAGGAGTCAGGTGTTTAGTGCTCTGGGTGTGTGGAGGATTGAGATCTTGCCAGGCACCCATGAACACTTTCATCAGTACATAGTTCATAATATGATAAAATATGCTGAAAAACAACAATGGGGGAAACAACAAAATAAATAGACTCTCAACTTCAGTCTGATGTAATTCTAAGCAATCTCAATGTGTATTTCTTTTCACCCTGAATGGTTCAGTCTCCATAAGCTTTGGGCATGTATCTTACAGTTGGGTTTTGAGAATTTAATCAGAGGGTGGCCATAAGCAATTTTTGTATTTCCCTTTTAAGTATGCAAGGAAATCTTTCCAGCCAGCTGCACTCCTGCTCACAGTTCTTCATTATCTCCAGTTTCCAAAGTAGTCTTTACTACCCCAGACTCTTTGGAGTTTACTGCTTTTGCTCTCCATACACATATTATGTGCAAGGGTTCTGAGAACATCTTTCTCAGCTTCCTCTCTTAGCTGTAGAGATCAGCTGCCTGCAATACACTGACAATGCCTGGGGCTGCTTTGAGCACCATGGAAGGAATGAGGAAGTTTGTGAGCAACCTTTTAACAGCTAATGTGTGAATGAAGTTTTAGAGAAGCTAAGTGTAAACCACTGTCACTGTAAAGGATTTTTACCCTCCCTGAGATAAAAATCACTGTATGTTTCCCCTTATCTTGTAGTCTTTCCTTAGTATTTCCTATTGACTGACATCGTAAAAAGGAAATAAAAAATACACCTATCTGAATATAAGTTTTCCCAAATATCAGCATAAAGGCTATAGAACAGAGAATGAAAATGGATATTACAGCTAAATAAAAGGTAGGATGAAAGGATCATTGAGAAGCAACATCAATCAGATGATTTTTATTAGACCATGGGAGGCCAACTGAGCTTTTTAGGATACAACACTGCAGTTAGATGGAGTTAGGGTATGAATTAGTATGTACATTGTGCTGAAAAGATTGTTTCTAAAACTTTGCACAGAATTTTTTGCGAAACAACTTTTGTGGTGGTGGGAAGCTTTTTTACATGGGCACTCTCTTGCTCATTTAAAAGCAAAATGTTAGTTCAGCATATACTTTCAAAGAGTAGTTGACACAGACATATCCTCACCTGCCAAATATGCTACAGCAGTGTTCCTGCTGGAAAAGGTGTGGAACTGGCAACCCAGAACAGTAACACCTTAAACCACAGAAAGCGGGTTCACCTGTGATTGCCTCTCAAAGCCCTAACACATCTGAAGAATTGCAGTGGAAATAACTATAGCCCAGCACAGATAGTGTGGGGAGCTCAATTCCAGGCTCATGTGCTGTCTTTGGGCAAAAATATGTGTCAGCTGGAGGCTGGAAGCCACTGTGAGTACCTTAGTGGGCAAGGGAAAAGCTAAGGATGTCACCTATCTAGGCTAGAAGGTCTGTGACATGATCCCCAATACATCATTCTCTCTAAATTGGAAAGATATGGATTTCATGGATGGACTCTTTGGTGGGTAAGAAATTGGCTGAATGGTCACAACTTAATGTCTGGATGGAAATCAGTGTTGAATGGTGTGCCTGGGGGTCTTTACTGGGACCAATCCTGTTCAATTAATCTTCATCACTGGAGATCTTTAAAGATAGACTTCCTTTCACTTCCTGCTCAGGATGCTTTATGTCTAGTACATCCCAAAGGTTGGATCAATACATAAACGTGGTGAAAGGTGTAAGTATTCTATGTGACTTCACTACATGATGGTTAATTATTTAGGGGTTTTAGCCTTTTTTTTTTTTTCTTAGTGGCTGTAATTGTCTTTTGACAATGATAAAACTAGCAGGAAAAAATAAAATAAAAATAATTAGCACAGCCAGTGTGTCTGTAATTTTCCTAAAGTTTATTTTGAAGGGCTTTGCTAAAGTCCAAAAAAAACTAGACATAAATAAAGCTGGGTTAACATGGAAAAGTCAGTCTCTTCCCACTAGTGGGTGAAAAGTTTTGAGGACACTAGTATTCAGAAATCAGAATGAGATGATAATGTGATGTTTGTGTAATAGAATGTTTACATTTGAAGTCATTCACAGAATAAGAGGAAACCATTCACACTGTCATATGTACAGGTTCTTTGATCCAACATTTTATTTACCTGCTGTATAGTGGGTAGATTTTCAGTCCTAAATGATTTAGACATCCTGTACTTTCAAATTAAAGAGGGCCTTTATGTCCCTTAGTTTTACCTTCTGTATAACACAGAACAGAATTTTTCACCATGTAATTTACTTCACATTGCAGATAATATTTTTGATGTCTACTATTATAGAAAATCATTGAAACCAGATTTTAAAGGCTTGATATGATAGAGAGGCTACTACTCCATACTGTACTGTATTTTACTGGTGATCTATCAGCCTCGTTTTTAAATATGTGCAGTAATGAGTATGGCTTCACAGCTACAACACTTGCTCTTAATGTGTTCTCATTGCTTTGTATAATTAGTACAAGCCAGGCTAACATTTTCCTCAAATATAGACCCTAAGTTCCTAAGGCAATGAATAGTGATAGAATTAAAATACATCTCTCACCTGGATGCACATTCCATGTCATCACTAGTACATAATCGCATGTGCTTCTTGTTTTTTTTCTCAATTCTATAGTCTTTAAGGAGAAATACGTTTACCCACTTAAATATCTTGAAAATAAGGATGAGGAGTCATGCCTAAATAAACTAACAGATGCTCCAGTATACCTTGGGGTGAGTACATCAGTCAGAATATTCATTATCACATAATATGCAACCACATTATCTTCATCTGTTCCTGTGGTGTATTCCCAGGAAACCTAGGCAACATTACATTCTACCAGGAAATCATTGGGTTCAAAGCACATTCATCAAATCTTCACAATCCCTTTTTGAAGAGATGAAACATAAGTAAACATTTCTAAAATAAACAAAACCAAATAGCATAGGCTGTGTATGAAATACATTTTAGCACAATTTTACAATAATTTTCTCTACTACCATGAAGACGAACTTACTACGGCAAATCCAGGTGATGATTTTTGAAAAATAACTTATGAAAAAATGTGAGGATCTTCAGAATATTTGAGATAATAATCCTTTCTGTGAAATTCAGGTAAAATGTGGCACTGAGATCCTAAACAGACTTCACGGTTTTGCCTTCTCTTCCCTCATTGCAGTTCCCTTTCTATTTCTGAAGCTCAAGACTGAAATATTTGTTTATATAGTTATTTATATAGTTTCTGGGTGGTCAAGCATGAAGTTCAGCAAAGCAAAGTGCAAGGTCCTGCATCTGGGATGTGACAATCCCAGGCACACCTACAGGGCTGTGTGAGAATAGCCCTGTGCAGAAGGGCCTGGGAATGATGTTTGATGAAAAACTCAACATGAGCTGGCAGTGTGTGCTAGCAGCCCAGAAAGCCTGGCTGCATCAAAAGGACTGTGGCCAGCAGGTTGTCTCCTCGAAGGAGGCAATTCTTCCCCTCTGTTCTGCTCTCCTGGGACCCCAGCCATAGCACTGCATCCAGCTCTAGTGCCCCCAACATAAGAAGAACATGGAACTGTTGGAGCGAGTCCAGAGCAGGGGCTCGAGTTGATAAAGGAGCTGGAGCACCTCCCCTGTGAAGAGACTGAGAAGGTTGGAGCTGTTGAGCCTGGAGAAGGCTCCGTGGAGACCTCAGAGCAACCTTCCAGTGTCTGAAGGGGCCCACATGGAAGCCAGACAGAGACTTCTTATCAGGAATTGCAGTGATAGCACAAGGACTAATGGGTTCAAACTGCAGCAGGGTGAATTTAGCTGGATATACAGAAGAAGTTTTTTACTGTGGGGATGGTGAGGCACTGAAACATCTGCCCAGAGAAGCTGCAGATGTCCCATCCCTGGGAGTGTTCCAAGGCCAGGTTTTATACAGCCTTGAGCAACCTAGCCTAGTGGAGATGTCCCTGGCCATAGCAGAGGTCAATAGATCTAAACATTCTTTAAGGCTCCCTAACATTTTGTGGTTCTATGATTTTATGATTCTATGTACAGTTTGTACAGGCTCATGTACATACTTGGTGGCAAATTCTACTTTCATACTTTTATCTTTGAAGTTATGCCAGATTTATACAAATATGATCAAGAATCAGAAGTTATATGTCACCCTATACTATGAATGGTGATATCCATTTAAATTCAAATTATTTTGCTGTAAAGGTCATGCAGCACTTTTTGATTATCCAGAAGGTGATAATATTTTTCATGGCAAGCTTTGTATGTGCAAAAGAGTTTGTGGGAGGAGAAATAATGAGGAGGGAAATCAAGTTATGATTACTGATAATTATGTATAATTTAAGTGGGTGTCCTTCAGCCAAAAGCTTTTCTCAGTATCCAAATGCAAGATAGCATAGCTGGAAACCAAGAGTAGAAGTGAGCATAAGAGGACAGAAAACTCTGTCTTGGAAAGCAGTGAAGCACATAAGATTTGTGCATTCAGAGAAATTATTATCTTTGGATATGAGCAATTTATGAATGAAAGGCTATAGCAAAAAGAATCCATGTGAATCTTAGTTATTTAAGAGATAACCAAGACACAAGATGGAAAAAGACAAGCACTATTACTTCTGTAAATAGCACTGTTATACTAGATTAGCACATCAGTGCTATAATCTATAATTGAAAAGAATGCAGATATATTAAAAATTTCAATCAGTCCTGAAGATGAACTTGAGAGTATAAAGCTTATATTATAAGTTAAAAGGAGCTCAGTTTCTGTGAATTTCTTTCTTCATAGAACTCAGCCCCTGTGTTCAGGTGATACTGAGGAAAGCTTTGATACTGAGTGAGAAGAAAAATGTTAAAAGTTCTAGTGAATGTATCTCAAATCAGGCAAACTGAATGATTAAGGAAGGTGCTTTCATAACAGCAGTTAAATGCAGAAATGGAAGCATATGCAGGATCACTTGGAATTGTCAGAACCAGACTGTAGTTCTTTCTTAAGGAAAACAAGTCAAACTTCTGGAAGAAAATATATGAGGGAGGAAATCAGAAATGGCAGATGAGTCAAGTGGTCACAACTGTTTTTTTGATGTTGACATTTTATTCTCCATTTTGGGGAAGTCTTCTCTACTTTCCATTCCTCTAGGAAAAAGAGAACATACTTTACAATCTATTTGCATACAATATGTTTTGCATTGGACTCAGAAAAAACTTGACAATGACTGTGATCAAACACAACATGCCTGATTATTTCAGGCACTTATATGCAAGAGCAAATTAATCACTTTTAATTTCGCTTTACAAGTGACAGATGTAAATTGTTTGGCTAGATCTTAATTTGAAGCTGCAGTAAATGGACAGTTCATGCTGTAAATGGACAGTTCAATATAGGTCAGGTTAAGTTTCAAAAAAGGTACAAAGAATCTTAATTGTATGACCAGGGTTGGTACTGATCCGTATGCCAGAGCTCAAACTGGTTAGACCAAAAATACGTTGCCTTTTCTGCAGATCAGACTGGACTAGGTTTTTGTTATTGTTGTTTCATTGGTTTGTGTTTGTCAATGAGAAGGAGAGGTTGTTTATTTACTTATGATTTTCCTTGTCGTATAAAAACATAACATTATCTTCTGGTTTTTATTTGCATTGAGATCCCTTTACACTTCCTTGGCTATAAATGTCACTTACAGCCCACACTGCCAAAATGCTTTAATGGAATTTTGGAGGTAAGAGAGGATAAGGCCCACGCTAAACACAGAGATAGAATGTAAAATGATGGTGAACGACATTTCTCCACTTACTGAGAGAACATGTAAATGAGTGTGTAGAGAATCAAAACTGGTGGAATTTACAAGCTAGGAAAAAGGAAGAATGTATAATGAGATGGAAATTAAAGGCAATTTACACCTTCCCTACCCCTCAAGCTAGTTCTTTTTCCTCTTACCACCTTTTTTTCCAAATCCTTAGTATGCAATCTATACCATCAAATGCTGAGATTTACACATTTTTATTCTCATATCCATTTACTCTCTCTTATATATTTATCTTTTGATGGAGACTGCTGCAATACAACATGAAAGAATGACACTCACGCACTGAGATGTCCAAAGCAAAAAATGGGCAGTTTATTTACAGATCTTGACATTTATAGAATTCTAACAGTGACCATGGATTGGAGGAAGAAAATTGTCCTCTCCAACCACACTGGTCAACCCAACAGTCCATCAATTCTCTCCTCCTCCAGAAAGGAATGGAAAACAATCATTATTTACATGAAAAGTGCGTGAAAAAACTCCATCTCAAAAAGTAAACATCAAAAGGCTTTAACAGAACTTTAGAAAAACAGAGCGACAGGAGACCACACTTTTAAAGTTTTCTTTCCTTCTTTCCCCCTCTTCTAAACAGCACTGGCAACAGCAGTATCACAGGACATGTCTTCCCTCACTGCCCTGCCTCAATGCCATTCAGGGATTACTTAAGCTCCTAGGTAGAGATGGGACCAAAGAGGGTCTTACTCTATTCAGGAAAAGTTAATGGTTCCCTGCAGCACTATATAACTCTTCTTTACTTATATTAGGCGTAGATTGATTCTAGTAATACCCTGGCACTGCAGCTTTGGAAAAGACATTCATCATTGTCTTTCCGCTTCTTGTTTGGTGAGCGGGATTATGCAAAAATGGAGAGTGAAAGGGGATTTAAAATGCATTTTTTAACTTGTATGTTACAGAAATTCTGAGAAGTCACAGAGGACTATCCTGAATTAGCTTTCTTATTGAAATCTGCAGTTTATTATACTGAGAAGGGGCTCTAAAGAGCAAATAAAAAAGTCTGGGTGTAATGACTTAGTGTTTACAGAATATAACTGCTACGAGACTGATTGCTGGAAACATTACTTCTTTCATTGTGAGCCGCAAAACAGGTAGAGGCATGGTAGACTAATTTGGTTTATATATTCAGCTGTAAGGCTAGACACTGCATCATTCTTTTCATAAAGCAGAGACTGGAGGCATGTAGGGCCTGTAGCCATGACGACAATAAAACAGCTCCCAGCCTGAGCTGTAAGTAAGAAACTCGGCCTTGTCTTCAAGCCTTCCTGCTCACGACTCGACTGTACATGCTCTCTGGAGAGGGGGCTGGGTGCTCATGAATGATCTATTGAGCAGAGGTACAGTACTGAAAAGCATGTCTACAACGAGCCTTTTAGCAGAATTTCCCACTGTTAGACTAACACAAGCTCGTGGTGACATCAGCTTGAGCATGCAAAAAGTCTTGGCAGCTGCTTTGCTTCACCATACAGATTTATTGCTGTATAGTAAGCATTGGTCATAAAAAGACAAACAGCTTGTCTACATTAGAACTCCCATTGTTGCCAGCACTGATGGAGCTGCAGGAAGAGTGGTGAACACCTAGGTCTCCAGCTGGAATCAATGCAGTTTGCAAATACCCAAAAGTCCCTGAAGATGAGATAAAGTGCCTAAGCTGACATTTTATTGGCATGAACAGGCAATATGAAAGCAATATAGGAACTTCTGATGTGTTATATGTTAAAAATGGATTATCTGCACACTTCACATGAAATAAGCACTAGTGACAGAAGAAAATATCAGTGTCTGTTTCCAGAGTATAGCTCTTAGTTGCTGGTGGTATGTGGTGCATCTTGCCACAGTCCATGAAGACCTAGATAATCACATGGTGCTAACAGGACCTGCTCTTTTCATATACTGCTTAGCATCAAAAGACAGTTGGAAACACATGAAATAGTATAGGAATGACAAGTGGCAGTAATTGGCAAGTGAATAGGGAGAAACTCAGAGCAACTAATACAACAATTTAACCCATCATATTTTATTTCAAAGGAGAATTTCTACAAATGCTATGTGAAATCACTTCAGTGCTTTCTGCTTTCCTTCTTCCAGAAAGATGAAAATCACCTTGATATTTTATACATATGGTATTCTGTCTCTTTTGAATCACAAGAGATCTTACATCATTAAGTTTGCACTATGCAAACTGATCTTGCTGGTAAGTATGATTACACCAGGGCCTCTTTTCAAGAGGGTCTCAAGGCTATAAAAATCAAATGAGCAAGGTTTATTATATTCCTGATGATAACTGAAGATTAATTTAGCAATGGAGTCAGTTAATGAGACCTGTGATCACCTTCTTCTAGACTGGTGTCTGTAATGACTGGGAAGAATACTGAAAAGGAAGAACTGTAATGATAGGCTCTCATTGAAGAGTTTTAACTCTGAGTCTGTTAATTAATTTCATTTTCATCTGATTTTGCAGTAAGAATGCTTTCTGATTTTAGATATGAGAAATTACAGCACTTTAATTTTGATTTTGCCGGTGTTGGAGTCATCACTGGATAATAATATTGAGCAAGAAACAATTTTGACTAACTGTACATGTCAGTGGCTCGTCCTTTGTGTTTCCCTCACTAGATCATGGCATCTCAGCAGATGGTAAAAGTCAGGCCTGGTCTTTAGTAAGAATGCTTGGGCTCTCATGAAGATAAGAAATCCATTCACATGTCATATGCAGTAATATCTCACAGTTACTTTGAGAAACTTCTACAATTAACTCCAGAAAGTCAATTGTTACAAGTTTGTTATCTTCTCGTGAGTAATTGTAAGATAATATTTGTGCCACAATCAGTGGCAGCAGGTCAGGCTTAGGATCTGAGGTTTTTGTGTGCAGTTCAGATCTCAGTAATTTTCTGTACATCGTTTTTCTACTTGCTAGTTGTTCCTCCATCCTTTTCATTTACATTCACACATGCTATTCAGAAAAACCTCACAAACTTAAAACTACTCTAGTTAAGTGTTTCTCATAATATTAAGATAATTACCTCATTATTAATTTAGGAAAGGCATATTTATAATTTTAGAATGTGAGGATTTATGTGTAAAAACAAATAAAAGCAAAAGTTGGAAAAAAACTCCAATGTATAACATGTCTTGGAGAAATGCACCGAAGATGAATAATCAGTTTGTCATCCTCACAGTCATTTCACTGTTGCTATTTGGCTATACCATTTTGATTAGATATCAAACACTATCTGGTGTTTAATGGACCTTTTAGTTCATATGAAATAAATGTATTGCTTTTATAATTGAAACAAAGTAAGAATTACATTTGACTTTTGTATCACTAGTAATTTTGGAAGTATTGAAATCTTTCAACTATAACATAAACACATAAAATACCAGCATGTTACTTACTTGACCAAAAAAAATTCTTTTAATTTGCAAGAGTCTACCTCTGCAAGGTAGTGTCAGCAATTACAATCACGTAGACTTAATCCTTCACAAAAATGAGAAGAAAACCCCAAACCCAACCACTGCAAAAGGCACTTCATTTCTTTTATAATAATATTCCTGAAGGGAAATTTTTCTTCAGGACAGAAATAGATTAAATATACTGTATGTATTGAGTTTGAAGTATTTTAACTGGGCCTCTTTTATAGCTTGGCTTTATAGCCTTGCAAAAGTGCAGCTTGGAGAAGTCTGAAATTTTTGCCATACTGCCTTCAACACCAAACTAATGTGTAGCATCCACTCAAGATGTTTGTCATCACAGGTGGCAGTTAAAGAAATGATCATTCAGAAATGTCATCCAGGCATCTAACAGAGCTAAAGGGAAACCATGAGTGTAACTTTGAATTCTCTTTCTGACTGTTGCATGCTTAGCTTGTGCATCCCCCAGGGTCAGACGGAGCACCTGACACAACACCTTCTCCTTGCTGTCTTTAATATTATATTCTAGCAATGCACCCAGGATGCCCCTGGCCACTGTGCACCCCCACAGTGCTGTCCCAAGGCCCCCTGCACCCCACATGTGGGACTGGAGAACTGGAGAGAAACTACATGGCTGTGCTGGAAATGTCTAACTTGTATCTCCTGGGAAGGGTCAGATGCAAGCTGGAAAATTGGGAAGGTTCACATTTACAGTGTATTTCTGTATACAAGGGCTATACTATCAGCATCTAGAGCAAGGCAGAGGAAAAAGTAGGGAAAAACCTACTTTTAGCAAAGTTTTAAGAACAAGTCTATAAAATAAATGAGCTGTGTCTGAGGCAGAATTGAGGACATGAAACATGCTAAAAATTACTGTCTCTAGAGTCATGGACAAATTAAAATGGTTTGGTTTGCTGAATGAATAAGAGAATTAAACAAATACCAATCTTTATGTCCAGTCTATCAATGGAGCACATAAGTCCTAATAAAGCACCAGTGGAAAAAGATGTTGGTTCTGCTCATTTACTGGTACTATCTTTTAATTAAATTTAGATTAACAAGCTAGAAAATACAGGAAAAAATATTCAGGAATATTCAGGAAAATTTATCTTGTTCTTTGAAGTAAGACAGAATTTAAAACATAAATTGATACAAGTTTTATGGAGGTCTTTACAAAATTTTATAAAAAGAAGTTACTCTGTATTAAGTCAATATTTTGTATATTTTTATTACATGGCTTGTGAAAGAATTTCTCAATACATGAAGGAGGAGGTGTATATGTGTGTGTGCACATTTGCATGTGTATCCATGTATTTTTTACAAGTTGAGAATGCTAAAATCTGTAGAAAGATTAATGTATTTTGGTACTATTCACAGACTTCTAGAATAAAGAATAATACAAAGAAATAGTGATACTGTAACAAAACTAGTACTCAGTTCGTTTATTACAAATTATTTTAATCATTATTTGCGCAGCATGAATGTGTTATAATTTATATAGTTTACCAAAAACACTGAATTTCAAATGGATCTTTTTTTTTTTTTTTTGGCAGAAGTAGATACAAGGGTATTTTTCTTCAGTGTCATCCTTCAGGGACTTTAGAATGGTTTACAATCATTAATTGGGCTACAGAAAAGTACAATTGAGTACAGAAAAGTACTCTGATGTAATTTTTTTGTGGATAAAATGAGGATCAGAGTGAGCAAGTGATCTGCCAAAGTCACAAGAAGCCTTGACTTCCAATTGTTTTACTGACAAAAAAAAGAATGTTTTTACCACAGGATAACCACAGGCAGGAGAAGCAGAGCAAACACCTGTAAGGCTTGAAGTGCAAAATTTGCCTCAGGCAAAGCAGAGTATGTATAAACTTTAGGTACTTGGCAGTGAAAACTACAATGTCTTTATTTATGCTAAGACTTTAAAAACCATCAAGTACCGTGGACATTTTTGTAATAGTCCTGTCTTCCTTCTAACCTAACTCAATGCCACTGAGGGCTTGTTTTCAGATAAGCCTGGCAGAAGAGGGAGGAAAATTTAGATGTATCCCAAGAATGCCTTGCTTTCAATCTGTAGACAAAGTATCTATTTTCATATAACCCTGAATAAATTAATGATCTTATATACAAATACTGATCTTTTTACTTGTCCATGACTGTCAAGAGCAGTAGAGGGAAATAATAAAATATACATTGATCTTTGCAAAGTGCTAACTCAAATTATTATGTGTTTATTGTACACTTAACAATGTTTGCTTAGAATGAGCACTTTGGTTTTGATCAGATATGGGTAGTTTCTATGAAATCTTTCAAAGTACTGGTCATGTGCAACACAGGATCTTGTAATTCATGGACACATGCTCCTCAGATATGCTGCACAAGTAGTATTTACTGGTGAATATTTATTCAGTCACTTTCAAAAGGCTTTGCAGTTTATTAATTGCCTTCCTTTATGTCCCCTTAAAGACTTTATGTAACTCACCATCCTTCTTGCTTCTTTTTATTACTCTGCTGTGTTGCCATTATTATTGCTGTTGTAAAGTACTGCAGCTTTCTGCATTGACTATCTTTATTCACATTCTCATTTAGTCAAAATCTGGTTGTAGAGGGGTAGGTGAAAAAGTGATGAGAGTTTGGTTTACCTTTAGCCTTTCTTATTGAAGAGCCACAAGGAAATAAAGCTTTGATGTACTTAGAAAGCTAATCCTGGTGATTATGGGGAGATACGTGCAGTGGAACTAGAGGGATGTACTTCTTTAATCTCTTGGTGTTGAATACTTAATCCAGTAAAGATTCTTGGCAAGAAGATTTAAGAAAGAACAAGTTAATTAAACTGTTCACAGGTATTGTTTTCAGGAAAGCAGATGTGACAGATTTCTAATGAAGTATCTGAGATTTTTGTTTTTGTAAGAGGGCACTTAAATAATATAATTGAATCAGTGTATTATGAAACATACTGGTTTTATGTTTTCAAATTGTTAAACAACCAAAGATCCAGCTTCATGTTGCAGAAACTGGACTTTGAAATGTGTGGATATGACTAGGGTGGTTATAGCAGTGCAGTGATTTCATTTTGCTTTATACAGTTTTAGCCTAAATTTGTTATTTTTAATGCAAACCGAGTATGGTGAGATATAAAAACAGCATATAACTAACTTCTGATTTGTCCAAGTAATCAACACTGAAGCCTCAGTGCTGATCACTGGCAGCATATCTGCATATTTGCTGTAGACAACTCTTCAGTTAGCATCTCAGGCAGATAAAACTGTGCCATGCATATCTTAAGAAAGAACATAATCCTGATTGTCTGTGGTCTGATGTTTTTTCAGACAGATTGGTCTTAGAGTCACCACCTGCTAACCAGCTATGTACAACAGCTATGACTATTTACATGCTTTGATACCTGGGACAGAAATCACCCCCTGTGTGTGTGCATACATACACACACACACTTGAGATCCTGGGGTACCCCCTTAGAGCAGACAATGCTAACACCAGATTCTCCCTGGTACAAAACAGGCTTTTAGATCTCTATTACCAGTGTGGCTTTTCTTCACAGTAACACTTGTATATAAGAATAAATTATGTGGTCAAACTTTTAATATTACAAACCTTCCTTTAGCACAAGATGATTCCACTTAGTTTGAACAAAGATAATATAAGAATACAGGTTTCTGCTTCTCAATGGCATTTAAGAAGTATTCAGTGTTTTATTAATGATGCACCAAATATAAAAAGGCATTTCTTACAAGTTGGATTTCTTCAGCTTAGTCAGAAGTGGCAGCTGTTGTGAGTATACATGCTCTTTATCAACAGGGGAGAATGAAGAATGTATCTGCTAAAGGGATAGTAGTGAAATTCTGTCTCAAACCCAGGATTAATATGTAGTTTTGTTCTTTGATAATTTACAGTGATGACATCTTGATTTAATGAATCTACACTGTATATTTTAAATTAACAAACATGTTAGATGAAGTTCCTGTGCACACACAGAACTGGATTAAGTGAACCAACATTGTTTGTAGACCAGAATTAGGATCAGGCTTGCAGACACCATGCTTTGGTTTTTCATTTGGTTGGGTTTTTTCATTTGGTTGAGTTTTTTCCTAGAAAGACATACATTAAGACATGTAAAATGTGCCTAAGAAATTATCTACCCACATTTTTTTTATCCATCTAATGAAATATTTTGTTTTTTATTCTTCCAAAATTAATTTTATTATTTTAAAGAGGTTATACATTACACAGAAAAAGACATTACACAATCTTGAATATAGCTGTGCCAAACTGCTGGCTATCACCTTCCCTAGTGTTTATGAGGGCTGGGAGCATGTCTTTTTGATAGTAGTAGATCTTGGGCTTCTGTGTTGTTGAGCTGTTTATGAAAATGAAATGTTTACAGCCAGTCCAACTTTCAAGATTAACAGTCATATGAGTTCCTGAAGTTGTAGTAGCCAAAGAACATATATATATATATATATATAGCAAAGATATGTAAGATGATAGATTTATACAACATACTGAGGACATTTTAGTATAAAATAAGAATGCTATTTCGCAATTTCAAAGAGTTACATTAAACATAAAAGACATTCACATACAATTAAATAGTATCCTTCAGTTGAGGAATATTATATTCCAATTATATTCCTATTTAAACTTAAATCTAGGAACAGCTTTGGTGAATATGAAAGAAAACCTTTGTTCTGCTTCATTTCTTGTTGTTATCAAGTCTTGTGTTTGAAGAACAGAAGGAACAATTAACTGATGGAACTCATTGTCCCAGATTATCATTTATGAGTTTCTCACGAACATGGGTTCATGAAAGAGCTAGACAAACATTCAGGACGTGTTTCCAAGCTTACAAAGAAGTTTGATCCAGATGTTGCCTGTAGTTCAGTCAGTCTCAAAACTACTAACTGCCAGATGCTGACAGGAAGGGATCACACTATAAGCAGAGGAGGAAAGTGCCTCTTCATGTACTGATTCCCATGATCTGCTGTCTGCTTCTGGAGACAAGATGTGCACCTAGGCTGATATTAAATGTTTAGTGCCAAATAACCACCGAAACTTTTCCTTGGCAGAGAGACTTGAAAAAAAAAACCTCCCAAAGCTATTTTATTCCTCTCATTTTAATATAAAAAATATGAGATTAAATGGCTCCTGGAGAAGGCCATTCCTCTACTAACTATTAAAGAGGACTGAATAACTTATACTAAGATTGCAACCTGATCTAAATAATTCTCCATAGTTCATCTATTCAGACTGAAACTTAAAGTCCATGGAGCAAAAGCATATCAAGTTTCTTATGGCAATAGATGTGTATATAATAAAGATATGAATGAAAACGTTTAGATAGCCTGTGAATGATCAAGATGCAGGATAGCCTCTCATAATGACGAGCAGGACTGTGTTACAAATAAACTCCAAGCAAATTAACCTCTATATCCTATTACAGATTTTCTTGCCTGTTCCAGTGAAATGCTTGGCAGTTTTGGCTATCACGTTTGTTCCTGGCTGCCTGCTGCTGGGGTTGCGGGCTGTTTCAGCCCCTCCTCTGTTATTTGACTCTGAGGTGAAAGGGCAGTCTGTAGGGAGAGCTTAGCTCCGCCTGCCTCCTCCCTCCTTCATAGAGCAAATTCTTCCCAGGAGCTCTGCAGACAGAACTTCTTTGGCTTGTTTGTTTTGTCAAAGATTAAAACAAGAAACTGAGAAAAGTTGAAAGATTAGGTCTCAATCTAAAGCTATTTTTTTCCCCCACACAAGTCCAAGCAATAGACTTTCTCATTTGTTTTTATTTGTTTACCTTCCGAAAATTCAATTTAGTCCCATAACCTCATATGGAAATGGAAGGTCTAAATGCAATATATTTTCTTCCTCAAAGTGCTGATTGCTTTGGCTTGCATGTTGCACTTCAGGTTCATACCTTGGCATCATGGTCTGGTGTCAGTATTTTCAAAAGCTCATTTGTAGCAACTCAGACTTTGTTTTCTTCCCTACAGCTACTATTCCGTATGTGACCTTGGTGTGTCACCTAAGATCCAATCTTTTGGCTTTGAAATTAGGGATGATGCCTTCTGTGATCCTTTTGTTTTCATTTTCTTCAGTAAACTACACAGAGAGGTTCTCTTGTCCATCCTCATCCATCGTTAGTCACTCATCTTCCAGACAGAAAAGATTATTGATCTAGTCCAGGCTGGAAAGAAGGACGTGAGAGACTGTGAGTGTTATGTCATTTCAAATGTTGGTAGATGCTCAGACAGAACTGTTATGTTTAGGCCATGGGAGAATGTAAAGGGCACTTTAGCAGCAGAGTAAAGGAAGGGCTTTTTCCCTTTTCTGTCCTTGTATGTTAAGAAGGGGCCTTTTGAAAGGTAGATTCAGAACCAATATTATTAAGCTATTAAAAACCATAATTTTTGATTGCTGAAGTTCCTTCACTGAAATGTCAGGTTATGTTCATCAGAAGAATGACATAGCAATGAAATAAAATTAAGAAATTGAGAATGTTTCCAAAGAATTTTCTGTAAGAGTCAGCTTTATCTAAGTGGGAAGTACAGTGCACACCGTTAATGTATCTTGCAAATATGACTCATGGCATTTTCCTCCTCTGGTTTATACCAGTCCTGCACCTTTCAATCCAGTGAAAGTTATTCCATTTGAACAGGAATGTGATCTAACTCCTGCTTAATGAAGAAAGTGCTTACTAATTTTCTCGGAGAATAAAAATATACTTTGAGAAGGTCCTCAAAACTCAGCTTGAAAATTTGGACAGGAGACTCTGCCAAGTAGTTTTCATTGTATGTAATATGGAAGTTAGTTTCTGGATACTACAGAGGATGTTCTCCACTGACTTTAAATTCTCAATTTAAGAAGTCACACTTCTTAAATGGGAAGGGAAAGGCTTGTTAAGAATACACCTGGCAAAAAAAAAAAAATCTATATTTTCTGCCAGTTCCCCCCTTTTTTTTTCTAAAGAATAATAAAAAAAAAGTAAAAATATTTCCAGAATTTTTGCAGGAAAGCAGTACATAGATGAAGAAATATTGGCCACTCACTACCACAGCAGTAAATGTGCATGCTAATTTATATCAGATTCCCCTTCACAAGAAGTCTTAAGTTCAGGCCATGGTTTGCCATGATTCTCTTCCCACACACATTATTAATTTTTATTTTCTGGAAAAACAGAAGGAAAAGACCGTGCACATAAAGGTCTTCCCCTGACACAAATCATGTGTGTTTGACTGGACCTGAGAACTAAGAAGCCTTCACAAGCTTTTCCCATCTTAGGTCTTGTAGGTGTATGCCTCACAGGCCATGAGATCAGCTGTTCCTGTTTGCTGTTCTTTGACTGAATTCCACTTTTATCACTGACACATTTATTGCTGAGTCAGACTGGTAAGTAAAATATAATTACCTTCACTCAGGTGCTTTGAAGGAACTCATTTGGAAACTAAATACAGATGTTGACTTTCTTGCTTTGCTTTCTTCCTGTTTTGTCCATGCTATGTGGAAAGAGATTTCAGTTAATCCATTTACATGGAATGGTCATGTCTAGATGATAGTGTGTGTCACACACATAATATCTGTGTGAAATGATACCTTGATTTATGCTAAGACAAACCCATGGCTTTATGTTTGGTTTTTTTTTTAAATCTGTGAGTGTATTTCACTCCTATTTCTGAAGCTAAAATTTTAGGTAGAGATATTGCTGTGGAGAATAAGGTCGTGAAACAAAGCCAGTCTGAAGATATCCTTGCTCTTTGCAGGGCTTTTAGTCTAGATGTCCTTTAAAAGGTCCCTTCTGACTCAAACTATGCTATGATTCTATGAATGTATAGATCAGCAAAATCAGTTTATCTCAGACTAGGAGAGAATGATTCCCATTGAGGACTCTGCTGTCTGGCAAAAATATAGTGTTTTAAAATTTTTAGGTTCTTTTTTTTATTTACTGCTGATTTACAATAATTTTGCCATAGGACAAACAGAATTTTCTACTTTACTACCTAAAGTATGTAAAGGATGAGATTAGTTACTTTGTGATGATGACCAGCAACTGTCCCTTTCACTTGCATTGCCATGTATACCTGTGTAAAAGGGAAGCTGCTTAAAGTTCAAAGGCAAAATGTCAACTGGCTACAAGTGGCATTGCTCAGATGTTGATCTGATACCATAGGGTCTCCTTAGGAACCTCACAACTTAGGTGATTCTGTGGTTCTAAACCTGGGCAAAGGTTCCTCCCAAAGAACCAGCCCCACCTCCTCCTTTACATGCACACTAGAAATTGTTAGTCTCAGTTTTGAGATTAGAGTGCCACACAGTTTCCTAGACACAATTCAGATTGGAGGAGGACAAGAGTGGGTCAGCAGCGTTAACCACAGGGAGAAGACTTCTCTTCATGTCAGCAGCATGGATTTAACTACACTGACTGAGCTACAAGCATCAAGTTGGGTCTTACAGAGCACCTAGACTAAGGCTAGGCCTTACACTGAAGGTGATTAGAGACTACTGTACTGAGCTGCCTCCCTTCATGGGATGAGTTAACACCTCTCCAAAATCCTGGTGCAGTTGTCAAATAACGGGTGTCTCTTTTGTTCCCTCTGCTA
Source organism: Phylloscopus whistleri (assembly GCA_017589585.1). Taxonomy (NCBI): domain Eukaryota; kingdom Metazoa; phylum Chordata; class Aves; order Passeriformes; family Phylloscopidae; genus Phylloscopus; species Phylloscopus whistleri. Next base: position 9,638,543 of record JADMLD010000759.1, on the reverse strand, counting down.
TTTTGGTAGTAACCTCCAAGAAGTAAGTAATGAGTTTTCTTGGGCTGCCATTTCTAAAATTCCATCCAGTAAAGTTAAGCAAATGGATCTCTGTAAACAGATGACTAAACCAAAACACATTTTCTAAAGATAATTTAGACTTGAAGTGTAACCAAGGAATAAAGAGCAGAGATTTCTCTCCATACTCCCAACTGGAGACAGACAGGGAAAAAAACTTGTCATCAGAGACCTATCATTCAATAAACCAGGAAAAGATCTGACTTCAGTCCTGAGAAGTAGGGCATTACAAACGGAATTGTTCTGTACTGATGACTGCAGTGAGGACTGGCAGACATTGACAGCAGTAAATGCCAGGCATTCATAATATTCCTTGTGGGATGAAACTGACTGCTTAACAAAATTAGCAGGACTGTTCCAAAACTCCTTCCCAGAACTCAATATCTGACCATACTCTGAATGTTGGGACCACACATGAACATGTTGCTCTGCTGTCTCAAAGTGACAAGACAAAATTATGTTGGAATCATCACCCAACCAATAAATCTTACTGTCAGCTGGGTCTCTTTGTTGGTGGTTATTTTTGGTTTTTGTTTGTTTTACTCCTAGCATGCCATCTTGGATAACTGCATTATGATGACAATATTATTTTTGTCTTTAAAAAGTATTTTTGTTCTCCCATGTGACTGTGAACAGTGGGCATATGTGGAGGCTGGAGGAAGGAATGAAGTATATTGTTCTTGTCACACTGTTCATTTATCATCGATGACTTAAGCATATTTGCTCCCTGTATGCTCTGTGTGTATCCACTGGCTAGAAATCTCTCAAATATAGGAGGGAAGGTCTGTTTATGAAATGAGGAGAAGAAAAGAGAAACATTGTCAGGATCTTTGGCATTGTTTATTATCTCTGATAAACTACATTTGGTATTTTAGTGTTTGGCCTATGAGAGTTTGTCCATCTGGTAAATTCACCATAAGTACAGCTGCATCTGGACAATATAGAAGAAATTTGGTTTAATATTAGAAATTTTCATGGAACTGGAATAAGCTGTACTGGTGCAAATCACAACTCAGAGCAGCTTTGTCTAACTCTGCTAGAGGCTGGCAGTGATACAGCTGTTCTGGTGGAGAGCAAGCAAAGGCTGAAGCCACAGGAAATCCACAGGGCAGTTCAAGTCCTTGCCTGAGACACAGCAAATGACAAGTGTTTTGCAAAGACTGGTCCAGTAGACAGAGAAGACAGCTACGCAACAGTAACATGTGATGTTGTTTTTCTTGATCTATTTTCCATAAAAATTTTTCATAAGACAGAAAAAGAACCTTGAGATTAACACATATTTGTAAGATGTGTTTGTTTTAAGTGAACCTTTCTTGAGAGAATTACCCATACTGCCTCCTTAAAAAAAAAAAAAATCACTTGAGAAGAAAGGGAAACATCTCTGTGTGTCTCAGAGTAAACATTCCCTGCTGGGCTCCTGGCAGGCACTGAGCCCACCCCTTCAGAAAGAAATCAGATCCTGAAGCAAACTAGGTAAAGGGAAAAAAAAAAAAAAAGACTAAAAAAACTAACCTAAAAAAGCAGCTGTTAAAATATTTGGGCTTTCCCCCTCAGCCTAGTGCTATGCATGTGATCATTTCAGTTATTTGGCTTGTGCTAGAAGCCTCAGACCCTCTGCAAGGGAATGTTAAAGAGAATAACATGGAGCATTCCCATCTTGTTCTTCTCACCACCGTCCTCTTCATCACTGCCTTCCTCTCCACATTCTTGGAGGACAGTCATAAGATTTATTGCATAATTTTTTGGTGGCTGTTAGCCAAGTGTGCAGTTACAGCTTGGTTTAATTAAGAAATCAGAGTGATTCTTTTATGTAGGTCACATCAGTTTTTGATTCTGAATCTCATAAAGTTCTAACCTTTCTGAAAAGTCAGCAGTGTATCTACGGCTTTTAAAAAAAATCACTTTCTTAAATGCTTCTGAGTGCTCTTTATGCCTGCAAATGCCATTGCTCTTTTACTAGATAAATTGTCAGAAAAACCTTTGTTTGAATATGGCCTTTGGTGAAATCTATGGTTTTGCAGCAGTGTTTTCCAATAGGATTCATAAATACAGTCTGAGCTCCCAATTGTTTGAAGCATGGCCATGCTGGAAAAGGAACAATGGGTGATTTGATGTTCCTTTCTTTGCCTATCATCATTATTCATATTGATAGGAATTACCTGAAAATCCCATATTCACAGCCCACCAGAGAACAAGGTTATGCTGGCTCAGAGTTGTGAATTTTTGTAGAACTATCTGAAATACTTACTTCACTAAAAGGGAGAAGCCTGATGTCTATAATGCTTATCAATCTATTTCTTTTTCTTGGTAATGGGACAGCATTCAAGTCTGTGGATATTGGCTCCTGCTCTCAGAATGCCACATCTCTGTCACCAGAGCACAGCTGCTCAGTACAACATTCTCTTGTTGCTGTCAGCCTCCAGGCTTACTCCAGGTCCAGCCATCCTTCCTCCCCTTTCCTCTAAAGGAATCCTCATCCCCACATGTGATATTTTAAATCAATTTCTATTATTTTAGAAACCTTCCCGATCTTTCTCTTACTCACTATCAACACAGTTAATGCAAGACTTGACTAATATTGCTCAAAGTACATTTTTAGATATTAAATGAAAATTATTCCTAAGTAGTACAGCATTTCATCCCTGATCAAGGTTTCCATGTCCTTGAAGACACAAATTGTTCAAAGAATTTTTTAACCTGTTGAGAAGGTTATATCACCCTCAACATCTTTATTTCTCAAGTAAAATAAGGAATATACAATGAGAAGGATACAAAGTCTTCATTGCTCAGGATAGGAGTTCCCTCTGCCAAAGTGCAATGCTAAAGTGTGCAGGAACTGTATTTTTCCCAGTATTGGCCCAAAGCTCAGAAATGAGTTCCTGCAGGGACTTAGGATCATCACAGTCTGCATTACCTTCTAGTGTGCAAAACCAAAATCTTTAGGTTCCCTAAATTATAAAAGTACAGCAACACTAAATGCTTTATATTAAAACAAAACAATAAAAATCCCAATAATGCCAGACATGAACATATAAACCCCTACTGAAACAAAGCCTTTGCTGTGGTCTGCTTTTCTTTTGAGATTGGTGGAATGACAAATAGTGTAACAAAAAATGGCAGTCACATGAATCATTTCTAATAAAAAAATAGATTTGTCTGTCCCCTAATGTGAGTGCTGTGTCTGTCATGCCTACTGTTAAACATGTCCCCTCTCCTGTCTTAGTTCCTACTGCCTTTTGGAGAGTGTGCTGTTCTGTGTGATCCCCCAAACCGTGCCTGGGATAATGCCCAAAGGTTTAGAATATGCAAGGAAGCATGCCAACACTTATACAATGGGTAGTCATAGGCAAATGTAAATTACCTCTGTGTAATTTTCTTGTGTAGATGTAGTGTAGAGTAAGAGCCAGTGTAGTCTATTAGAAAATAAGATGCAGCAGAAATGAGAAAAAGGGCAGACTCAGATGAAAAGAGCAAGTTCAGCAAAGTTTACAGCATATTACTGAGGCAGAAATTCAGATCTAGGTGTTTAATATCACACTGCAGGCAAAATAGCATTATCTGCATCATCTGGAGGTGGGATGCCAACATAATGAAGCACTGTTTATTAAACCTTTTGAAGAAGAGTTGGAAGGAATGCTATCCCTCTACATCTGTCCAGGGAAATGCTCCAAAAAAAGTTACAGGCTGCATGAAGAATCCTACTTTTCTCCCTAGTGCAATGCAGAATTGTGCTTTTCTTCACCCTGGATGCTCTATTCACTCCTCACTGCCTCTACAGCCTTCTCATGTGCACCTGCTTTTCGAGGTTGGCCCTAGCAGTAAATGCCTGTGAGACCAGGATTGCAGAAAGCAGCAGTTCCTAAGACCAGGACTGTAGCAAGCAGTGGTTCTTATTTCAAAAGCAGGTTTGTCAAAACTTGTGATGTTGGCATTTTATTGGGTATAGGATTTGCAATGATACCTTCCATTATTTTCTTGGAATCAACCAGAACTGAATTATGAGGAACCAGCACCACAAAACTGAAAAGTGGCAGTGAATTGCTAGGAAATATTCATAAAGCAGCATTATCTCCTGAGTTTCAGCAAAAATCATGCCCTAACATAGCTGTTAGAGTGGTCTGGGTAGCAAGAATGCCCTCCTATAATTGAAGTCCCAGCAGCTTCTTAATTGAAGGGCTCCTTCAGTCTCTGGTAGCCAAGTGCCACTTCCAAAAAACACATTAGCCAAACTCCTTATCATTGCATTTCTTCCTTCTGCAATGTTTGCATGCCAATGTAGCATTTTTGCAGAACATGAATTTACTGAGCAAGATAAAGAGTCACAAATGTTTTTTGTTGCTGTACATGCAGGATGACTATAGGTACCTTCTGGTCGTGAGGCAGTGCTGATCTAAAGCAGCTGTGCAGCTCCATCCCTCCCACTTGAAGATCTGGTTTGTCCCCAGTCCTCAGGCTGCAGCTGCATTTTGCAGAGGCAGCCACAAAGCTTTTCATCAGTTCTAAACAACTGTTTGTTATCTTTGCTTCTTTAACTGAACCGCTGGGCGAGTGGAGTCCATGTGATTTCATTATTTTGTAGTGAAACATGAAAATTTGTCCTTAGAGGTGACAACAATAAAATAACTTCCTCACTGCTTCTTTTGTGTCAGAAAAACTAAACAACAGTTTTGACTGGGACTTTTTTATACAATTTGTTAATGTCTGGTTGTAAACCAGACATTTTTATAAACCAACAGGTTTATAATTTTATTCTAGAGTGTTTCTTTCCCCTCCCCCTCATTTTTGCTAAAGTAATCTGTATTTTCCAGCAGCAACAGGGAAACTGTGCCCTGAAGCAATCCCATAAACACTTGCAAAAAACATAATTTTTCACAGTCATATATTCATAAGGCAAAAACTGGGTAGCTTCATGCAGCAATAGCAAAGGGCTGCAGACAGGCTGTCTAGTGGATTGTGCACTAGGCTGGGATCCAGGAATGCTTGAATCCTGGTGCTGGCGCTTCCACCAGCGTGCTGTGTGGTCTGAGCAAGCCGCAGCTCTGCCTCGCAAGTTGCCCATGTGTAAAAGGAGGATAATAATATTTGCCTGTTTCACAGGAGTCAACACCCCTGCGTTAATGTTTTTGCAGGAGTTTGAAAAGCTAAAGAACTGCCAAAGTGTTAAAGCCTCTACCAAGCAAGGCATTTGTCTATGCATTTAGAGTAAAACTTGCTTTAGTGAGCAAAACCATTTCAACCATTTGCAGAGCACTGTTGGATATTCTGTGATGTTTTGAATTTATATGAGTCGAATTAGAAAGAATTTTTTAAAAGAGCACCGAAGCAGAGGTTTTGCATTTTCTGTGCACTTCAGTGGACTTGCTTATCCCTTTGTCGTATGCTCTGTGCTTTACATGGTACACTAGCCAACTGCTAGATTCCCAGATCCACTACTGAATTTAGACAATCTGTTGAACTCCTATGGTCTTTGCTCATCTGACGTTTATGCAGTTAATCTTTTCAGTAAAGCTAAACTAGATGACATTACAAGATATGCAAAATAAAATCAGGATAATCTAGGATAAAATTGCCACAGTCAAGGGCAGTATTAATTCTATCCTCTTGAGCTATCAAAGCACTAAGCCTTCCAGAGGCAGAGAGTATTTGCTGTAATGCTGGGAGTCCTGCGTTTAACCTGACACAGACATGAAGATGCACTTTGAAAGAAATTCTTTGCACAAGTTCTGTACAATGCATAGTGTGGAGCTCTGGGAGAAGAGAAGAGCTAATTTTAATTTTTTAAATAGAAAATCCTCCTTGCCTCTTCTCCATGGTACAGCTCCATGAGCAGACAAAGCTATATGTGAACTCAGGTTGAATTTCTAGAGCCATTTTGGTCAACATGACAAGTGTTTCAAAAACCATGAAACATTCTGTTTAAATGTTTCTGTTATGCCATTTTAAAGCACCTTCTGTGATTCAAACACCAAAAAGCTGTAATTAGTCTTAAGGAGCAATGTCCAACATCTTTCATATGAAAGCAGCGTCTGCCTCTGTGAGTCCTTTTGATGCCTTGGGAAGGCTGACCTGAAACAGAGACTGGACAGAGCTAGAGAATAAAGTAGATATTTATTGAAAGGCCCTTAGGGTACACCTTGTGCAGGACAAGAGCCTGACCCGGGCTACACCCAAGGTGGACTAAAAATGGTCACAAAAAATGGATGACTAGTCATGAGGTCCTACACTTTTATAGGTTTTGGTCCATTTGCATATTGAGGTTTAATTGTCCAATTCCAGCTGCAGGTTGTGAGGTCTCATTCTTCTTGTTCCTCCCTTCAGCCACCGTTGTTTATGCTTTTGGGCCTGAAAATTGTACTACTTGCCCTTAGTCTCCAGCAGAAAAAGGGTTTGTTTTGTCTACCTACTCTATGAAGAGAGCTTACTGACACTTAATATGAGGCTCAGAACTACACCCCTAGGCAGCACAGAATCTGAAAAACATGAAAACTAAAATTTAAGGCATCACTTTCTTTGTTTCAATCCAATGGAACCCTTATTCTTAGGACTTTTCTCTAGTGCAAATAACCTTAGAAATGCAAAAGAAAAATTATTTTAACTTAGTTCAGATTAAGCATGGCCAGCCTGTCAGTTCAACCGTCTTACAGGACGGTCTGGTGAATACATTGCACTGGCTCTGACATGCCTTGGCAGCTAACATTGGGAGCACAGGAGAGGTGAATGACTGAAGAATAAGAGAAAGAGAAATACTGCCTTTTTTTAAGGATCAGTAAGTATGTACTTTAATTCATTTAAATACCTAGAGTCTTAATAGGGCTATGACCAGCTATATAGGCATTTTCCAAGTTGCAGTCTGAGTAGCAAGAAGGCCATAACTCCTTTCAGTTTGAATAAAGGTGCAGTTACATGTGTTGACATCACTCAGTTGAGCCAGCCCCTCTTCTGGCTGCACACATACTGAGTCCAATGTGAGAGAGGGGTAGAAACCCACTGCCCTGGGTAAAAAAGGATGAAAGCTCCATATATTTTTCACAGACACCAGTCAGCTCTGATTCAGCATAACCTGAAGTCATACCCTAAGAAATACCTCAATGGGGAAGAAGAAAAAAGTCCTTAATTTGAACAAATCCCAAAGAGAGGCCCAAAGTTTAAAAAACAAAAGAATCACTAGTGTTTTTATGAGGTTGTAAAGATCTTGTGACAAATGAGATTCTCAGTTAGGAGCTACATTCAGGCTGAAGAGGTGAGTTACAGGGGGCAAAAGGAAGTTCGAAACCTAATCTAGATGTTAATTGAAACTGGTTTGTTTGTTTGTTTGGCACATCTGTATCTTTAGATGCTTTGCTTCCTCTTTAACATATTTCATTTTAGCAAATATATACTTTTGTCTTTATGGTAGTTGAGTTCAGAATGGTTTCAATGTGGCTGCATAATGTTGAGGTCTCCCATTTCTTGGAAGGAGCCAGTCCCTAAATTTTACTGTGCTTTACAGTGCTTTTCTCCCCATTCCAAATCTATTTTGTTGTGAAACAGCAGAATACAGCACCAGCCTGTGCAGCAGCACCAGCCAAGAATGCTGTCTTGGCTTGCATATGTGCCATGTAATGTCTGAACCCCAAAGATTCCTGTAAATTGCTATTGCAGCTCTTTCACTGCCATGTTGATGGGCAGAGGAGTTGCTTTCCCCAAAGCTCTGGTACAAGATTGTTTATATCACATTACTTGCCCCAGAATCACAGAATCTTTTAGGCTAGCAGAGACACTTAAGGTTATCCAATCTATGGACCCAGGGAGACATTTTGCAATTACCACATTTGAATATTATCTATAGGAAGGGAGTTGGAACAAATAACTTTTGTTATTTGATATTTAATAATATTGCATACATATACAATACAATATTTTGTATAATTATATATGAATGTATATATAGATATAATATACATAATATTATATATTGTGTGTATATATATATACACAATATATACATTATATATATACAATATATTGTGTATACATAATGTATATATAGATATAATTTACCTGTAACTCATATAAGACATATTGAATTATTAAAATAAAAGAAGCATGTGTTGGAAGGGGCTTTAAAGATCATCTACTTCCAACGCTCCTGCCACGAGCAAGGACACTTTCCACTAGACCAGGTTGCTTCAAGGCCCATCCAGCCTTGAAAACTTCCAAGTGCCAGATGTAGACAATGTGCAGCTGAATTTTTGATCACAAATTTTTGACCTTTTCTGACCAATGACAAGGCTCAACAAGAACATGGAGCTGTGGGTAAGAGATTCTCATGAATATGTAAATATCTGCCTTCTTCAGGGAAAGGATATTTTTAAATTTAAAAGCTTTTTTTTTTTTCCTTTTTAAACAACTCTTGCAAAATAATATAAACTGTATTATATTCTTAAGCTTCTGAAATCACAAATCAGTTTATCTATTTTTATATCCAGATTTATTATATGTTATTGGTATAGCAAGCATAAGGAAGCAATCCAAATCTGTCATCCTTAAATTATGGGAATGAGGACACCAACAGCATCACTTTTGAGCAGCTTCTTAAAGCATCCTGTAAAAATTCCAGAAGTCTCACTCTAATCTGCTTGATAGAATACTACACACAGAGGTAGAAGAAGAGGATTAAATGAAAATTGTTTGAGAATAATGAGGGAGTGATGAGTATGATTTCTAGGTACCATTTCTACCTATCATTTGTTACTCCTGCAATTTTGTTTGAATTGCAAAATTTGCATTTTGCATTAATTTATTCAAAGTTTCACATTTTTACAAGGAGACACTGATTTTCTTTACTGATTAGGTGAATGACTTGGTGTCACAAATCGTACTCTATACCTGGCACAGGCCCTTTACACTGTATCTTCCACTTCTAAATTTTCTCATTGGTAAAAATTATGTTGCTTTTCTTTAGGTAAGATTGTGGAGCGTGGAGATGAAAAAAATGTCAGTTGCAAAACCACCCCATTTAGACCCATCTGTTTTTCTTGTTCACAGTGCAGGAATCTCAGACTTTTTTTCCCATATGTTGTCCTTTTACCTTATAATAGTTCCACAATAAGATTTGCTACTGCTTTTGTCAGAGAAAAAAAAATTCTAAAAGATCCTCAAATCAAGAAATAGTTTCAAATGTATGGCCTGTATTTGACATTGCTGCATTTTTTTCTAGAAACATTTTCCCTGTTTATATTCTAAGAAATGGCTTGCCTCACTGCTATTTAGAACAAGCAGAGATTTGTAGACCATTCTTGAAAGAGACAGACAGGAAATTGGGCTAGATTTACAGTATGCTGAACTCTGTGAACCATCCAAACCTGCAATAGCATGAACTAATTTCTGCTAACTCTGCTCTTGCCCTTTTATGTTCTAGCTGCACTTGCAGGACTGGAGCAGCACATAACCCATCATGTACAACTACAGAATCATTATTGCTTCCTCTCTTTTAGACAATAGTCTTGCAAGGAATAAATTCACAGGAATTTTTTAGTGCCATCAAAATAGGCATGTTATATCCTATATACATCATGTAATCTCAGCTGAGGGCCTGTATTTAGTACAGAGCACTGTATTCTGCTGCTAAAGTACTTTCACAATAATGCAGTAATTGAGGTTGAGAATTAGCAAGAGAGCTGGACACATGCAGAAGGTTTATAAAGGTTTTTCACATTAAAAATAATTTAAAAGCTGTAATATGATTTAGACTTGGTTAGATTAGAACCTTTTTACTTTACCTAATTTAGTTACTTCCAAGTTAAAAAGAATAGTTTGAATTTTTTTACCTGTTCTTTCTTGTGTAACTGAAATGGGGCTTCTCAGCAGAGATGAAATGAAATACATTGAATCTTTGCCATCACATTTTACTGGTTAGTGGGCTGGAAAGAGAACACCACCACACTAATGCAGAATAGCTATGAAATACACCTGTCTTCTCTTTGTGGAATTCCTTACCCTCTGTTTATGTGTAGTAGAACAATATTGCACTTATTTGTTCTTTATTCCTGAAACATCTTTGGAACAAGATAACCTTTGAGTTTCTGTTACTTTACCTCCTTGTACTGCAAGCACAGTCTGTCACTAAAACTCACTTTCATCTCTGAAAACCACTGCCCTTCTGCTGTGCAAACAGGTTGTTTATTTGATGCTGCCTGACTTTATTGTTTTATAAAAATTTGATTTGCCCATCTTTGCGTCTCTGACTGTCTGCAGGAAGTGTAAGGATCAGCAGCAGCAGTATTGGAACTAGGCAATAACAGTAGGCACAGGTGTTTCCAACAGGTCTGCAAGGAACTGCAAGCAAAGGCACTCACCTGTGATAAATAAAATGGAGAAAGGAGGAGCCCTGACTTTACAATGATGAGAGTCTTGTAAATGGCTTTACAAGAGAGTTGCCTGTGTAAGTCTCACAAATGGTTTTCTTCTGATAATTGAGAAATTCTGACCATTTCCAAAGCAGGGATGTTGTTAGGAGCTTTTGTCAACTCACTTTAAGTGAATAAATAATGGCAGTAAGAAATAAAATTTTAATTTCCTGATCACACTGTGATCTCACCTTGTTTGTCACTTTCTTAGCTAAATTAAGATACTATGGTTTCCTATTAAAAATAATTTCATGTCTATAGTAGTGATTCATTTAATGAAGAAAATACATTTAATAAAAAGTGAAATTGGTTTAAATTACTTTTTGTTTTTCAAAAAGAAAAGGATTTTCTGTATGCAACTTAAAAAACAACATTGAATAGCAATGTCATATGACATAGGACATCAGTAACAGAAAAATCAGCTGAAAATTTTCTGAATAGATTACTGATAAAGCATGAGTTGAGGATGGTTTAAACAGATGGTTTGCAAGTTAGCTTCCAATAAGATACATAACATTCAAAAAAGCCTAATCAAATAAATTATTACATTAAACCGAAGTAGATTCACTGGTAGATATATCTACTAAAATCACTGAAGAATTTTTGCCATTAAAAGATAAAGTAATGTGCTGAAAGAAGACAAAATGATTAAAGGAACAGAGAGCTGATTTATGTGAGTTTAAAAAGACAAGAAATCTGTCAGGACTGATAAAATATTTTCCTCTTCTAGTGAGAAATGGAAAGCTGTGGCTTAGATTCTGCTCAGTATAACTGCTCTGTGGGTGTTAATTTTTCTAATTATGATTCTTTATCAATAAAGGAGTGAGTAGAAGACCCAATGAAAGACTTTCTGATCTAAGATATGGACAAGGAATTACATGTTCTTTGAAACTACTTCAGGTGGATATAGAGGATCAGGATTAGAGTATGACTGGACCTCCACCCATTTGCCATGAGTTTTTGCTCAAAAGACCCCTAAACCTCCCACCACTTTTTAGGAATAATTTAATATTTCGTAATAATTATTATTAGCTCAACAGATAAGGAAACCAGATTTTGGCCATATGGCTTCACAGAAATACAGGAAAATTGGCCTGAGAGAGAGAGCAAACTGTGAGTTTGCACCCACATAATCTCCGAGGGTCCCGCGCTGTTCAGGAGTGCTGGCTTAATAATACTTAGCGGGACCGCATGATCCTTGTAACTCAAGGTGTGCCTTGTAACTCAAAAAGGTTTAATAAAATAATGCAAAATAATACAAAACAGCAAATAAAGATCAAAGCCGTGCACAGGACAGATCCTTCACCTGCTACAGCACCCCAAAAATGCCACGAGACGATCCTTCACCTGCTACAGCACCCCAAAAATGCCACGAGACCCTTTGTTCTGTCACCTTTTCTACCCAATGGTTGGGGATGGATCTATTGACAAACTGCCAATGGAAGGGGTACAGGTTTTGACAAGCAGTAACCAGGGCCAACAGGTGCTCGTCTCCTGGCACTGAGCCAGTTACAAAGAGAGAAGCACAGAACTTTCTGGTTAAATTTCCTAAAATGTCCAAAGGGAAACTGAAACCCTTACCTTATACAGAACTACCCACTTGGGAGTGGGGGGTGCATTACTACAGCAAACATGTCCAGCATTTTGCACATGGCTTTGACTTTGTTTTCTCTCATGTCCTGATGTCTTTTAGCAGTTATTCAATTTTCATAAGAACCAGTGTCTGCTGGGTCTGTCACCCAGAGCTGTGCTCACAGTCATACGGTTTCCTGTTATACAGCAGAATGACAGAGCTGCTTCAACGCAGAAAGCCTAGAGCTCCACATTCCCTTTTCCCTTTTCCTTTTTTTTCCCTTTTCCCTTTTTTCCCCTTTTCCCTTTTCCTTTTTTTCCCCCTTTTCCCTTTTCCCTTTCCCTTCCTTCTTCCCTTCCTTCCTTTTATATGTAGGTATGTACCAGAGCAGGTTGAGAGTGGAGCTGTTCTGTAGAAGAAAGTGAGGAATTTTGTTCTTACTCAGTTAAGTATTTACCCAGGAAGTCAGTGAGCATTGTCACTGGTTGGACAGGACGATGAGAAGGTTCTGATGGTTTCTGAAATTCCTGTTCAAGATGCCAATCTCAAAGAACTGCCACAGCTTTTTATATTCTTAATACTTTCTCTCTTTTCTCAAAGTCCTGGGCAAAAAGCACAAGTTTTAATTTTACAAGCAACTTTGCTAGATCTTTTAGAAATTTTTTAATGTTCTTTTAAAATATGCTTCTCTGTTATTTTGATATTATTTTGCTCTCATTTCTGTACAGCTGCTGCACAATGAAATATTAATTCCTTTTACAGGTTAGTCTTTATTATTGTAAGCAGAGTTGACTGACTTTAAATTTTTTCCTGGTTTGCCCATTAAATGTATTTAAACACATTTTAATGTCATACAGAAATGTGTTCAGATTGCCTGTGGTTTCGCTTATCTATCAATTAAATGTTACTTAAATATATTTAAATTAGTTTAAATGCACACATATGTTCCCTGGAAGGGAAATTTCAGAACTCTCTTGTTTAACATACTGATATATTTTATAGCCACAAATTAATATTTTCATTGCAAAAAGATGTGCATCCTAATTAAAATACTTGAAATAAAGAAATGATATATTTATGGTAGGTTCAGAAGAAAGAAGTCAGGAAAAAATCTTTAATAGAACTTCTCAGAAAACATATTTCAGTTAGAAAAGGCTAATATTTGCAGTCCATTCTTGATAACAATTTAAAGCTAGACTGTATAAAATGGATCAGAATAGCACAGAAAAAATCCTCGAGTCTGATCTCTGCATTAGCCAAGATCACTGATTATATTGGACTTTTCATCTCTGATGTCTACAGTTTTGCTATAGGGAATCTATTCTGCCCTTTGCTTGATGCAACAGTGTTGGGAGTGCCTCTACTAATGAATGTGAAAAGAAAGGTCAAAGAAAACAATAGTAGTAATACTACTAACAACAACAGCAACAATAATAATAATAATAGATAAAGACTTTTCTTGAGGAAGTCCTGATGCAATTGGATAAGGTCAGTACATGATATTCATCCTGCATGTTTGCTATCTTTACAGAGATAGCAAGGTTCAGAGCTCTTTTATTTCTCACTGCTAATGCATTATTTTCTCACATGCTGTGTTTGGCAACCTTTGAAGCCAGAAGACAGATCTACAAAGCATGAATAATGAATATAGATTTTTTTTTTACATTTAAGAGCAAACTACCTCCACTGGTGACTGGGCATGTTGCAGGTGGATGATAATTTAAAACCCATAAAATCTGCATAATTACCAGTTATAAGGCTGCATTAGTAAACATTTCAGCTTTTGCTTCTGCAATTAGAAGTGTAAAAACAGCTGTTTTAAAAAAATCTGTGATTATCACAGTTAATTAATTTATGTGAAGGACAGAAAGATAAGCAAAACTGATTTGTGTCTCAGAGAATTTGCAAACCTATTCTATATGCACTGCAAAATGACAGTGGCAATGATATACAAAATCTTGACAGATGCGACCTCAATACAGTTCTTATTTCGAGGTAGAGGAAGACACCTCAGACAGAAGGAGTGATATCAATGAGAATATAACAAATATTTACTGTGGGCAGTGTTTTAACATTACTCCTTTGTCAGAAAAGGGAAGGGGTATATTCCTTTGGGTCTAGGGTGCGTGCTTTAACCATGCTTTTTTTCTATTTAATATTTCTCCTTCATTATCTTGACTGTCCAAATAGTAAAAAAGTCTATTCATAAGAACATATTCAACAATTATTTATTTCTAAACCCAAACTCCATAACATGAACAGTATCTTGTCTTCCCAGAGAACGGCTTAGAAGTTTTCAAAGAAGGCACCTGTGTCCTAGAAAAGGTTCATTCATTAGTGCCAGGAGGAAAATAGCCCTGCTTTCTCATACCCTGTAATCTTAGTAAGTACCCAGTTGCCAAAAAGCAGCACGTAGAAGACATAAGGAAATGTGGATAATCTAGGACAAAAAAGTCGTAATTAGCAGTAATTATGATGTTTACAAATTGCAAAGCACAAGAAAGTTGTCGCTTCAGAAATCCAAATCTTTCTCTCTGCCTGCTTTAGTATTTAAACAGTATCCAGCCAGAATCCACCTTTTGACATACACAGTCTGCAGGTAGGACAGGATAGCATGAGAGGAATCCTGTGGAAGGCTCCCTGTCAACTTCGATTTCTTTCTTTCCTCAGATCTTTGTCTCTGAGTAACTCCAATTGAAGCAGCAAGTCCTTCTTTCATTGCCCCTGCCACAGAGAGAGCAGAGGAACTATGTGAAGTTAACTCTCCAAAGAAGTGAGTCAACTAAGTTTTACTATGTGTTTTATTTAATTTTAAAATCAATCAATTATCAATTAGAAAACACTCAATATTCACAAACAAAATAGCAGTCTCTCAGGTTGGATTTCTATTGTATCCAGGGCAGCTTACTGAGTTTTGGAATTTTCACCACCCTTTTAAAAGGCCTCTCATTTTCACAGTGCTTTTTAAAATCTCATGAACTTTACAAAAGATGTGCAACTTTTGCCACTAATCTCGAAGTTCTTTGGTGATAAAACCTGCAGGGTCAGTTCATCTGCTCCTTGAGGTGCTCAATGCCAAGTCTGTTCCAGCTGACTGATACTGGCTGCAGTAATTCACAGCCTGTTACTCTCAGAATGTCTGCTACAGGCATCACTACCTAGGAGCACCTACTCTGGGATTTCTGGAGAGTGAAAATCTTATATATAAGAAAGAAAGGATGATTTATAGTAAGTCATGCTCTAAAAGGCAGTAAATGTATGTGTAGCTGACATGATCTGGGGAAACACTAAACAAGAAAGTATCAACAGAAAATGATGATTAAAATAATATATACATCAAATATTTACCCCTTACAGAAGTAAAACTGTCATTACATTTTCAGAATCCTAGGCTTTTTGGATCTATAACTACTTCTAAATATCTAGAGGTTTTGAAATTTATCAAAATATTGTATTAAATATTAGTTAGGATAGGGCTTCAATAAGGTCCATTGCAGTTTACTAGGAAAAAATGTTAACATCATTTATTTTTATTAATTATATTAATCTCTAAGATGTACTGATGCTTTGTTCATTTCTAGTGTGAAGTTGATAAATCTGATCCAAGCTGATAAAGGAACAGGAGGATCAGAGATAATTAAAAGGAAATGAGGATTCATGAGAGCATTAGAGGATTCATGAGCTTCTTTATATTGTATTAAATAATAATTTCAGTCACAGTAATTGAATATGTCACTAACCTTGCATGTTTTTTGATACATCAATTAAAAGTCAAATAACATGCTTAATGGAAAATAAAAGCAAAACAGATATCAAAGGAAGAAAGGTAAATGTTCAATGAAAGACTAAGTGTAAACTTCTTGCCAGAAGACTGAGAAGAAAAAAATCTGCCCTCACTTCCACTAAGTGAAAATGGAACCTCTTTAGCATAAATTGTCTTGGAAATCTGCATAGTCTCTTGATCTCAAATTTTGAGGATGTCTATTGGATTCTCATGCTGGTTTGATGTGAGGGATTGTTCTTATTCTTCAGTGAAAAGCTTATTTATGCAGCCATAAAACTGTAATACTTTTGTTTCTGTCAGTAGGGGTTAAAACATGGCTAAGCAAATAGATTGCAATCTGTGGGACACACTGTCTTGGTTTCAGCTACCATAGAGTTAATTTCTCCTCACTAGCTGTTACAGTGCTGTGCTTTTGGATTTGGAGTGAGGACAGTGTTGGTAACATATTGTAGTTTTCATTTTTTTCTAAGTCATGTTTATCCTAATTCAATGACTTTTTTTTCTTGTCTCATGCTCTGACAGTGAGGAGGTGCACAATGGAGACTGTGAGTGAGCACATCTGGGATGGGTGACCTGAACTGACCAAAGGGATATCCCACACCATGGAATGCCATACCCAGAGTATGAACTGAGGAGTTTATACCTGTTGTGGGTTCAGGAAGGGAGCTTTGGCATTGGTCAGTGGGTAGTGAGCAGTTGTATTGGGCATCATTTGTTTTTCATTTTTATTATCATTGTATTTTACCATTATTACTTTATTTTACTTTATTTTCAATTAATAAACTGTTCTTAGCATACAAGTTTTACTTTAATTCCCCTCCCCATTCCACTGTGGTGGGGGTTGGGATGAGAAAGGGGGGTTGAGTGAGTGCCTGCATGGTGCCTAATTTCCAGCTGGCTTTAAACCATGATGTATGCTTAATAAAGGACAGGAACAAAGTTAAAAAGAATATTGTCAAACTGCAAAACTTTATTTATTTATTTTCATATATTGGTGCTGTGCTTCCTCCTGCTTGAAACTACATTTTTCTTATCTCTCTATAGATTTCCTCATTTTTGACAAGCATTGGGGTGCTTTGAAGCTTTGGGTAGTGCAGACCAGAAGTGACTAAAGGGCATCACCTGATTTAGACCTCTGCTCAAAGCAGGCTTCAAGGTAAGGTAAGATTGCTCAGGGCCTGGTCAGTGCCTGGTCAAGTACTGAGTTATTTCCAAGATTGGTGCTCTATTGCTTTTCTGGGCACCCATCCCTGTGCTTGGCTACCCTCACAGTCACTGTTCTTTGTTTGCAGTTAACTTTAGTTTCCCTTGCTGCAACTTGTGACCACTGTATCCTCTCTTTCACTGTATACTTCTACTAAAAAATTCACCTTCATTGTCTCCATAGCCCGTTTTTCATAGCTGAAGACTAAAACTGGATCCTTCATTAGCCTTTTCTCCAAGCTGAACAAACACAGCATTCTCATCCTTTCCTGACATGACATGCATTTCCCCCTTCCATCATTTTGGTGCCTCTGTGATGGGTTCTCTCCAGGTCTTTGCCCTCTGTTGTACAGAGAAGGAACAATATTCCAGTTGTGGCATCATGAGTGCTGGGTAGAGAGAAGTAATCACTTCCCTCAGTCTGCTGGCTATCATTTTGCTATTGCAGCCCAGTATTCAGGAAGCTTTCATCACCAACAGACTGGACTCATTTTCTATTTAACTGGATTTTCTATGTAGCCAGAATTCAACCTTACAGGTATCACAGGACACTTGCTGGAACTGTTACTGAAATACCTTAATTTCTACAATATTAAACATGTAAAGAATAGAGGAAAGAGCATTTACATGCTTCCTACTAAAAATGTTTCCCCATTATTATATTTATATATATTTGTTTTATGGTTTGAACATCCATTGAAATTATTGAGCATAACCATCAGCTCTCAGGTGTATATTCATTTTATATGTATACAAGGTATACATTCATTCCTTTATGGAATCTGGTGACGGAAACAAGAACAGCCTCCACCCAAAACACAGATACTTATCAAGAGGTGAGATAATTCATAATCCAAAATTTTATTAGTAGTTTGCAAGTACTTGGAAAAGAAGTATCAGATATATGAGTAAAGCCACAAGAGGAGCAGCAAAGATGAAAGCAAAGATCCAGTGAGTATATATGACAGAGAAAAGCCTGTACAGAGATGTTGCTCTTGCTTTGTCTCGAGAGAAATTATAAGATAAATAAAGAGTGAGAGAGAATAAAACATTTAGAAGATACCAAAAGCATACTACTAGAAAGGATGGCTTTTTCCCAACTATTAGCCCTTGGTGATAAATATACACCTATTTGGTTTTCATCAGTATTAGGAAGACATGATTTTATGGAACAAAGTAGTTCTTTTTATAGTGTAAATCCTCTCAAGTGTCTAATATGCTTGAAGAGCAAATAGCTTTACAACATAATAGATGGTGAGATTCAAGGAGAATGTACACACCAAAAATGTACCAGTCTAAGTGGCCATGTACTACCATTGTACGAGTACACTGCTCCAAGGAACTTGGTTTTAGTCGGATGGTTTGATGACAGTAACAGCCCTCAACTGGTAATCTTAAATTGGTCTGAGTGGTTCATACAGGTATTTCTAATAAAGTTAAAAATTTGTAAAGCTAAATTGACATAAGGATCTGGGCTTGAAGAGCCTACACCTGAAGTCTGATCTGATTGCTAGCCAGTATCAGTTTACGCCCTTTGACTGTAGAAGACAATAGAGCAATTAACACAGACATAGCTGTCTAGGCTGAGTCAGATGAATTAGATACATGAATGAACTCACTCAGTGACTTGTCTGGAAAGAATGCTGTTGCCTTCTACTGAAAATGAAGTCCTTTTCTGCTTAGATAGGGAGGAAGCATTACCTATATCCTTAAGGTGATAAGGTTTAGTGTCTAAGACACCCAGTGAGCACATGTGCTGTGCAAGGGCACAGACACATCACTCTGACAAATATGGCTTTGGAAAAGACATAGGATCCTTGTGGTACTACATTACAACCCTTGTATATCTGAGTTAATGGATTAGAACTTTTCTTTTTACATGTCTAGCAGTAGTACACCTATTTATGAACTGTATGCACAGGCAAGAGGAACCTTCTAAATATTCCCTCTCTTTCCTTTACACCATGCTACAGCAATGAAATTGAAGTGCGAGTATGAGGTTATTTAATGTTTTTGTAGAACTAAAATACTTCACCTGTCCTGCTTCTCTTCTTAGCCTGCCCCTTTCCAGTCTCTGATGGGCCATGTTTTATGGAATGTACAGATGAGAGTGTGCATATAAGTGAAATTCCTTTGTTCTAGGAATGCACCAAGTAAAGAATAAAGCTTTGCTTATCCATACTTTATGAGTCCACAGTATTATAATCTCAAATCATGAACTTAAGTTGAAAGTACAATGTAGGGCAATTTAGAAGGGAAGGAAGGGGAGAAGAGAGACTGTCTGTTAGGTCAGATCCAACCCAAACCATTCTGTAATTCTATGAAAACAAACATGAAGACATACAGAAGAGAAGCTTCTTTCCTTCCTTTCTGCATTGGGTGGGGGCTTTGTACTGAATTACATGTTTGTGCCACATCCTTATGCCAAGATGCATGATACAGATATGCTCATGTCAATAACAGAGGAGCAGGGATACACCCTGACACACCTATAATCCTGTGCCCTTTTCCAATTTTGGTACTTTTCAATGGTAAAGGAGTGAGTGAATAGCTGGGGCCCCATATACCACTGAGGAGTGTGTGATTGGCAGCTGTACAGAAGCTGTGCAGAGATGGAAAGTGGGGTGGTGATGGAAGATCGGGCCCTGGTAGCCTGACCTTTTTTCCTCCCTGGTAACACTTGTGACAAAAGGACTGATTGGCTTACTTAGCTGATATGTGGGAGTTCTGTCTTTACATTTAGTATGAAATTTAAAAAAACAAATTCCCAAGGCGATGCCCCTACCAGTATTCTGAGTGCTGGTATTCCAAGCTCATTTGGTTTTTGTTGATGCTGTCCTACTCTGCATCATGTACTGCACTGGCTAGCTATTTAGAACACACAGGGGAGATAACAAACACTCTTTCAAATCCATGCTCTGGATTCAAGCTCTGTTTCAAGTGGATCTGAGTGTTGATGTCCCACCTCCTAGGTGGTTATTCTAACCACTGCACTCTGTGGTATAGGACCAGCAGCAGTGTTGTGAATTTATTTCCTTCATTCTTATCAAATATCTTGCCCAAACCAAGATATTTCTGCAGCGCTGAAGAATTATTTCAAAATTAAACTGTTACTTTGAAAATCATTATTTTTCTACCAATCCAGTATAATTTCTAGTCCATCAGAAACTTTTTTTTTCCTCTTTTGCCTGACAAATTGATAGCTTTGCAAAGAGAGCTTCGGTCAGCTATACTAATATGGGATCTAATACTAGTCAAATTTTTGAGTCAAAAGGAGTTACACTATTGCTTCTAATAAAGATCTAATAAATCTAATAAAGATAAATAAAGATCTAATAAAGATCTAATAAAGTTAGAATTTGTACAGCACATTTTCCTTGAAGTTAAGTGCTCCATGCTGGTTCTCCAATCCTGGTAGACATGTCTGAATAAAAAAATTCCAGCCACAAAGGATATCACAAAGCACTGACCAAAACTTGCTCTCATTTATGGAACTTTGACACCAGGTAGGTTGCATCTGGGCAAACAAGAGCAATGTCTTAATCTGGACTGAACTTAGCTTACCCTTTTCTAGAGGAAGATAAAACATAAGTCTTCAGAATGTCCTTCTGAATAGAAATGTTTTGGAGACTGCTTTTCCTATTGCTAGGATCATGAAATGTCTTTTCTTTGGTTTTCCCTTAGCTTATAGGTGCTAAAAATATTTCTTTTGATAAAATAAAGCAAAGATTTAAATAAAATTTTAAACTTATTTGGCTTTTTTATTAGAATTCTGAAGCATCAACAAGGCTGGAAAACTGCTTTATGTGCCTTGCTGAGTTAATCTGAACCAAAATTTATTTTTGAAGAGGCTGATGATTTTGAATTATATTAATGCAAATCGTCATGGAGCATATTTAAATTCAAAACCTGGGGAACATAACCACTGCTGCCTAATTTTCACTACTGCTTAAATCTAACACTCAAAGTAAAAAACAAAAATAGAAGTCAGAGCAAACTAAAAGAAGGAAGGAGAAAAAAGGTGCAGTTAATCATACAGACCAAAACCTCTGTTTGATTAATGGATTTTATCAAACTATCAAGTGGATATTTTTTAAGCAAACAAAACTGTCTGTAAGTTATCTGCTTAATACAAAACATCACTCTGTTACTGATATGAATGAAAAAATGAGTCCCAGGCAATTACAGATGTCGTGCTGAGCTTTTTTCTCTATTTCAAAGTACATCCCAGGAAATGGAATGGTAGAATTATAGAATGGGTTCAGTTTGAAGGGACTATAAAAATTATCAAGTTTCACCCACCTGCCATGGACAAGGACACCTTCCACTAGACCAGGTTGCTCAAAGTCCCATCCAACCTGGCCTTGAACATTCCCGGGGATGAAGCATCCATGGCCTCTCTGGGCAACTATTGTTATGGTGCCTCATCTTCTTCACCATAAAAAATTTCTTCCTTACATCCAATCTAAACCTACCATCTTTCAGTTGAAAATTATTATCCCTTGTCCCTATAGGACTAGGTAAAAACTCTCTCAAAAGTATTGACTTAACATAGTTGTTAATATGGACTTCAGCCCAAATAAATCAGACTAAGCTGCAACACATTTTAAATAATGTCTCAGAAAACTGCAAAGAACAGTTGTGAGAACAGAAATTTCCTCTTGTAAAACACATCCCAGCTCAGAAGCATTTCTGTCAGCCTTGACTTCTTAGCCCTCTGAGGAGCAGAAAACAATAGCAGGGTGCAGATTTCACAAATGATGTATTTCTCAGGTAAATTTGATCTTTAGAAGGATCAGTAAGTGATTTCCCAAAGCATAAATCACTAATTGTAAATTTCATTAACCACAGTAATAAGAAAAGTTGTAACTATACTTAAAGTCTTTTCTTAATTTGTCCTCCAAAATGCTTTCTGCTATGACAAGAATCACTCAGCTGGTGTTCTTTGTTTCATTTGATAAGGAGTTGTCATACACCACAAATGAAAGTTCAGCTTCTGTGCCATGGACCTGTCATTTATATAAATCAGTATCCAGGTGCTGTCAGTTGTTCTGCTCTGTTATTAGCTGAGACTTAACCAGTTGCTCAGAGGTGAATTTGAGGTGGGAGGTTTGTCCTTTAATATCAAGTAGAAAGCCTCAAAATTCAAGTCAGTGAGGTCATTTCTATATTCTGTGCTAAAAGTGAAAAAAGAAAGGAATAGCTGGGATAAGGTATTTCTGTGACAACCTGGCCTAAAATCAGAGAAACAGGATCCATTTCTTCCAGAAAGGCAAGATATTGCAATTCAGTTCTTCTTGACAAAGCCATTCAGTGGCATTTCCCTTCATTATGAAAGCAGAACATTAAAAATTACTTGATTGAATTAAAAATTATATTCAATGTAGCTATTTGTGCAGCCAAAGCAAACCAGTGAAATGACATTCAAAATGAAAGGGTAACTGGAAATATTTAAGTCCTTGAGAGCATCTGTATCACAAATTTCAAGCAACTCTCTGAACTCTGGTTGCTGAAGAAGAGCACACTGCATGCTGAACGTTATTGCATTGATCAGTGCTTAAAATCTTGACCTTAGCAAGGTTTAGATTAGCTTAGGAGAAACAGAAGTCAATATATGTCTTTGTCTCCACTTGAGAGCCCATATACATCCAGGAGGAAAATAATAGACAGTAGTGATTCTACTTGATATTAGATTAATTTTCTTGTCTAAACAAAATGTATAAGGCCTCTGCATCTCTGAGCAGTACAATCAGAGATGAGCTGCACGATGTTAAGCTTCTGGAGTGTAAATTTCCAGGATCTGTGGAAGTGAAATGGACGTGACAGAAGGACAAGTGCAAAAAGTATCTCCGATTTCAGGAAGAAGGCCACGTGCTCAGGTACACAACAGTGAAATAAAGACTGTCTAAATATACCAATTAAATGCTTTGGAAGTGCAAATTACCTTTGTCTAATATATGTGTGTGTATATATATACTAGAAATATCAATACAGATGTAGAATAAAATGTAAGGAAGACAGAGTTTACTATGCCTTTTTCAACCATGAACATCAAAATGTGTTAAAACATGGGTTATACATGCACATCACAGGAAAACAAGTAGTGTCACCAGCTGTATGGACATATTATAAGCACACAACCACATGGAAACTTTGTAACAGAAATGAAGTCTATGTTTTTGAACAGTTTGATCAATAATTCCTATAATGCTGTCCTGGTTTCAGCCAAGGACAAGGTTATTTTTTTTGCAGCAACCATAAGGGGCTGGAGCCTGAAGTTCTGTGGGCGTGTCTAGGTTGTTTTCTGCCATGATAACTGCTTAAGAGTGGGAATTTCAAAAGTAATCTGGGATGAAGCTTTTAACAGCATCAGCCTTTCAAGGACCACAGCAGAGGTCACTGCAGACAAATGAATAAGTGCTGTTAAAGTTGAGGTTTGAATTTACAGGAGGTGGGTCTTGTAATACACACAGGATATGGCTGGTTTCACTTTGTTGAGTATTGGAATGGTTCAGCTCAACTGTTTCTTAAACTGATGTAATCATTCTTATCACAGCTCAACACCTCTTCTTTGGTAAATTAAAAATGTTTTGATTATAAAGAAAACTAGACTGATGACGTGATCTGGCAAAAGAAGGAAAATGAATGATGTAAATGAACGAAAGGAAATAAATTTAGGAAGAGAAGAAGACAGTGAAGAGGGCAGAAGGTGCAGAAAAAGAAAGAAAAAGGAAAAAAAAGGTAAAGAGAAAAGCAAAGGAAAGGAAGAAAGAAAAAGGGAAGATTGCTGAAAAGATTAATTTTAGTTTGTCCTGGTTTCCAGGTTCAGTTCAGTACTCATGCAGCTGTGCCAGCACACTGTTAAGGATCAATTCAAGGGCAAAAATAACTAACTGGAGTGTGAGAAAAGAGGAGGAGTGTGCTAACATCATGCTGCTGCTGAGAGATGCAAATTAGATCCAGCGTTATGCTCAGCAATTTACAAGGAGCAGTGTTGCCTTGCTTTAGTGGGGCCTGAACAAACTGACCCCCAGCAAACAACTGGCCCCTGCCAGCTTCGTTGGCAGCTGGCTGGTCATTTTGAAAATATTGCTGTCACTTGAACAAAGGCACTTAAAGAAGGGGATGAGCTCTGAAGTGTTTTTGAAGACCATGCCTCCGTGATTTTGGTCTACATAAGCATAGATGTGACAACTTTCAGCACCTGCACACAGGAGCTACAGAGCCGTACACCTCTAAGCAGGTCAGTGTGACTGAGCACAGCAAGCCCCCTAACACAAGCTTTCTCTAGAAATATTTCAGCTGAGTGTCCATAGCTTGTTTACTGTTAAAGCACCTCTGTATGTAATGCAGTACACAATGCTGTAGGCAAATCTCAAATTTATAAATTCACACCATCCCCCAATAAATCAGCTATCCTTGTGAAAATGCAGCTTTGCTGAGGCAGTGATGTCTGTTTTGGGGCTTTTCTCAGCAAAGCTTTTGGTCAGGGCTGGGCACATCTCTGCTTGCTTTGCATCTTAGCCAAAGCAACAGGAGTCTACAGCATACAGCTTAGGCACAGTTATATTGCAGTGTAATTGATTTTCACTTACACTGGATGTCCTAAAAATGCATTTCCCCAACTGATTTGGGGCTTTGCTTAGCTTGGGGTTGTGAGAAAAATATGTTATTTGGGATTTACATTACCGGAGATGTTAACTGTTCTCAAGTAAATTCACTGGAGAGGGAACAAATCTGGATTTCACCAGGGGAGAAGGGGGAAGAGGCACTTGAGAAAAGTTGCTGTTAGAGATGAAGAATATTTTATCAGTATAACAGCTCCAGCATTATAGCATCCTAACAGTAGGAAACAAGATATCAGATAATTTACCAGTATTGGAACTGCATCACACACTGTACACACAAACTGGGTCTAAGCCATTTAAATGCTTTATACATGTGGGTGCACAGGCCATGATTTTTCTACAGTTTCTAGATGAGCAGGAAGAGATCATTAAAGGCAATCATGATCTTTTAAGTACTTTTTCCTGGTTGATTCTGTGAAACTATGTACATATGTGTATGTGCTTGTATGAAGAGGTGTGATATTTTGGCACCTATTCCAGTAGGTGCCCAAAGGAAACCAGGGGGCTTTTGCTGGGACTTTTTACTGTGCTGGTGACTGGGGACCCACAGCCACAACATGCAGACAGGTCAAAATGGGGCTGCTCTTTTACAGATGTATCTGCTGCAAAGCAAAACCAGAGTATATCCCTCAAAAAAAAAAAAAAAAAAAAAAAAAGTGGGCACTGTGGCAAGCATGTCTTCCACAGCAGGAGTAGATGCAACTTCCCTGGAGTAAACTTTTCCTTTTTGAAATTTTATTTTTGCTTCTATCCTGACCTTAGGTTTGCCCCAGGGCATCTTGTGGCTTTATGATGGAGAGACATTAAAAAAAAAGCCTTGGAGTCTGCTGAGGTTTCTGCTGGTTCTCCAGGTGTGTCTCCTCAGGAGGCTTTTTGTCTGCACAGGTACTGCATTGTTGAGCTTCTGAGCCTCTTTGCTCTTCCTCAACACTCAGCAAAACCTCCTTCCCATGCAAAAGACTTGCATAACTTGTCAGGCAAAGGTACATCACCAAATGGTTCCCCCCTCCAAGCAGCTCTTGTTACTGCACAGGACTGCCTATAGAGCAGTGGGTCCCATGTTAGGACTTCACAGTCTTTTTTTTTTAGTCAGTTTAGTATGGTAATGTGAGCATTGCTCAAGTGTCTATTAAGGTCTTGCAGTCTCCTACAGCCATGTGGTGCCACATTTGTCTAGAAACACTCTTTCTGGCTTCATTAAAACTCTTTAAAATGTTTATCTGTTTTAAATGCCTTCAGAGAAATCAATCAATCAATCAATCAATTAATATTTTATTCAATATATAAATTTAATTAATGTGTTGGTCCTGACCTTTGTAGACCAGTTTTGATTTTGATTTTTAAGTCTATAAGAGAAATTTTTTTAAAAAATTAATACATAGATCCTAAACTTCATATTTATCCATAAATTTCCAAAATGCTTAACATAACACAGAGAAGGAAGTAGCCACTATTTTTTTATTGCTCAGCAGATAAAGAAGTACATGAGGTAAACTTAGGTATTCAGCTCAGAATCTACAAGATTCCTGTCATTGTCAAAAACACAGAAGTACCTTACAGAGACTTCCACAGCCTCTTTCAGTTCTTCCACATAGTTTCAACCATGAGGTTTTTCTTAATATCTGATCTGAATTTTCCTTGTCACATAAACCTCTCTACTGTATTTTTTATCTGTGAATTGTGTCATTCGTTGCCGATTCTTTCCTTCATTCTTCCAGTTCAGTACTGAGTAATGGATGTAATATTTCTTCCCAGCTCTCTACAGCCTTTCACTCAAAAGAAAGACAGGCCTATAGGCAAGTGCAATAATAGTTATGTGATTAAAGAATTTGCCCAAGGGGAAGAAAATGGGACTCAGCTTCTTGCATTATCACAGACCCTGCAGTGCTGATGGCGAACTGTGCAGGCCCACAGCCAAAGAGGATTTAGGGTCTCATTAAAAGCTTCTTGTTCTACTCAGCTACAAGCCTAACCTCTCTCCTACATTCCCCCTTTCATGCTGGCAAGTTTGCTGAGAGAATGCCTTTGAAGTTGAGGTACACAGTGGAAATGAACAGGAGAACCAAGCTTGCTGCTGTTGATGAGACTTAAAATGAGACAGAAGCCAAGCTGTTGTCGGTCATGTCAACAGTGATTTACTCTTAAGGCTTTGCAGGCCTAAAATCCAGGCATCTGAGGAAATGCAGGAATGAGAAATGAGGTGCTGATAGAGTCTGGGCACTTCCAAAGATTAAGCAGGATCTTTCAAGAACTCAGTTTTAGGTTCTTAAATTCCAAGTCTCACTTAAAAATATCATCGCCTTTCTTGACCCAGACCTCGTGATAGCTATGTTTCTGTGACCACCTGTTTGGAAAGGGATTTGCAAATATCTACACTACCAAGTATCTGTTAAGTGAGATAATAGCCCTTGAATATTTTATGTGGTCTGAAGCTGAATATTATCACAGAAGCTGAGAAAAGCTTGGATATTCATCTTTTCCAAACTGCATGTTCAAAAAAAAAAAAAAAAAAGGCAAAAAAGAAGCTTCAGACTTCACTCATAACTAGCTTTATTTCATTCCTTGATTAAACATCTTAACCTGCAGACTTACCATACAAGCAGAGAAGGTAAGGATAAACTACAGAATCCACAGCTCTGTGAATGTGAGGTTCTCAGTAGGAAAAACAGGGTGTATATGGAGGGTATGCTTTTGGGAACAGACATTATTTGAAGAGAATTGTTTCAAGATCATATTTCTGGATGTAGTCTCTTTAATGTTGCCATGACTCATTCTGCAAACATTTGGCATGCATTTTACATTACATATGCTGAAATATATGACTTAAAACTGAAAAGATGTTAAAAGTTGTGAGAAGCTCAGGTATTGCAAAGGGATAGGTTCCAATAAAGCACTGAGGAGCTCGAGTTTAATGAAAAAAGGTATATTTTATTGCTAATCTGTAAAACTGAGTTCAAATTGTTTTAACATGTCTTTATTAAATGTCTGGCACTTCCATCCTGGAAATACTACAATCTCCATCATGCTGACCTCTTCACAATCCTGTGTGTGGTCCTAACTAGAAACCCATCAGAAAAAAACCCCAAACAGCTGGGGAGAAAGAGCAACTCATGCAGTTTCCATTCTCAGAAACTGGCTAGTCTGGGATACCTAGAAAAGGCAGTATTCAGACCTCATTAAATATTTTTATATTTTATACAAAAATAGTATTTCCTGAAATTCTCTAAAAATTTTCTTGAATGATGTAGACACATCCTCTTAAATATAATAAAAAGGGTTTTTTTACACCAAACTATTTGTGTTCCTAAAATGCTACTTACAACTTTGATAAACCCTTCAAGTGACTTTGTGGCCTTTAGATAGATTTTCTATAGTTTGTTCTGAAACAAACAAAAGATTGAGTCTTTTAGGTAGAAATGTGCTAAAAATTCTGTGACTTTCTAGGAAGGAACAAATAAGCAAATGAAAGTTAACAGCAGACTTTAATTAGTTAACCATTGTTTTGTATCAGACTCTCTGCTGGTTTTGTAATTCAGTTTTTGTTGCCTAGTGATGTGATGATGATGATTTCTTTTCATGGAAATATTCCACTCATTGAAGTGCAAGCAAGGGGGAGACTGGTTCAAGTATTCAGTTCATTAGAAATTTTGGTTTAGTTCTTATACCTCTGAAAGGATCACTGAAAAAAAGCCAGTTTGGCCAAGCAAAAGAGGGAAAAGACCTTTCAGAAACAATTAAAAATAATAACCTTCTAAGGCAACTTAAATTTAAAATCATAATAGGGCAAAACAGAAAGTTTGAGGAGAAGATTGCTAAGTGAAGAGCTGTAATAAAAGCAATTTCAAATGTGTCAGAATGAGGAAAACTGACAAAAGTTCCTTAAATAATTAAAGGCAGGAAAGTCAATGTAGAATATCTAGAATTATTTGCACGGCTGTGCATTGTCAGAGGGGTGATTTCTAGAGAGAAATGAAGTAGTCTCATATTACAGTTTATGAGATATGTGACCCAGCTTGTAGTTTCCAAAGCTGAAGACTCCACTTGTATCACATTTCTGTTCCTTTACCTCACTTTCCCTGAGAACTCCCACCATCCACCTTGTACCAGCTCCTTTTCCCATCAGTAATTTTCTTGGGCACATAGCATGCCTTGGTGCCAGTGCCCAAAGAGAAGGAAAAGATGAAAGTTTGACTCCTAAAAGGGGTGTTGAGGATGAAGGATTGTAAATTCTGTGCAAACTGCACTAAAATAAAATAAAATAAAATAAAATAAAATAAAATAAAATAAAATAAAATAAATAATAAAATAAAATAAATACAAGTTACAGACAGAAAAATGTGTAGGATATCACAGGGGAAAATTTCCACAATTTTTGTAAAAGAAAACAAGACCTTGTAAATCTCTCTCTTAAAATATGCCAGGGAAATAAATTGAGAACATCCATTTTGTATCTGTATTTTCACAAATGCTTATTTCTAGGTATATTATCATATTCTCTTTAAAACCTGTGACACCAAAGTCATTAAAAGGTCTCATAATTCTAATAAGATAGTAGATAAATACACTATAATGCAAAAAGAAAAAAATATTCCTATCAGCATAATAAACAAGCACAAAGTTGAATTGTTTAAGAGCAAGGTCTGAAAATCATGGTGGATCAAAAGTCTGTGAAACATGTCAGCTCAACTTTGAGTCAGAAAAGCAAGTGAATTATTGAAAAACAGTGAGATAATATAGGAAATTACTGTATTGCTAAACATTTTGATCTGAAAGCTTCAAACTGAGATTAGATGTGAGGCGCTAATATTTTTAGAAATGCTTTTTTTTTATTAAATAATGAATTCAGTAATAAGTCCAAGTTTTAGAACAAAACTACGGTTACACACATTCGAGTAAAAAATGAAACCAAAGGGAAAACAAAACAATTTGACAGATTTCTCAGGCTGTAGGTGGATAAAAGCTGCAAATGATCCTCAGCCTGGTGCAGTGCTGAATGAGGAGGGCCATTGTGCTGGCTGCTCTGGACTGGGCACTCTCTCCCCTGGTCTGGGCACCCCTGAGCACCTGTACAGCAGAGGGCAGGATTAAATAGCATCTTCCTGGGCAGGATTAAATAGCATCTTCCTCAGTGATGTTTCAACTCAGGTTATCTTACATTGATCATGATCATGAGTTGCAAGTTTCTAACAC
Source organism: Phylloscopus whistleri (assembly GCA_017589585.1). Taxonomy (NCBI): domain Eukaryota; kingdom Metazoa; phylum Chordata; class Aves; order Passeriformes; family Phylloscopidae; genus Phylloscopus; species Phylloscopus whistleri. Next base: position 9,608,720 of record JADMLD010000759.1, on the reverse strand, counting down.
GGGTGCTTGCTCAGGCTTCACTTTGATGGAGGTTTAAAGGCAGTTAATGCACATTCTCTGTGCCTGTGGATCTAAAAGCCTTCCTAAATCTACCACTTTATAAATATCCCCATAAGCTGCCGTAGCCCAGGCCTTTCCAAGGGATATAAAAACCCTGCACCTAAGCTACTTCAAGTAGCTAAAAGAGCCAAATCAGACATTTCTTCAGTTACCTTCTGTACTTTATTTTTGTTGTTAAATTGCTGTAATTTTAGGAAGAAGTCTAATTTCTCTTGTAGGAGCAGTACTCCGCATAGAAAATATTAAATTTCCTAATCTCACAGAGTGTTTTTGCACACTACAAGATCAGTAAAAGGAGTGAGGCTCCTGTGGACAGTAATTCTGAGTAGGAGCTGCTGTCACAAAAAAATCTCTAAAACACGTGGGGTCTATAATAGCAAGTGAAAATTTTAATAACATTTATCATATGTGGCCCTGTCCAGCAAGAAAGTGTTTTGTAGGCTCTGCTCCCTCTCTAAGGTATTGCCTGGTGATTGTCTGCTGGAGAGTTTTCATCCACTGAAATCCTACTTGATCTCCCTAGAATCACACTTAATGGGAAAGACACTGAGCGACAAATCAAAGAGTGATTTCTACATCCAGAGAGGATGTACAGGTGAGTAGATTCATTATGTGAATACGGGTTCAAAGACAAACTCATAAATTTGTCCAAAATGTCATTGTTCCAAATTTAACAGGAAAGGAAATGCCAGAAAGAATATAAAGCTATTCTCATTTCCTTTTCCAGTGTACCCCAGAAAACAAAACAAAACAAAACAAAACAAAACAAAACAAAACAAAACCAAACAAAACCAAAAAACCCCAAACAAACAAAACCACACCAAAACCACAAACAAACAATCAAAAAAAGAAAGTAAAGAACAATAACTTAAAATTTATTTTGCCATTTCTTTGCTATATACCCTTAGTAAGAACTAAAGCAGGAAGAGCAAAACCATAAGATTCACCCAGACCTGAGCTCTCCACCTGTTAAAATTCTTATGCTACAGCAAATACAATAGAAAGGAAGTAATTCCTTCTGTTCTTTGACCAAAGCATGACACAGGCTTTCCATTTATGAAGCACTGGGCAAGACATCCTGTGTGTCATTCCTCTGAAAGGTCACAGGTAATATTCTCCTGCAGATGAATACTGGACACCTTCAAGAACATCCTTCATAGCTTCAAAGTCTGACTGAAAAAGCTATGGGATGGTCCATCTGCACAGGGATTGCATAGCTTCTGCAGAAATCCTCGCTTGGACTGGCTGTTAATCCTAAAAATTAACAAAATTGAGGCTTTTTAGCTTTATACTATTTTCCTATTTCCATATTATTGCTTGCTGTCCAGTTACACCCTTTCCTTTTTCAGCAAAAATCCCGGTGGCATTCTGTCACTTAGTCTGGGCTGAAACACTCTTGCATCTTGCCAGGGCTTTGCAAAGAGCCACACAGTTAGATTTTGGGTTATTTAAAAACCCAAAGAAATAAATCCCAAATCATCAAACGAGGAGATTTTTCAGGGTTTCCTACTTTTCTACCTACTCACCCCAGCAGCACACTGTTGCAGCATGACTCCTGAAAACCTCTGAAAACCAAAAGAGATTTGTAAAATGACATGAGAATATAGAGATCTCCTAGCAGGTGTGCAACCCTCTAAGTACAAGTCAAGAGCTTCTTATAGGAAAGAGCCAAGCTAAACAATTGGAAAGCAATGCCCTTTTCTGTTGTAAGGCTGGGGAAGACACCCTTTAACCCAATGATAGAAGTAACAAAGAATCTTTAGGTTTAAAAAACTGATAATTTTGTAGAACACTCTTTTTCTGGAGAAGGGCATGGTGACTTGGTGAAAGCATAATTCAATTGCCATAAGTAATGGAAAATAACTTCTATAAATCTTTCTTCTTATTGTTTGAGTAAGGCTATTGATATGACTAGAGCAAGGTCACATTTTCATTTATTTCTCTTTGTTCTTATTGAATATTGTTTACCTAGTCACTGTCACAACTCCACAACTATTTGCTTCATGGCGAAAAAATTTGCCATTTGAAAAAGGAAACTACTGAACATGACAACAAAATAAGGAAAAGAGAGGATATTTCCAAGTAAATTACTGAGCTTAATTTTAGCTGGTTAAAATCTTACAACTCTGAGTGGCCCCACAGTAGATTTTTTTTTCCAAAACATGTTTTTGGAAACAGTGAAACACTGTATTTTGTTGGCAAACAGTTACAAGAATTTAAGCCTTTAATCAAGCCATGCTAAATGCTTCAGTTTATAAATTGTTTATGAGTTAACCAGAACTTTCCACACAAATGTGTTTCACTTTAATAATAGTCTCGAACTTTTCTACACAGTATCCTGTCCAGTACAGTCTTCTACTGTTCAGATCTGGCTCCTGTTATGGTCCAATCAAAATCAGTCTCCCTGACAGAAAAGCTTAAACAATGTTCATGAATAAGCCAGTGCTGGCAATATTGAATAATAATGACAATACCAATGCCAATACCAACAACAAAAATAATAGTAATAGTAAAAAGGGTATCTAAAGATCTTCCTTTTTGCTCCTGTTACACACTGTAAGGAAGAAAGACAGGCATTCACCTCTACCTACTGTCCAGCCTGCCTTGGCAAGCCTGCTGGATGCATTGGTCCAGCTGTTTCCCTTTGCCAGCCTGGAGAGAGGAGTTTTGATTTTACTCTGAGCCTTACACAGCTGCAGTTCAGCCATGCCCCTGAGCCCCACCACCATCCAGGGGGATTAATCAGCCCTACTAATGACAGGTCAGTCTGTGGGGTCAAAGCATTTTGTCATGTTGTTAAGTGCTTGGGGTACACGCTTAGGAACTAAATACCAACAGAGAGAAAGCACATTGGGTCACCCTCCTGGCAGAGAGGCGGTGAAACTACTGGCAAACCTGTTTGATGAGCATTCCTGCCCTCTCGTGGTAAAACTCTGCTAAATTTAGTCATTACACACCAAGCTTGTCAAGCACAAAAAAGAGACTAGTAGAAGAAGATGATAAAATATTTATTCTCTCCTATTTATTCACATATCTTTCGGTGTCTGAATTTCTAGAGGTCTTCATATTCCTTCAGCTTTTGCCTGCACCAGATGAGATTCTCAGAGATGCTTTAATCTCTAGTTTAAAAAGTCCTTACGTCCAGTTTAGCCAAATATGCTTCACATGGACATAAAAGTGGAGACTATTCCAGTTTTATTGCTACGCAGAGCTATTACCTTTTTGATTTTGTTTTCTGTATTTGAACAATTCTTAGGAAGCCTATCACTAATTAAAAAAGAGTAAAATCAAGGAAGAAATGTATTAGGGCTGTAATTATACCACTTTCAAGTTTCGTCCCAGTAGCAACATACACTTCACTATGCTGAAACATGATGCACTGTTGTCCTTTATTTCCAAAATAATTTGGCAACTGCCTGAAAATCAAGGCTACAAGGACTTCTTGTGTTTATTCATGTTTCGTAAAAGGCTATTTAGATAGAGAAAATCATGCCTTTTTGACAGCTTCAGAAATGGATTCTGAAAAACAAAACTCTTTTTTATTTGTGAGTCTAGATAGTGCCACATCTGCTCTTCAGATGTACAGCTGACATTGTATTAGCTCACTCACAGTCTTGACAAGGGCTGAAACACACTCGTGCTCCATCTCTACCGGCTTGTGTCATGTGATGATGTAAAGGCAAATTCAGATTTAGACAGGCCTAGGAAAAACAAGATTACCAGCTAGATGAATTTACTTGCTGTGAAGGTTCTTCTTTTATCCTGTCATAGTAAAGGGTTATTTGGAAAAACTTTGCACCTGCACACATTCAAGGGGATATGCAGAAAAACAAGAATTAGCAAATCAAATGGTAGCATCAGGTATAAAGTAAAATATTACAGAAGTGGATAAGAAGAGTCAACTAGCAACATGTCTGTCTTCATTTCACGAAAATCTTTTATTACACGTTCTCCTTTCCTTTCATGACAAAGGTAGCAGCCTATATAAACAGGATAAAGAGAGGTTTCCTGTTGCAGCCAAGAAAGAAAAAAATATGTCTTCAACTGTCTCATTGAAAGGGATTGTAAACTTTTCCAAGAATGAAAAAAAAAAACATCCAAAAATATTCTGTTTTGCAGAGAATATGAAAAGAAGCACATCAAAGAAAATGAATGTAGAGACAGATGTCATGCACATTGCAATGAAGAAGGCAATTTCTTCCAGATTTGTTGCTGTGACTAGTCATACATCTGTAACATGCAAATTTGGCTTCTTTTTTGCAGTGGAATGTATTTATACATTTATATCCAAATGCTGATTCATTAATGAAAAATCCAGGTCCAAGGTTTTCAAAAGGGACTAATGATTTTGAGATCCAAGTCCAAACACCTAAAATGAATTTTATGTTCATTCACATAAAATTGCCAGGTGGAGACACTGGAAATGAATGCATGCAAAAGGTATGAGACACTTGACCTCTGCATTGGGTTTATGGGAGACAACTCATAACAGCTTTACTAACTCCTGTAGTATAAAAATTACTTTGTGAAACACCTACCCCTATGAGACTAACCATTGATGGAAATAATACTTTTGAAATAATATTTTATAGAAATAATATTTTCTTTAACAAGAGTTTAAGTTTCAAGAAGCTCATTTTGATTTGCTATTTTCTGCAACTGGCTTTCATGTTAGGATTTTCAGAGTTTGTTTACTGCTCAGTATATTAATTTGGGTAATTGTTTAAAAGAAAGACACCATTTTAAACAACCTGTTACAGGCATACTTTTCTTAAGGATCATCTTAAGATCTTAAGATAGCGTGGTGCTCTTAATTTGTTTCATGGTAATGTGCCTCAAAATATTGTTTACATCAAACAAATTAAAACTATTTAAAAAGAATATTATTATAGTCATGTTATTAATTATTTGGGGTAGTAAATGTGCCATAAAATGACAGATAGAAATCACAAAAATGGTTCTCAATGCTGGAAATAACATCTGCCATATATTGGTGTTACCTATGTTCCTTACTCTTGGGCTGCACACAATCCAGGCTACTGACCACTGCAGGAAAGAATGAATGAGGCCTTTACACTAATGCTTTATGAAAGTATCTCCCAAAGCAAATTGATTCTGGAAAATAAAGTTGAAATGAGCTTTTTTTCCCCCTCCTCTCTGTAAAGGAAATAGGAGGATCAAGATATTTGGAGAGTTCAGTTATATTGTTCATGTCTCTTGTTTACCCTTGAATACTATAGCAAAAATTTAAGGCAAAGCCACTTTTAGTTGTGGAAAATATTTTAGGAGACTATGAGTTTTTTCTCAGTTAGTTATGGAATACCACAAAGTCCCCATAGAAGCGCAGAACGTTTTTCAGCCCACCTAACTTAAGATACTAAGTTAAGATGTGCATCAGAAGCCTGCTCACACAAAGTTCCCTTAATCGTTGATGGAAAGTAACAGATGCCTCCAGACAGTGAGTCAGATGGTGGGCTGAGTTGCCTTTTTTATCTACCCTCCCCGACTGACTGTGAAACCTTTTCTTGTTCCTCACCCACCAGTTTTTGCACTTATTATCAATGGTTCTTCTAATACAGATGTGAACTGAATTTCATTTTATTTAAACCTTCAGACAATAAATTTATTTTTCTTAGCTGCCAGACCTTTCAAGAGCTGACCATGAATACAGGGGTTCCTTGGATCACAAGTTGAAAATCATTTCCATATAGGCAGTAGTTGCCACAGCAACAAGGCTTCAACAATGCTTAAGCAATTAGCTGTATGTGGGATGAATCTTGGCTTTTATAAGCTTCTGTACCCTGACTGAATGAAGGTGGTTTTCAAGGCATTGAAGATTTCTATTGAAGGAGAAGATGTAAAATGAAAATTTCTTCCCCTCCACAGAATAAGGGAAGAATAACTTGCATTACTTAAAATAAATGTATTTGTTTTAAAGTAGGAGCCATTAAAATGAATAAAGGCTGTCTAATATTTCAGGCATTACAATCTAATTGCCAGGGCTCAAGAACCAGCAGTGTGCCAAAAATAGGCTCTATGTAGAGACAACAAGGCAAAGAAAACATCACAATGAAGTGGTAAGTGTTTGTGCCTTAGGGTTTAAAATACTCATTAGATCAAACAGACTTATTAGCTTCAAATGTGGGGAATGTACACATTTTTGTTCCAAGGAAGAGTCAGCAGCCCTGTGACCGGAACACTCACTGGAATAAAGCTGGTTGGCAGAGACAGAAATTGTTAGGAGTGGCCAGATGGGGAAGCCCAAAGAGGCAAGGTGGCTGCAGCAACGCGGTGCCTGCAGGTGTGGCTGGCAGCGAGAGTGACCGTGAACCAGGGGCAGAGGGAAAGGCTGCTCTGGGGTCTTGTTGCACATGACACAAAGAGATAACACCCACACATTGCGGTGTCCAAGGCAGAAAAGAGGGCGGTTTATTTACAACTTCAACATTTATCGAATTCCAGCAGTGACCATGGATTGGAGGAAGAAAATCTTCCTCTTCAACCACACTGAGCAACCCAACAGTCCATCAACAGTCTCCTCCTTATGAGAAGAATGTAAACACTGTTAGATTTTGCAATAACAAAAGGTTGTTTATGTAGACTTGTATCTGACTCCATTGCAAATGATAAACACAGAAGGCTAAAAAAAAGACTTTACAAAACTCCTTGAAGGGACAGAGGAGAACAGCAAAAACCCAGACAACATCTCACCCTTTTTCCATTTAAAAAAGAAAAGAAAAAAAGAAAAATGAACAATGTTAAAAAAGGAAAATGCGAACAATATTCAGTGTCCACTCATGGAAGAATCATTGGAGTGATCACTCTGTCTGCATCAGAGTCATCACCCGATGGTTCACCCACTTGATGACTTTCAGTTTGGTCACGGCCTCCATTTTGCCTGTTGGCCAGATTCTGTCTCTGCGGTCGCAGGTCAGGACGAACACACTTCGAAGGTACCCAGCACACCCCAGTATCTGTGACTACGCTTGCATACCCACGCCCCAAAGTGTGAGGGTCATAGGGCCCTTCCCACTGTTTGGTGACTAAATTCCGCACCCGAACCTTTGGTCGAGGCTGATGTGTCTCGTCCGAACCCTGCCATGAGAAACCATGATTTGAAACGACAGGATTATTTGAGTTCTGCGGCATCGTAAGGTAGTTGATGGTGTACAAAGCTTTTGCCAACTGACTGTGCAGGGTTTCACCCTGCATTCCCCATTTTTGTTTTTGAAAAACCTGCTTCAGAGTGCCATGAGCACGTTCTACAGTAGCTTGACCAGTCGGAGAATGAGGGATACCAAACTTGTGTGACACACCCCACGACTGCAGGAACTGCCGCACCTTCCGCGATGCGTAAGCAGGACCACTGTCAGTTTTCACAGCAGAAAATGTGCCTAGAACAGCAAAAACCCAGACAACAGAGTCTCTTGTCTCTCACTGGGACACTCGGGTCCCCTCGTGTCTTTGGGGCTGTGGGGTTGAGATTTTGACAGGGTGGTGGCTCCTATGAAGCTCCAGGAGAACAAAGGCATATTGGGGTTTCCTCAGCTGCAGTGCTCCTCTGCACTCCCTTGGCAGCCAGGAGGATGAGATGGGAGGAACGTTTTGTCACATAAGCTAATGGAAATTTCAGGGACTTTGATCAAAATTAACAAAAAACAAAAATATTTTAGCCATTGGACTTTTAAATGTTCAAAGTCATTCTCGGAAATTTCTTATCCTGTATCCAAAATTTATTGAATAAACATTTCACAGAATTTTGTATGCCGTAGGGGGAAAACCCCCAAAATTTTAATGGATCAACTCTTACTGAAGGAAACCACTTTAAGAAAAAAATTTTAACCAGCTACCCTTGCACAACTGCACCTCTCAGCTGCTACAATCAGAAGTTGATGATTACAGTTCTGTTGCACAGATGAGAAGAGAACATGTGTGGGTATTGATTTTAGCCAGCACAGGAGCATAATGGAGCCTTCTACAAACATATAGAAGCGATGCTTTAATTTTATTACCTTTACCCATGTAACTTCCAGCCAAAAGAAAGACTTTTAATAGCTAAGTCTTTTTCTTTAGTTCCTCTATTAAAACCATATTGACTTCATGGAGACTTATTCTTTGTGGGGAGCTATAGAATGCTAGGTACTCGTGAATGGTTTATTACATTTCATGTAACAAATGTAGCTCAGCACAATGACTTTTGCACTGCTGCACAGATTGGTTTTGTGTCCCTCTTTTGACCAGAAAACACTTGCCATTTGTAAGAGAAGATTCATACAACTGCAGATGCACTTTATCGTACAGACTGCTATTTTCAATTTCATTCTAACTTATGCAGTGTCCTCTGTGATATGCATTTTGATGGGTAGATCAACAAAAATTGAACAATCCAACTAATATATGTTTCTTCTGTCTGTATTTTGCCTATATCTCTTAGTCTTCTTCACATGGCGCATTTTATCAATAAAATGGAATGAGCACCTCTCAGAGCTGCTTGCACAATGGAGCTTAACTTTGGAGGCCTCAGGATGCAGAGACTTTACTGGCCATTGTGATTTCTGGAGCAAATATATGGGTTTGATATTGGTTTAATTGCCTGTTCTCTAAATATATATTTTTTTCAGAATAGTTTATAAATTGTTCAGCTTTTTTGCTTTCAATAACTAGTCCTCATTTCCTTTTTGGTAAAAAAAAACATGGTTGGTTTAGAACAATTAGTACTGCTCATGGTCCATGTGACCTATAACTTGGGTGAAGGAACACACTTTCACTAATCTGAATCTGCATTTAGTCAGTACCTTCCTATGAAGTACCACAGTTTCTCTTCCTGATGACTCTTGGCTGTAACATACTATACTAGTTTTTTGCCAGCCCCTAGCAGAGAAGAAAAAGAACACCAGTTGGGCTTTTATGTGACTTTACAGGAACACAGCCAAATCAAAATATTTGGTTTTCAGGCCTCTGGTCTTTAAGGAAAATGAAATAAAACAAAAGCAGTTTTCTATGGAATGTACATCGTTTTTGCTAAGAAAAGAAAACTAGTTTGGTCAAAAGCACAATTTTACATTGAAATACTTCCAATATAAAATGTTTAAGCAGTCATAAAATATAGTTATAAATATGAATTAAGAATTTAATTCATAAGAATTAAGAATCTAAATATGATTAATAATTTAATCTTTACACTTACACACTTTAAACTTTATCTAAAGTTTAAACTAAATCTTTAAACTTACACACAAACACACGCATACTCTGGAGGGACAGCTAGTGGGAGAGCAACATTCATTTTATTTGTTATTTAAAGAAGCGGGAATGAAACAGTGAAGCAATGTTTTCTAAGTTATAATCTTCAAACAAAATTTAAAAAAACGTATATTCTCCTGCAAGGTGTATTGAGAACATCATTAACATGATAATCCACTAAGAAACTAGACTTTAATGCAGACATCTGTAATAGATAACTGAGCTTAGATAAATTTTTAGGGTATTAATTCACTGAATAAGTGCGGATTTTCCAATTGTATAATTTTAAAAGCAAAGACAAGTGTGGGATGGTTATGATATTCCCTACACTGCTTAATGAGACAGAGAATTAGCTTGACTCCAGATGCGTCATATCTGGTAGGTGAATGGATTATTGACTTTAATGCAGTAAATGCAATGTTAGTCTCACGTTTAATCATGTAAAATGCAAGATAATGGTTGGGAAACTCATGAAATAAAAATCTGTACTTTACAAGTCCATAATAGAAATAGTGGCCTGCGTGTATTTGTAAGTGGATAAGGTGGATGGTGAATAACAGAAAAAGCAATAGAGGAGAACAAAGAAACAAAGATACATTTAAGCAACCATTTATAATGATATAATCCAGAAAGCAGCTTGAGCATAGCCATAGGCCATGTGGTTTCTACTCTTGTCACTGGCCAAGGCTTGAAAACTGAGTGATTATACTATGCTAAGTGCAGGGACCATAGCAACAGCTATTGGGTAGGGCACATGTATGCTTTCTTCTACCTGATCCATCAGGCTTGCACAGAAGAGAGATCAATTAGGCCTTTGATTAAAGTAATAGACATAATAAGGGTTTTGTTTTCTAGGCTGAAATACTGTCTCAGGTGCAGCACAGATATAATCAGATAAACTCCACTCCCATCATGCCATACAGTGCCCTAAAACTGCACAGGAGATTAATTAGCTGACATAGGCATTGGTCTGCACTGGTTAGCTGTGGGGCTTTTTTGGTGAGAGATACCTGAGTTTCATCTACCTCAGGATGAGATCTCATGCATTTATCTGTGGAACCCTTTCAGAATATATGCAGTTTTTGGGGGTGATACTCTGATGGCTTTGCAGGAAAACAATTAGAATGTGGGTGAGTGCAGTAAAAATAAGACTGGATTATAATTCTACTTCACAGTGATCCTCAACAAGCTGAAGAAAAAAAGCCCTGCTCTACTGGCAAGACAATAAAAGAGATTATAAGCAAGTATGCAAATAATTTTTTATTTTTAAATATCCTAGAACAATGCTAGTCCTGAGAGTCCTCAGGAATCAAAGGTATTGGCTTTTGCTTATTTTCACATGGAGACATCTTGAACATGCTGCCCTCATAAAAACCAGCAGTAGCTGTATGCTGCAGTGAGGGATGGGACTCCTTTCCAGGCAGCTGTTTGCTGCTCTCTGTTTTTATATTAAAACAAAATATTGCAGAAATTAGTGAAGTAATGGAAAGTCTTAAGATAATGAAGTAACAGCATGTTACTATAGATGCATGTTTGTGGGATAGACCAAGTAGTCAGCAAACAGGGAGTGAAATAAAGCCAGGTTAGCCCATTACAGTTTTATGTACTTGGGATCAACAGAGATTATTCAGTGATTCCTTAGATTGCTTTTGTGCTAAGTTTAGGATAGTTTGTTTTGTAAATACTTGCTTAATATCAGATATTTTGTTCTGTGGGAAGGATTTCAAAGCAATAACTTTTCTTTGTAGTAGGATGTTTGAAAATTTTATAGAAACAGGTTTTGAGTAGAGTGGTTTGATTAAAAATTACTTTTTGAAAATGTCAATGCAAATGGTGAACTTCAATTAAGTTTTACACATTTAAGTGTGTCTAGGCACTATAGGTATGTATGCAGTTAGGTGCTGAAGTGATGGGGTTTAGCCCAGTTTATTTTCATCCAGGTATTTCAAATATCACTCTGTTCTTTTGATGACTTTTTTTCCTAGGCACAGATACAGATTCATACTATACATTTCCAAATATACCAGAGAAGGTTGAATCGACCTAAAGGTTGAATAAATTTTTAGAAGAGTCTAGAGTGAAGTTTTATCTGAAAAGGGAGAGACTGATTCAGGAAGAAAAAGACTAATCACAAATCTTTATTGAAAAGTCATATTAATTTTAAAGCAAAATATCTTCAAGTTTTTTCTTGTTTTTGTTTGTTTGTTTGTTTGTTTGGTTTTTTTTTGGTTTTTGTTTGTTTGTTTTATTTTGTATTATTATTATTATTATTATTATTATTATTCCTTTTTCTAATTAAGTAAGAGGGTGGGGGGTTTAGTTTTGTTTTGGGTTGGTTTTTTGCTATTCTGAGTTTACAAAACATTCTCAAGAATTTCCCAAGTGGCAAAAATTCAAGAGCATATTGCAAGCTACCATAATAGTTCCCTCTCTGCAAAGGAACATACCAAGCAACAACAAAAATGCAGAAACTTGAAGGATCTAATAAATGACAGCAGAAAAATCTTAAGAATCTCATGAAAAAGATTTTGAAGTATCTGTTGAAATAAGAATTGGAGTATCATGACTGTAGGGATCACTCCAAAACAAGGTCATCTATAACTGACTTATATACTTCTTTTCTGTAGATGCAACTGATGAGAAAGTCATAACATTTTATTACCCCTCTCCAGGGTTACAGAGTTCTCATTTGTAGCAATTTTTCTTGTTGACATCTGCCCCTGTTCTACCATGTCAGAAGAAAACCTATTGTGATTACAGAATATTTGTACAAAGGACCAGAAAGTGTAGCTCTGCTTTGAACCCTTCCTCCTTCCAAATAACACTGTTTTATTCAGAAAATCTCCTTTCTCCATGTATTCTGTAATAGTTCCCTGTGCCAGTAATATAAATAAGCTTTCTCTCCTGCAGAGCCAGCACAGCTAGGAAATACTAAGCTGCAAATTTTGTTCCATTTTATATGTCATCAACAGACCTGTTTAATAGCTTTCATCTGCACACACCTCTGCAATTCTGTTGAGGGAAATAGGCTGATGGTGCCATCCACAGACAACTTGATTTGGAAGTTAGTGCTGCACAGATGTCACTAGGACCTCATTTGCTTTGCACAGCATTGATAACGAGCACTGATAAGTGACATGAAAGCCGCCCTAAAAAATCTTGCTGGATTCTAGGGGATGCAGGGAAAGCAGTCAGAAAAAAACCCCAAACAACAGAACAAAATCAAAAATAAACCAAACATAAGCATCCCATTTTATTTCTAAACTAATCACGTCTGATAGAGAAATTCTTGAGAGGCAATGATGTGGTATCCACAATGCCATTAGCACAGGTATTTTTCAGAACAGGACCACCCTTATATTAAAAAATCAAAAGCTACCAGCTAAAATATCAATTAGTCTGGAATAGGCCTATTTTTATTATTTTTTTAACATTTGGGAAACACTTTTATACAAAATCAGCAAATCAAAATTCGTATTTATGGAAGGCTAGACAAATATATCCAGTATATCAAACATGACAAAAAACTAGAATTACCTTGATTTTAAAGAAAGAACAGTTTTTTCCAAGGGTCTAAAAACATTTCTTAAGTGAAAGCCTTGTTTTAGGGTGAATTTTGCTTGAAAATGAGCTATATCATAATTTGTGTGGTCCTGTGGGTAAGAACTCTAGGGTCTTACAGTAACCAGTTCTTCTAAACTCCCTATGAAAATGTGTTCATTAATTGTCTTAGACAGTGTGATCATGTGCTGTCCTACATCTGTGCATGTTATAAAATGTGTCCAGAAGATTTGGTTTGTCTGAACCTGCCTGTATAAATAGCCTGATCACAAGTTTTGTAGAGTCTGCCTTACTGCTAATCAATAATGAGTCAAATCTACAAAGACAAATATTTGTGTTGGAATTCTTCATTATTACAATTATAGGTATTTATATAAAATTAAATGTTAGTAAATTCACTTTTAATTTATTCAGGGAAAAAAAGGAATTTTTCTGACAGTGAGTACACTTGGGTCTGTGGGAAGATTTTAAAGTTAAATCATGAAAATATTTTTGTGCATATATAGTGAAAGAAAATCTTGGTGTTTATAATTGTAGATTTTCATATAATTCATTATATCAGTATGTTCTCATGGTAACCCAATACTTCAATCTATAGGACAGTTCTATGACTTTTTCATGTATGATACTAGTTCTACAAGTCTGAATTCATAATGTTTTATATAAACTGTAATCAGATTTGCAGAGGTCAGAGTTCTCAAAGCATTTCACGTAGTATATAACATTCTCTGCTTTGGTGGAAGGAATATTAAGGTCTTCAACAGACAAAAAATATCTCACTTCCAAATAATTATTATTTTCGTTAATTTTGTATATCCATCTGTATTCTGGCTCTTGATTAAAAAGTATAACGTAAATACCCTGAAGTTAAAAATTTAGTTGAAATAAAGCACTGTTCAATGTGCTTTTACTTATCTCTTTTTCCCTGCCTTCTCTGAAAAAAAGATCTCGTATGGTCTTTCCTTGCCTGCTTTGATTTGTATTACTATGATCTTTTTATATACTCTGACCTTTTTATTAAGACTTCCTTCAGACTGGGTAGCCAGCATGATATATTATCACTTGTTTCATGTGACACAAGCATTTGTCTCATGCCCAGCAAAAGCTGACTTGATGTGTGCACAGGCAGAATTTCTGATACTTGCTTTTAAATTCAAAAGTGTTAATTTGCTCTCTCACCAGGTGAAGTAGAACACACAATTAAAGTAACTGTACTGGAACTGCAAAGGTGTGAGTGTTGCTGTCTCTCACTGTGATATCCAAGCCTGGGGAAAGTTTCCCTAAAATCCCAGCTTAAGTCATGTGACTTTACAGAATTCGCAAAAATTGTAGAGACTTCCTGTGACCCTAGAATCAAGTAAAAAAAAAATGAAAACTATTGGTTTTTATTCCACAGTTTTAAAGATTTGGTGATCTGACTCATGACTTTGGGACACTGGTTGGCAATATTAATGGAATCCTTCCAGTTAGCTCTTACAACAGCATTAGAACTGCAGTGTACACTCAGTATTAAAATGAGTCTACATTGAGATGGAGATAGACATGAAGAACTGGGGCATGAGCAGACAGAAACAGTAACTCTTCCAGACAAAACCAAATGAGTATAAATGAGGAGTGTTGCTTAATGTTAGGTATACCTTCAGCTTCTGAGTATATTTCCAGTGTTAAAACCTGTAATTGCCTGAGTTGCTATCCAAATTCTAGCAGTTCTTAGACACAAATATATCCCACCTTACTGAGAGTTCTAATCCATACTGCTCAGTTAAGAAAGTGAGTTCATTATCTTCCTATGTTTGCTAAAGGTAAGAATCATCTGCAGAAAGAACACGTGAAAAATGGTTGTTGAAGTCAGAGCAGGCCAGACAGGATGTTGAGGCATCCATTCTGCAGATCCCTGCACAGCACAGAGTCCTGAGCCTGCTGATTGCCCCAAGTGAAGTAAAAATTGAAGGTCAAAATCCCCCATTTGCTATAGGAAGGGAATGAGAGGGAATATCCAAAGACTTAAAACAGTAATGATACTCAGTGACAATCCTCTGAAGCAGAATGTGTTCCAGATGGTGAGGAAGAGACCTAAACATCTGAATTGTCATCTCTCATTGATTACAGAAATCATTAACTTGCAAAATTATGTGTCTTAGTACACATGGGATAAACCCAGAATCTCATAGTTGGGTATAGACCATACTCTCACAATGTGACTTTTATGCAAACAGTATACATTTATAAATCACACACAGATTCACAGAATCACTAGGTTGGAAGAGACTTTCAAGATCATTGAGTCTAACCCAGCCCTAACACCTCAACTAAACCATGGCACTGAGTGCCACATCCAGTCTTCCTCTAAACACATCCAGGGATGGTGACTCCACCACCTCCCCAGGCAGACCATTCCAATACTTTATCACTCTTTCCGTAAAAAACCTTTTCTCCAGGCTGAACAACCCCAGTTCTCTCAATCGTTCCTCACTGGGCTTGTGTTCCAAGCCCCTCACCAGCCTCATTGCCCTCTTCTGGATGCATTCATATATTTCTAT
Organism: Phylloscopus whistleri; assembly: GCA_017589585.1. NCBI lineage: Eukaryota > Metazoa > Chordata > Aves > Passeriformes > Phylloscopidae > Phylloscopus > Phylloscopus whistleri. Next base: position 9,593,316 of record JADMLD010000759.1, on the reverse strand, counting down.
ATATCAGTTTTATATATCAAAATATTTAAAAGTTGTGTGGTTGAATATCTCAGTTATAAAATGCAAGTATGTAGTAAATATGTTTGTTCAGAATGTGTCTGCTTAGAAAAAAAACTGAAGAAAGCAGCATCCTATCTTGCTTTACATCTGACAGTTCAAATGTCCAATGGGAAAAGATTGTTCTCCAAGAATTATTTATTTATATGCATACTTGCAATATCTCAATCTTCAGTCTGAATCTAGCAAAAGACATTTTTCTCCATTCAAAGGAACATTACAAATCAGGCTTCCTAGATAAATGATTATCATAATTTAGTAAAAACGGTGATTTTTAATTATTAAATCAATGTCTCCTCAAAGGGACTTGAACGTGGTATAGCATGTCACAGGCAACCAAAAAGAACGTCTCAAGCCACAAAGTGGAAACAAATGGGGAATTGCTTCTGTTGTCTCTGAATAAAATTGAAGGTAAAGTAAAAGAGTTTGGCAGAGATATTTTATATGAGAATGTGGACATGTGTGAGAAACTCCAAGTTCTGAGCTATTAATAATTAGTTTTTATTAAATTGCTTAAAATTCCCAACAATGAAGTTGATTAAAATTTTCTGCATCAAGCCTGTTGCTGAGTACAGTCACAATAAAAAGTCATTGAATATTCCACAGTTAGCTTTTACCTAGTCCTCCTCCTCTGCTAGCAGGAAGCCTGTCTGGAAAAAACTGCCAGTGAACTGGTAGGCTATAAAGAGTAACATTAGTAAATTCCATGTAAAGAAAATATTTTAACAGGGAATGACTGCCAAGAAATTCAGAAAGTGATTCTCGGCAGATGTATTTTTAATTCCTAATTTTGCAAATACATCCAGATGTGATTAAAATAAGCCAGTTTATATGAAAAATCAATCATCTAAGCCTTTTTTGTGAGATAAAGACATTTTTCTGTAAATATTTATATATGCTTGGAAGAACCAATCCTACACACAATCACTAGCATGCTTATGAAAAGCAGAACCTTTTAAAACAGCAGTCTAAAATTTATGCTATGGTAGCAGTGAGTCTGTGTGAAATAAAATATTCTTTACCCAGGAATGCATTGAAGCAGAATCTAAACCTTACCTTTATTCTTTCTAGATTAAACACAGTCAACAGAATGCTCACTAGGAGACCATAGCATCTGCATCCCACTGGCCCAGCTGGTTCCTGAGAGAGCTTCTGTTTCTTTCTCCTCCATCTATAGACATTATACTTGCAGTCTGAAACCACACTCATCTTTACTGCATGACATAGCTTCTGCTTTTATAAAATCAAGCTTGGGAGCAACCAGCTCAGAGAAGATAATCTCTCAAACCTGTCTAAGGTGTATCTTTTCTGTTCCTACTGAATGGCTGTTAAAGTACAGTAATTTGCAGTAGTTTGATATATCTCTCAAAACTGTAACTTGTGGCCAATATGTCTCACAATTTAAGATAGCAATAGACTAGCCAGAATTTAGTAGAATGGATTTTTATTACAAATCTTGCTCCTGTGATTTTTTTTCGGGCTTTTTCCATTTTTGTACTAAATCTATTTTATTCTATTTGGGTTTTTTTTCACAGCACAATGGACTGAAGTAGTTAGTGAAAACAGAACAATATTGTGTGTTCACGCAGTCAGGGAGGTTTTGGTTCATGCAGACCTGCTACTCTGATGGCCACTTCAATCTAAGTGTAGGCATTTTTCTAAATACTTTAAGAAATAATACTACAAAGAACTAAAGTGAGAAAATATTGTAGCTAAGGTATTCCATTGCTCTTTCCATGTTGTGTTTTTATGTGTAGAAATTTCTCAAACTTTTAGCTTTGGATATTTCATGCTGTCCCTGACAGAAGCCACAATGCACCTAAGACTCCAGAGACTTTTTGCACCTCTATTTTAAAGGCTATAAGGTTGTTGACATTTTGTTGCAGTCTGATTTCAGAATGAAATACAAATGGCTGGGAAGTTTTGAGGGGAGTTTGTGTAGAGAAGGACCAAAGTGATTCTGCTGTATGGGAGTATCTGTATTTCATGCCATGTCCATGTTAATCTTCTGTGATTCAAACAAAGAAGTTTGCTTTCCAGCTGTTGTTGCACACACTGTCCCACACTGACACCTAGCTGAGTCTGATGCCTGGCTGGGGAGTTTTCCTCCTTTTCTGGCAGACAGGTATTGGAAGGTTACACCTACCCAGAAAAGGAAATAACAGAAATAAGTGCATCCTATTTATAGCTAGTTTCATAAAGAAGAAAAAAAGAGATCAATGGTTTTTTTTCCTATTTGCCTGTCATTCTGCCTTAAAAATAGCAGATGCTAGAATCTCTGTGAAGCAGCCTCCATCAGAGCAACCTCTTCTGTCCAGTCCAATAGAAGACAGAAGAGGGAAGCTGGTAATTACTGTTACCCATTACAGCAGAGAGCTTCTGATTCCCACTTCTCTGAGAGTCAGAAATATTGTTTTAATTTTTAACCTAATTTTACTCCTGACTATTTTGCATATTCACTCTTAATCTAGGAATGGCTTTTATATTATAAAGACAATTATATTGCTTATTCATAGAGTAAGTAGTCTATCATAGTCTTCAGTCAGCACTCCCCAAAAGTCAAGCCTTCCAAACATGCTAGGTTTTCCATTTGATGATATCTTTCAGGAAATGAAGCTTGTGTTAACACCACAGAGTAGACTGCTCCAAGGCTGCTGGCCCACATGGCTGAGTTCAGTGCACATTTCTCTGGTGTGTAAAGCAAGCAGCTGAGAGCAGCAGCGAGCAGCTGAGAGATTTGCTCAGAAGTTACATTAGGCTGCAGGCACATGGCTGTGCTGCTTCTGGATGCAAGATAGCTTGTGTGAAACTTCCTTGGACATCTATTCACCAAATTTTCTTGTGCTTCAAGCTTCAGAACTACCTTACGTGAACAGATGTGGATTCAACCTCTTCAGTATCCTCAAATTGTTTTTCATTTCTTGAGTACTGTGAAGGCATAACTTTCTTTGCCCTTATCTATTAAGCCAAGTGAGACAAAATGCAACTGTCCAGTTACAGGATAATTAAATTTGTCTTTTCTCTCAGGGAAAAAGTGTTCACCATACTGTGAAAGCACACTCCATTTTTCTGCATTGTGAATGCATTAGCCCACCTTGACGTCAATACCTAAAACAGTATAAACAGTATTCCCATTGCCTTGGTTTTTTGTTTTAGACATATTGATTAAAAAAAAGAGATTACTAAATGTATCTAGATCCTGTAATATTATATATACAGTGTTGTGGATATTGCAGTCTTCCAAGAAATAGCCATCATGGCAGGCTCATGGCATCATTCCACAACCAAAGGGACTTCTTATTGGTTTTGCCTTAATGATGCATTTATCTTTAAGGGCTTTCTTTACCTTTTCACTCTCTGATATTCCAAAGGCAGTATAAACTTCATTTTAACAAGAAAAGACATGGATTTATATAATAAAAAAAGTCTGAAATAATGAATTATATAGATTTCCTATATTCCTGAGATGTATGAGGAGAATTATTCTATACATACAATTCAAAATGCTCCATCTATTTTCAGAATGAAGTTAAACATAATGACCAGCAATTCTATAATGGGTTTCAGTTAACTGCAATTGTGCCAGCAGAATAAGTGTTACTCAATGCTCTTGTTTCACATAAAGAAAACAAAGATGCAATCAAAGCATCCTCATAAAGACACACACTGCTTTTCATTGATGCTCATTGTTAGGCTGGAAATTATTATTAGATACACTAATGTCTTCAGAGGTTAAATAATTGGAGGAGTATTAAACCTGAGTCACAGCTAAATTAATTTTAGTTAGTAGCTTGCTTTGTGTTGAGGTGTTCTGAATGTAAGCCTAGACATGGATTAATTGGGACCACAGGCCTCTTGGCCAAAGAAGAGAAGCCTCTCCTTCCTTCTCCTTCCCCCATAAGGCAAAAGAGTGATTAGTTGGCAGCCTTAAGTATTTTCTCAACTGCCTATGGGCAGCTGAGGACTTCCACCCCCTTTGCTGCACAGCAAGACCAGGTTAAAATCCCCATCCTTTTTGCCAATCTATGGTCACAGATCTGCCACTTCAGCTGTCTCTGTCTCAGTTCGAACACTCACCTCCATGCTTTGCCTCTGCTATCCAAAAGGAAACATAGTGCAGAGATGCAATATTTTTTAGTAATACTTTTCAAATCTCTCGACTAGGGTCATGATTTTAAAATTAACAACACATTTTTAAACAGGCAAAAAAGTAATGTTTAAATCTATTTTTATTAGTTTAGGGCTAACGTACATCCCATCAGACTGAGTAACATGTATCTCCATGAATGAATGTGTAATGTCTTCAGTTGAATAAATGTTTCCACCTGCTACTAGTTCTTAATCAAGAATTATTTTTCAACATATGCTTTATTTTTAATATTTTCTTGATAAGGTAGTACATTCTCCCACACCTTCATCTATAAAACTTAATTTTTAAACATTTCATCCTATTCCAAAATGTTATTTGGGTTTTCAAGATTGTTTAAATTATTATCTGCTCCACTCAATTTATTTCACAGATACAGAGAAAATGAACTCACACTAAAATGTCAAAGTAACATGGTTTTGATATTTTCATTATCATTCTGGATTGGCAGCTAACCATTATAAAGTAGAAATTATTTTTATGTTCTCTTTTGTTATGCAAAACTACTGTTATTAGTCCAAATAAACTGAAAAGAGCTCTATAAGAAACCAGAAAACTGTAACTCAATGTGAAACAATACAGAAAACAATTTTCACTTTTTTACCCAATGGTGAGAGCACTCAGGTGAGAGACCTGTCATACACAAGTCTCTCAGGAAACATTCCTGTTGTGGTCTAACCCCAGGCAGCAACTAAGCACCACACAACTCCTTGGTCACTCTCCTCCCCAAGCCCTCCCTGAGGAGGAGAAACAGAAAATACAGTAAATCTTGTGGGTTAAGAATAGTTTAATAATTGAAACAAAATGAAATAATAATAATGATAATAAAAAAAATAGTAGTTGTAATGGAAAGGAGGAAGAGAAGAATAAAACACAAAAGAAACAACGGATGGATGCACAGTCGAAGCGCTCACCACCCACTGGCCATGCCCAGCCTGTCTTTGAGCAGTGATCACCCCTCCCTGCCAATTCCTCTCATTTTGTATTCTGAGCTTGATGCTCTGTGGTATGGAATATCCCTTCTGCCAATTCTGTCTTCTTCATGCTCTCTCATAGCTTCTTGCACGTCTTCTCACTGGCAGAGCATGGGAAATGAAAAAAGCCTTACTTAGGGTAAGCATTACTTAGAAACAGCTAAACCATCAATGTGTTATCAACATTATTCTCATACTAAATCAAAAACAGAGAGAAGTACCAGTTACTAAAAGGAAAATTAACTCTGTCCCACATGAGACTGGAAAAATTGCCCTGAAGATTTTTGCCAAGTTGTTCCCATGCCCAGCTTTCCTTTGCAAGACACTACTGAGATTTATGTGTTCCTGGGCAAGTTAATATGCAGGATATGCACTGCACATGCAGGTGTGCAGCTCCAAGAGATGGGACCAAAAATGCATCCCACTGATGGTTAGGTTGTGGTGTCAGAGAAAATAGGTCATTTGGGCTGAGATTACACCCAGGCAGACAAGCGTTTCAAATCCATATCTAATCTAAACTCGGGATTATTGGATAAAAGTGAGGAGGAAGATGAAAATTTCAGTTTTGTTCTGTAAACTCCTCCCTGACACCTTAACAGCATATCTGTGGAAATGACCTCCAGGGGTGCCTCCTGAACAAGATTGAGAACAAGATTCAGGACTATATAATGAAAAATCATGATATGTTGATATATAAAATTAGCTCTGGGCACCTTAGCAGAACTCATGATTTACTGCTTTTCCTGAGGGCAGATACAAAGGTGAGAGCAGCAGCTCTGATTTGTCCAAGTTGCCTAAACTTTGCCAGTTACCTAGATATAAAATGCTTAATGTGATCATCTGGAAGGGACGTTACCGCAGGCATGGGCATTGGAGCCTGCAATTAATGGGGCAATTGGTGAACAATCACTTTCTCCCCTTCAACTCTGAGTCTCAGACAAAATTAGAACAAGTCTAGGTTATGGTACTAAAAAGCCCAGAGGCCAAATGACAGTACATGGCTAGCTTCTTCCTACCAAGACAATTTTTTATGGAAAGACTGTGGCTGCAGTCATAATGCCCTTTTGGGAACAGCGCTTGTCACAAAATCCTGTTGAACTGTGCCTGGCACTGTTTTAAGTATGCTGTAACAATACTAAACATCTAAACCATGACAGCAGGTGTGCTGGTAATTAAGCAATATATCATGTCATTTCTTAGGGCTGTGCCTTGTTTTTTTTTATTAGTTTAGTCTGTGAGAACATTGACTCCATTTTCAGTGTGTGGTTATGTTATAGTTAGCTATATGCAGCTTTTTGAGATTTTATATATACACATATAGTGGATTTTGTGAAAATCACCTCTGTGTCATATGAGTTTTATTTTTTTTTATTTGAGGTACTGCATTAGATCATCTAGTCTGACCTCACATGTATCAGAAAGTTGCATTTTACCTGTATCAAATTCCATTAATTACCAGGTAACTGAAGTAACTCTTTTCAAAGGGCATTTGGTCTTGATCTTAAGATGTGTAAAAATTGTACTTGTCTTGGTGTTTTGATTCAGTAGAATTTTTTTTTCTCTCTGTTAAGAAATAATACTTTGCTTCTCATTTAAACGTCTTGATTCAATTTCAACATAGCACTTGTTCTTATATATCAGTCCACCATATTAGAAATTCCTTTAGCATTATGTAGTTTCTTTTGATTTATTAATTATACATGACAGCTAAAAGAGTAGTTTATTTAATAAACCTATATATATAAATATATGCATATACATGAATAGGTGCCTGCGTTTCTAAATATTACTTTAATAAATATAAATACAATATCTATTATGGAATGCATAGAGTGTTTTAATGTTGGTCTAAGCATTATTGTGTTGCAGAGATATTGTGCTTCCCTATATAGACATATATCCTACAGAATAATTTTAGCACATTTTGCTGACTAAAAGAGAATCCTAACCTAGAGCCCAAAGAACCATAGAATTATAGAATGGGTTGAAAGGGACCTTAAAGTTCATCTAGCTCCAAACCCCCTGCCATGGGCAGGGACGCCATTCACTACACCAGGTTGTTCAGAACCCCATCCAGCCTAGCCTTGAATATTCCTGGGATGGGGCAACCCCAGCTTCTCCAGGCAACCTGCTTCCATGCCTCACCAACCTTGCCATAAAGACTTTCTTCCTAATATCCAATCTACTCTCTTTCAGTTTAAAACCATTCCCCTATCACAACATGCCTGCGGCAACCATATCTCTCCAGCTCTTATTGGTTCTCATTATCTACTGGAAGATGTTCTAAGGTGTTCTGGAGCCTTCTCTTCTCTTCTCTTCTCTTCTCTTCTCTTCTCTTCTCTTCTCTTCTCTTCTCTTCTCTTCTCTTCTCTTCTCTTCTCTTCTCTTCTCTTCTCTTCTCTTCTCTTCTCTTCTCTTCTCTTCTCTTCTCTTCTCTTCTCTTCTCTTCTCTTCTCTTCTCTTCTCTCCTCTCCTCTCCTCTCCTCTCCTCTCCTCTCCTCTCCTCTCCTCTCCTCTCCTCTCCTCTGAGCAACCCGAACTCTCTGAGCCTGTCTTCATAGGGGAAGTGGTCCAACTCTCTTACCATCTTTGTGGACCTTCACTCCAATAGGTTTAAAAGCTAGGAAGGCTTATGCTATTTTTTTTTTTTCACATTAATTGATATTTTTAAGTGTATTTCTCAGGAATGACTTGTCTACCATAAAGAAAGTAACTGAATCATATAATATGGTTGTCATTTTCTCTTTCTCATTTATCCCCTAAGCCTTCCTTCTTACTCGTGTACTTTATTGCTGTGATTTCATATTTGACTCAATTTCATCAATGAACATGTTGAATTCAACTCACAGGACAGAGTCAGTCCCAGAAGTACCTACAAGAATCCTTCATATAAAGCCAATGTACCACTGACCATTTCTCTCTGACAGTTGTTCATCCATTTATGTCTTACTGTGATTGAATAGTGTACTCTATTAAACAGAATGTCACACTAGTGGCATACAAAATCTTCTGCCTCTTCTCAACTATGTTTATTAGCCGCTTTTATTGAAAGGAATTGGATCTCATCAAAGAATGAAAGCAATTTTCTTTGATAATATCTCTGCTCTTAAAAATTCTCTTTATGAACGTTATTAAAAATGTTTGTTGAGCAGTCACATATAAAATAAAAAGTCCTGCTTATTTTCCTATCCTCTCCATGGATTGTTGAAAAAGCAGATATAGCCTGTGGTAACTCTGAAATCACCCCACTGGCATTTATCAACTCTGCTGTAACTTTAGACGATTTACAATCTTTGGAGCTGCCTAGTACTTTAAGGTAATTAAAAATTACCAGTGAGTTAAATATTTCTTCAGACAACTCTTTGGGCTTCAAGTACAAGTTACCTGAACTTGAGACATTCAGAGCAGACACCACCTTATTTTCCTGATAATGACTTAAAGTTAAGAAAGTCCATCATTATACAGTAGGAATGTATAATCTTTCTTTTCCAGGCTTAGAAATATATATGCATACATACAATAGAATTTAAAAAACCCTTTTCTTAACGGCTAGCCTTGCATTTTTTTTCTCAAGAATCTTTATTTCCCTTAATAGACTCTTTCCATTGAATTTCTTAAGTATAGTACTAGATTTTGTTTATATTTTGTGCTTTTGGTGATCAGAAGAATGTCTACTGAAAATCATCCTCAGTAATCATCAAAGATAGTAAAAGAAACCAATTATTTAATAGATGCCTCTCAAAGGACTCCAGCTTTATTTCTCCTCACACAGTGATTTTCTGATTCTGAATTGCAAACTACATACAAAATGATTTATTCTTCTTCACTTTTAGCAGTTAACTGCCGTATAAACAGAAGACAATTAGAAAATAAAAAGAGCAAAGATGGAGGAACAGCCAAGCCATTCTGTCTCTGGAGGAGCACAGAGGGCTAGGGGAGAAGGCTCAGTGCCCCCTTGCCTCTGGGAGCTAAACCTCTGCCTCTTGGTCACTGAGTCTGGTGGGACCCTGTCACTTTGTTGTGTTGCTGACATCTGAGTCTTTAAGGAGCTAGCCTGGAATAGAAAAAGAGCAGCTTGCTTTCTCACACAGGGAAGCTTTTCTAGAAGCTTACTCCACTTAAATACATTCACTTGACAGTAAAATATCTTGGCTGTTCCTTGCATATACAAACCAAACACGAAGGTTAAACCTCTCTGTATTCCTTAGTGGATAGATTAGGTGCTACAGCAAAACTGAAATAATGTCATCTGAGCTTTTGTATCTCTTCTGCAAATCCATTTTATTTCTGTCTATTGTGAACTGCATTTTTAATTTTAGCTTATATGGTTCCCCAACCAAACAATTGAATTTTACAGTACTTCAGGAATCTGACAACTAGAATGCAAGCTGAAATTTCAACAAAATTCTGTGATTTAAAAAATGAATATTATTTTTATTCTAATTTTTCACATGAAATGATTCCTTACTCAAAAAATATTTTCAAACATGGAAGAAAAAAACAACTTTAGAATGAAATAACTTTTCTGAGACAAAATAGAATACTGCATGCCTCATTTCTGAGTAGCATGGTAGGAAAATGGAAAGATGAGATTTATTTTCTTCACCTTTAATGAGACGAGTAATAGTAGGACAAATGCTGAAATATGAATAATATTTTCCCAGAGGCCACTTCCTTCTGATGAATTATGCTCTATTTTCCTTTGGCAGGCATTGAGTTACTTTTATGTGGAAAATTCAAAGAACTGACAGTAAGGCTTAAATTACAGCTCAACAAATCACAGTGGTTTAAGAAAACTAACCTTTAAGCACCACTTATTCTGGTGCTAAAGACTTGATTTAATAACTTAAAAACTAAAGTGAAGCATTTAAAAAAACATGAATGTAAACACTGAAAATATTTTTTCTTGTACATTCACTCTCATCAACATCATGATTATCAGCTCCTAGGGAGAAATAGAACAAAAAGTATGGAATTAATGGGTCAGTGAATTTAAAACGACCTCTTGGTTTGTTGGCTAACAGGTTAAAAATATGCTAATGAAACTACCACATCTATGTTATGCAATTGCCTAAAAATTTAATTTTTGAGTATTTCTACTGAAATAGTTACATTCTTCAAAAGGTCTCAATTGCCTTTTCATATCGATTTGGCTATCATTAACACTTACATCCTCTTAACCCAGCTTCAGTACAATTTCTGTATTGTATCTATTTTTTCTTCCTTCCATAGATAATGCAGATTCCAAAACTAATTTGCCCCTGATCCTGTGAATAGTTAGCAATACAATAGGAAATTACATCAGCAGAGGAAAAGGAATGATGGCATTTCCATCTGGACACAAACCTAGTCTTCTGTATTTCAGCACTTTCCTGCATTAAGACGTGATGTTCTGACCTTGGGTGTTCTTACCATGTGTGAGTCAAGAGCCTCAGACTTTGCTGGTGGGCCTGGGACCTGCTTTAGTATAAAACTTGCAGAAATTATCATCAGTGTTTTCAGACACAAAGTTGCTCTCTGGCAAATTTCTAACCAGTTCCACAGCTGAATGGGCTTCAGCTGCTTCTCACACAATCCAGTGGTTCCAGCTTTCATTTGAAGTGTCCAAGATATAAGATTAACAAAATAAAATGTTCCTTTCCTTGACAGCTGCCATGCTTTGACAGTCAGGCCCAGAGAATAGGAATAAAGAAGTTTACATAAGATGAACACTGACAGTCTGTTTTTTTGGGTTTTTTTTGTTTTGTTTTTTTTTTTTTTTTTTTTTTTTATCTCTCTGCTCCCAATAGAAGAAGTTCAAAAACGGTAAAAAAAAGACACAATTCTCATTAGACCAATGGCTCAGTGAGTTTCATGGTGCTCATGTCATTGCCACTGTACAGACCACAGACAGCAAGGGTAGAAATTCAGCTTTCCCTGTAGTCTATCTAAACCTGCTTGAATACTTGAACTGTGCAAAGAAAATATAAATTCTTATGAAATAGAAGTAGGTATCCTTTTGCTATTTCCCCCCTTAATAAGCATTAGAAAATTTAAGGAACAAAAGAGAAAATTCTTCAAGTAAGCCACAATGAACACATTGGGAGTGGGAAACCAGAAATAAATAATGTAAGTCTCTCAGTGGTACTGATGCACCTTGTACTATCTACAGTCACCACCAGCAAGTAAAGACGCTTCTTTACACCTTGAATATGGAAAATAAGGAGACAGCTCTGAGGCAATGGACAGTCACTCAGACTGAGATCATCTTTTAGGTAAACACTCCCTCCTGCATGCTGACACTTCATAAGGCAAGTAGGTAATGCTTTCCTAAATACACATGATTTTTAATGTGTGTAGTAAATAACAGATTTTGTTACTTTTCAGGATACTTCTAAACAAATGTGTAGCTAAAATTTCTATCCTTACCTATCCTAAATGAATTTCTCACACAATATCTTCCATAACCACCAGAAGGGGATATATTTTTCAGCTACAGATCATCCTACCCTTCCTCCCTTCCTCCTCCCCACCCTATTTGGTGGATCTGCAGTAAAAACATTTCCTTCAAAGACAGCACTCCTACTTTTCCTTTCCCAAGAACTGTAAATTTTACTAATCTTATAGCAATAATATTGATACATATGAAAACCCCATATGTAAAATAAGTATATTTTTTATACTCCTTTCCTGTTTTTTTAAATTTTGCAGGTCAAAATTTTTCAGGTGCATTAGTGCTGTCCACTAACAGACACCTGAAATCCCAGTCAGACCTGAATTCCTGAATAGATGATGTTGATTATTAAGTGTATATATTTGGCCAGATGATTTTAAGTAAGCATAGTCTTGGTAGTTTTGGTTTTCTTCCATTTTAAATCAATTAATCACTGGATTAAATTATTTTTACTTTAAACCTTTTTCAGCACGAAAGAGCTCTAAAAGAATTAAGTCATGGGCTTCAAAGGATCACTGCTCAATTTTCATTCAGGACAGAGACCCTGAAAATAAGTAATTCATTTTTTAGGCCAAGACAAGAAATCTTTTCATTGCTTTTTGGTAGCCTTCTGTAGCTAGAAAAGGAAAGATCACAGAGTAGCCTTAAAATCCTATCACCAAGTAAGAATTACCAAGAAAAATACACTGAGGAAAATATCTGCTCTTTTTTCCTTCCTCTCCTGTGTGACTGATTACAGTTTTAATCTGACTGCCTGGCTGCCACGTAGGTTTCAAATAGTTCTTACAGGGCTGTTGCTGCAATCCAGATCCCTATTTGTGCCGTTGCTATGCTTATCTAATATAAGGACCAACTTTTTTACACTCCTCCTGCTGTTTCTATTTACCCTATGATAGGTTAAACACATCTGAACTCACCTTGGACCAGACCTACACTGACTTGAAAATTGTGTAAAGCTGCAGGAGATATCTATTTGTTGCAATTTGTAGTATTTCACTCACAAGGACTTTGGTTAATAGCATGGGACGTCACCTGAAAAATCTGACCAAGAAAACCAATTTTATGGTGTGCTGTGAATGATGCCCAATTCAGAGTATGAACAGTGATTTTATAAATTGGCCTATGTTCCCAAGGGTAATCTAAATTTCCTTCTCTATTTTTTTCTGTTTGTTTCTTTTGTTGTTTGTTTGCTTTGCTATGTTGGCTCCAAAGTTAAATGTTGCATCTACATACTCATTTCTAGAAAATGCTGAGGCAGGCTTTGGTATTCCATCAGGGAATCAATTCACCTAGGGAATCAACTTCCCTTCAGGGATCAATTCACCTAGGGAATTGTCTTGTTTTGAAAGACAGCTGTCTGCTAGGGAAGGGCAGAGCCTCCCTCGGAATGGAGAATTCAAATCCCCTCCCTCCAAATTATTATAGTTTAGAAATTAAAGTTGCTTTCAGGCAGAGGTATGGGGATAGGAATAACAGTTCTTTACTAGTATGTATAACAAAACAAACAAACAACAACTACAGCATTAATAGTAAACAGAACCAGGAACCTCGAGGGCTTTGTGAAACAAAGCCCGGGGCAGTCTGACCTCGGTGCCCCTGCAGGACTCTGAGAGCACCAAGCTGGAATGGTGGAAAATCCCGGGCTGGAGGATGGGATAAATCAGCAGCTCCGCGGTGGTGGCTGGAACGGCAGGGATGTCCCGGCAGGGCAGGGGCGGGGATGTCCCGGCAGGGCAGGCGGGCAGGGCCACACCAACCACAGCAAAAGGAGCAGCGCCAAAGAAGCCGCGACAGCGGGACAGGGCTGGCCCAGCAGGGCAGGAGGAGGAGCTCAGAATTCCTGGGCACACGAGCAGATGATGGACCAGACTTGGTGGTGGCAGTGAACTCCAGCAGCGAGCAGCAGCCTGGCCACCCTCTCTCCGATGCCGAGAGCAAGAGAGCCCAGCTGCCCCCAGCCCTGCCCTTTACCTGCCCCAAAACTCGCGTTATCTCCCCTTCTGAGAGAAACTCCCAGAGACAAAAGAAGTGCAGCCGGGTGCTAGAATTCCTTTCCTTTGGCCACTTTGTTCTGTTTAAGCACCTGTAAGTACCCAGTAGTTTCCTAGCACCTTTTGGGAAAAAATTCTGTAAGTAAAAAAGAAGCAAATCTAACCCCCAACAGGAATATACCCTCTAGAAAAGGGAAAATTCACCCATTTCAGGTGCTGGATTATATTACTGGAGTGCAGGGAAATTACACACAAGAAATAAATTAGAAGAGCATGGATCAATAATGACACAGGACTTCTGCTTACCTAATTATGGATATGTACTAAAGTAATTGAGTTTAATTTCACAATTCTTATGCTTATTTGGATCAATTTTATTTCATAGTTCTCATTCCTTACCTTTTTGATACAGAATATAACTTGTTTGTGTTTTCCTCTCATAATTGGATAGAATTTGTGACATTTCTTCAGAAGCACCACTGGAATGGTAAGTAATATATAAGTGTACACAGAAGATGCTCAGTCAGCCAGGGTACACAACTGTGTGACTACAATCCAAAGGGGGTTTTTTTGTACTGGAATCCATTTTTTCAAATTGTTTCATTAGGAGAAGGCAGTCTTTGGCATAAAAGTGCTGTCATAACATGTCATAAACATGTTAACTTTTAGCTAAGTCTATATAAAACTTGATTTATTGACAAAGTAATACCCATCTGAAACTTTCTAGCTGCTAAAAGTGATTTATCAGTCAGATCCCCACGTCCTGTTGTTTTCCATTATGTGCTCTTACAACTGCTGTTGATTTTGTTGAGATAAGTTTAAGTTTCTCCAGGCCTTGCAATATGTTCTATTACCTCTTTCTAACTTTCATTATCTATTAAGAACCACTGTTGTAAAAAGGCAAGCATGTAGAAATTATTAGCAAATAGGAATCTCAAGGCACATGATGCCAATTTAATAATGGCTATACAATATATTAGAGCTCATTTGGGAGCTGTCAGAAACAGCTTCACCAGCCTCAAAATAATCCTTAGTAACCTCTACATTATTCTTACAGAGATATTATTTTGTGACTCAACAAGGATTCAATGTATCAATTATTTTGTGACTCAACAAGGATTCAATATATCAAGATATATTGCCTTAATTAGGCAGCCTATTAAAAAGTAATGGCAGGATAATTTCATACAATGATAATTTTACCTGGGGGACTGATCATTACTTGATTACATGATGCTGTTGTCTACTGGTTGTGTAACTTATTTACAGCTGATAGTGAAAACCAATAGCCAATGAATAATTAGCTTCCATGAATAGGTGGCAGCATAGGGACAAATGTGGCCCAGTATTATTAACTGTGATGGACAGACACATACTCGACTTTCTCAGCAGTCACAACATTCTCCTTCCCCTACACTGACTACCTCCACTCCATCCTTTCATCTGCCATGCTGGATGAGCAATTAACAAACATCCAGCCGTTCAAAACCTTATCTATTATGAAATTTACACATTGACAGGACAGTCACAATTCCAGTGGCAGCCAGCATACTTTTGTTGCAGGGTTGAAAGGAAGCGTAGAAACTAGGAAGGTGGGATAGAAGAGAAGCCACCTCAGGATGCAGGGAGTTCATCTGTAGCAGCCACTGGGAGCTGTAAGGAAGAGGAGGAACATCTCTTTTGGAACTGTTCATGCTAATGAAAATGGCATTGTCCAACTTTGCGATTTGAGTACACTGCCTCCATTTTCTTAGGGTCTGATCTTCAAATCAAGATTTTTGTCAATAATTCTAAAGATGATATATCATACTGAGCCATTTTCAGAAGTAAACAGAGAGCTACTTCACAGCAACTCTTCAAAAGCTGATTTTAATACATAACCTAAGGAGAGGTAAAAGGTGAAGTGGAATTTTACGTGGTGAATGGTCATCTTTCCTCACTTCTTTAGTGAGTTTTTTTTATTCTGATGTTTGAGAAAATGAAACTGTATGAAGAGTTTAAAACTATGCTAATTAAACATGGTTTAAACTGATACAAGCATATAATTATATATTTAATAGCCCAAAAGTGTTTCTGTTCCAAACCTTTGCAAATGAAGATTGTTCTAAGCTGTATAGGATAGATTATGCCTGATTAATTCTATGGATTGAACTGAGTAAGGCTTGATTTACTTACTGAACTCAATATTGTAAAAAACTTTCACTACATGTTGGACAACATGGAGTGTCATTTTAGTGGCTTGTGTTGATTGCTGTCTAGATTTCAGAAAAACCTTTCAGCATAGATATGGTTTTCTCATGGGAGATGCATAAAAAACAGGAGACCTTACTGAATATATTTAAGTGGAAAGTCTAATCATTGCCTTCAGAACTGCTGCCTGTTAGTAAAAATGGACTCTGATGATTTGGTTTTCTTTTTACTTTTGAAATTAACAGCAAAACTGTACAAAACTCCTTCATATCCCAGGAGCTGCAATGCATGAGGCATCTACTCTCTAAATTTGCCTTTTGTTTTCTATTTCCCTCCTGCTGCCTTTGTATGTGCAGAGATGTTTTGGGTTGGTTTAGCTATTCCTTGTGAAAATAGATTTGAAATCAGTGAATGAGAATGAGCTGTTAAAAAACTGTTACGTGGTATGGGGTGAAATAGGTACTTCCAGAGTATAAATTCACTGATTCTTTAGGAAAACATCATGGATTGAGATTAATTGACCTCTCTAGAGTCTTACTTCTCTTCATGGGATGGGACAGGAAAGCACAGTGACTAAATTAAACGTAAATGTATAATTTTGGCTCCTTAAGTTAGAGTACATATACTGAACTCTTTGATCCAACATATTTTTATAATACATTTTAACTTCTAAACACCCACACCAGGCTCTTTCTTCTTAATATATGCACACTATCTTTTTTTCATCCTCACTGAAATGCTCACATCTCTTGAGATAATCTTTTATTTGTGTTTCTGTTTGCACAAATCCAGATAGTATTTTACCTTCAGTGAAAACCCAACACTATTGCATGCTCTGATTGGAACTTTGGTGGCTCTGGAAACAAGACAAGCTGAAATGTATGTATTTTAATGCTGTGGCACCATTTTATTTATGTGCCTTGAAATAAATCCAGGACATAGGACATTCTGTCTTGGAAAAACCATAAGCTATTTCAAATCCCCCTTTAGTGAAAAACTTAGCACTGAAGAACTATCTGACTAAGGAGCACAGTCAAGAATTCTGTGGAAAAGATAATTTCATGATATCATAATTCGTGTGAAAGAGTAATACCTTTTTTGCAGATGATGTGTAAAATTTTTCTCTGACAGATGGCCTGCACATTCAGTCTATAATTACATGGTCACTTAGATGCAACACACTTAGATGCAGATTCTGATCCCACCTGTTCCCTCTTTATTCCTTTTGCTTGTCAGTGTAATTTCTCTTGTACTAGGGTTTCTGCTGGCTAAAGAAGGAGCTGTATCTAGATGAAAATTAAATCTAAAAATACATTTTCTTTTCAGATGGATCAGTACATCAGCTTATTGTTCAAAGGTCTAAGCTGGCTAAAAGAGGACAGAACAATGAGCATTGGGAGCAATGTTGAACTGACATTTCCAAGCTGTTTTCCAGCTGTTTGTCCCTAGGCCTGTACTATGCCTGGAGTTATTTCTCCCAGGTTCAGGACTTGATTGTTTCTCTTGTTGAACTTCATAAAATTCCTGACTACCTAATTTTCCAACTTGTCCAAGTCCCTCTGATTGACAGCACACCCATCTGGTGCAGCAATCTCTCTTTCCAATTTTGTATCATCTGCAAACTGCCTGAGGGTCCACACTGTCCCACCATCCACATAGTTAATGAACAGGTTATAATATTGGCCTTTATAGCAACCTCTAGGATACCCCACTGGTGTCTTGTCTGCAGCTGGACTTACTGTTACTGATCCCTTGGGATCAGCTGCTCAGGTGTGTCCAATCCTCCTCACCGTCCATTTATCTAACACATATCAGCATCTGCAAGAGAAGTTCATGCCCTTCACCTACATGTGGTATAACTGCAATATACCCTGCAATTCCCTTCAGCCTACTTAGAGGTTATTAATATTAATACATTTAACTTTTTTTTTTTTTTTTTTTTTTTTTTTTTTTTTTTTTTTTTTTTTTTTTTTACTTTTTAAAGATTTACCTCCAAGTGAGACCATGCCTAGCTGTTACCATAAGATTCAAGAATCAGCAGTTTTTAAATGGTCCTTTTACTTGTCTTTCACTGCAGTGCACGTGGAATCTGATTAATTTCCTGTTGGTGACATTGAAGAGATCTCTGCTGAGTGAGAGGGAGCGAGGTTGGTCTTTGGTGCTGCACTGCCTGCAAATATTCGACTATGTCCGCAGGCTCCACTGCTTCTGGAGACCAAGTACAATATTAAAGCAAAGAAATACAAACAATCCCTGTCTTGTGTTATCCCTTGCCAATCTATCTTGAGGCAGAAAAAGTATTTTTAGAAGAACATATCAAACAAAATAATTTGTGAACTCTTTTTTTTCTTCTCTCTTTACCCTTTAGAGAATGCAGGCTGCATTACAAACAGTGAGAGATTTCATGAGCTTCAGCTTTGCTCATGGTAGAAGAATACAAAATGTTGACAGTAGGAACATAACTTTTTATCAAAGCTGTTCCTGCTTAATGGATTTATAAATGACTGAATCCAGATGGATTTTAATCTTAGCTTTCACCCTGATGCTATTTCGCTTGGATATCACAAAAGTAACAGTAAGTTAGGAGACCTACGTGGTTACCAGAGGAGAAAGTTGTGTTTTACTGTATTGACTAAAAATATATATTATTGTCTGAACTGCATACATCAGTGAGTTCTATCCCACATTACAGAAACAACATAGATACCAGTAATAGTAAGAAGGCTTGTGCTTGGCTGCAGTGTGATTTTTTTTCCCTTTCTCCAAATAGCTCTCCTCAAAGTAGCATAGAAAACTTGTTTTCTTATTTTCATGAAATAAAGTTTTGTATATAATATTATAGAATAACACCAGTATGTATTTAATATTAGAGAAAATGTATGTATGACATCCTGAAATTAATTTTTTAAAATTTTCAGTCTAAAGTTCCAGGAAAAATGTTGGCCTGGAGAATCTTCTCCAGCAGAACTCCCCTTAGCAAGACATCTCACCAACTAACCAGCAGCAGTCATTTTTTGAAGTGAAAAAATTTGGACAGTTCATCAGGGCAGGCTAAACAAAAAAAAAAAAAAAATTTGCTTAGAGAAAACCTTCTAACCTGAATAAGATACAGACAAATGAGCCCTTTGTTTCACAGGGATCTCTGAATCAGTATTTGCAGAAGAATAATGAGCCATTATTTTCCTGTAGTTTGTTGGCATTAATAAAATTTTCTCTAGAAGGAGGAGATAGACAAGTGACAGTAAATGTTGTTCACAGATATTTATTATGTGTTAATTGAGCTATGTGTGGACTAAGTTAGTCATGCTTGCATAACTATGTATCATTAGATACATAATCCCATTATCCCCACTACATATTATGTTTCATTTGAATCCAATGCATGTTTACAACTTAAATTTAAGCACTTTAATTTCAATTCCATTATCCTTATTTTAAGATGAAAGATGTGTGATGGTTTTCACTTGAAATATTACAGTCTCAGCTCTGTCTTTTTTCAGTCACAGATCCTAGGAAAAATCACAGTATCACAGAATCCTTTAGGTTGGAAAAGACCTCTTTAGTCATTGAGTTCTACTTTTAACTAATCACCACCTTGTCAATTAAACCACAGCACTAAGTGTCACATCTAGCTGCTTCTTGAACACCTTGAGGAACTGTGGCTCCATCACCTCCCTGGGCAGTCCATTCCAATGGTTTTCTTGCAGGAGACAGACACACTTTGGCATTTTATAGGAAACTGTACAATTTTAAGTTTGGCACCATCAGAACCAGGCATGCCAAAAACTGTACCCCCAAGTCACAAGACCAGAGGAACTTGACATTCCAACTTCCTAATAAGTGTCCACAGGCTGCCAAAACAATAGTTTAAAGCAGGAAACATAATTCTCTATAAACAAAAGAAATTAAACAATTTCCTGAGTTTTCATTTGCAAAAATACTTTAATTTATTCTTGTATGCTTTTAGATTTCATTGTTCTTGTGCAGATTGTACTGACGTTCACAAATGCCATTCAGATGAATGACTATTAGCACAAAATAATAGTCATGGGATGTTGGTATTATTTATTATGAATTAAAATAGAAATTGAATTGGTTATTTGTTAGTTTACATTTTCTCCCCTGATGCACATTATGCCAAACAGCACCTGTTTCTCACACAGTTTTTCTACTTACTTGTGAAAAATCTATGGAGAAAAAAACCCCTATAGTCTTTTTTACAAAAGGCCTGTCACAAACTGTCTAGAACTTCTACCAGGTACAGCTGACACTTCTAAGGTTTGATTAACTTTTAATCATATTTATGCAGCATCTTCATGTCATCAGTGATACCCTCATTATGTCATCTCAGCAATTAATTATTTAAGCATTTTAAAATTACACAAAAATAACTTGGCGTGTGAAAATTACAATACTCCAAAATCTTTAGATCTGAGGCAATGAAATATATAGTACTAACTGTTCTGGCATTAAAAATTGCATAAGGACATCAGGTATCCAAGATCAGCATGCAGAGATCATTTATAAGTACCTGGTCATTTATAAAGTAACTTTGTGTGCAATCATGGGCTTTTCACTCATCACTCACTCCTCCTTCCAAAAATAATTTGAAACTTAAAAGCACATTCATTCCCCTAAACTTATCAGAGATATTTACAATGCTGGAGATGCTTTTCACTCCGAGAAATCTCCCTGTACAGGAATTCCTGGTAACATAACCAGGCTTTCCAGCTTCTCTCTTTCCTAGTGAGGGTGGATTTTTTTGTGAGTGGGTATGTACATTGATGTATATGGATACTGATTGATATGGTATTTATTTTTATGGACATCCAATAATCACACTCATGACAGTCTACAGTCAAGACAGTATGCTGTCCCAGAAACAAGTCTAAAAATTTGTAAAAGCCTTTTTTTTTTTTTGCCTATCATGTCAAATTAAGAAGTATTTTTACAAAAGTTTGAAATTAAATTGTTATTTTAAAATAATCACCATTAACAGCATAGAAAATGGCTTTACATATTGCTCAGAGCTGTGAGAGCTTGCAAATTATGTAAGGCACTTCATCCAAATTTTAAATCAGAGGCCTTAGAACACAAAATTTTCTAACATACTATAATGAAATTATAAGAGCAATGTTTTTGTGCAGTTTACTATTCCTTGCAATTCATATTCATTATGAATTACTACTTTTGTACCTTCAGGAATTCAGTAACTTACATCAAAGCTGGATATCCCACCATAAACTAAAAAATGCACTGAGGGAACTCTAAAAACCATTGATGTTTTTCTGTTGGGCTTAGTGATGAACTGGAAGAAAGGTGAAGTTGTCAGCACAGTTTTTACTGAACTAAAACATGTCTATGGAATCTACTGGGCAGTCTCACCTAGAGCTCAGATAATATTAACATAAAATACTTTTCTGTGGAAATATTCATAATACAAAATATTTCTTAGGAAGATTTACATCTAAGAGACTTTCAACATTTTTCCCAACAGCAAGTTCACTGGGCTGTACTGGAAATAGATATGAGAAATGTTTATGTCTGTCTACACAAATTTCCTGTACACAAATTTCTCCACCTCCATCTTGTGAACCAGAATAAACTCTCCGGAAAAAAAAAAAAAAAAAGGACAGGATTTATTTAAACAACCACACAGGTCTTCCAGAATTTCTTCTTCTTCTCCATTGGCTAATACCCCTTGGGGACTGATTTCTTCCCCGGGTAGAATCCATTGAAGCTACGTGATGATTTTTTGGCAATGAAGTGTTGTTCCGTAATGTTCTCCATATAAGAACATTCCAGCCACAAGGATTGTTGTGTAAAGATTGCTGATGGCACTATTGCTCAAAGGAGGGAAGAGAGGAGACTGCCACTCTCCATGAATTACACCAAGACTTTCAGCCCAGCTATAAACAATTACGAAAGGTTATGCATTGCCATCATCAGGCAACCAGTGGTACTAGGAGAATGAGTCTGTAATGAGCAACACATACTGACAAGTATTTTGGGTTTTATAAAATATATTAACCATAAATTGCCTTCAGATAGAAACAAACAAACAAACAAAAATCAACCAAACAAAAACCACACACTAAACAAACAAACAAACAAACAACAAACAAACAAACAAACAAATGCCAAGAAAAACCACCCCAGACTTTAATGTCGAGAAAGTATGTGCATGGCACTTGTTATTATCAAGGGTTCTTACCAGGAGAAAAGTACTTTTACTGATGTCATTGCTCCTATTTAGCAAAATGTTCAGCAGAAGAAAATATGTGGGATCTTGCCCTTCGCAGAAGCTAGGTATAAACTCTTTTAGTTTAGAGAGGACAAGTGTTCACAACACATTGAGAGTGTTCTCCTTCTCTTTGCACTGTTTATTCTCACACAGGCACTCCACCACAAATATGTAAATCATGAACACCCCCCCACACATGGTCTTGCATTCATTGTTCTTGGAAAAATGTATACTATGTGTGTGTCTTTTTCCCCAAAAATTCTTCATTAAAAGGATATTTCTGAAGGATGTTAACTGGAACAGGAGTTTGAACCTAAACTTCAAAGGTTTTGTTTTGAGATATATGGTGCAGAAGAGACCATTTACTTCTTAAACCATCTTAAAGAGGGTACTTGCATGTCCCACCATCAAGGATAAATAAGACACTGACTATCCAGAGACCCAGAGACCAAAGCGAATCTAAAAATTGATGAGATGTAAGTAGACTGTTAAATGAATACAGAACCTACTAGCCCTGGGTATACTACACAGGAAGATTGTTACAACTTTGTCTCTCCTTACTTCTGTTACTAACATAAGAAGTTACTTCTGAAGCCAAAAACAGGAATGGATGGCTGATCCTTTCCTTGTTTTTATAACCCTAGACTCGTAGAATCATGGAATGGCTTGGGTTGGAAGAAACCTTAAAGATCACTGAGTTTCAGTCTTTCTGTGGACAGGGATATTATTCTCTAGGTCAGGTTACTCAGGGCCCCATCTAACACGGGGCTGCTGGAGACACCCACAGCTTCCCTAGGTAGCCTGTTCCAGTGCTTAATCTCCCTCCAAGTAAAAATTTCCTTCTTAAGCATCTAACCTAAACCTACCTTCTTGCAGTTTAAAACCATTTGCCCTGTCACTATCTGCCCACATAAAAAGTACCTTTTGCTTCTTAAAAAGCGAGTGAGAGAGCGATGAAGAGATTTGCATAGTTCTGTGCTTTAATTACAGAGCAACCTTTGCCTGATGACACTACTGTCCTAATTAAGTACCATTATGCTACCCTTGGGGCCTTGATGATTAAGCCCCAATTATGTGGAGTACTCATGATGATGTGAAAAACCATCCCATTTTCTAACTGTTGCAGCACATGGTAATGATGTAAACATCTCTCCTGGGACCAAAGCATGCAAACAGTTAGATGGTGCTTTTAGAGACCCAGCAACAATTTCCAAAGCTGAAGATTTCTAAAACATCGAGAAATGATTTAAGTTGCATTCAAGGAAATCTAAGGCTTTTTAAAAAAATACTGGAAGACTGGATATGCAGTCAACGATGGATTTTTGAAGACCCAAACCCCAGGGTTTTTTTCACCTTTCTTAGACTTCAGTGACAGATGTCAGTGTTTTTCAAACACCTGTTTTCAATGCTGGAGTTTACTCATGCACAAGATATTTCTCTTGTCAGCAAATTTGTCAGATTTTTGCCTAGTCTTTGACTCTGTTTTATATGACTGATCTGTTGCCTCAGAGTTCTTATTCCGAACAACATATATTACAATTCCTAAAGAAAGGCACATGAAGGCATAAATGTTGCATAATGTCTAATATGCTGACTGGAAATGCTGAAATTTCCCCATTGATCTCAAACAGGGAAGAAATGTCTCTATCCTGATTAAAGAAGATGCATTTAGCCAACAGACACATACTGATGCTGTGAAAATTTCATTTCAGTATAAGCAGCCACTAGTTTGAAACAATAAAAAGACCTTTGAAAGTTTCCTTCTTCAGAAAGCAGAACAATGTGACAGTAACAGAAATTTTGGACAGATGTGAGTTCTCCTTTTTTGTGTCTTTGTCTGTCTAAAAGGTCCAAGGTAGAACACCTGCCACAGTGTTCTTCTTTACTCCCTTGGACTTTGACAAATGTAAAAATAAGCTTGTCAAGATAATATTAGGACTCATTGCTCATGGATATAAACATGCAATAAATTTTAAAGCTGAAGAAAAATTAGAGTGTAATATTGTCAAAGGAGCAGCTAGATAATTTCCCCTTTGTTCTGTTCCCAAATGTAAAATGGAGTTGTTTTCTAAAGCAAAGGAGTAATATAAATTAAGATATGATGAAGGACAGAAAGGCTAAAATACCATAATTACAATGGAACCATTTGCATGAAAAAAAAGTGAGGTCAATCCTTAGTCCTTAAAATGATGAAGCCAGGCATTAACATATTCTGAAAATCTAACCAAACTGTAAATAGGTTCTTTAAACTGTCATGACAGAGCTTGCTTAATGCTTTATTAAGTTGCTGAGTAGCCCAATATTTATAAACAAACTGAAAGGCAATCCACATACTTGCCAAAATTATTCCTTTGATCATGAGGTTGTTTTGTTTTTTTTTCCCCTCCAAATCACACCTATGTTCAATACCTATGTATTATGTTCATAATAAATAAATAAATGAGTTTGATTGTCAGAGTGTGAGCTGTTCAGCAAATTGTGTGGGCAGTCACCTGTGAGGTGAATGCCTTACTCTACTGTTTCTGGTATCCTTTGCTTTACACAGATATGTATATCTTAAGTGTATGTAATGTGTATATGTTAAAATGATGTTGAAAATGTCACCTCTTGATTTCCTCTGTCTGCTGGAAGACCAGTGTAGTACTATGATAATGCAGAAGAGGACAAAGTTAAAGTGAATATTTTGTTAAAATATAAATCAATGCCTTAGGAGGTAATGTAATGGTTTTATTTCTGACTTGTATCATCAGTCTCTCTGTTTCACACATAGCAATTTCATTATGCAGGCCTTTAAAATAGTATTAATATCCCTAAGCATGGGGGCAAAAAATGTCAAATAATGGATACAGTTGGAAAGAAGTTATTTAATCATTGAAAAATGCATCTTCAAGGCAAACAAGGAATTAATAGCTATTTTTTGGCTGCAACAGAAATGTCAAGCTGTGTAAAAAAAAATTCATGAAATGTAAAGAAATTTCTAACTGGGCACTGTCAGGAAAGTCTTTAGCAGGGTGAAAACCTAGCTCAGTCTTACAAGGACTTGGCAGAGGAACCACAAAACTGTGAATGGAGAGGTCCAAAGTAGGGTGAGCAGTGGGCCTGCATCATGAGAGAAACACAGGCATGGTCCCCCCCTGCCCACAGGGAGACTGAACAACACAGACACACCACTTGCTTTGGAACTATTACATGAGGTTACTAATCACTGAAATATATCTCATGTATCTTATGTGTATGTCAAGACTAAAACATTCCTTTTTTCCACTGTCTTTCCAGTCCTTTTTCAGCCCTGCACAGAGACATCTGGAGGTGCTGGCTGGCATCAGGCTGAATGTGAGCCAGCACTGACAGCACCCTTCCCTTCCCTTCCCTTCCCTTCCCTTCCCTTCCCTTCCCTTCCCTTCCCTTCCCTTCCCTTCCCTTCCCTTCCCTTCCCTTCCCTTCCCTTCCCTTCCCTTCCCTTCCCTTCCCTTCCCTTCCCTTCCCTTCCCTTCCCTTCCCTTCCCTTCCCTTCCCTTCCCTTCCCTTCCCTTCCCTTCCCTTCCCTTCCCTTCCCTTCCCTTCCCTTCCCTTCCCATTCTAGGAATAGGTTGCAAATCAGATTGGGAACTATACTGGCAGGTATGTCCATTTCTTTCTGTCTCTACCTTTTCTGGGTCCCTAGATGCAATCAGCAAAACTAAAGCAAGTGTTTGAAAAGGCTAAGAAGTGCCAGTCTGCCACTACAAGCTGATTTGTTGCATCTTTTCCACCACACTACGTGGAACTGTGTCTTGTTTTAAAAAGAAAAGTCATTATTTTTATCATCAGTTTGGTACTGGCATCTGCCACCCCAACAGCTGTCACTCTTATCTAATTGGTCATTTTGGAACAGGGGAGGAAGTTCTATTAAAGAAAACTTGCAGAGGAATATTATGAAGTGAGTCCAATATTCCATTTAATTAGTCCAAAGTGATAGTTTTAAAAACATTTTGCATCTGCCTTTTAATGGCAAAATATTAGTTTCTTAAGCAGTCAGTCTTGGGCTGAGTAATTCTGGCATAAAAATTAAAGTTCTACTGATGACTCAAGGAAATAATTCTCTTTGAAAACAATTTGTTCATAATAAAAATAAGTTTATTTGGATTTTTCCTCCTTCATATCTATGGGTACAATCAGGAAAATAAGATATTAATTGGATGAGTAATTAAATATTGTACGATTTGTTGCTTAGTCCTATTAGGTCTCAAAGTTGAAGCTGCTTGGCATGTTGGCCTAGAGAAATGCAGATCTTACAACAAATGTGTTACAGTTGTTTTTAAAAGCTGGAGTTAATGATGTTAGTTTCTTGCCTCTTTGCTGTTTGTGCCTGTGAACTGTTTTTCTGATATTTGTTATGTAGGACAATGGCACAGTGTTAAACTCTGTTTGGCTGTGGATTCAGGCAGTTAAGACAGAAGCAGTGAAACAAAACCAGGCTGTTTGAATGGACACAGGATGAATATGAATTTAGGTGAAAAGGGACAGGTTTGGATGTGTCTTATTAAGCAGAGAAAATATCTCAGGTTAGCACAAGCCTGTGCTGTGACTAAGAGATAATTAATCACCTAATTTAGGGCTTTTACTTTCGCATATACAAACCTACACCTGCTAATAACTGCATACAAGTACCTTTACACCTGTAAATAAGTACCTTTATTTGATGATAGCATGATAGCTAAGTGTAAACATTTATTCAGATAACTACACCCCAGAATCAAACAGCTGGCAGCATCATCACTTGAAAGTTTTATTGAACTGGGTAATATTGCAATGCAGACACAAAAATGGTGCCTCATACTCAGGATCAGGTTGAAGCCCCTTACAGAAAAAATGTTTGCATGTAAGAACTCCAATATCTCAACCCAGCATGTCAAGCTTCAGATGGCTCTATAAGTGTGTAAGAATTGTTTTTTTTCCAGCTCTAGCTTAGGGAGGAAAACTGCCCTCTATATGAAGCCCTGCATGTGACAGCCAAGCAAACTGAAGAGCATTCAGGGACTTTACCAACCACCAGAACCTGAAAGTCTATTCAGCTAACTGTGAGACTGGTCCCTGACTTGCCTTGGGCTCAGGCCAGCTCACAGTCTCCCAGACAAAACTGGGCATGATTCAGGGCTCATGAGGTCTCAGGTAACATTCTCAAAAGGAAGTTTTGCCACCCCCACTTTGGAAACTCTGACTCGCATAAACACGGCTCATATTACGTTTGCCACCTGCTCTTTGTGCCCACAATGTTCCCAGACTTGCTTCATATATTAAGATAAAAGTAGGGAGTCAAGATTCAGTACATTTGAAAAATGATTTGCAGAAATAAGGAAAACAAAAAGAAGAAATAGCAGAAGCTGTTACGGCTTCATTGTCTGGGGTGATCTGTAGGTTTTTTCCAGACTAGCTGATTCTGTATAGCCTGGTTCGTTGTTGTCCAGAACTCAGGTTGAAACTCTTAAAACATTCACCACCCAGCTTGCCAAGGTTTCAACCTCTTATTCTTGACTCCATCATTCACACTTCTGACCCTCCATCAGGTTGGGTGCCTCAAAACCATTCATAAATTACATCTACCTGAGTGATGCTTTCTTCTAAAATATATACTTTGTAACCCTGTTATTTCATCCACAACATTTAGCAGTCAGTTTCAAGGGCAGACTTATAGATTTGGCTTTGATCTTTTACAAAACAGTTTGAATACTGCTTTTTTAGAACTAATTTCTCCTCCAATGACAGGTCACAGAAGAGATCTAATTGCCAAAGAAGGTCTGGATTAAATGAAGGGCGTCAGCCAAAGGTAGAATTTTGAGTCTGAACTCACCTTTCCTCTTAGTTTGTCAACATTCGATGTTGGTTACTTGCAAAAAATCTTTTGGTTTTCCAGGGTTTTGCTTTTAGGTGATGATATTGATTGATTGATTGATTGATTGATTGATGGATGTCTATTTTAGGAAAAAGAGATTGCTTCAGACTGATGAGACAGGAGTAAATTTTTATATATGAGTACTGTATGTACTTTAGTACAACTGATAAGGTTGCACCTTCACAAAGAATTAACCTGTGTTTATTTGTCACAATGTAAAAGGGTTCCATTTACACTGCTGGATTTTCACAGTGTAATTTGATGGGGTTTAGGTAGGATTATTACTATACCTGTTATTATTGCTATTTTAGTGGTCGTTGTTATTATTATTATAGGATAGTTTTCCTTTTTATTTCTAAATTAAGTAGTCTTTGGAGGAATGTGTACAAGTTTTTTGTTCTTTATGGGCATTAGTTGGAGTCCTGAATACCATTTCTTTGAAGTTTGAGTGAAGAATGCAGGCCACCTTTCTAACTATCTATAGCTAATATCAGAAGAGTTGTATTTAAAAAAAAATTAAAAACCATATTACTTTGTTGTTAACACAGGGATATGATCACTAAATATGAAGTAGAACTCAATTTGCATATTTATTAATATGCACTATGTTACATGAGCCTGAATGACGCTGTTCTGTAATCCTTTAAGGGCAATATTTCCAGATTTCCTTCAGCACAAACTGTCTCCTACTCTCGAGATGAAAATACAGCAATCTATTTCTGTGCAGAGGCATTTTCTTTCATAAACCACATAATCATATGAGGAATAACTGGGGGAAAAAAGAGAAAGGAAAAAGATGCATTTCCACATAGAGTACAAAATTTACATGAGTTATCTTGGTAACTTAAACACAAAGAAAATAATTCACATCTGATGAGAAAAAAGAGAAGTGTAGCATTGTGGCCCTATGTTTACTGCCTACCTGTGCTGACTGTGGGAGTTCACGTTACAGAACTGTAAGGTTCTGGTTCTGTTCAGGTCTGTTCTGCAGACCTTCAGTCTGCTTTAGACAAGCACGGAGTTCCACACCCAAGGTGCTGTAGCCTTCTGCAGTATAAGAATATTTTCAAAAATGCAGAAGATAAAGTGAGTAAAAATTATACTACTTTGCTTTTTCTGCTTTTAGAGAAGATGATGAGTGCCACAAATATTTATCAAGGGAAATATCAATGTACTTTTCCACTAAGCCAGAATAAACAGGTTTATAAACTTACATTATTTACCAGTGCGGAATTCATTTTTGTCTCAAGGCTGCTGTAGCTTGCTCACTTAAACTTTATTTCACTGGCAAATCCCTCTTTTAATATCATGTGAGTTCAGAATCACCACCCAAAATCCTGCCTGGGGGAACTTAATTAAAATTATCTGAATCAGTTTGTGCAATTCTAATATTAAATAACAAAGGGGGAATTAAATGTTTTCTTTGGGACTAAAATGATGTTCTGTTTCTCTCTGCTTATACTTTCCCTGATAGTCAAGAAAAGAACTTCAAATAAATTTCTGAGGTACCATCCACATCCTGGAATGCTTTTTCACTTCACACAGCTTATGAAAACAGAAGCTTTTAAGTGACATTACTTTGAGATTCAAGTCACAGTTTCCCCTTTCTTCCATTTTCTGTCTTGCCGTCTTTCTAAAAGTTAAAGCAACAAAACATTGAAAAACTATTTCAATTGATTCAGCCATATTAACTTTGTCTTTAAAGAAACCTTGGACTGGGTGGAGGGCCTGGTTGTATGATTTCAATTTTTTAACCTTGAATAAATTGAAAGATAAATTACATGATAATGTGATCTAAGTAAATAATGTACTTAGACATGAATTCTACCTGAATGACACAGACAAAAAACAATGGGAAACTGTATGAGAAACACAAACCCTCTCTCCATCCACTGTCTGTACCACATAGGACTCATACCAGAATCAGATCACAGCATGATAGTTTCACATTAAAGCTTTGTGAAAGATACTTAATCTGTGTGCAGGCAGAAGCTCTAAAGCAGGAAGAACGAGGCTAAGTCTGTTTAATTCACTACGTTAAGAAAACATTCCTGCACACCACCCATGATATTAAATTCTTACAAAAGTTCAAAATACCTTACAAAAATTAGTAACATAGCCAATAATTATATTCAATGATTTCTCCCAAAACACAATTATTCTCCTCTTTCAATTTCTCGGTATGACCAAGACTGTGTCACTGACACAATGAAAATTTTCTCACCTGAAAGCTTTAAAATTTTCTCAGACAAAAAAAAAAAAAAAAAAAAAAAAAAAAAAAAAAAAAAAAAAAAAAAAAAGCTTAAGCAAGAAAGTTTTGTAACAGAATGAGTTTTGTAACAAGCCCTAATTGTCTGCAAGGTCAAGTTCTGTCACACTGTGAATGAAAACTCTTTTACAGAGTATATGTGTTCCCAGAAACCAGCTGAAAACCAGTCTAGTCTGTGGAATATGGATCTAAAGCATACTATAAACAAAGCAACCATCTGCATTTTTGATCAGCTGTGCTTTCCTCTTGATTTTTAGGTATTGGTTAATAAAAATTATATATCAGTAAACTAAAGCTGATATTCAAAAGATTCAGCATTACAGTTCACAATGTAAAGGAGGAATGCTTAACCTCCATGTCCTGGTTAATTCAGATCATCCCATGCAACAGAATTACTGGCATGATTTGTACCTCATCTAAATACCCATTAATACAGTCCTCAACAATGTACACAGGGTTTTCAGGAGAAATAGGAGAAATAATTCCTATTCAGTCATCAGAAAAAGGGTGCTACCTCTGTCTTGTCTAAAGTGAGTTTCACAGAACTCATTCAAATGCTATATAAGTCCTCCAGCACTTCTGCTTTCTTTTAAAGCACCTTCTCAGTTTCATTTAAGTTAGAGGTGGTAGTGAATCAAATTGGAACAAATCAGGACTGACAAACAAGTAATTTTTTTTCAACAGTAACTGAAATAAAACCCAGTGTAAGTAACGAAGTCTCCCTGCACCAAATTTAAAATTTAGCTACATCTCTGGAAAAAAGAGAATCTCTCAGACCTACAGTTAGGAATGGCTTGTGTTCTGACATCACTACTAACTAGCCAATGTGTTCCTGCATCACACTATAAAAGAAAAATTCAGAGTCAAAACTTTATTATTTTCTTCTGATGATGGTTAAAAGTGGACTTAAACATCTCTAGCAGTTTCTCAGCCAGTAAAAACATTAAGAAATAATTTGATTAGATTTGAATAAATTCTGAGAAGTCTAGAAAAATTGTTTTAATGAACTTATCTACTGTCCCTCTAAAATTAAGAGATGGATGAAAAATAAAAAGAGGTCCATATACCATCAACATGAAAAGTCAGGTTTTTTTGCTCTGAGAGTTTCCCTGTTCATCCAGGCTGTCTGAATAAATTCAGCAAAACTATTATTTCTTCTGTTATTCAGCAAGCAAGTGCAGAACTGCCTTTTATTCATCATCTAATTCTTTTAGAAAAAACACTTTTAGAAATCTGTTGGCAGTTACCTTGAAGGACAGTAGGGCTCTTTGTGGTTGAGATTTTTGGTAAAATAGCTGTCTGTATTGTTTAACTGTGAGTACAGAACACAGATAAATCAGTCTAGTGATTTTTATTGTTTGAAAATCAGCTAGAGAAGAAATATAAATACAGACAGGGCAACCAGCTTTTCAGTAATTACATGATTTGAGAAAACTTCAAGTTCATTAGCTCGTGGTCTTTTCTGCCATTTAGCACCTGTGAAAGATAATTACAGACAGGACCACAAAGACAGACTCCCAAAGAAAGGAATACTTTATTTTCATTGGTTTACTGAAGGCAGATCATGCCAGAACAAGCATTTATCTGATGGATCTATGATGCTGAATATGAAAAAATGCTTTTAGTCCACATATTTTAGCTATCTGCTTTGGGATAAAAGAGTCATGTTGGTGCAATCTCAGTTTGCTCTTTTGCCTATGAAGGGAACCCAGGGTGCCTAGGTCAGTCCTGCAGCTAAACTACAAATAGTACACCAAGATCAAGGATTCATTGTTTAAACAAGCAATATACAAAATATGATTTTAAGAAGCACACATGAAGATTCCACACTTGTTCTAAAGTGTTCCTTTTCAGTGTCTTACTAGGATACTCAAAAGTATTGTTCTACTAATTTAAGGTGCAAACTACCTAAAGATGATGGAGATTTATTCTGCTTGTTCACCTGAAAACTGATATTTTAAACTTTGGATTTAGCAATTTTTCACACTTCCACTTCTTCTATATTGAATATCCATTGATATTTTATTGCAAAACTGAAAAGATTTGGGGGTTATGGTTCAGCACTGAAAAGTCAGTGTTTTTCTATTGTATTTCATCATCTACTTCATCGAAATTCCATTCTTGTATTCCACCTTACTGTCAAAATTAAGCATCATAAGGTTACTCCTTATCTGAAATTTAGTCATGATCATTTAGCCTGGAAACAAGAAAAATTGACAGATACTTTTAGTGACTGAAAAATTGAAAACTGGAGAATATATAATAACAGGTCCATATAAAATAGTTTGATAAATCATGGTGAAATGTATATGCTACAAGCATTTGTACATCCACAAAATAAAAATAAGACATTTTTGTATTTTATTTAAATGATTTTGTGTGTAAGATGCACAATGGATTTTTTTACAAGATAAAATATTTCATTTTGCATGTTAATTAGATTTCTCTAAAATTAACATTTAACATTTTAAATCTTTGAAATTATGCACATTTTCTTATGTCTCATATCTCAGAATTGAATTCTATATAGTAAATTTTACATTTGTATGCTGCTAAATGACCAAAAAATGGTTAGGATGGAAATTCTGAATATTTTCTTTGCTGTTTGTTGACAATAAAATATTAATTAATTTTAATTTCATTATAATTATGATTGTCTGGCAAAAGTATGTTTCTCAGTGACAACAGAAATTAGTCAAGTGACTAGTACTAGTACTTTGTGCTGCTGCCCCTGTTGCTATTTTATTAAAATGTAGTTCTCGTTCCCAGGTGGCTATTACTGGTTAGGTGCAGACATGTGCATGAAATACTCTTTTATTCCACAAACTCTCAACACACAGTTTGAGACCTGAAGGAACCTGTGATTAATCACTTACTAATTGGATCATTCCTTCACTGACAAGAAGTTATAAACTACATAAAAGGCCCTCAGCTCCATTGTTTGTGCGATCCAGATTCCTCTAGGGAAGCAGCACTTTTTACAGTAAGACAAGCATCACAAACAGCAAAAATGCTGTTTCCTATTCAAATGCAAAACGCACTCAATTGCACCATACTACCTTACATAGCAGTTCTGCTTGCTAGCAAGAAGAAAGAAAAAAAAAATAAATGAAGGATATCAAAACCTTTCTGATCAAATTTATTCATTAAAACTCTAGTTCTTCATTTGGGCTAATCTACACAGATCCCACTGGCTCGGTTGAAAGTGAAATATCCTAGATAGATTAGATAGGATTTAGCCCAAACATACAAATTACTCGATTCTCAACATAATGAGAATGACATCTGCCTTGACAATATACAAAGATGAGATCAGATATTGAATCTCTGATCTTTTAGTTTGGGGATGAATGTTTCCACCAAATTCAGTTTTACAAGCTAGGTAGAAAGAAACGTTTGGTTATGACACTTCATGTAACTATAAATGTGTGTGTGATTCAAGGTGAGCCAATTCTGAGATAGTAACAAAGACTGAAACCAAATAGTTTAGATAAAACTTCTCTTTCTTTCTGTAAAAAACTATTTATCAATATTCACTTCAATATCTTAATATCTTTCTCTGCTGTAGAAGCAGGTTTGTGCACTATGCATTTAGCCTCCCAATAACTGAGTTCAATGTTCAATTACTTTAAGGTTTAATTCTTTTCTAATTAGAGGTAACTGCCTTGAATTAAACCTCGTTTACATTTTACAGAACAGCTGCAGAAGAAGAGTGGATTTAATTTGTATTTGCATTGGGCCAGAGCTCAAATTATTTGATAAAAAAATGTAAAAATACTAAATTATGTGGAAGTATACAAGTAATAATTTTAAAGCACTTACTAGCAAATGCATACTCCAGTGGAGAAGCTTACAGCAAAAAGTGTTTCTTCCTTTTTATTTCACTTGATGTTTCATAAAAAACATTCAAATATTACTTCTGATTGTTATATAGATAATAATTCACAATTAAATACTTGGGTGGAACAATTCACTCAGTGTGCTTAGACTTTCAGGTCACACCAGATGTGCATGCATGCACACACACACGTAAACACACACACACACACATACACATGTTGATACCAAATGCATGAGTAGAATACAACTGGAAAGGACTGTACATTGTTTTTAAGGCCTCTGAATTCACTCCCTCATGAGCTTATCAGTCCAGGAAACAACATACCCCTACTAACAATAAGGAAAGAAAACCCCAAAAAACTACTAAGTCTTTTGGGATTTCTATGTTATTACACATCCCTAGAAACTGAGCTGAAAATTGAATTTGGAGCAGGGGGATATGGCAGGATATTTCTGACTAAAATTTCTGCTTAAGCTACCAGCCTAGTCTCACTGTGTTGAGGTCACTGAGCTATTGCCATGCTACAGTATTGCTTTGCTGGAGGTTTTGAAGTATTGGCAAAAGGAGCTAACAGAGGCAGGCAGTAGATTGGTGCTGGCTCAATTAATTGAAACATCCAGAATTGATGAGTGCTGTCAAGAGCTCACTACGAGGATGGCTACCAGAGGAGCCTAACGAAGTGACTGCAAGAGATCAAGGTTATTACAGGAGCTGAGGGAAATGGCTGAAAGCAACAAAAAGCAAAGGGAGAGCACAGTGTAAGAAAGTAGAACAATACTTGTAAATCAAATCGTGCATTCAGGAGTGAGTAAGATGCTGGTGGAATTGAAACACTGCACAGTAAATATCAGTTTCTACTTATCAATGAACAAGGTATCACTAGCATAAGATAATATTAACTTATTTAGTTCTGTGATAACATGATCCTTGCCTTTCACATATACTTAATGACAAATATAACAGCCGTGTTGCTATTTTCTTTCTGCCTGAATTTCCAAAACAGCAAAAAACCCCTGTTACTACATTTTGGTTTTCTTTTTTTCCAAAGATACCATGCTGAATGTATCTTTCAAGTGTTATGAGTAGCTGTGATCTCACTGCAGAATGTGCTTGGCTTAGTGAAAAAGTAGTAATGGATATTTTACAAAAATAATTAAAAAGAAAATATAGGCAACATGTAGCAATATACCAGAGAGAGGGAAAAGGGCTAAAGCACACGGAATGAAAGGCAGAGAGATGGTGAAGATGTTTTACCAAGCAGTCTAATCCTTTGGATGAGTACAGAAATAAAAACCTGTTAGCAGGTTCCATGGGAGTCTGAAGATTGATTATGTGTCCTGTTTCCTCTGTGCTTCCTGTGCTGAGAATGTCTTTTTAAACTGCTGATTTCACAATCTGCAGAAGGGCTGACAAAAGAGGGATTGGGTGTAATCTAGATATAAGATTGAAAGGTTCAGGAACCACCTTGAGAACGTGACAAATACTTCTGTTTCTCCCAGCACTTCAAAGAAGAGCAGTCACTGAAGATGCAAACTCCTTGATTAATAACAGGTGGTTCACATTGCATAAGCCTTCACTTTACAGCTGAAACAGACATCAAACAAGAAGTCCTGGAATAAGATTGATCAAGTCAACCAAGTCAATGAATTTTCTCAAAACACATGTATTTGCCCTACTCAGTAGGGCAGATCCTCAGTCAGTGAAATTTACGGTGATACCCATATGAACAATCATTCCCAAAATTTCAGGAAGGTAACACAACCATAATATCCACTAGATGAGGACCTGGCATAAGAATTTTTCTTGAGTTATTTGACTGAATTTTTTAATGAAATAGCTGTTTCCTTCCATTATTCTTTCCAGATACTGGTTAAACCCATAGTAACGTTTAGACTTGTATGCTGCTTCTGTTTGTTGGCTTGATTGGTTTTAGGTATTTTCTTATTTTGTTTTGTTTTTCATGGTTTGAGGTTATTTGTCACTTTGCCAAAATATTTGCAGGATCAATCTCCTAATTTTATTGGATCCTGTGGTCATTGTTTAATGGTAATGTATTTAACCTTTAGAATTAACTCTGATCTCTCTGACTAGATTTTGTAATCATAATTGCATCAAGGAAAATGAAGAAAAACCTAAATGTTCAGTATTGGCCAAAGAATTGTAAAAAGCTAGAGTCTTTCAGAAGAGCAAATAGGCAATATAACAATCTGTAATATGTTATCAAAACAAAATTCTGTGCTATCCATTACACTACTCTTATGTTGCTAAATTCTTACCTAAATTCAAAAAATTGTCAAGTATCCTAGAATTCATCGTAATTGGACATCTACATTTTACATGTTTAAAATCTTCTTCATAAGACCCTTAATTTCAGGAATTAAGTATTTTCTTTCTCAAAAATGAGGTGATATTTAACCTTCAAACCAAAAAATTTAACAGGACTGCTGATATGTTTAACCCTAAGGAAAAGTGACATAAGATATTCATTGTAAGCATCAAGCCCTCAAAAAGTTACATATTCAGTATGCAATAAAAAAAAATCTGATTGCTTCATTGGAAATGTATAGCTGGAAAGAATATTGTGAATTGAAACTATATTCAGAAAAGGGCTAGTTTGGTCAACTTGATTTTTTCATAGTGTAAAATGCTTGGGTTAGTTAATTTGATATTTGAATTAATGAAATGGAATGAGACAGAATGAAATAGAAAAATTAAGTTTCAAATCTGAATTTTTAATTTAAAATGGATGTTTTCCAGGATTCCATTTTACATGAGTGATTTAGCATTTTGATTTTGCACCCAAATCTGAGAAAAGTAAAATGTCATTGCCTAGAGTTCAAAACAATTCTCTTGATGGTCTTACATGTTATCTTGAATAAATAAATTAATTAATATTTCTAATTGGGAATTTTCTAGCCATCTTCAGTATTGTAATGTTTGTGAGTTGTTTTTCAGACTGGTAAGAAATCCTTGCAATGTTTGTATCACTGCAATAAGGCAGAATTCTTCCATCAGATTCCTTTAGCAAAAATTTTATTTCATTCTGCTAAAGACTGGTATGCAGCCATTCCTGAAGAAATAAACAAGATTTTTTACAGGAAAAATGCATAGTACTTCCATTGCTGGGTTCTGTTTACATTAGGATTGAGGCCATCCTCATTCTGTCATGGCCATTGTTAAACAATTTTAATGATAATGCCATGACTTTTTAAGTTTGGTCTAAAGATTCACTGTGAATAGGTCATAGACTTTCTACTGACTTCCCTGGGATAACAGCAGGGAAGAATATTACATATTTGGTAGATATCAATAAGATATAATATTCATAACCACTGTCCAAATAGTTAAAAAAAAGTTATATGGACTTGTAGTTACATAAAAATATTGATCCCACAGAACTGTGATCTCTAATCTGATAATTCTGAAATACTTAAGGCAAAAGGAATTTAAAATGCCATGAATTTCATTTAGAATATACTGTTGTATGTGATATACACATCCATAGATGTAAGGATATATGAGGGTATGGAGGAAAAGAGCAGACTCATAAACAGTGCATTACAACAGACCTTCCTTGACTTTATAATGACAGATTACAAGTAAAATACCAGTTTTGCAAACTGAGCATTTCAACAGACCTGAAACTGAGAAACAGATGAAGGTGTCTGTAGCTTATGCAAGAAATTAACAGTTCCTATGCAGTGTGCTGAGCAGTGTGTGAAATCACTTCCCTCTGAGTTATGAGGGAGGTGAATTAGGAATGAAAAATATGTAGGAGAATAATATTTTCAAAATAAAAAAAATCAAGAGTTTTAATAATGGTGCAGTGTTAGCCAGTAAATAATTCATTAGTTGCACACAAAAATGTTTTGACTTCATTTCTATTTTCTTTATTTTGGCTGCTTATAAGCATATTTCTATATGCCCTATATAAGAAGCAAGTCCAGCAACACTCAAGAGAGATTGTAACTTGGATTTTGTTATTCTGGGTGATTTCCTTGCTGTAGGACCATGAGAGCAGGAACCGAACCAATATTTTGGAAGGACTCAGGATTTTGCCATTGACTGAACCAGCTAAGACCAGCTACTTGGTCAAGGTCTAGTTGCTGTTCAGTGTGGGAAAGAAAAAACAAGCAGAAGAGGGTATGAATTGGAAGAAAGAGATGGTATTTGGACAAATAATTTATCTGGGAGTAGATGAAAGGTGGAAGTAGCTGTGTGTTGTAGGCAGGAGGGAGAAGCAGGGAGCTGTTGCCTTGAGCTGATTCAGCACAAGGTCTCTGAGAGGTTATCAGAGGCTGTGGGTGAATGCTGGCAAGCAGCAGCAGTCACAGAGGCAGAACACTTTGCAATGCTTTATCAGACCAGAGATTTCCCAGGAAACATTCAGCTTTGTCCAGTGTTGGCAACTTTTCTGCCCCCAAAATGCAAACTATATTTTATGAAGCCAGAATGGGACTGGCATTGGGTACTGCAAGAAACTTAGGGAATCAGTTTAGTGACATGGAAGCACAGAATTCCTACAAATGTACAAGTAATGACTCTATGACCATAATTAATTCTTAATGGTGAGAACATTGAAAAGATAGAAAATAAGGGTTTCTTCAGAAGGTTGCAATTTGCAGGGAAGTGACTGTAAGTTGACACCAAGTGCACACACACAACATCTATCAACATTAAATTTAAAACAGTTCTGTGATATGTAGGTTTGTTATTTGGACAGGCAACCTGACAGCAGAGATTGATGCACCTATCAGAGAAGAATAAGAATATAAATCTCTGTCTTATCAAAAGGAGAATGCAGGGAGCAGATAGGGCTGATGTGGTAGACGTAATCTATTTAGGTTTCCAAGAGACATTTGACATTGCATGGTAGAATAGAATAAAATATCTTCAGGTTAGCATGGAAGGCACAAAAGACTCTTTTCCTTTCAGGCTTCTCAAGCTGCAAAGCAGTACATTGATTCCCAAGTGCAGAACATAATTTTTTCACTCATTTTCCTCTCAGCCTTTTTGTTTTTCTACTCCTTGTATCATCTAGAAAGCTCTTCTAGAAAACCTCTTCCTATGCATCTTCCACTTTTTTCCCTTTGTACTATGTTTATCTTTTCTATTTCCTTTTATTTATGCTGTCTCTTTTTTACATAAAACAAAAGTGCATCCCGACTCGATCAGACCAGTTGAGGTCGTCTTAGCATGCTGAGTCTACCAGGGAAAGAATGGGATGAACCACCATCCTTTGTGGCCTGGGAACTACAAAAACCCCAGAGAAAATTCCCAAATGAAAGATGGCTTCTCTTGGGACTTTCTTGAGACTTATCAGTGATCAGCAATAGGGATTTTATACAAGTATTGAATAAGCTACTTAAGAGAAAATTGAATTCTAGAACCCTTACAAATAACAGTTCATAAGATATGCAGACACAATGAGAACACAAAAACATTAGTATCACTGACAAATGTTCAGATACCTGCAGCACTGTTTCTTACATTTTTAACCCC
This sequence comes from Phylloscopus whistleri, assembly GCA_017589585.1. NCBI lineage: Eukaryota > Metazoa > Chordata > Aves > Passeriformes > Phylloscopidae > Phylloscopus > Phylloscopus whistleri. The sequence goes on along the minus strand of JADMLD010000759.1, from coordinate 9,553,796 downwards.
AGGGATTCCATTTCAGGATGCTTAAAGGCAACATTTGGTGAAAACATAGGAAAGACGAAATGTACTGTCCTGAAATATGTATTAATCCTCATACATTGCCACTAGCTGTCTTCTGCAGGTAAATGAAAATGCCTTTGACATGTCACAGGAAATCCCTTGTGTCGATATCCATGCCCGTTTCTTTGCAGTTGAACAATAATGCAGTCACTGAGACTGCATCAGTTCTAATAGCAGCCTCCATCAAAAATTTAGAGTGCAAGGTACAGACACATCTGTTTTACCTCAGGAGAATATGAAGTTGTCTTTGGCAGCAAGTAAGGCACTGCAATTTGGAAAGCAAGAGGCTGTAGCAACGATGACCAGTTTGGGGTTTGCTTCAAATGATCACAACCAGTTTGGATATGATATAAAACAGATCATTCCTCAGAGCTCTTAAATTTCCCAGAGAATATGACTTCCAGGTCAATCAAACTTTCCAGGTCAATCAAACTTGCACAATCAAGTTTTCAATACATCTATGGATGGGGACCCCCTTTGGAGTCCCATTCCCTGTTCTTACCACCATCACTGTGATATTTTTTCTTTACAGCCAGTTTGAATTTCTCTTTCTGCAACTTGGATCTCTGTTTTTGTGCATTCACTTTGCACCTCTGAATCTAACTCCTCCTTCTCCACAATCCTGCATTAGAAGAATGAAAACAGCCTTTGAGCCCTATAAACCTTGTCTTCAGAATGAATAAACTCATTTATCTCAGTGTCTCTTTGGTTTTCCAGTTCTTCAGTCCTCCAAATTGTCCCTAAGAAGGGCCCTTTTCTGGGCTTCGTCCAGTTTTCAAAGTTGTCTTTGCACAAGTGGTTCCAAAATGGGATGCAGAACAGATGTGATGTCACGAGTGCTGAACAGAGGGGAATAATCGTTTCGACTGGCATGCTGGCAGGCTCTGACTAGTGCAGTTCAGTGCATAGTTAGTTTTCTTCTGCATAACAGACTGAATTAGTAAGAGTATATTAAGATTTTATGTTTAAGGTATATATTGATTTCAGTTTAGGAATATCAATATATAAAATTTGTAATGGCTACTGCCTGTAATACCCAGAGTTAAAATTTTCACTAGAAAATAAACATACCAGAATTGTTTTGGAAAAAATGTAATTTGAAAAAATAGTTGCCTAAATATAGTTGTATATGAGGACTAACACTTGGCAGGGGACATGTTTACTTGCTGAAATAGTGTAAGTGATCTTTTCTATCAGATAACACTTTAAGTGATGAACATAAATGCAAAATATATCTTAAGAATTTTCTCAGTGTGTCAAACCTGCCCTTTAAAAAAATGGTAATTGTTGCATGAGACAAAATTCATATAAGTTTGGCCTTTCCACAAGTTTCTGCCAAATTTAGTGAAGAATTCTAGATAACAAACTGATCTTTGGGGTCTTCTTACACAATATAACAATTGCACAATAAATAACCATCAACATCAACTGGTGTATTGTTAGTTATGGCCACAGTGACCTATTCACAGCTACACAGTGGGGCTGTTCAGCCTACATTTGCATCTTGATTTGTTGAACTTTAAATTTGCACAGATCTGGATGGCATGAGAAATCAGTTATAGAATAAAAAGGTATGTTGACACAGGTGAGAAGAAAGGAAGAAATTTCTTTTGAGACAGAAAAAATAAGATTGAATTTTGTCTTATAATCTAAAGACGAGGTTCAACTTTCGTTAGTACTCTTGTATAGATTTTTATTTCCTGCCATGTATATTACATGGAAGTGAAAAATAGAAAGACTGCTATAAGTAAATTATCTAAACAAAAGCAGCACCCAAATCATATTGGGTCAAAACCATTGGCGTTGACTTCACTGATCATAGGTGAATTTAGAATTTTAGGCTAAGTCTGTCCTATTAAACAAAACAAGACCAAGGCACAGTTGGGTTTAGTGACAGGAAACAATATGTGCTATTAATTGTAAAGAAGTTCACAGGCACTGTTTCCTCATATTTTTCCAGACAACAGTCAATATGTTTGGGGAAAATATGCCAGTGGCTGTTCTTAAGACTGTTTCTAATAATACTTTCTTCTCCCAATAGGGCAGGTAAATGAAATGCAAGTGAAGTGATCTGATCACAGATGAACCTCTGTGTTCTGACCTAATAATAATAATAATAATAATAATAATTTATTAATTTATTAATTTATTAATAATAAGGAATATATAAACTCCACAAATAGAGTTTACTGCCCATCAGCCTTAGAACACCTTGTGGACATATCACCACTCTCCTGGTTTTAGTCTGGTTTTCAGCCTCAGTTAGAGTCACAGAACTGAAGAAAAGCACATCTTTTTCCATTTTCCCCCAATCTCTCTGCCACTGGAATTCAACATATTTTATTTGATGTCTATCGTTACGACTCGGGATGGCTGGGATAACAATATGAGACTCCGAGCTTCCTTTAGAGGGTATTATGGCAAAAGGTTTATTGAGAGACAGACCCTTTATACAGCATTTCAGTACAATGCATATGATTGCTCATTTAGAACACCACCTTCTTGTAAACATCTTTACCAGTAAACAAGTTGTAAAACACCAGGTGTCAGGAAGAGGCTATCTACAAGGATTGTTCGGGGTTCCTCCTTACAATTTCCCAGGCCAGAGTGAGAGTATTATTTATTTGGCTTTTCCACAGGCTTCAGGCCACTGCCTGGAGCCTAAAAATCTATTTTCTGACCACTGTCAGTCCCCACAGATGCCCATGAGAAGGACAGGAAAAATCTACTTTCTTATCTGTATGGGGTAGCTAGGCTGAGAAGAATAAATAGTCCTAAATTTCTGGATGCAACAGAATTCAACATTGGCAACGCTCACCTCAGTAAACTTAGGTCTCAGTGCCACACCTGAACTGGTCAGTTCTAATGCATGAGCATTGTAAGCTATTACCTAGATCACTACATTTGACCGGATGAATCACTGTTCATTCAGTATGCACCTCTCTTGAAAATAAAGTCCTTAGTTCTATTTTACAGAGGGAAGCATAAAATAAATATAATAAAACCCCACTCTATTTTATGGATTGTATTAAAAAATAGGATTATATTTCCTGATTGAAGCAAGCCACTGTGTATTGGCACGGAGAGTGTTTATCTTTGGAAAATCTGATCTCCCATCCTAAACCTCAGGAACTTTTATTTGGACAAAGTACTGGAGTTTGTCACCTAATCTTCAGTAAGTGAAAAATCATCCATAAAGCAATAGCAAAACAGCTTTGACTGCTGTCCAATTGGAAAATAATTTTTTAAACATTGAGATAATTTCTGTATATTAAAAAAAAAGAAAAAAAAACCCAGATTATTTGTCCTCACTGATGAATTATTTCCTCAGTCCTGAGAAAAACAGAACAAAATGATATTTTATTCACAAAGTGGAAAAGCATTCGACAGAGCAGTGAAAAGATTTGAACCCTACACCTATTGCTATCATGAACTTCATGTGCAGCCTTGACTAAGTCAGTTATCCTCCTTATATCTTCAGTTACCCTGCTGACAAATGAGCAAATCCTGATGCACTGAGTGCTGCAAAAAATAGTTATTACCTTTTGAAAAGCACTCTCTAAAGGTCTGGTGTAGTATAAATGACAGATACTTATTTTAGACAAGAAAGCAACAGATATGACCATTTTGTTTCAAGGATTTTCTAAAGGAAAACAGAATTGTTGTCAGTGTAAGCTATTTTCTAAAATAGCAGCAATACAGAGGTGGATGCCTCTCTATTGTAGGTGAATACAGTAGATGTAAGGCAGCTACTTTTAAGTTGACACGTTCAGAAGCTGAAGTGGTTCTATGAGATAGCTGAGGGAGTGTGCTGACATTTATGCTGTGCCTCAGGTTTATGCTATCATTATTCTATGTGCCATGGAACATACATGCAGACACCCTAGTATGTGACAGCACGTATAAATTCTTACCAAAAGTTTTGTGGAAAAAATTATAAAAATGTATTCTTTATATTAATATACTAGCATGAAATTCCCTGTGGTGTGATGAAAGGTATTTCCCAGTGAATACATCTCAGCACAGATCACATGGACTGAGAAAGGATTTTGGCATTCTCTGTAATGCTCTCACTGTGAAAGGATCAATTTCTTCCAAGCCTGACATAATAGACCTTAGATGTATTAGAAGCTGCTAATTAAAATGGTCTGCACTTCTGAATGCCACTTTTAGAAAAAAAAAGGAATGAAGAATGAGATCCATTTCTGGTGTGTATGTTTTCAATAAAAAGGTATGAGCAGAATGAACGAGTTACGTGAATGAGGATGGCGATATATTTGTTCTTCGTTATTTTTTACAAAACTTCAAGCTGTTCAGCATTCCCCTTCTCTCTCCAAAACTGTGGTTTGGATCCAGAGCTGGATGAGGGGACTGACAATTAATAGAGAACATAACAGTGACGTGGTTTCCCTCTTTTGCTCATTGCATTACTTGCACTATTAAGGACGCAGCACTCATAGCTATGTAGTTTGCTGGGCACCATAGTTTCACATTTCAACCAAATCTCATATTCTAAAGGGAAAGTCTAGCATTTCAGATTGTTTTTCCTTCCAATTAACCACAAAAACATGATTTTTGTAATTATCAGTGGAAAGAGCACTTCCTTCAGTCCCCCAGAAGAATGAACTTGTACTTCTGAAAACCCTGCATGTGGACAAAAACAATTTTCTGAAGTAAAATGTCATGTAAATGAAACATTATTTCATTTATATACTATGAAACTAAATAATTTAAATATCAAATAAAATTCAGAACTGCCTGAACATAAACAAGGACTAGATAAATTATGTTTACAACATTACCACCATAGGAAAATTGAGGTAATCAGGTACTTTCTTTTCCCCCAGAGAAATATTATCCTATTGCATTCATACAGGTTATTCCAAGTGTAATGAAACTGTAATTTCCAGTAGGATGTCACTGTGTAACTTCTTGTTACAGCTGGAACCTTTCCCATGAGAAAGGAACCTTTCCCCTGAGAATTCATCAATGAAGTATCAGCTGGTGTTGCTATTAATGCCTGAGAATACTAAATGCTAGGGGTTTATGTAGTGAATAAGTCTTCCCTTATTTTCTGCTTTTGGATAAACTGAGAAGTGTCCTGAGCTTTTAGCAACAGTTTCAAAGGCTTAGACCCTTATCAACACATAGAAGATCAACTTAACAGCAAAGCAAACATTTTTTTTTTCTCAAAATATCTCCTGTGTTAAAGGCAAGCGGACATTTCTATCTCTAGTTACTAACGGGTCAATTCTGAATGAATCTGAAATCAATGGAATGATAATTGTGCTTGATTCAGATGCAGTGATTTTTGAAATATGAGCATCTAGTGTCATCAAAATGTAAACTATCAAACACATTCATGTACAGCTGACAGTTATGACACAGGTTGTACAGGAGACCCAAGTCTATATAAAACAGCAGCAAATGTCAGGCAGGAGAACCCAGGACATTTCATATGATACTAGATGTCTGTATTGCAGCTGAATCAGGCCTGGAGGCTGGGATTTATCTCCCTAATAAGTATATTTGGCATCTGCGTGTACATGTGACTAAGCTTCATATGGCTCTCCCTAAAGCAACAGAAATATTTTCCATATGTGGCTACAGGTGTCCTGTGACTCCTGCACTGGACTGTGTTACCCATAAAGCAATGCCTAGGTTTAGTTTCCTGCTGTCCAGCATAATTTTTCTATGAGTATTTTGCCTGGCCTCTTACTAGCTCTAGAGAAGAGAGGGTGGGCCTTTAAAATCCTATCATAAGACTACTCCTATGAGAAGTTTTGGACACCTGACACAATTAGGATTGAACTCTAAGGCTTTATAAAATTAAGCATCTATATTAAAAATTCTTCATGAGCAATGACCAGGAGAAAACATATAAAATATATTCTAGGCAATGAATGTTAAAATGGCTTTGGTTCTTAATCCCACACCCTTAATTAAATAAAATAAAATGAAGAAAATTCCACTAAGGCTGTAGTTTTATTCTTGTCACATATATTATTATCAAGGTCCCTTGTCCTTTCTTGTGCTTAGATGTTTAAAACAGTCATAACAACAGCTGTTCCCAGCTACAAAATGTACCTGCAGTGTTTAAAACCAAGCATATGTTTCTAATTGTGTTGTCTCACCTGAGTCCAGTTCCCTTACAACTTATGACAGTTTGACTTTATGTGCACACGTATTGCTGAAATGGCCTCTGAATCCTCTGCTGAATAAGCTTCAGCACAGTCATAAAGTCTCCGGAGCTCAAGGATTCTGCCTCCCTCCTTAATATCTGAGAGATGCTCTGAGAAATGAGAAAGAAATTTACCTCCTTCCCTTCTGCCTAGTCTCATCCATGCCAAATTACTCAAATCTGGGCAAGAATCATTTTGCACCATCCGGTTCTTTGCTATTATAAAGTACAATGGTTGAAGATTCTCCCTGACAACAGATTCCCACACATTTTTGTATCTGACTATTCAATAGAGCCAATTTGCCCGATGCTATGAAGATACCAATTATTTCTAGTGCTGCCAGTATAAAAAGGCTGTTGTATAGTGAAGCTAGCATCTGGCTAGCTTAGTTTTTGGTACATTCAGAAGAGATTTTTAAAAAGAGAATGGCTCTTTTCAGAATTTAAATTATATTAAATTATATTCAACAGTGAGCTCTTTATCTCCTCTTCATTCTCTTTTGTCTCTATCTTTTCAGAGGTCTGCTGAAATGCTCCTGTTCCCCCACAGTTTTAATACTGGGATGAGTGGACAGCTATTTCTTGAGTTTCTGTATGTTTCTCCAGCTTATGATTTCTCTAGTCTAGAAGTAATAGAAGATCCTATATGTTTTCAGTGGACCAATGCACTTTTCTGTCTTCACATTTATATCCTTGTTATATTAACCAACACAGAGAACAAACATAGAACATAGAAAACCTCATTGTCCTTCCGCCCCTCTGTGCACTCAGGTAAGGATTAGGTGGAACAAACCTCTGCCTCAAACATTGTGGTTACTTACACACATGTGATAGAAGCAAAGCATTTCCAGGAACATTTCATTTCACAAGGAAAGAGCATTTTAGTACCATAAACTTAATCTAGGTAGCCTTCTGAGTATAACCACCTTAAGTTTCTAACCTGATGGAGGAATGAGGTTGGCACCTCCAGAGAGCAACTGTTGAATGAAGAAGAGGTCTAGAGGACTTGCTCTTCTATGTTAGGTGTCTCATGTTTCAGAATTGACATAGAGATGGTTTCAGGGGCTCTGTGCAGCCCTTGCCCTCATCAGAGAATGATAACAATAGCAGAGATATCAGGTTATCTTCTGTAATGAGGGGCTAGTCTCCTTTCGGTGAGTAATTACTGAATTCTGTAGTAGGTCAGCAAAGGTGTTTTACATAATAGAAAAGAAAACTTATTTAATGAAATCCCCTTTTGCTTTAATGTGAGAAGCAACCTATTTATTATCCCCTTTAACCTCAAGTGTGCATAGAGAATGCAAAACAGAGAAAAAAAACCTTACAGAAAATTAAGTCCCTTTTATATTTCCAGACATTTTTGTTCCGCACTACAACAGTCATCCTTTGAAGGCCAAAGTCCTGTGGGTGTTCCTCAACTAAACTAAAAAAGTTATCCTGGCACAGGCTCAGACCTTTCTGAGCTAGATAGTGTGTGGCTGGGAATGTTCTCCATTCTGTATCATAGTGTATACAGCCCTTGTGACAGGTCATGGCAGTCTTTTGAATAATCTCATAAGTACAGTTATGCATAAACAAGCGCCTTACAGGGCATATATCTGTACTTCAAATGGAAAAATCCCTATTATTCCATCCAGCAGAAATGCCTAATTTTCTGTTTGTTGAAGGAGATGTTATAGAAAACCTGTTCCTTCCCAATTGTCGTTTATTTTTCTCTTCTAGACTCAAGGCCAGGTGAGATTGGTGACTTCTAGTAGGGGAAGAATATGGCAAAATAATTATTCTGCTCCTTTTAAAGATCATTTAAGTTGCACTTCACCTTTTTTTCTTTTTTTTTTTTTTTTTTTTTTTTTTTTTTTTTGGGTTTTTTTTGGTCGTTTATCCATGTGAGCTGTATTTATATGTATTTGTCTTGCCTGGAAGTACCAGCAATGTTGTTAATAATAACTGTTGCAATAACAGCTGCTCACAAAAACAATGATCTTTGTCAAGATAGGTCTGAGAATATTTTATACCTTTTCTGACTTGATAAAGTAGGATGTTCATTAACCTTTTTTCCTCCTTTGTTTTTCTTTTTTTACTTTTTGCCCCTTTATTTTTGTCCTATTTTTTTGGATTTTTTTACTGAAGATTAATATTTTCAATAGTCTGTGGCTCTGAAGAATTCACATTTTAAAATAGCACAGCCTGGAATTAATTCATATAACATCAGCATGCAATTGGAGTATCTAAATTACCAGCACTAGCCTTTGAGGTTCTACATATTAGTCTCAGCCAGAGAAAGGCAGGTATTTCTGAGATTTCTGAGCTAACCCTTACATGGAGTGAATCATCTTATGCATACTTTCACTGCATTGATTCCACAATGAACCAAAGACAACTGTGTTCTTATTACAGACACCTCAGGTAGGTCCCTGAAGTTAAATGAGATAAATCTAGATTCAAGTCACTGCAAGAAATACCAGTGAAAATATAATTCTACATTCTTAAGAGAAAGTATCATCTTTGTAAGTCAAAACTGATGGCAGATACACTGGGAAGACCCATATCTTTCATCACATAGTACAGAAAAGCAGATGGCATTTATTAAAATTCTGTAATAAGTTTGAGAAGCCCCAGGCAAATTCACAAAGCAGCAAACTAGATGTGAAATTACAAGCAATAAATCAGTTTAGCTCAGAGGAAGAAAGGTTCTGCAAGGGATATACACTGATAAAAAAAAGGAGAGGGTTAAGCTTTGTCTGTGATGGGGAACAAACAAAAAAACCCCAGTAGATTTAGGAATGAATGTAATGAGACCAGTACATTTATTACACTTAGGACAGAGTTGCAACCAAAGTCAGTGAATCTGCTGGTCAGGCATAGAAGGGAAATAAATGTGGGAAGTATACAATGAATAAAGTAATGGTATTCACCTTAGAGCTCAGGGTTCACTATCCTACCACTTAATTTCTCTGATGAAAATGTAAAGAATACAAAAAAAATATGTAGGAAAACCATCCTGCCAGCTCATATACCCTGACAGACACCAAATTTGTTCCTGTTGTTTAGGGAAGAGATTTTGGAATCATTGTGGATTGTTCATCTTCTCATTGTGCAACAGAGTTTACAAACAGATACCTGGTGCTGAAAAGTTGGTGAGAGATAAAAAAAATTAGACAAAAATTCCAATCCAGTTTTGATAAAGTCTTGAATGACATGTGGATTATTTTGATCGTGTCTGTGTCAAGGACATGCAGCAGAAACAAGAACAACACCAAGAAGGGAGGAAAGGAGGCATGAAACTGCTTCTGTACAATAACTGAATAGATTAGGACTTGTGGGCTGGAGAACTGATAAAACAGGAGTATTGTGAAAAAGATAAAAAAGATCATTAATGTCTTGCCAAGAGACATTAAATTCTCAGTCTTAAACTCTCAGTATTAAATTCAGTATTATTAAATTCACAGGATATGGTGACACCCAATTGTAAGGGGCTCTTTAAAAGTGAAATACGTAAAAATTATTAGACTGCAAGTACCTACAGTACTCCTGAAGATGACTGTAGCCCTTATCACCACCTAATACTCAAATTATCACTGAATGTGCAGGGAGAAGTGCACTTTTCCTACTCTTGCTCTGTTTCCAAGCACCCACTGCTAGGTGCTCTCATGTGATATCCAAGGGCAGTGAGAGCTGCAATCTGACTAAAGAGGAGTGTGGAGAGAGAGAAAGAAGCTCTGCAGTCAGACAGACACACATAGTACGTGATGTCATAATTCAAAATCAGTGAGCAATACAAGAGTTATGGGAACTCAACTTTTTAATTTCTGTGAGTACATCCAAATCAAAGGAACAAAATTTAATCTTGTCCTTATTCTAGAGAAAGGCCTTCTAAAAATCACTCAACAAATCTCTGTGATGTTAAAACTGGTGGCCCTTCCAAAGCATCCTCAAATCCACACATTTGAGCAAAGTGCTGCAAGGCAGTATGTAAAAAAATTAAGACCACTATAAACCTTAACATAGATGCCTGTGAGCGTGTAAGAGCAACCGACAGTAACCAAAGAGAAAAGCTAGAAAACCTAATGAGATTTTTATCTAATAGTACTACTGCACTGGTGTATATCTAGCTGGGAGCAAGGTAGTTGGCCTTAAACAACAGGTCATGGTCCTACCATTGTTTCCCCCAAGAAATTTTATTTGTATTAGAAAGACATAAAGAGGAGGTTGTAGTAAGGTGGGGGTCTTTTCTCAATCTCTTTTGTTGTGTGAAGTGAAAGGATGAGAGGAAATGCCTTTGAGTTGCACCAGGGGAGGTTCAGATTAGATAGTAGAAATTTTTTTTCACTGAGAGTTCAGGCATTAGAATAAATTACTCAGGGAGGTGGTGGAGTCACCATCTCTGGCAATGTTCAGGAGGTGTCTGGAGGTGGATATGGTTTAGGGGTGATTATAGTGGTGCTGAGTTGATGATTGGACTAAGTGATTGAAGGTCTCTTCCAGTCTTGATGATTCTGTGATATTGTGATTCTGTGAGTAAAAAAACAAGAAAGGCAGGCAAATGCTATGATGAAAAGATATATGAGATCTCTTGTCATAAGACATAAAAACTCAGATCCAGTCTCATAGCAGGTCACACACAGATTGACGGTCCCAGTGCAGCCAAACCACCTTTACTTATTTACAAAATCAAGGCTTAACATATTATCGTCTCCATCACACACCACACCTAGCTGCAGAAAAATTCATTTGCCCTAAAGACAAAAATGAAATATGAATATTGTATTCTCAGTTCAGCTGATGCTCTCTTTAATGATAAAACCTCTAAATATGGTAGCTTGTTTTCACTACAATAACAATAGGAATCTATCGACATTTAAAACATTATGATAAACATTGATTTATTTTGGACCTATGGTTTGGGGTTTCTTTCCAGCAAAACAATAACAAACAAGCCAGGATATCATTTCTTGAAATTGTTTAAAGAATATGTTTCCTGCTTCTCTGTGCATGCAGTACATTCTTATCTAGTGAACTATCTAAATGAAGAACAAAGCAAAATGAGGGCAGCCTTCATTTAAAAATGCTAACAACATAACCATTTAATAACAGAATACAGTTCTTCCTTTAGGTAGTGTCCTTTGGGCAAAGCCTCAGACAAATCTTTCAAAGGCATTGTTCTCTGAAGCTAATTGAGTTAGTTGTGAAATATGATCCAATTCAAACTTACTTTTGCCCAAAGAAATGCAATTAATAGATTATTTTTGTTAAACTCTGGATTTTGATGTAAAACATTATTTGAAATAGGAAGATAGGGTCAAATCACTTCAATAAAGGATGCACAGAATTATGAGGCATTTTAGCACCCTCTTACCTCTGCAGTTTTTATTACCTTTCTCTTAAAACCTATTATATGTTAATCATCTGCTAGGTACAATTCACACAGGAAAAATAAATAAAAATTAAAAAATGCAAATAATAAATACAAATTCTGATGGTTCTGAATTATTAGTATTGTTCTGTCAAATCTAAAACTCTAATAATCTTTTCAGTAAAAGAATCAAAATAGCTCAACAATTCAACCTTTTCAGAGAGGAATCATAATAATAAAGAGTAGTTTTATAAAATGCTGCCATTCCAGTTAACGAATCCGCTTTCTGGATTTAGCCAAAGACCTCTTTTGTACTTTTGGAGTACCCACTTTTGCAATTCATGTCACTGCAGAGTCAACATCATGGCTGAAGAGCAATTTTTTTCAGTTCCTATGTGATCAGTAGTTTGTTCTTAAGATACTGATATTTCCATAAAATAAGAGCAGATACAGATGGTTAGTTATCCATATAGCACCATAAAGAGTTCTGAATTCATATCCACTCACAGAATCAAAGTTGCAGGGAGAACAACTATAGCTAGGACATTTTAATTTATTTCAGCTTCTATAGGCTTTGGGGGTGGGGGGAGGGGAGCTTTGTCTGTAAGTAAGTGAGGCTGTTAAGTCGAAACGTCTCCACATTTTGGACCTTTGTGGATTCCCAATCCTCTCCTTCAGGATACCCCAGAGAAACTGATGTTATACAGAATACTGATGTTGTGTGGTTCCTGCAGAAGACAAATTGTGGCAGGACTGTAATGCATGCAGCTCGCATGTTTGAAGGAAGGAGATAAGGGACACCTGGGTACAAGTGCTTTGTTTCTGTCTGGCCTTCTGGATTCAAATCACCCGTGGAGGAACAATCCTTGCTCTTCTAACAATGACTTCTTTGTAATCGTACCAGTTTTAAACCCCCAGAAATTGTCTGTCCTGTGGACCATTTCAAATGCTGCTCTGAATTCTGCCTGTATGTTCTTCTCTATGCAATCTGCACAATCAGAAGAAACTTTTATTTTTGAATCACAAATTAACTGTGAGGACAGGGAGTTCCAAAGAAACCTGCATTATATTTATCGTGTTTCCTGCATTCCCTGAAGGGCAATAAAAAAAAAAATATTCTTATCACTGATTCATTTATAGGTGCTTTTTAAAACTAAAAGTATGTTTTTAAAAGGGATATTTTAATTATACATTATGAGTTTTTATTATTTTGACAACACTCTTTCTCTACTATTGGTTGGTCAAACTCACGTGAAGATATGGTTGCAAATAATTTGGTATTATTTGAAATAATTTGTAAATAGGAAATAAGGTTACCAAAGTATTAATCAGGCATCATTCCACTTCATGTAGAGACCTTGAATTAATCCATTTAATAGAAAAGAAGTCCAAAAGTAGTGACATAAATTATTCACCCCAGGTAATTCAGCTAGATCTAACGAATTCAGTAAAGAGGAGTTTGCATATTGCACAAAGGGATCATTTAAAATCCTTTATCACTTTGTTCACCTATCCTGCCCTTCTTCATCTTCTTTGCAATTCCAATAAGGCTGCAACATCACTGCCACACAAAAAGCATTAGTGATTCTATTTAAAAGGTGCCAACCCTGTTGATTGTCTGCCTACCCCACTGTCAGTATAGAAACATCCTTTGTTTATATTCTGAAAGGGATATGGGAATTATTTTGGTAATTTAATGCTTTTTCCCAAGTCTGTACTTCTAAACAAGACCAAACTATTGCTGAGGTCATACAGTATAATAATATTTTTCATTTTTTTATAAGTAGATTATTAATTTGGACTTCTATGAAGGTTTCCAATTTTGAGTTGTCATTGCAACCTACTATGGAGCAGCAAAAAAAAGCGAACAATCAACTAAATTACCAAAGCAAAATAACCCGTAAACTTGCTTGGTTTGAAGCATAATGTTTCTTTCCCCACTCTTAGGATGACCCTGAGATACATACGTCTTTCAGGCTAGCTCCATTATATTTCTTTGATTTCATTTATACACAGGCAACACCTCTGTGCCATGGCCATGCCCTACATCTGGTACCAGTACTTCAGTCCAATTCTTCCCTGTTCACATCCACTCCTTCAAGACAGGACCAGATTTCTGCAAGATTCCTGAGTAAACTTTGACTTCTGAGAAGAGGGAGTAGTCGGAATTACAACTGAGTCCCTATTGCTAATCCTGCCCTGGCCTCTTCTGCTCACTTACAGTATGATTTTCCACACCAAATACCCTAATATTTTATGCATTATCTTAAGGGGAAGGGCCTCCAGTTTTCAGTTTTTGAAAGTATACTCAAATCTTTTCAGCTGATTATCATTTGTGAAAATAAGAACAGGAAAGCAGGTGGTAGATTAGCTGTATGCTCTAGTTTCTGTTTTACCACCCTGAAAAAAGCAGTTAAGTCTCCGTTTGGTCAACAGAAACACAATTTGTAAAGGGTGATATAACCCAGATTTCATAATTTCCAGTCCTAGGCTAAGATCTGTTTCTTACCTTTCCAATGATTAATGTCTTCAGTTTGCTCTCCTTGAGCTCTCTAGTATATGAGAAGAAGAAACATTACACAAGAGTGGTTAGTTCTGTGCTTTTTCACAGTGCAGTAAATCCTGGAAGGTATTAAATATCAGGCAGAATTACACAGAACGATATCTGAAAAGTTTCCGAGATGTTCAGGTGGTTGAACTATATCATCAGGTTACAAAATGGTCTCACAAAGTTAGTGGTAGGTCACCATCTCATGAAGAATTTGGTATAATCTTTATTTATAAGAAAGTGAAAGGAGAGAACACCAAAAGATTTCCAGTATGGACTGAATCTGAGAAAGATTCTTGGAATCTCTGTATCTGTACTCATAATTCAACAAAGATCTTCCTGAGTCTGTCTTCCAGTTGTAGTGCATACTAAATGAGGATTTAAAAAATGAAATTAAAACTCCCTCAAGTGACACATTCTTGTTCTTTTTAGGAAACTTAGTTGTTATCTGAAAATGTAAAGACTCTGTTAGAGAGCAGGGCTGCTCGTGCTTGATGAGTCACGTCTTCACTTCTCTGCTGCAGAACACAGCAATCCAGCCAGTCCTTGGGCTTCATGACAGCTCTAACATTAACAGCTGCACGTTTGCACATTTGCTAATAGTACCTCTTTGTGTGACCAGCATCCCCTTGCTGACACTCTATTTTCTTCTCTTGATGCTTGCTGTTGACTCTTGTGAGAGGGAAACAACTGAAAGCCTTGGCATTTCAGTGTGTGCAACAAGGCAATAGCTAATGAGGTACAATTACTCATACTGTGGGAAATTACCTGTTATATTGGTGTGAGGAACACTTTCAGGGCTCTCACTCACAGTACTGTCTAAATGCTTTCTGAACTGAAGCTGGATCCTGAGAAGACATCCATGTATAACCATGCTGTGAGTGCTTATAGGGCCTTAACTGAAGAACAAGCCTAATAAAGTTACAGACTCACTGGCAAGTGATTGAGACAACTCTGGCAATTAAAATAAATTATATTGTGTCTCAGATTAGAAGGCATATATACTAGCTTTTGCTTCCAGTGCTACATGGAATTCTTGACAGACATAAGGAAACAAAGTTGTTATAGACTGCTATAATAAAAAAAAAATCAGCAATGTTAATAAATACAATTTATTCTTCATTAAATGATAATGAATTCTGTTATACATGCTTGGAAGAAAAAGTTTTCTTAATTATTTCCAAGCCGACTCATATAAAGTTCACTTTCTCTAATTTTTCTCTATTAATTAAAAATACATTACTACAATTTACATGTTAGATTTCATACATTAGATAGAGGAGGATGAACCACATTCAAGATGAATCTGGACATCTACTGGGTAAAATCCTGGCAAGGTGGAAAGCAAATGTAAATAATATTTCCTTGATCTTCTTGTGTCACAGTTTAACTCAGCATACAGGTAAACACCATGCAGCTGCTCATTCATTGGGCGAGGGGAAAGAATCCATAAAAGTATAAAACTTGTAGGTTGAGTTTAAACTGTCAGTCACAAGGCAGTGAGATGCTCATCCTACACCCCTCCACTACCACCAGCCAACTCCACCCATTTTGTTTTTTAGCATGATGTTATATGGTTTGGAATATCCCTTTGGTCATGTGGGGTTAGCTGTCCCAGCAGTGTCCCCTTCCAGCTTCTTGTGCTCCCCAGTCTACTCGCTGGCAGGGCAGCATGAGATGCTGAAAAGTCCCGTGATTTAGTGTAAAAACTGCTCAGTAACAACTAAAGCCTTGCAGTGTCATCAATATTATTCTCACCCTAGATCCCAAACATGGTACTATACCAGCTGCTGGGGAGAAAATTAACTGTGCCCCAGCTGAAACCAGGCCATCATGAACACTTAATTTATCTTTATCTTCACACCTATTGTGAAAACACATGGATTAAATGTCCAGTCTCTGCAATGCCATAGTTTGTAAGTGAATCTGCAATGTCACAGTAGCTGAGTAAGGCTTCCATCAAACTCAAGGTCCACATGGCACCTTTTTGCCAGGATGTCAGTCAGCTCTATGACTACATAATTCTGAGTTTGCTTCTTAGCCAACATCTCTCTCTGGTTTTCTCTGGTGCATAAATGAGGATATTCATTCAAATAAGTAAAAAGGAGCTTTATTGGCCTACACAATAAAAGTCTGCTGCACCAAATGTATCTTTTAAAATCAGAATGCAGAGTATTTTGATATTTTTCTGATAATTAATATTTATTGTAGCATTTTCTTACAAATAGTAGGAGTTTCTATTTTCTCTGCAGTCAAGCATACATTTATATCTCTGTGCTCACATTAAACGTAATCTATCCAACCTCAACATGGAAATAACTATGTGTGTGTTAACTGCCACCCTGTTTAACACCATTTTTTGGTTCTGTGCTGAGAAGTAATCTGTATTTCCTATAACTGCAGAATATAGAACTCACAGCAAGACACGGAGAGGTCAATGTAGTCCAACTGCTTGCCAACAGAAGGAGCAACTGTGTTCAAACCACTCTTGAAAGAACCTTGCATAACCTATTTTTAAAAAACAAGGTGAGAAAACCCTCCACAGACGTGCTCCCCGTGGATGTTAACTATGCTCCTCCCTGAGCACTCTATTCCAGTTTTTAATTATTTTCATAGCATAGGTCGTTCTTTCCCTAATATCCAACACAAAACAAACCCATAATGACTTCTGATTATTAATTTTCTTCTTGAAATAATCTTTTGCATTTTGAAGACTTCTTTCACCTCTTAGTGCTCTATGGCTTGAACAAACATTGTGTATTTTGTTATTGTCTCAGGTTTGCTAGACGCATGAGGTCACACACACAACATGCAGAGGGCTGAATCTTGCAGAACTTCCAGCATCTCCATTTTTTGTTTTCTTTTTCTTGCAAGCATTTTGGAAATAGATTTATGTCTCTTACTTAGTAGTAAAGGCATGGTAAAAAATAATCTGTCACATTGCACTGTTGTTAAATGATTAAATGCTACTTTCATGTATTTCTGTCTTTCAGATACTTTACTGAAAGGAACAATTTTACTGTGTCTCAATATTCATCATTCCATCTGGCAATTCAGACACTAAAAAGAATATAAATTGGGTTAGACAACCAATGCAGCATTTTTTATATTCTAAACCAGATTTTGATATTACTTCTCATAGATTTTTCCTACTTCCTGTACATCAATGCAAAATATATCAGTCACTACAAAATCCTACTTCTTTGCACTTTTAAGTGAGCCTCTGCTGACAAGTAAATCTTTACAATCAAAGAATAAATGGAAATAAATGCATAAGGAAACACTAGGCATTATGTTATAGGTGTCTCATGGGGAAAAATATATCATGCTTTAAAAGTAACTCAGGAATCTTTTAAAATTAATTTACGCTTTTTAAAATAATTTCCTTTTTCTCTATGTGTAGCCTTTCATCCCAGTTCTTTTATCTCACTTTCCTGCTGCTAGTAGATATTCTCCAGCCATGCCTGAGGAGTCTGGCTGCATTTAACTTACCAAGCAGTGCATTATCTTGTCCTAAAGAAAAACTACAACTCTCCATCTTCAAAAAAGCAGCTGACTATATATGCAGAGGGTGTAGTGCATGACTCCTTCTTTGGGGTTTGGGGTTTTTTTACTATTTGACATTTTGCCATCTAAAAATGATGAATTTTTTCAACCCCTTCATCTAGGGTCTCTGGTCCACAGTGGTGGCCAGATGCAACAGTGGCTAAATTCCTCATACAAACATTTAAGATGGGTGGATTGAATCATTCTTTAGAAGAGTATCTCTGTCTTCAGAAGATATAAAGATACCACCATACCTCTGCTTTTCAATGCCTCTGTTCTCTGTTGCCTTTTATTCCCAGCTCTGAGATTTACTCTACCATACTCAAAAGAGGTACTTCCACCAGTGTATGAAGCAGATTGGTACACTCCTTAAATGTATTTCAGTGAATATTTTTCTTGTAATATAACTTCTATTATAACTTCTAGTTTTCTTGGATCTTTCACTTCTGTTCTTGAAACTTAGTATGTAACTCCAGAATCACAGAAATTTCCTCATCACCTCCTCCTGACTCTCACCTTTGCATTTTTCAGGGAGGACTTGATTCTAACAATCAGATTTCCAAGGCAATATTCCCCCACCGTTCCCTGGTATTTTTTGTGATTTGGGTCTGAAACTTTTGATTTAACAAGGACATCTCACACCATGGTATTCTGCCTTATTTCAATGATACACAAATGTGAATTCCAGTTTCAAATTAATTACTTGTGCAATGAAAATGGATGATTCTACTTCATGACTTAACACTGTAAATCCTCTTTATACTCTCGAAACTCTTTAAACTCCTTTGACTGAGATCTGTAACATTAAATGCTCAAATAGGTAAATTAAAATTTTTGATGCTGGTTGATAATTTCTATGTCACTCATAATTTAATAATGTTCCTGTTCGGATTAGAACACAAAATGAAAATGTGTGTGGCAGAATATTCAACTGCAAAGAAGGCAAAGGACATAAATATGAAAGGAAACTAAGTAAACAAAAGACTTCTTTCTAGTGCAAAAATCTTAGTTAATTGTGCTGCTACTGTGAGACAAACCTTTGACTGAATCTGAATGTAACGGTTAGTGTCTAAGGAAGCTTTAAGACCTACCACAGCCCAAACCCTCAGTGCTTTCCGTCATGCACTTCTGAAGAAAAAGGGTTGTTTCTTCTGGAGTGACATAGCCTATGGGTTTTCCTTGAGCAGCTCTAGGACTTTGTTTTTAATTTACTCTTTAATGTCTTTTTTTCTTTTCATCCCTTTTCCATCCTCTAAAAAGGTGCAACCCCACCAAGGTATTGGAAGCAGAGTATGTTCCTTAACTGTGTCTCAGATTCTTCACTACAATTTAAATAACATGTCAATGATACAAACATAAATTATATCAAACTGAGCATGTTTTCTAAGTGTGCAGAAAAGATACTGGCTATAGACACCCAGAAGCTGAAGGTGACTGAAGGATCTCAAGTATGGTGAATTTGCTTTGTTGCAAGGGAAAGATCCAGAGTTTCTAAGCTAGGACCTGCAAAGCTAAACTTGCTGCTTGACTAATCTTCCTCAGTCTTATCTAGCAGTTGAAAAAGAGTGGACAGAACTTCTTGCAGGTTAAGTGCGAAAATTAACTTAGTTCCTGCACTCTCAATTCAATTGCAGACCACTAAAAGTCAATATGATCATGTTAAAATGTGCAGTTATGAGGCTTTTGGGGAGAAGCGTCTCTTCTGAATTCTAACTGAGCACTGAGAAATCCTGGACATGGCACAATCATTGCTCAGAGAACAAGAAACTTTCACACTCAAACAGCGAGACACATTGGGTGAGATCTTTGACTTCAGCACAGGTTGTTTTTGTTATTTTCTCCCCCATAAAGCACCTCAGCTGTCTTCCAGCAGCTGTTCCAGAAGTCTTAAGGTGGATTATCCTTATTATATCTGTTTCCTTTGTGCACCTATCTTGGATATCACAAGTTATATAAGATGACATAATAAATCTCTTCTGACTCATGCCTAGCAAATATAGCTCATCTTGCACTAGGGACAGCACTTGATTTGGATGATAGTTTTGGTCATGGAGGTTCACTGACAGACATAATATTCCATTAAGGCTTTAAAAGGTGTAACCATGTTTCAAGATGGCTTGTTTCTATCATGGTATCAGCCTCAGTGATTCTGCTCCTGAAATGAACACACAAATTCTGTAAAAATGAAACATTCACACACAGTACAAGTTCTCAGGATTAATCACTTCCACCCTTTTCTAAGAGTTGGTTCTCCTCACAAAAGTGCCACCCGTGGAAGTGATTTTCCATGATCTTTCTGAATATCCAAGTATACCAGCTTGATGCTTTTTCAGCATTTTGCTAAAATTTTTGTTGGTTTTTGTTGGTTCACTGCAACTACACATTTTCCAATTTTTTCCATAACTAAATAAAATTAACATTGCACTTGCAGCAGTTTTTGCCTCAGGAAGAGCTCTGAAGTACCACAGTTATGGCAGCTGCCTCATATAACTAACTGGTAAGATTTTAAGCAAGGAATGATTATTCTGTTTTCAGAAGTTATGCCTGTTAATATGACTCCTGCCGACAATATTCTGTACTTTAAGTAAGGTACTTAATGGCTGCTGACAATCTATACCGACCAGACTAAAAACTTACTATTTTTAATAAACAGACTAGCAGCAGTAAACCTACAGAGACCACCTAAACAATATCTGTTGACTGGCAGAGAGAATCAGCCCTAATCTCACTTTTGTTTGCCAGCAATCACTTTGGCTTCTTTGGCAGTTTTCTCTGTAGCTTCAAGTGCAAACTGAACTTTGAAAAGAACAAAGTGCTAGATAAATTTAGGAAGATTGTCCAAGACTCCTTGGGTTCTGTGAAACAATTTTAATGCAGCAGTCTGAAACTTGGCTTCTGTCTGAAAACAGTTTTGAGTCACATCAGGAGGGATAACACAAGTTTCCCCCTCCTCACCCCAGCAAGTGCAGGGTGACTTTGTGACTGCTATTACAATTTTAATCTCCAAATCAGGTGCTCAAAACCTACAGAAAAACTGTAACATGTAAATATATATATATATATATATATATATATATATATATATATATATAACCTAGAATAACAGATTAGGAAATTAAAATGTAGTCAGGCGAAGTTGAAGGAATTGAAAGGGAGTCTTTGCTGTTACACTCTTTCTTGGCAAATAATTCCATAAAATACTGATGAAAAATGCATGAGATGCGTCAGGGAGTTTCTCACCACCCACTGCACTAGTTCATTTAAAATGCTTCCCCTCACTTGGGAAGAGCTGAAATTGCAGCCATGGTTATTAATAGCTCCAAAGGGGATCTGAAGTAATTTGTCTCTGGAAGGTGTTTGAAGTCCATAGCAACTTTTTTCCTCCTTCTATGCTTTGAGTAAATGAGATGAAATCCACTTGTCATCCTCCATTTCAAGAACTGAAGAACTGCCACTCATCTACCTCTAAGGGCAGAAGACATAGAAGATAATTAAGCACAATAAAGCAGTGTGGAAGGCAAAGATCACAGCAAAATTCTTCTAAAAGCACGGCAGAGAAATGTATAGTGCCACTTTTGATGGCATCTGTTCAGTGAATCACACAGCACCTGGGCTCTCAGTGGTGCAATTTTTTTTTTTTAGTTTGTTTTTAATACAACCCCTCATATTATAACATTGCCATGATATCCATATGAAGTAGTTTTGTGTAAAAAAAAGGCTAACTGGTAACTCAAGAGTACAGTAGAGACCATATTTAGCAGTTGGGAGTAAATCAGAACGTAGGAGGATAAATGCATAAGACTTATAACGGTAATTGATATGAAGAGACAAACAGAACAGGAGAATTAGGAAGTCTGTCATCTTCTGCTACTTTTTATGACCAGATTCCATGTATTTTCCTGCTGTGTTATCCATAAGTAGTAACATTCATAACCATTATGTGTTATCAAAGCCACTCTTAGTATTAGAGTGAATTATGTCCTTCTGTAACATTTTCTTATTAAAATGAGCTACCTACCGCAAGAAACAAAATGTAACACATTTCCTGTCAAACATATGCCATCTTCCAAGTCATGCAAAGATTTAGCCATGTAACGTTGGTTGCTGTGGACTGAAAAGACTTAAGTTCCCCAGGATTTAATTCATGAATATTTGAGAGATGACCCTCTATTTATTACTTTATTTCATTCTTTGCCTTGTAATAAGAGGCTTTTCACTATTCAGGATCATATTATGAAATAATGATGCTTTGTTTCATTGAAACATTTTTCATTACTCATTCAGAGCTATCAACTATCAACATACTATGCATTCATTGGTACCCATGAAACAACTTCTGTTGTATTTTATGTCTCCAATTATATAAGGTAACATCCCAGATTCACTGCAGCAAAATGGAGTATATTTCTGGCTCAAGAATTCAGAGTTTATGAAAGTTCTACTTCAATCTACAGATATTTCATCTGCCTTAAAACTTCTTGGGTCAATATTGTTATTTATTTCCATTAAAAATAGAACAGACACTCTTTTAGACGTATAACAAAACTCTGGTAGTGGGTTTGAGCCATTATAACAATTCTACACCCTAAAAGATTCTGATTTCATGAACGTTATCTCTACATTTTCTTGTTATTGGTGCTGTTGTATTGCTCTATTTTACATTGTTCTTGCAGACTAATCTTGTCTAAAATATGTGTTTATTACTTTAAAGTACCAATTTACCTAATGAGAGCAAGAGAGCATAAAAAAAATGAGGAAGAAATTAAGAAACATTTATTAATTACTAATACTTGTTAGCAGTGACAAATACCTTTTTTCCGTGAAGGCTT
Organism: Phylloscopus whistleri; assembly: GCA_017589585.1. Lineage (NCBI taxonomy): Eukaryota > Metazoa > Chordata > Aves > Passeriformes > Phylloscopidae > Phylloscopus > Phylloscopus whistleri. The sequence continues at coordinate 9,531,282 of JADMLD010000759.1, read as the reverse complement.
AGGCCAGTAAACCTGAGAGAAAGGAACCCTGTGATCATACAATGCACGATTGACACTGCTGGAAATCTAGAATGAGGAAATCAGTTGAAGGCACTGGGTCTGTATATAAGCATGGATCCCTACCACAGAGATGCATGTATAGACATTAAGGATGAGAAATCTAAGCTAATTAATATACTTAAGTACTGCAATTGCATTTCTCTACTTTTCGTTTGGAATTTGCAGACAAACAAAAGCAAATAAATCTTCATACTACATCTTGTCAAACACCTAGAGAGCAGATTGTGATGTCATTGTGTTGGAGTCCAGGGCATTCCTTTGGCTGCCCTGGACTGTTAGAGACTTGTACAGGGGGTTTAAAAGATTTACAGGGGGGTCTGGGATTTGTACAGGGGGGGTTGGAGACCAGAGCCCAGAAAGGCACTGGCTTTTACTTAATCCATGGGAAAGACTTCCAACATTAAGAGAGGAGTTACAAGCCACTAAGTGTTATAAAGGGTAGTATAGTTTTTCACATTTGGGTTTCTAGAATAGGAGTGAATGGGGACAAGATGGAGGTCTTCTTCTTCGTCTCCATCTTCCGCTGCGATGGTGGCACAAAGTAGCTTTAGTGTAGAAGTAACCTGTTTAGTATAGAATGTAGATATTGGTTTGGAATTGTAAATAATAGACACGTAATAATCTGTATAAGAGATGATGAGCCTACGTCAGGGGCAGGAGTTGTCGCCTGATGCCCGTGCTGGGGAGACCTTGGCTGGGCACAGAGAAAAATGAAACGACAAGAAATAATAAACAACAAGAAAATCCTGGAAAAAGAACATCTGAAGACTCCGGTTTATTCCTGCGTCTGGCTTGGGGCTTTTCAGAGGGCAAAGGACACTAAACTACCCTAATCTCGCGTGAACCAGACCAAACCCGAGAACCGAGTCCCACGCGGGACCCAGGGCCTGAAAAATCAAACAAGCACCAACCCATTCCGGGCTGTCGAGGGTGCTTTGGCTGATTTAGTCATAAGGGAGCATAAGGGAGACTCCTCAGCAGGTCTTTCCACTTTATGACCCCTCAGTGGGTCTTCCTCTATTTGAGTATAACCCACTGCCAGCAGCCGGCAGTGCTCATGAAGACCCCTCACTAGCAGAGTAACGCTCTCGATTAATGTCAAACTGCGACAGGTTAATGTTGGAGGGTTGTCGGCGATAGCAGCTGACTGCAAGAATGCATTCCCAGCAACACACGGACAAGCTCCGATCAAATTCCTCAGCTCAGATAGGAATGCCAACAGGCATCCCTATGAGGAAGAAGACAGCTTCAGCCCATTGGTTGATCTCAGCAGTTGCAATGGAGTTTTCCCTAACTTTTCCCCCTATTCTCAACTTACTTCGGTATTATTTCTTTCTGTTTAGAAGTGACTTCATTAATAAATACTTTGTTTGCTGATGGGTGTAAAATTCTCTTGCTTCACTTTTAAAGATACAGTCAGAAAGAATACTGAGTGCACACCCAGCGGTGCGTGGTCATACCTTGGAGGTGGGTAACTTTGGGATACAGGTGTGCGTTAAGATTACAATTAGGGTGTCATCTGAGGAGAGTGATTTTGCCACAGCTGTTGGCTCAATAGCAAGACGTCTCCTATCTCCCCTGCTTGACAGGTGTTATGAAGCTTCTCAGCCTGCAGAGAGACCCTGACAACGCAGAGAACAGGGCAATCACCAACCCTATGAAGCTCAACATGGCAAAGTGCGGATTCTGCCCCAGGAATGGGGCAGCTCTGGATGCACAGACAGACTGGGGAATGAGATATTGGAAAGCAGCACGGCGGAAAGGGAGCTGGGGGTCCTGGTCGATGGCAAGTTGAACATGAGCCAGCAGTGCCCTGGCAGCCAGGAGGGCCACCTGTGTCCTGGAAGTGCATCAGGGGTGCATTGCCAGCAGGGCAAGGGAGGGGATTGTCCTGCTCTCCTCTGCACTGGGGCAGCCTCACCTCGAGTGCTGGGGTGAGGTGTTTTGGGTGCTACAATAAAAGAAAGATATAAAGCTATGAGAGAGTGCCTAAATGAGGGCAACCAAGATGGTGAAGGGCCTTGAGGAGAAGCTGTATGACGAGTGGCTGAGGTCACTTGGTCTGTTCAGCCTGGGGGCGACTGAGGGGAGACCTCATTGCAGTTACAACTTCCTCATGAGGGGATCTCTTCTCTGTGATGACCAGTGACAGGACACGAGGGAATGGCCTGAAGTTGTGTCAGGGAAGGTTTAGGTTGGATATTAGAAAAAGGTTGGTTGGGCAACAGATTCCCCAGGGAAGTGGTCACAGCACCAATCCCGTCACAGTTCAAGATTTTTTCAACAATATTCTCTAGCACGTGGTGCGACTCCTGGGCACGTCCTGTGCAGGGCTCAGAGCTGGGCTCAATGATCCTCGTGGGTGCCTTCAAACTTAGCTTCTTCTGTGATTCTGTGAAATCACAGCTCAGTGGAGGTTTGTGCTGCACCTCGGCAGCAGGCAGACACCTCAGAAAATGTCCTTGTTGCATCTGTCATCTTATTGAGTGTTTTTAATTTCCACTCACTTACAAAAGATGAATATGGAGCTGCAGCCAGAAGCATTTTGATATGGGAAGATATTCAGCCCAAAACACATAGTCTTCCTAATATAGAGCACAAGCAATAGGAGCAAGGAGAGGCTGTTAATAAGTTATAACAAAGTGGTTTATCACTGTAGCATAGAACAAAAACTGTAGCCAAACTTACCGGAAAGCCTCCTACAGTGCAATTGTTACACCTTCCAGTCACTCTCAGGTAACACAAACCTGCTCCACAGGTTGTGTCCCAGGCATGTGGTTTTTAAACGAGATTTTTTTTTTTTTTTTTTTTTTTTAAATCACTGCTGTGCAATCCCCAGTTTTTTACTGGAAAGATTTTCCATTATGAATTAGAGTGAATCAATTCTAAGCATCATTATGAAATTTTCATCAATTCCTTGAAACTGCATTTGTCGCACTGCAAAATGACACAATGAAATTTAAATTTTGCACATTTTTTAAATTTCTGTGAAATCGTTAGGATTTTATGAACAAATCTACGTGAAGAATTTGTCTAAAGTTCATGTATTTCAGACTCAGATTTGTAGAGTGATTTGCTTGACCTGATCCATTCACCTTCAGTTCTTCAGCACCTCCACCATTTCCTAGTTTATGTAGGAGCTATTTCTTTGTTTCCTCCAAGCAGATGCGGGCTCACCGTGCCATCCTTTGTGCAAACCAAAAACTTGGTGCTTTCCCATCTCAGTAGTTCAGAGTAGCTCATGCCAGGGAGGGCTCACTGACCAAACTTGGCAGCGTGCTCGGCCACCTCTGCCCACCGGGAGAGCAGCCTGGTGCCGACCCAGATCACGAGCAGACCAAGCCTCCACGGGCCTGCAGTGCACAATGGATTAGACTCCACCTGCACCTCTGCCCAGCTGCGGGAGACTTCGTGCCAGCAGGGACAGTCAGAGTGTGATTAACCAACAGTTTTGTCTGTGACGCCAGACACGAGGGAAAGTACTGTGAACACAGCAAGGTAGGTAGGCTTTTGAAGGGGAGCTGCGATTTTCAATGTTGCAGTTAGAGAGGTTCTCCCGGAAAACTTTGGCAACTGTAGGACTGTATCTTTAGAAGATAAACCATTCCATGGCGCTTCTAGGGTCAGGAGTTTGAATTCTCTGCTTTTGTAGTCACTTCTGTCTGGACTCACCATAGCAGAGCTCTATCTGCCTGACTACCAACACCAGTTCATTGTGCAGCTGTCCACTTTCAACCAGGATTTGCTTACCACCAGTGTAACAGTAATTTGTACTATGGTATGGTTTTATTTGCACAGAAGTAAATTATTTGCCATATAGTTGCATTCATATGTCTTTGTACTAAGCCCAAGTGAAAAAAAAAACAAAAACAAAACAAAAAACAAAACCAAAAAAAGAACAAAACCCAAATGCAGTCTTCATAATGTCCAATTGAATGGGAGTGCTTGTGGAATACAAACATTTTAAAGGACATAGGTATTAAAGACTGAGTAACATGCCAAAAGGGGAGATTTCCTGGACCCTTAGTTTGGAGAGGTTTCCTTGAACCTTAGTATTCAATTGATCTGTCAGGAAAGGCAAGATCCTTGTGCCCAACCAGATTGTCAGCATTCTGTCAGGGGGACCCTTCACTGACCAGTCAGGGTGGCAGAATCCTGTGGGAATTCGGCTCTCTGGCCATCCTCTCTGCTTTTAGCTATTCCCAGCGTCCTCGTCCCATAGAGCCTGGCTCTGCCAAGCACCACTGGCTTCTCTGGGTGCCAAAGGGTGGCCAACGGTGGAGGCACGGTGGTGCGAGGGACAGTGATCTTCCTTTTGCTGGGATTGCTGGGGACAGCTTGGAGCAGAACAATATCCGTGAGAGGTGGCGCTGGATGGGATTCATCCTGATGTGTTCCAGCAAGAAGGCCCTAAATCACCTTTCCAAGGTCCTGAAAGCCCCAGGAGGTCCGTGCTGGCTCAGTGCTCTCCAGGTGTATCTGACTTGACACGGAGGGCTTGGAACTTTCCAACCCTGTTAATCTAATCTTGATAGCAGGAAAAATGGTGGAGAAGGTCACGCTTGGCACTGCTGGGAAGCGACGGAAGGATACGCCAGTGTCAGCCATGGGCAGTGTGAGAGAACGGAGAGGAATCCCTGTCTACCTGATGGATTATCCCGCTGCCATAACGTCACCTGGCTGAGGGGTGATGGGAAGGCAGTGCAGGTTCTATTTCAGGATTTGAAGAGGAGTTTTGCTCCTGTCCCTCAGAGAATCCTCCTGGAGCAGGAGTCCAGGTGTGAGATGAATGGGGACAGGGTGTGCTGGCTGAAGAACTGGCTGATGTAGTGGTTTTCAATGGAATAGGATCCATTTTGTTCCCAGCAAGTGGCACAGAGCTGGGTTTGGATTCAGGATGGGAAAGTAGTGGATAGCACACAGATGGTTTGGATGTTGCTGAGCAGGGCTGGTCCTGTTCAAGGACTTGACAGTGTCCCATTGGACAATCCACGTCCCATGTTCTGCCAGCAGGGAGGTGACCCCATCACCATTGCCCTCCTCATCCCAGTGTCCTACTGAGACACGGATCTTCCACGCCCTCTGCTCCAGAGGGCTCTCCAGTGCCCACACGGAGCCCCTTTGCAGCAATGCGGGCCCCCGAGGCGGGCGGGGCTGTGACGGCACAAAGGGGCTGAGCGCTGGTGTCAGGCAGGGCTTGATGTCACACAGCTGTCCTGGCCACAGCACTGTGACATCACCGCGCCAGGCCTATATAAGCCGGGCCAGCCCTCGCAGCCGCCAGTGCAGTCGCGCTGGGACGTGCCGGAGCCATGGCTGACGGAGGCGTCCTGACGGCTGCGCTTGCGCTGCTGCTGCTGCTGGCCGCTGTGGCTGTCTGCTGGGCCCTTGGCCAGCGGCAACCACGGAGGCGGCAGGCAGCAGCGCCGAAGAGACGCGAGCGCCCCGGGGTGCGGCCCAGAGGCTCACGGAGAATGCGAGGAGTCCCTGCGGCTCCCAGCTGCTCCAGGCCTCGGGCCACCCCTGGCAAGCGGCCGGGTGCTCCCGCCAGCCCCCCGGAGGGCTCCTGCAGCTGCGGCCCCTGCGTGGCAGTGGCCCGAGAGCTGCAGGACCTGATGATGTTGCTTTGGGCTGGCAATGGGATATCTGGGCCGCTCTCCTCTGGGATGTGGCAGGCGTTATGGAAAGAACTGGAGGAGCTGGGGAACCGAGGCCACCTGCCCTGCTGCGGCTCGTCCAGCACCTCCAAATGCCGCCATCCCTTCAAGAGGCTGCTCCCATTCTCCATCCCTGGGAGAGCCTCGACCTTTGCAAGGATGGCACACCACCAGAGACCCGCCATCCATGCAAGGAGCTCAGGCTGTCAGAGAACGTCCATCCTGCCAGGAGCCTCCACCATCTCTGACAGCCTCCATCCCTCGGAGAGGCTCAATGAGACCTGTCAGCCTGCGGAAGGCGCAGAGCCCGCGGACAGGTCTCCCAGCTCCCTTGGACTCCTGGACACCGACAACACGGGCACAACCCTGGCGGTCGACGTGGCCGGGGAAAGCCCGCAAGTCCAGGTGGGAGCCCAGCCCGAGCCAGGGGAGCCATCCCAGGAGCAGGTGGTGGAGCAGCAAGTGTCCTGGAGCCAACAGTCAGCGGCCCACAGCTCCCAGGACACTGTGCAGGCTGTGCCAGCTGGCAACAGCCCGTGCCTGGAGGTGGAGACGATCCTTGAGACACCGAGGAGCTCCCTCCATCTCCAGGAAGCTGCTCCAACAGAGCCACCAACCAGCAGTGAGGAATTGCTAGAAGCAGGTGAGATCTTCTGAGGAGCTGTCTGAGGCTCCCCTGGGGCTCTTGAGGGGCGCGCATACCCAGGCCAGGCCAGGGCCTCTGAGAGCAGCCCAGGTCCTGGCTCTTTTCAGTGCCTCTGCTGCCAGGCCTTCAGAAAACCCCTCTCTGGTTTGCAGCCGCTCCTGGGACCCCCCTGCGCGAAGCCTCGGGCTGTAGCCCCGGCGTTCCAGAAGAGCAGAGTCCAGCCCAGGACGCCGGGGACAGCGACGGTGCCGCCCTGCCCCGCCGCACTGCGGCTCCTGCAGCCGCCTCTGCCCCGGCTCGGCTGCAGGCCACCCCCAGGGCTGCAAGGCGGTGGCCGCTGCCCGACGCCTTGCAGCAGGAAGCAGGTCGGAGCAAGGTGGCCCACGGTGGCTGGGCCCGCTTCCCTGGCGGGCACTTGGGGGGTTGGTGGGCGCAAGGCTGACGGCTGGCTCTTGGCCGCAGGGCAAACAGAGGAGCTGCAGGAGGCGTACCAGCTGGGCCCGCAGCTGGGCAGCGGTGGCTGCGGCACCGTTTTCTCAGGCACCCGCCTGTCAGACGGGAGCCCGGTAAGTGGCTGGGGCGGCCGGGCACAGGAGAAGGCTGAGGGGTGGGGCGGGGCAGGGCTTGAGCTCAGCCCCCCTCTCTCGATGGCTTGCAGGTGGCCATCAAGATCGTGGCCCGGGAGAACGTCGTGGAGTGGGTCGAGCTGGTGAGTGAGCGGGGCCAGCGGGACAGAGCGGGCCGCGGCGGGCAGGGATTAGCCCTGGGGCCCGAGGGTGGTTGGCGGGGGGAGCGGGGCCTGGGCTCGGCGTGCGAGCCCGAGCACGGTGGGCCCGGGAATGCCAAACACCGGTGGTTTTGGGGGCACCTGCCAAGCATCCCCTGGGCGGGAGGACTCTCAAGCACCAGCGAGGCTGCCCAAACGGGGCGCTGGGGCATCCCAGGCAGGGGACAGCGGAGCCATCGGGCCTGCTGGAGGCATTGTCTGCTCCTCACAGCCCGACGGCACCCGTGTTCCCATGGAGATTGTGCTGATGGAGAAGGTGGGCTCTGGCTGCCAGAACATCATCCAGCTCCTCGACTGGTTCGAGATGCCTGAGGGCTTCATGCTGGTGATGGAGCGTCCGGAGCGGTCCCAGGATCTCTTGCACATCCTGCGGCAGCAAGAGTTCCTGTCCGAGGAGGCGGCGCGCTGGCTTTTCCGCCAGGTGCTGGATGCCGTGAGGCACTGCACCGCCTGCGGCGTCCTGCACCGGGACATCAAGCCAAGCAACCTCCTCGTGAACCCGGACACTGGCGCCCTGAAGCTCATCGACTTCGGATGCGGCACCTTTCTCCAGGAGCAGGCCTTTACGGAATTTGCGGGTGAGCCCAGGCCCGGGCCCTGCTCCCAGTGCCAGGCGCTGCACGGCCCCATTCCCTCCTCGGCCGTGGGCTGCGGCACTCAGCCGGCTGCCGGCTGCCCCGTGGCACGGGGCAGATGCTGTGGCCCAGGAGCCGGCTGGGGGGGCGCTGCAAGAGCCAGGCCCGGCCCCTGGGCTGGGCAGGCCCGCAAGGGCTCGGGCTGCTCCGCTGGCCTTCTCTGCCTTGCAGAACGGGTTCTCGGCTTTGGCCAATTGTCTGGGGGACGCAGGGTGGCCTTTGGGGGAAGTTGTGGCTGCCGGTGCAGCCCCTCCCTCTGCCAGGGGGCTGGCGCCAGGCTCTGGAAGCCAGCGGCCCGCACCTGGACAGCGCTGCCCGTGTCCCCTAGGAACACGCATGTACAGCCCACCCGAGTGGATCTGCATCGGCTGCTACCACGGCCATGCGGCGACCATCTGGTCCCTGGGTGTGCTGCTCTACGTCATGGTCTGCGGGGACATGCCCTTCAAGGAAGACCGTGACGTCGTGTCGGGGCAGCTCTTCTTCAGGGAGCAGGTCTCTCCAGGTGGGTATGTGGCCTCAGGAAGGCCGGGGCTTTGGCAGACGGCCCGGCGCAGCCCAGCAGGGCCCTGACGCAGCTCCGTGCGAGGTCGATCTGCCCTCAAGGGCCGGCTGCGGGAGGGGGCCCGTGACGGGCTGGGTGTGGCACGCCGGGCTGAAGGAGGCGGCGCCTGTTCTGCCGGGCCGCTGTCCCGCCAAGGGCAGCTCTGAGCGCACGCGGCCTGGCCCGGGTTCTGCAGGCGCCGGCAGCAGCCGGGCAGGAGCCTTGTGCAAGTGACCGGCGCTCTGCGCCTTCTCTCCCCAGAGTGCCGACACCTGATCCGCTGGTGCTTGTCCAAGCGCCCCGCGGACCGGCCGCAGCTGGAGCAGATCTTGCGCCACCGCTGGGTGCAGGGCAGGCGTCTTTGAGGCCTCGGTGGAGCGTCTGCAGCACCCAGCGACCGAGTGTTGGAGTCCAGGGCATTCCTTTGGCTGCCCTGGACTGTTAGAGACTTGTACAGGGGGTTTAAAAGATTTACAGGGGGGTCTGGGATTTGTACAGGGGGGGTTGGAGACCAGAGCCCAGAAAGGCACTGGCTTTTACTTAATCCATGGGAAAGACTTCCAACATTAAGAGAGGAGTTACAAGCCACTAAGTGTTATAAAGGGTAGTATAGTTTTTCACATTTGGGTTTCTAGAATAGGAGTGAATGGGGACAAGATGGAGGTCTTCTTCTTCGTCTCCATCTTCCGCTGCGATGGTGGCACAAAGTAGCTTTAGTGTAGAAGTAACCTGTTTAGTATAGAATGTAGATATTGGTTTGGAATTGTAAATAATAGACACGTAATAATCTGTATAAGAGATGATGAGCCTACGTCAGGGGCAGGAGTTGTCGCCTGATGCCCGTGCTGGGGAGACCTTGGCTGGGCACAGAGAAAAATGAAACGACAAGAAATAATAAACAACAAGAAAATCCTGGAAAAAGAACATCTGAAGACTCCGGTTTATTCCTGCGTCTGGCTTGGGGCTTTTCAGAGGGCAAAGGACACTAAACTACCCTAATCTCGCGTGAACCAGACCAAACCCGAGAACCGAGTCCCACGCGGGACCCAGGGCCTGAAAAATCAAACAAGCACCAACCCATTCCGGGCTGTCGAGGGTGCTTTGGCTGATTTAGTCATAAGGGAGCATAAGGGAGACTCCTCAGCAGGTCTTTCCACTTTATGACCCCTCAGTGGGTCTTCCTCTATTTGAGTATAACCCACTGCCAGCAGCCGGCAGTGCTCATGAAGACCCCTCACTAGCAGAGTAACGCTCTCGATTAATGTCAAACTGCGACAGGTTAATGTTGGAGGGTTGTCGGCGATAGCAGCTGACTGCAAGAATGCATTCCCAGCAACACACGGACAAGCTCCGATCAAATTCCTCAGCTCAGATAGGAATGCCAACAGGCATCCCTATGAGGAAGAAGACAGCTTCAGCCCATTGGTTGATCTCAGCAGTTGCAATGGAGTTTTCCCTAACTTTTCCCCCTATTCTCAACTTACTTCGGTATTATTTCTTTCTGTTTAGAAGTGACTTCATTAATAAATACTTTGTTTGCTGATGGGTGTAAAATTCTCTTGCTTCACTTTTAAAGATACAGTCAGAAAGAATACTGAGTGCACACCCAGCGGTGCGTGGTCATACCTTGGAGGTGGGTAACTTTGGGATACAGGTGTGCGTTAAGATTACAATTAGGGTGTCATCTGAGGAGAGTGATTTTGCCACAGCTGTTGGCTCAATAGCAAGACGTCTCCTATCTCCCCTGCTTGACAGGTGTTATGAAGCTTCTCAGCCTGCAGAGAGACCCTGACAACGCAGAGAACAGGGCAATCACCAACCCTATGAAGCTCAACATGGCAAAGTGCGGATTCTGCCCCAGGAATGGGGCAGCTCTGGATGCACAGACAGACTGGGGAATGAGATATTGGAAAGCAGCACGGCGGAAAGGGAGCTGGGGGTCCTGGTCGATGGCAAGTTGAACATGAGCCAGCAGTGCCCTGGCAGCCAGGAGGGCCACCTGTGTCCTGGAAGTGCATCAGGGGTGCATTGCCAGCAGGGCAAGGGAGGGGATTGTCCTGCTCTCCTCTGCACTGGGGCAGCCTCACCTCGAGTGCTGGGGTGAGGTGTTTTGGGTGCTACAATAAAAGAAAGATATAAAGCTATGAGAGAGTGCCTAAATGAGGGCAACCAAGATGGTGAAGGGCCTTGAGGAGAAGCTGTATGACGAGTGGCTGAGGTCACTTGGTCTGTTCAGCCTGGGGGCGACTGAGGGGAGACCTCATTGCAGTTACAACTTCCTCATGAGGGGATCTCTTCTCTGTGATGACCAGTGACAGGACACGAGGGAATGGCCTGAAGTTGTGTCAGGGAAGGTTTAGGTTGGATATTAGAAAAAGGTTGGTTGGGCAACAGATTCCCCAGGGAAGTGGTCACAGCACCAATCCCGTCACAGTTCAAGATTTTTTCAACAATATTCTCTAGCACGTGGTGCGACTCCTGGGCACGTCCTGTGCAGGGCTCAGAGCTGGGCTCAATGATCCTCGTGGGTGCCTTCAAACTTAGCTTCTTCTGTGATTCTGTGAAATCACAGCTCAGTGGAGGTTTGTGCTGCACCTCGGCAGCAGGCAGACACCTCAGAAAATGTCCTTGTTGCATCTGTCATCTTATTGAGTGTTTTTAATTTCCACTCACTTACAAAAGATGAATATGGAGCTGCAGCCAGAAGCATTTTGATATGGGAAGATATTCAGCCCAAAACACATAGTCTTCCTAATATAGAGCACAAGCAATAGGAGCAAGGAGAGGCTGTTAATAAGTTATAACAAAGTGGTTTATCACTGTAGCATAGAACAAAAACTGTAGCCAAACTTACCATAAAGCCTCCTACAGTGCAATTGTTACACCTTCCAGTCACTCTCAGGTAACACAAACCTGCTCCACAGGTTGTGTCCCAGGCATGTGGTTTTTAAACGAGATTTTTTTTTTTTTTTTTTTTTTTTTAAATCACTGCTGTGCAATCCCCAGTTTTTTACTGGAAAGATTTTCCATTATGAATTAGAGTGAATCAATTCTAAGCATCATTATGAAATTTTCATCAATTCCTTGAAACTGCATTTGTCGCACTGCAAAATGACACAATGAAATTTAAATTTTGCACATTTTTTAAATTTCTGTGAAATCGTTAGGATTTTATGAACAAATCTACGTGAAGAATTTGTCTAAAGTTCATGTATTTCAGACTCAGATTTGTAGAGTGATTTGCTTGACCTGATCCATTCACCTTCAGTTCTTCAGCACCTCCACCATTTCCTAGTTTATGTAGGAGCTATTTCTTTGTTTCCTCCAAGCAGATGCGGGCTCACCGTGCCATCCTTTGTGCAAACCAAAAACTTGGTGCTTTCCCATCTCAGTAGTTCAGAGTAGCTCATGCCAGGGAGGGCTCACTGACCAAACTTGGCAGCGTGCTCGGCCACCTCTGCCCACCGGGAGAGCAGCCTGGTGCCGACCCAGATCACGAGCAGACCAAGCCTCCACAGGCCTGCAGTGCACAATGGATTAGACTCCACCTGCACCTCTGCCCAGCTGCGGGAGACTTCGTGCCAGCAGGGACAGTCAGAGTGTGATTAACCAACAGTTTTGTCTGTGACGCCAGACACGAGGGAAAGTACTGTGAACACAGCAAGGTAGGTAGGCTTTTGAAGGGGAGCTGCGATTTTCAATGTTGCAGTTAGAGAGGTTCTCCCGGAAAACTTTGGCAACTGTAGGACTGTATCTTTAGAAGATAAACCATTCCATGGCGCTTCTAGGGTCAGGAGTGTGAATTCTCTGCTTTTGTAGTCACTTCTGTCTGGACTCACCATAGCAGAGCTCTATCTGCCTGACTACCAACACCAGTTCATTGTGCAGCTGTCCACTTTCAACCAGGATTTGCTTACCACCAGTGTAACAGTAATTTGTACTATGGTATGGTTTTATTTGCACAGAAGTAAATTATTTGCCATATAGTTGCATTCATATGTCTTTGTACTAAGCCCAAGTGAAAAAAAAAACAAAAACAAAACAAAAAACAAAACCAAAAAAAGAACAAAACCCAAATGCAGTCTTCATAATGTCCAATTGAATGGGAGTGCTTGTGGAATACAAACATTTTAAAGGACATAGGTATTAAAGACTGAGTAACATGCCAAAAGGGGAGATTTCCTGGACCCTTAGTTTGGAGAGGTTTCCTTGAACCTTAGTATTCAATTGATCTGTCAGGAAAGGCAAGATCCTTGTGCCCAACCAGATTGTCAGCATTCTGTCAGGGGGACCCTTCACTGACCAGTCAGGGTGGCAGAATCCTGTGGGAATTCGGCTCTCTGGCCATCCTCTCTGCTTTTAGCTATTCCCAGCGTCCTCGTCCCATAGAGCCTGGCTCTGCCAAGCACCACTGGCTTCTCTGGGTGCCAAAGGGTGGCCAACGGTGGAGGCACGGTGGTGCGAGGGACAGTGATCTTCCTTTTGCTGGGATTGCTGGGGACAGCTTGGAGCAGAACAATATCCGTGAGAGGTGGCGCTGGATGGGATTCATCCTGATGTGTTCCAGCAAGAAGGCCCTAAATCACCTTTCCAAGGTCCTGAAAGCCCCAGGAGGTCCGTGCTGGCTCAGTGCTCTCCAGGTGTATCTGACTTGACACGGAGGGCTTGGAACTTTCCAACCCTGTTAATCTAATCTTGATAGCAGGAAAAATGGTGGAGAAGGTCACGCTTGGCACTGCTGGGAAGCGACGGAAGGATACGCCAGTGTCAGCCATGGGCAGTGTGAGAGAACGGAGAGGAATCCCTGTCTACCTGATGGATTATCCCGCTGCCATAACGTCACCTGGCTGAGGGGTGATGGGAAGGCAGTGCAGGTTCTATTTCAGGATTTGAAGAGGAGTTTTGCTCCTGTCCCTCAGAGAATCCTCCTGGAGCAGGAGTCCAGGTGTGAGATGAATGGGGACAGGGTGTGCTGGCTGAAGAACTGGCTGATGTAGTGGTTTTCAATGGAATAGGATCCATTTTGTTCCCAGCAAGTGGCACAGAGCTGGGTTTGGATTCAGGATGGGAAAGTAGTGGATAGCACACAGATGGTTTGGATGTTGCTGAGCAGGGCTGGTCCTGTTCAAGGACTTGACAGTGTCCCATTGGACAATCCACGTCCCATGTTCTGCCAGCAGGGAGGTGACCCCATCACCATTGCCCTCCTCATCCCAGTGTCCTACTGAGACACGGATCTTCCACGCCCTCTGCTCCAGAGGGCTCTCCAGTGCCCACACGGAGCCCCTTTGCAGCAATGCGGGCCCCCGAGGCGGGCGGGGCTGTGACGGCACAAAGGGGCTGAGCGCTGGTGTCAGGCAGGGCTTGATGTCACACAGCTGTCCTGGCCACAGCACTGTGACATCACCGCGCCAGGCCTATATAAGCCGGGCCAGCCCTCGCAGCCGCCAGTGCAGTCGCGCTGGGACGTGCCGGAGCCATGGCTGACGGAGGCGTCCTGACGGCTGCGCTTGCGCTGCTGCTGCTGCTGGCCGCTGTGGCTGTCTGCTGGGCCCTTGGCCAGCGGCAACCACGGAGGCGGCAGGCAGCAGCGCCGAAGAGACGCGAGCGCCCCGGGGTGCGGCCCAGAGGCTCACGGAGAATGCGAGGAGTCCCTGCGGCTCCCAGCTGCTCCAGGCCTCGGGCCACCCCTGGCAAGCGGCCGGGTGCTCCCGCCAGCCCCCCGGAGGGCTCCTGCAGCTGCGGCCCCTGCGTGGCAGTGGCCCGAGAGCTGCAGGACCTGATGATGTTGCTTTGGGCTGGCAATGGGATATCTGGGCCGCTCTCCTCTGGGATGTGGCAGGCGTTATGGAAAGAACTGGAGGAGCTGGGGAACCGAGGCCACCTGCCCTGCTGCGGCTCGTCCAGCACCTCCAAATGCCGCCATCCCTTCAAGAGGCTGCTCCCATTCTCCATCCCTGGGAGAGCCTCGACCTTTGCAAGGATGGCACACCACCAGAGACCCGCCATCCATGCAAGGAGCTCAGGCTGTCAGAGAACGTCCATCCTGCCAGGAGCCTCCACCATCTCTGACAGCCTCCATCCCTCGGAGAGGCTCAATGAGACCTGTCAGCCTGCGGAAGGCGCAGAGCCCGCGGACAGGTCTCCCAGCTCCCTTGGACTCCTGGACACCGACAACACGGGCACAACCCTGGCGGTCGACGTGGCCGGGGAAAGCCCGCAAGTCCAGGTGGGAGCCCAGCCCGAGCCAGGGGAGCCATCCCAGGAGCAGGTGGTGGAGCAGCAAGTGTCCTGGAGCCAACAGTCAGCGGCCCACAGCTCCCAGGACACTGTGCAGGCTGTGCCAGCTGGCAACAGCCCGTGCCTGGAGGTGGAGACGATCCTTGAGACACCGAGGAGCTCCCTCCATCTCCAGGAAGCTGCTCCAACAGAGCCACCAACCAGCAGTGAGGAATTGCTAGAAGCAGGTGAGATCTTCTGAGGAGCTGTCTGAGGCTCCCCTGGGGCTCTTGAGGGGCGCGCATACCCAGGCCAGGCCAGGGCCTCTGAGAGCAGCCCAGGTCCTGGCTCTTTTCAGTGCCTCTGCTGCCAGGCCTTCAGAAAACCCCTCTCTGGTTTGCAGCCGCTCCTGGGACCCCCCTGCGCGAAGCCTCGGGCTGTAGCCCCGGCGTTCCAGAAGAGCAGAGTCCAGCCCAGGACGCCGGGGACAGCGACGGTGCCGCCCTGCCCCGCCGCACTGCGGCTCCTGCAGCCGCCTCTGCCCCGGCTCGGCTGCAGGCCACCCCCAGGGCTGCAAGGCGGTGGCCGCTGCCCGACGCCTTGCAGCAGGAAGCAGGTCGGAGCAAGGTGGCCCACGGTGGCTGGGCCCGCTTCCCTGGCGGGCACTTGGGGGGTTGGTGGGCGCAAGGCTGACGGCTGGCTCTTGGCCGCAGGGCAAACAGAGGAGCTGCAGGAGGCGTACCAGCTGGGCCCGCAGCTGGGCAGCGGTGGCTGCGGCACCGTTTTCTCAGGCACCCGCCTGTCAGACGGGAGCCCGGTAAGTGGCTGGGGCGGCCGGGCACAGGAGAAGGCTGAGGGGTGGGGCGGGGCAGGGCTTGAGCTCAGCCCCCCTCTCTCGATGGCTTGCAGGTGGCCATCAAGATCGTGGCCCGGGAGAACGTCGTGGAGTGGGTCGAGCTGGTGAGTGAGCGGGGCCAGCGGGACAGAGCGGGCCGCGGCACGCAGGGATAAGCCCTGGGGCCCGAGGGTGGTTGGCGGGGGGAGCGGGGCCTGGGCTCGGCGTGCGAGCCCGAGCACGGTGGGCCCGGGAATGCCAAACACCGGTGGTTTTGGGGGCACCTGCCAAGCATCCCCTGGGCGGGAGGAATCTCAAGCACCAGCGAGGCTGCCCAAACGGGGCGCCTGGGGCATCCCAGGCAGGGGACAGCGGAGCCATCGGGCCTGCTGGAGGCATTGTCTGCTCCTCACAGCCCGACGGCACCCGTGTTCCCATGGAGATTGTGCTGATGGAGAAGGTGGGCTCTGGCTGCCAGAACATCATCCAGCTCCTCGACTGGTTCGAGATGCCTGAGGGCTTCATGCTGGTGATGGAGCGTCCGGAGCGGTCCCAGGATCTCTTGCACATCCTGCGGCAGCAAGAGTTCCTGTCCGAGGAGGCGGCGCGCTGGCTTTTCCGCCAGGTGCTGGATGCCGTGAGGCACTGCACCGCCTGCGGCGTCCTGCACCGGGACATCAAGCCAAGCAACCTCCTCGTGAACCCGGACACTGGCGCCCTGAAGCTCATCGACTTCGGATGCGGCACCTTTCTCCAGGAGCAGGCCTTTACGGAATTTGCGGGTGAGCCCAGGCCCGGGCCCTGCTCCCAGTGCCAGGCGCTGCACGGCCCCATTCCCTCCTCGGCCGTGGGCTGCGGCACTCAGCCGGCTGCCGGCTGCCCCGTGGCACGGGGCAGATGCTGTGGCCCAGGAGCCGGCTGGGGGGGCGCTGCAAGAGCCAGGCCCGGCCCCTGGGCTGGGCAGGCCCGCAAGGGCTCGGGCTGCTCCGCTGGCCTTCTCTGCCTTGCAGAACGGGTTCTCGGCTTTGGCCAATTGTCTGGGGGACGCAGGGTGGCCTTTGGGGGAAGTTGTGGCTGCCGGTGCAGCCCCTCCCTCTGCCAGGGGGCTGGCGCCAGGCTCTGGAAGCCAGCGGCCCGCACCTGGACAGCGCTGCCCGTGTCCCCTAGGAACACGCATGTACAGCCCACCCGAGTGGATCTGCATCGGCTGCTACCACGGCCATGCGGCGACCATCTGGTCCCTGGGTGTGCTGCTCTACGTCATGGTCTGCGGGGACATGCCCTTCAAGGAAGACCGTGACGTCGTGTCGGGGCAGCTCTTCTTCAGGGAGCAGGTCTCTCCAGGTGGGTATGTGGCCTCAGGAAGGCCGGGGCTTTGGCAGACGGCCCGGCGCAGCCCAGCAGGGCCCTGACGCAGCTCCGTGCGAGGTCGATCTGCCCTCAAGGGCCGGCTGCGGGAGGGGGCCCGTGACGGGCTGGGTGTGGCACGCCGGGCTGAAGGAGGCGGCGCCTGTTCTGCCGGGCCGCTGTCCCGCCAAGGGCAGCTCTGAGCGCACGCGGCCTGGCCCGGGTTCTGCAGGCGCCGGCAGCAGCCGGGCAGGAGCCTTGTGCAAGTGACCGGCGCTCTGCGCCTTCTCTCCCCAGAGTGCCGACACCTGATCCGCTGGTGCTTGTCCAAGCGCCCCGCGGACCGGCCGCAGCTGGAGCAGATCTTGCGCCACCGCTGGGTGCAGGGCAGGCGTCTTTGAGGCCTCGGTGGAGCGTCTGCAGCACCCAGCGACCGAGTGTTGGAGTCCAGGGCATTCCTTTGGCTGCCCTGGACTGTTAGAGACTTGTACAGGGGGTTTAAAAGATTTACAGGGGGGTCTGGGATTTGTACAGGGGGGGTTGGAGACCAGAGCCCAGAAAGGCACTGGCTTTTACTTAATCCATGGGAAAGACTTCCAACATTAAGAGAGGAGTTACAAGCCACTAAGTGTTATAAAGGGTAGTATAGTTTTTCACATTTGGGTTTCTAGAATAGGAGTGAATGGGGACAAGATGGAGGTCTTCTTCTTCGTCTCCATCTTCCGCTGCGATGGTGGCACAAAGTAGCTTTAGTGTAGAAGTAACCTGTTTAGTATAGAATGTAGATATTGGTTTGGAATTGTAAATAATAGACACGTAATAATCTGTATAAGAGATGATGAGCCTACGTCAGGGGCAGGAGTTGTCGCCTGATGCCCGTGCTGGGGAGACCTTGGCTGGGCACAGAGAAAAATGAAACGACAAGAAATAATAAACAACAAGAAAATCCTGGAAAAAGAACATCTGAAGACTCCGGTTTATTCCTGCGTCTGGCTTGGGGCTTTTCAGAGGGCAAAGGACACTAAACTACCCTAATCTCGCGTGAACCAGACCAAACCCGAGAACCGAGTCCCACGCGGGACCTGGGGCATCCCAGGCAAACAACACGGAGCCATCGGGCCTGCTGGGGCATTGGCTGCTCCTCACAGCCCGACGGCACCCGTGTTCCCATGGAGATTGTGCTGATGGAGAAGGTGGGCTCTGGCTGCCAGAACATCATCCAGCTCCTCGACAGGTTCGAGATGCCTGAGGGCTTCGATGCTGTGATGGAGCGTCCGGAGCGGTCCCAGGATCTCTTGCACAGCAGCGGCTGCAAGAATTCCTTCCGAGGACACGGCGCGCTGGCTTTTCCTCAGGTGCTGGATGCCGTGAGGCATCTGCACCGCCTGCGGCGTTCTGCACCGGGACTCAGCAAGCAACCTGGAGTGAACCCTAACTGGCCCCCTAAGCTCATCGACTTCGGATGCGGCACCTTTCTCCAGGAGTGAGGCCTTTACGAATTTGCGGGTGATGCCCGGCCCGGGCCTTGCTCACCAGTGTCAGGCTGCTGCACGGCCCCATTCCCTCCTCGGCCGTGGGCTGCGGCACTCAGCCGGCTGCCGGCTGCCCCGTGCACGGGGCAGATGCTGTGGCCCAGGAGCCGGCTGGGGGGGGCGCTGCAAGAGCCAGGCCCGGCCCCTGGGCTGGGCAGGCCCGCAAGGGCTCGGGCTGCTCCGCTGGCCTTCTCTGCCTTGCAGAACGGGTTCTCGGCTTTGGCCAATTGTCTGGGGGACGCAGGGTGGCCTTTGGGGGAAGTTGTGGCTGCCGGTGCAGCCCCTCCCTCTGCCAGGGGGCTGGCGCCAGGCTCTGGAAGCCAGCGGCCCGCACCTGGACAGCGCTGCCCGTGTCCCCTAGGAACACGCATGTACAGCCCACCCGAGTGGATCTGCATCGGCTGCTACCACGGCCATGCGGCGACCATCTGGTCCCTGGGTGTGCTGCTCTACGTCATGGTCTGCGGGGACATGCCCTTCAAGGAAGACCGTGACGTCGTGTCGGGGCAGCTCTTCTTCAGGGAGCAGGTCTCTCCAGGTGGGTATGTGGCCTCAGGAAGGCCGGGGCTTTGGCAGACGGCCCGGCGCAGCCCAGCAGGGCCCTGACGCAGCTCCGTGCGAGGTCGATCTGCCCTCAAGGGCCGGCTGCGGGAGGGGGCCCGTGACGGGCTGGGTGTGGCACGCCGGGCTGAAGGAGGCGGCGCCCTGTTCTGCCGGGCCGCTGTCCCGCCAAGGGCAGCTCTGAGCGCACGCGGCCTGGCCCGGGTTCTGCAGGCGCCGGCAGCAGCCGGGCAGGAGCCTTGTGCAAGTGACCGGCGCTCTGCGCCTTCTCTCCCCAGAGTGCCGACACCTGATCCGCTGGTGCTTGTCCAAGCGCCCCGCGGACCGGCCGCAGCTGGAGCAGATCTTGCGCCACCGCTGGGTGCAGGGCAGGCGTCTTTGAGGCCTCGGTGGAGCGTCTGCAGCACCCAGCGACCGAGTGTTGGAGTCCAGGGCATTCCTTTGGCTGCCCTGGACTGTTAGAGACTTGTACAGGGGGTTTAAAAGATTTACAGGGGGGTCTGGGATTTGTACAGGGGGGGTTGGAGACCAGAGCCCAGAAAGGCACTGGCTTTTACTTAATCCATGGGAAAGACTTCCAACATTAAGAGAGGAGTTACAAGCCACTAAGTGTTATAAAGGGTAGTATAGTTTTTCACATTTGGGTTTCTAGAATAGGAGTGAATGGGGACAAGATGGAGGTCTTCTTCTTCGTCTCCATCTTCCGCTGCGATGGTGGCACAAAGTAGCTTTAGTGTAGAAGTAACCTGTTTAGTATAGAATGTAGATATTGGTTTGGAATTGTAAATAATAGACACGTAATAATCTGTATAAGAGATGATGAGCCTACGTCAGGGGCAGGAGTTGTCGCCTGATGCCCGTGCTGGGGAGACCTTGGCTGGGCACAGAGAAAAATGAAACGACAAGAAATAATAAACAACAAGAAAATCCTGGAAAAAGAACATCTGAAGACTCCGGTTTATTCCTGCGTCTGGCTTGGGGCTTTTCAGAGGGCAAAGGACACTAAACTACCCTAATCTCGCGTGAACCAGACCAAACCCGAGAACCGAGTCCCACGCGGGACCCAGGGCCTGAAAAATCAAACAAGCACCAACCCATTCCGGGCTGTCGAGGGTGCTTTGGCTGATTTAGTCATAAGGGAGCATAAGGGAGACTCCTCAGCAGGTCTTTCCACTTTATGACCCCTCAGTGGGTCTTCCTCTATTTGAGTATAACCCACTGCCAGCAGCCGGCAGTGCTCATGAAGACCCCTCACTAGCAGAGTAACGCTCTCGATTAATGTCAAACTGCGACAGGTTAATGTTGGAGGGTTGTCGGCGATAGCAGCTGACTGCAAGAATGCATTCCCAGCAACACACGGACAAGCTCCGATCAAATTCCTCAGCTCAGATAGGAATGCCAACAGGCATCCCTATGAGGAAGAAGACAGCTTCAGCCCATTGGTTGATCTCAGCAGTTGCAATGGAGTTTTCCCTAACTTTTCCCCCTATTCTCAACTTACTTCGGTATTATTTCTTTCTGTTTAGAAGTGACTTCATTAATAAATACTTTGTTTGCTGATGGGTGTAAAATTCTCTTGCTTCACTTTTAAAGATACAGTCAGAAAGAATACTGAGTGCACACCCAGCGGTGCGTGGTCATACCTTGGAGGTGGGTAACTTTGGGATACAGGTGTGCGTTAAGATTACAATTAGGGTGTCATCTGAGGAGAGTGATTTTGCCACAGCTGTTGGCTCAATAGCAAGACGTCTCCTATCTCCCCTGCTTGACAGGTGTTATGAAGCTTCTCAGCCTGCAGAGAGACCCTGACAACGCAGAGAACAGGGCAATCACCAACCCTATGAAGCTCAACATGGCAAAGTGCGGATTCTGCCCCAGGAATGGGGCAGCTCTGGATGCACAGACAGACTGGGGAATGAGATATTGGAAAGCAGCACGGCGGAAAGGGAGCTGGGGGTCCTGGTCGATGGCAAGTTGAACATGAGCCAGCAGTGCCCTGGCAGCCAGGAGGGCCACCTGTGTCCTGGAAGTGCATCAGGGGTGCATTGCCAGCAGGGCAAGGGAGGGGATTGTCCTGCTCTCCTCTGCACTGGGGCAGCCTCACCTCGAGTGCTGGGGTGAGGTGTTTTGGGTGCTACAATAAAAGAAAGATATAAAGCTATGAGAGAGTGCCTAAATGAGGGCAACCAAGATGGTGAAGGGCCTTGAGGAGAAGCTGTATGACGAGTGGCTGAGGTCACTTGGTCTGTTCAGCCTGGGGGCGACTGAGGGGAGACCTCATTGCAGTTACAACTTCCTCATGAGGGGATCTCTTCTCTGTGATGACCAGTGACAGGACACGAGGGAATGGCCTGAAGTTGTGTCAGGGAAGGTTTAGGTTGGATATTAGAAAAAGGTTGGTTGGGCAACAGATTCCCCAGGGAAGTGGTCACAGCACCAATCCCGTCACAGTTCAAGATTTTTTCAACAATATTCTCTAGCACGTGGTGCGACTCCTGGGCACGTCCTGTGCAGGGCTCAGAGCTGGGCTCAATGATCCTCGTGGGTGCCTTCAAACTTAGCTTCTTCTGTGATTCTGTGAAATCACAGCTCAGTGGAGGTTTGTGCTGCACCTCGGCAGCAGGCAGACACCTCAGAAAATGTCCTTGTTGCATCTGTCATCTTATTGAGTGTTTTTAATTTCCACTCACTTACAAAAGATGAATATGGAGCTGCAGCCAGAAGCATTTTGATATGGGAAGATATTCAGCCCAAAACACATAGTCTTCCTAATATAGAGCACAAGCAATAGGAGCAAGGAGAGGCTGTTAATAAGTTATAACAAAGTGGTTTATCACTGTAGCATAGAACAAAAACTGTAGCCAAACTTACCGGAAAGCCTCCTACAGTGCAATTGTTACACCTTCCAGTCACTCTCAGGTAACACAAACCTGCTCCACAGGTTGTGTCCCAGGCTTGTGGTTTTTAAACGAGATTTTTTTTTTTTTTTTTTTTTTTTTAAATCACTGCTGTGCAATCCCCAGTTTTTTACTGGAAAGATTTTCCATTATGGATTAGAGTGAATCAATTCTAAGCATCATTATGAAATTTTCATCAATTCCTTGAAACTGCATTTGTCGCACTGCAAAATGACACAATGAAATTTAAATTTTGCACATTTTTTAAATTTCTGTGAAATCGTTAGGATTTTATGAACAAATCTACGTGAAGAATTTGTCTAAAGTTCATGTATTTCAAACTCAGATTTGTAGAGTGATTTGCTTGACCTGATCCATTCACCTTCAGTTCTTCAGCACCTCCACCATTTCCTAGTTTATGTAGGAGCTATTTCTTTGTTTCCTCCAAGCAGATGCGGGCTCACCGTGCCATCCTTTGTGCAAACCAAAAACTTGGTGCTTTCCCATCTCAGTAGTTCAGAGTAGCTCATGCCAGGGAGGGCTCACTGACCAACTTGGCAGCGTGCTCGGCCACCTCTGCCCACCGGGAGAGCAGCCTGGTGCCGACCCAGATCACGAGCAGACCAAGCCTCCACGGGCCTGCAGTGCACAATGGATTAGACTCCACCTGCACCTCTGCCCAGCTGCGGGAGACTTCGTGCCAGCAGGGACAGTCAGAGTGTGATTAACCAACAGTTTTGTCTGTGACGCCAGACACGAGGGAAAGTACTGTGAACACAGCAAGGTAGGTAGGCTTTTGAAGGGGAGCTGCGATTTTCAATGTTGCAGTTAGAGAGGTTCTCCCGGAAAACTTTGGCAACTGTAGGACTGTATCTTTAGAAGATAAACCATTCCATGGCGCTTCTAGGGTCAGGAGTTTGAATTCTCTGCTTTTGTAGTCACTTCTGTCTGGACTCACCATAGCAGAGCTCTATCTGCCTGACTACCAACACCAGTTCATTGTGCAGCTGTCCACTTTCAACCAGGATTTGCTTACCACCAGTGTAACAGTAATTTGTACTATGGTATGGTTTTATTTGCACAGAAGTAAATTATTTGCCATATAGTTGCATTCATATGTCTTTGTACTAAGCCCAAGTGAAAAAAAAACCAAAAACAAAACAAAAAACAAAACCAAAAAAAGAACAAAACCCAAATGCAGTCTTCATAATGTCCAATTGAATGGGAGTGCTTGTGGAATACAAACATTTTAAAGGACATAGGTATTAAAGACTGAGTAACATGCCAAAAGGGGAGATTTCCTGGACCCTTAGTTTGGAGAGGTTTCCTTGAACCTTAGTATTCAATTGGTCTGTCAGGAAAGGCAAGATCCTTGTGCCCAACCAGATTGTCAGCATTCTGTCAGGGGGACCCTTCACTGACCAGTCAGGGTGGCAGAATCCTGTGGGAATTCGGCTCTCTGGCCATCCTCTCTGCTTTTAGCTATTCCCAGCGTCCTCGTCCCATAGAGCCTGGCTCTGCCAAGCACCACTGGCTTCTCTGGGTGCCAAAGGGTGGCCAACGGTGGAGGCACGGTGGTGCGAGGGACAGTGATCTTCCTTTTGCTGGGATTGCTGGGGACAGCTTGGAGCAGAACAATATCCGTGAGAGGTGGCACTGGATGGGATTCATCCTGATGTGTTCCAGCAAGAAGGCCCTAAATCACCTTTCCAAGGTCCTGAAAGCCCCAGGAGGTCCGTGCTGGCTCAGTGCTCTCCAGGTGTATCTGACTTGACACGGAGGGCTTGGAACTTTCCAACCCTGTTAATCTAATCTTGATAGCAGGAAAAATGGTGGAGAAGGTCACGCTTGGCACTGCTGGGAAGCGACGGAAGGATACGCCAGTGTCAGCCATGGGCAGTGTGAGAGAACGGAGAGGAATCCCTGTCTACCTGATGGATTATCCCGCTGCCATAACGTCACCTGGCTGAGGGGTGATGGGAAGGCAGTGCAGGTTCTATTTCAGGATTTGAAGAGGAGTTTTGCTCCTGTCCCTCAGAGAATCCTCCTGGAGCAGGAGTCCAGGTGTGAGATGAATGGGGACAGGGTGTGCTGGCAGAAGAACTGGCTGATGTAGTGGTTTTCAATGGAATAGGATCCATTTTGTTCCCAGCAAGTGGCACAGAGCTGGGTTTGGATTCAGGACGGGAAAGTAGTGGATAGCACACAGATGGTTTGGATGTTGCTGAGCAGGGCTGGTCCTGTTCAAGGACTTGACAGTGTCCCATTGGACAATCCACGTCCCATGTTCTGCCAGCAGGGAGGTGACCCCATCACCATTGCCCTCCTCATCCCAGTGTCCTACTGAGACACGGATCTTCCACGCCCTCTGCTCCAGAGGGCTCTCCAGTGCCCACACGGAGCCCCTTTGCAGCAATGCGGGCCCCCGAGGCGGGCGGGGCTGTGACAGCACAAAGGGGCTGAGCGCTGGTGCGAGGCAGGGCTTGATGTCACACAGCTGTCCTGGCCACAGCACTGTGACATCACCGCGCCAGGCCTATATAAGCCGGGCCAGCCCACGCAGCCGCCAGTGCAGTCGCGCTGGGACGTGCCGGAGCCATGGCTGACGGAGGCGTCCTGACGGCTGCGCTTGCGCTGCTGCTGCTGCTGGCCGCTGTGGCTGTCTGCTGGGCCCTTGGCCAGCGACAACCACGGAGGCGGCAGGCAGCAGCGCCGAAGAGGCGCGAGCGCCCCGGGGTGCGGCCCAGAGGTTCACGGAGGAAGCGAGGAGTCCCTGCGGCTCCCAGCTGCTCCAGGCCTCGGGCCACCCCTGGCAAGCGGCCGGGTGCTCCCGCCAGCCCCCCGGAGGGCTCCTGCAGCTGCGACCCCTGCGTGGCAGTGGCCCGAGAGCTGCAGGACCTGATGATGTTGCTTTGGGCTGGCAATGGGATATCTGGGCCGCTCTCCTCTGGGATGTGGCAGGCGTTATGGAAAGAACTGGAGGAGCTGGGGAACCGAGGCCACCTGCCCTGCTGCGGCTCGTCCAGCACCTCCAAATGCCGCCATCCCTTCAAGAGGCTGCTCCCATTCTCCATCCCTGGGAGAGCCTCGACCTTTGCAAGGATGGCACACCACCAGAGACCCGCCATCCATGCAAGGAGCTCAGGCTGTCAGAGAACGTCCATCCTGCCAGGAGCCTCCACCATCTCTGACAGCCTCCATCCCTCGGAGAGGCTCAATGAGACCTGTCAGCCTGCGGAAGGCGCAGAGCCCGCGGACAGGTCTCCCAGCTCCCTTGGACTCCTGGACACCAACAACACGGGCACAACCCTGGCGGTCGACGTGGCCGGGGAAAGCCCGCAAGTCCAGGTGGGAGCCCAGCCCGAGCCAGGGGAGCCATCCCAGGAGCAGGTGGTGGAGCAGCAAGTGTCCTGGAGCCAACAGTCAGCGGCCCACAGCTCCCAGGACACTGTGCAGGCTGTGCCAGCTGGCAACAGCCCGTGCCTGGAGGTGGAGACGATCCTTGAGACACCGAGGAGCTCCCTCCATCTCCAGGAAGCTGCTCCAACAGAGCCACCAACCAGCAGTGAGGAATTGCTAGAAGCAGGTGAGATCTTCTGAGGAGCTGTCTGAGGCTCCCCTGGGGCTCTTGAGGGGCGCGCATACCCAGGCCAGGCCAGGGCCTCTGAGAGCAGCCCAGGTCCTGGCTCTTTTCAGTGCCTCTGCTGCCAGGCCTTCAGAAAACCCCTCTCTGGTTTGCAGCCGCTCCTGGGACCCCCCTGCGCAAAGCCTCGGGCTGTAGCCCCGGCGTTCCAGAAGAGCAGAGTCCAGCCCAGGACGCCGGGGACAGCGACGGTGCCGCCCTGCCCCGCCGCACTGCGGCTCCTGCAGCCGCCTCTGCCCCGGCTCGGCTGCAGGCCACCCCCAGGGCTGCAAGGCGGTGGCCGCTGCCCGACGCCTTGCAGCAGGAAGCAGGTCGGAGCAAGGTGGCCTGCGGTGGCTGGGCCCGCTTCCCTGGCGGGCACTTGGGGGGTTGGTGGGCGCAAGGCTGACGGCTGGCTCTTGGCCGCAGGGCAAACAGAGGAGCTGCAGGAGGCGTACCAGCTGGGCCCGCAGCTGGGCAGCGGTGGCTGCGGCACCGTTTTCTCAGGCACCCGCCTGTCAGACGGGAGCCCGGTAAGTGGCTGGGGCGGCCGGGCACAGGAGAAGGCTGAGGGGTGGGGCGGGGCAGGGCTTGAGCTCAGCCCCCCTCTCTCGATGGCTTGCAGGTGGCCATCAAGATCGTGGCCCGGGAGAACGTCGTGGAGTGGGTCGAGCTGGTGAGTGAGCGGGGCCAGCGGGACAGAGCGGGCCGCGGCACGCAGGGATAAGCCCTGGGGCCCGAGGGTGGTTGGCGGGGGGAGCGGGGCCTGGGCTCGGCGTGCGAGCCCGAGCACGGTGGGCCCGGGAATGCCAAACACCGGTGGTTTTGGGGGCACCTGCCAAGCATCCCCTGGGCGGGAGGAATCTCAAGCACCAGCGAGGCTGCCCAAACGGGGCACTGGGGCATCCCAGGCAGGGGACAGCGGAGCCATCGGGCCTGCTGGAGGCATTGTCTGCTCCTCACAGCCCGACGGCACCCGTGTTCCCATGGAGATTGTGCTGATGGAGAAGGTGGGCTCTGGCTGCCAGAACATCATCCAGCTCCTCGACTGGTTCGAGATGCCTGAGGGCTTCATGCTGGTGATGGAGCGTCCGGAGCGGTCCCAGGATCTCTTGCACATCCTGCGGCAGCAAGAGTTCCTGTCCGAGGAGGCGGCGCGCTGGCTTTTCCGCCAGGTGCTGGATGCCGTGAGGCACTGCACCGCCTGCGGCGTCCTGCACCGGGACATCAAGCCAAGCAACCTCCTCGTGAACCCGGACACTGGCGCCCTGAAGCTCATTGACTTCGGATGCGGCACCTTTCTCCAGGAGCAGGCCTTCACGGAATTTGCGGGTGAGCCCAGGCCCGGGCCCTGCTCCCAGTGCCAGGCGCTGCACGGCCCCATTCCCTCCTCGGCCGTGGGCTGCGGCACTCAGCCGGCTGCCGGCTGCCCCGTGGCACGGGGCAGATGCTGTGGCCCAGGAGCCGGCTGGGGGGGCGCTGCAAGAGCCAGGCCCGGCCCCTGGGCTGGGCAGGCCCGCAAGGGCTCGGGCTGCTCCGCTGGCCTTCTCTGCCTTGCAGAACGGGTTCTCGGCTTTGGCCAGTTGTCTGGGGGACGCAGGGTGGCCTTTGGGGGAAGTTGTGGCTGCCGGTGCAGCCCCTCCCTCTGCCAGGGGGCTGGCGCCAGGCTCTGGAAGCCAGCGGCCCGCACCTGGACAGCGCTGCCCGTGTCCCCTAGGAACACGCATGTACAGCCCACCCGAGTGGATCTGCATTGGCTGCTACCACGGCCATGCGGCGACCATCTGGTCCCTGGGTGTGCTGCTCTACGTCATGGTCTGCGGGGACATGCCCTTCAAGGAAGACCGTGACGTCGTGTCGGGGCAGCTCTTCTTCAGGGAGCAGGTCTCTCCAGGTGGGTATGCGGCCTCAGGAAGGCCGGGGCTTTGGCAGACGGCCCGGCGCAGCCCAGCAGGGCCCTGACGCAGCTCCGCGCGAGGTCGATCTGCCCTCAAGGGCCGGCTGCGGGAGGGGGCCCGTGACGGGCTGGGTGTGGCACGCCGGGCTGAAGGAGGCGGCGCCTGTTCTGCCGGGCCGCTGTCCCGCCAAGGGCAGCTCTGAGCGCACGCGGCCTGGCCCGGGTTCTGCAGGCGCCGGCAGCAGCCGGGCAGGAGCCTTGTGCAAGTGACCGGCGCTCTGCGCCTTCTCTCCCCAGAGTGCCGACACCTGATCCGCTGGTGCTTGTCCAAGCGCCCCGCGGACCGGCCGCAGCTGGAGCAGATCTTGCGCCACCGCTGGGTGCAGGGCAGGCGTCTTTGAGGCCTCGGTGGAGCGTCTGCAGCACCCAGCGACCGAGTGTTGGAGTCCAGGGCATTCCTTTGGCTGCCCTGGACTGTTAGAGACTTGTACAGGGGGTTTAAAAGATTTACAGGGGGGTCTGGGATTTGTACAGGGGGGGTTGGAGACCAGAGCCCAGAAAGGCACTGGCTTTTACTTAATCCATGGGAAAGACTTCCAACATTAAGAGAGGAGTTACAAGCCACTAAGTGTTATAAAGGGTAGTATAGTTTTTCACATTTGGGTTTCTAGAATAGGAGTGAATGGGGACAAGATGGAGGTCTTCTTCTTCGTCTCCATCTTCCGCTGCGATGGTGGCACAAAGTAGCTTTAGTGTAGAAGTAACCTGTTTAGTATAGAATGTAGATATTGGTTTGGAATTGTAAATAATAGACACGTAATAATCTGTATAAGAGATGATGAGCCTACGTCAGGGGCAGGAGTCGTCGCCTGATGCCCGTGCTGGGGAGACCTTGGCTGGGCACAGAGAAAAATGAAACGACAAGAAATAATAAACAACAAGAAAATCCTGGAAAAAGAACATCTGAAGACTCCGGTTTATTCTTGCGTCTGGCTTGGGGCTTTTCAGAGGGCAAAGGACACTAAACCACCCTAATCTCACGTGAACCAGACCAAACCAGAAATCAGTGTTTCTACTTTCTTCATACATTCTTTCCTAAAAAAGAAACAAGAGGAAAGTTTTGATAATTTCAAAACCTTCCATTTTCACATTTTTATTATAAAAATTTTAGTTCTCTTTGTTTCATTGGTTCAGTGGATCCAAAAGGTTTTTAAAGTATTTTTTACAAAAATATTTTTATGTCACTCGCACATCACACACACACATAGACCCACACCCCATTAGATCTCATACAAATGATAATGACTTGCAGGCCTGAAGTCTTTCTGAAATGCAACTTTTTTGTTCCTGGTTTTGTCTATATACTATATGACAGATGCAAGTAATATTTAATATATGCCTGAATGGTTCTGTCTCAGGATGGAATATTAGAGTCTCAAGCCTGCTCTGCTTGCAGGTAATAGAATGAGACTGTGTTCTAGTATAGTCATGACAAGGTTACATTAAAGAAAAGGGATATATTAATTTAAATATTTTTTCCTAAAGTTATGTGATTGTGACATGGGTCTACTGTACTTTCAGTTAGGTTTTATTTGTAAAGGACCTCAGACAGGCTTCTCTGTTAACAGTCTCTGCTTTTGCATACTTGAGTGTTACTAAGCAGGTGTTCATAATTCAGAATATATGTGCTGCTAGACAGGCTAGAGTGTCCCTTGCAATGAAAAGAAAACCACGGCCCAAGCCCAATCATGGGCTTTCCCATTTGCTGACAGGAGAGACAACTCAACATTTCATGAATTTAATTCCTACTAAGATTTAAAGGAATTGTCAAATTTTCTTTGTGAGTATACTCAGTTTCCATTAGCCAAATCATTGGAAATTGGCATTACTCATTTTTAAAGAGATATTCATCTTCTGCAGACAGGATTATTTGGTTGGTTTCAAACTTCACAGTGTATCTCTCCGTTCAGACTTCCCTTTGCTTGAGATCACTATTGTATGCACACTTCTGCTGTCCTGTTTCTAATGGCTATCCTGTGACATGGAAAGTTAAGCCTTTTTGTGAAACTGAAGTGCTTTCAAGAACTTTGCATTTTAGATTAAACAGTCCTAATTCTGCAATCAGAAGCTTTAACCTGGTCTCTTCACAGGTTCTTGCTGAATCGCAAAGTGATTTACATTTCTGTTTCTCATGTTCGTACATGTAAATGCAGGAATATCTCTTTGTTTAGTCCAATGCTCTTTGCTTTACCATCACATCCATAATAACTGTGCCACATTGAAAGGGAAGACTTCCTCAGCCCTTAGGGTGGGGAGTTTTACTCAGCTGCTAGTGTTTGTCTATAAGTGTCTCAGGAAAGCCCCTTGTGCCCAACTAGACTGTCAGTGTCCTGTTAAGGGGATCCTTCACTAAGCAGTCCTGCTGGATAGGAGGGTGGTTCCACTGACTTAGGGAAACATACCACCAGTGTAAAGGAGACCCCCTCAGCAGGTCTTTCACTCTATCAGGGTATGTTACCTGCTGCTAGTGACTGCCAGTGTCTGCAAAGGACTCACAGTAACAAGGAATAAAACTCTCATTAATATAAAATCATGACAGGTTAAGGGTCAAAGGTTGTCAGTGATAGTGTCTGACTGTAAAAATAAACTTGAAGCAATATATAAACAAGCTGTAATCCTCAGGAAAATATTCAGAGTGCATGGAGTATGATTGTTACCCAATAGTTGTCCCTAGGGGGCAGAAGACCGGCTTAGCCCATCAACTAGCGGCTCCTCCCAGCAGTTACAATGGAGTATTCCCCAACTTTTCACCATTCTCAGTTTATTTTATACTATTTCTTTGTGTTTAGGTGGAGCTTGAGTGACTCTAGTCATGCATACGTTTGTTACTGATGAGTGTAAAATTTCCTCACTTCACTTTCCAAGTCAAAATGAATGTAAAGCACATGTCCAGTGAGGGCTGGTCATACCTTGGAGGTGGGTAACTTTGGGATGGAGGTATGCATTAATATTATTATTAGGTTTATGCAAGTTCATCTAAGAGGGATTTTGCCGCATTTGGTGGTTCAGCAGTAGGATATATTCCTTTATCTTCCTGGTATATGGTTCATCAGCTGCAAAATACTGAGTTCCCTTCCCTACAAGAATTTCTGCAGACCCTGGCTGCAGTGTCTCCCCTCTCTTCCACCCTCCATTCCATCCTCCTTGGCAGGTGCATGTGTGGAGCATCATCATGGACTAGGTTTCAAGTCATGTCAACAGCATTCCATCCAGGGAACAGCAACTGTGATTTACCTGACAATTTCTGTACTGTTGTAACTCTTGTTAAAATGCTAATATAACTCTTCAGTCTTCTCTAATTTTATCCCCAATTACTTGTCCATAGGGGCCCCAGGCATTTTCCCACATACTGAGGTAACAACTCTGACCCTTGTCTAGTTCCAGGGGCAAATACACCTTCCACTAGTCCAGGCTGCTCAAAGTGCCACCCAACCTGGCCTTCAGGGATGGGGCATCCACAACTTTTCTGGGCAAATTGTACCACCTGTCAGCCCCCTTTAGGTATTGGAAGGTGGTGTAATGACTCCCTGAAGCCTCCTCTTCTCCAGGTTGAACAACCCCAGCTCTCTCAGCCTGTCTTCATAGAAAAGTGCTCCAGTCCTCTGATCATCTTTGTGGCTCTACTCTGGACTCATTCCCATAAGTACATGTCCTTCCTATGATGAGGAACATGTCTTCTCTCTCTTCTAACTCAAGTATGTAGCAGCCAATCTGGACTTGCTGCAGCATGGCCATCACTGTCTTATCTTCTGAAATTGAGGAGATGAAAAAAAACAAACCCCAAACAGACCTTAGATCAGTCTGCCAAGTATACATAGATAAATAAAAGATAGAAAAGAATTCCAGTTTCTGAAACAGTTCTTTTATGACAATCTAATGCATAAAGGGAAAAGGGGTCTCAAGAGGAGTACAAAGAGGAGAACCAGGAGACAAAGACATAAAAAATATGGTGTTTGCCAACTGTTTTTTGTCCACTGACCTAACCTTTATAGTGTCCTTGAGTAGGCAGTTAAGTGCCTTCAGAATCAGGCTGAATGTGAGAGGTTAGTCTGTAAGAGCTTATAGGCTCCCAATTCAAAGCACCTTAAGCATATTTTGTGGTCTGAAAGTATTTCTTTTATATCTGTGAATACCTTAAGAAAACATGAAGCTTTACACATCATTTCTTAAATTTAAATTTACCACTTAAGCAGTACTCTATCATGTTTATCAATAGAAATTATTTGAAAAATTAGTAATAAATGAATTCAATTAATCTTATTTTAAACCCTTCGCTCAATAAGATTTTTAGGCTCCAAATAAAGCTAAAAATTCAGACATTAGAAACAATAGTACAACAGTTCTAGGAAGAACTAATCTAATCTAATCTAATCTAATCTAATTCAATTCAAATTCTAGGAAGACAAATGAATATGGATTTTAAACAGGTGAAGCTTATACATTCAGAAAAACCTCTTAATTTTTTTTCTTCTTATCAAATTTTCCAGCAGTGTTGTTACTATATAACTTGCTGTTGCTCAGCATCTTTTTACTTTAAGAGAATAGATATACATTTTTTAGGTTTAGATAGAATGAAAAGATTGAAAATGTGACAAGATTGTAATGACTTAAATATTTTATTATTTGGACAGAGGATATACAGGTGTACTTGGATTCCTCTGAGATGTTTTGAAAGATGCAAAAGAGTATTAATGTGCCAGGATTAGATTTCAGAAGTTTGGATTACTGTAGTGGTGGTTGCAACACATTTGACACCTTCCTTTGAATGAGGAAAAACTTGCACCACACAGTAGGACTATTGAAGAATGCCTAAAGAAACTCTTTCTGCTTCCCAGACCGATCCTGCTGATCATGATGGGACATTGCTGCCCATTCAGACCTAACAAGGGAGAAAGAAAAAAGCCTGTGGAGGAGTTTTTCTTTTCCATTTCTGTCCACAAATACATTTGCCTACTAACCAAAATTTCAATAAAAATGAAACCTGATGAATAAATACATGAAGATTAACCTTTTTAAATCTGGTTTCCCTCTACCTCTTTTAACAACTGTGTTGTCACTATTATTCTGCTTAACTACCAATTTGCAGTTCCCCCAATATAGGAAATGAGAAGATTTTAGAAGGCTGTCCCTAGATTGAAACATTTTCTGCTTCATCTGCTTACTCATCCTCTTCCATTGTGAGTTATCTCCCTCCACACACACACACACTCACAACCCCCGTCTAAGTTCGATAATGTTATCATTAGCAGGGAGGGGAACAAGATGGGGAAAACTGAGTAATTACCATCCTTTATTAAATTATGCTGCATTAATTAGTTGACTGGGTAGTTCAGGGATTGCATCTGCTCATATCAGAATGGTGATTTTCAGTTCAAAATAGCATCTGTTTCACAGCATTAGAGCAACAACAACAAAAATTAATAGTGTATGGATTATGTCACAAAAAAGAGAGGTGATGCATTCATCTGTCTCCCTGCCACTTGCATGTCAGAAACAAAGAGCAGACATCACCTGGCACAATTTCTGCAGGACCACAGAGGCTGAAATAAATTTTTCAACTGAGTTTGATAGCAAATATAATATTTCTCATATATTTTAAGGGCAGGGGAGATTAATTTGATTTCTAAAGACTGTTTGTTTCACTTTTTGTGATGTCCAAGCTTATTTTGCTTGTTCTAATAGAGAAAAAGATGGCTTTGACTGATCCTAGTATCTATTTGCAATCCATCAAAACACAAACAACTTTTATTTCTACTGGAAATAAATTGAAGTATATACCTTCTTGTCCTAAAAAGCATAGAATTCTTGTAAATGAAAAATACCACCATGGTATCCTTTTGGTCTTGTAATTTCTAGGCCTGAATCTACAATTGGACATAATTGGTTCAAATGTGGCAAAGACCTGCAAGTGAATCCTTTTGCTTTGGTTTCACAATTTCAATAATTACCTGATACAGCACTAGGTGTTTAAAGTAGGTGAGAAAGCTCCTGATGCATTAAAAACAAAAAGATTTTTTCTTCTAAAATACCAACATGGGAAAATGCCTTTAAGTCCCAAAGGGATTCTTAAAGCCAGATTTTATTTAAACAAAAAAGGAAAAGCTGAAGTACTTTCAGCAATATCGTATCACCTTTGCAGGCAAAGAAACAGAATCTCGTTGACTGTTGCTACATGATTTGCTGTTCACAACACCTGTGATGTATACAGTATACCTATGCATATATATGGCACATATATATATTTAAATACAGGTTAAATAGTAGAACATACTAATATATTATTATTGCATAATAATATAATGGAAATTAATAAGGAAGAGAGTCAAGAAACCAGAAGCAGAATGTACATCTTCCCAACAGTTGACCTAAAGGACATGGTACCTCCCTCTCAGTCACCAAACTTTCCAGGAATGGCTTTTGCCCTCCAGGCACCAGAGGTGACAATACTATCTAGTTACCTAAGGAAAACATATGTAAATTTCCCTGATTTAGTCTGACTCCTTTAAAAACATAGCCTATGGCCTTGCAACTGCTCGAAATCAGTTTCTAGGAGAATCTTATAAAAAAATTGCAAATGACTCTCACTTCAGATTTTGATTTTCTATTGTTAGCAGCAGGATGCACAGTGGACAAAATATTGAATACAGTTTCCCCTCTAAACAGCTGGGCAAGGAAATAGCTCTAGCAATTAAGAAAGTAAAACATGTTTGCCGTGCTCTGAAAGGTTTGTTCTTGTAAACAATTGAAAATTAACTCATAACTTCCTTTCCTTCTATAGGTTTTGAATACTTTAGATCAACAAGCTGCTTTGATGTTTTCTCAGCCTCCTCCCTGCCCATCCCCTGCCTATAAAGAGAAATTTTAGATATAGAATATGGCTTATAGGTCATGTTAGTCCAGCTTGAGCTTGTTTCTTTCTGACAGTTTCTTTCACAGAAACAAAACCTCTAAGGAAACCTCCCAGCACTGCAACTTCAAGGCACACGCAAGTCCTCATTATTGTTGGAGGCCCCATCACCCCTCACACAACCCCTATTAAGTAGTTTGAATGCTGCCGCTGGCTCTTCTTTTTACATGCTGGTCAGCTTTCCATTTAGCCAGGAAAAATAAAAGGAGTGAGAAATATGCAAAAATTCTGTAAGCTGTTTGCATTCCCCTGAAATACTTCTTTAGCTGAAGGGGATCAAATCTATGAAATATAATGAAACCATATGCTCATTATTTCAAAATAGAGCAGCTGCTTCAGGGAGTATTGACAAGATTTATTAATTCTACCGGCACTGCTCATTAAATCTAGGTATCTACATACCTGTCTTCCTCAACAAAACTCCTCAATAGAAAAATCACCCCTGTGGAGTTCAAACTGATGTTCATCTTGGCATGCTTCCCTGTATCCTTCCAGGGCAGAGAAAACAATATGCTGAGCTGATGCTGCTGGAGAAATGGAAAAAATCATCTATGCGGAAAAAGCTATCTAGTGTGGGTACAGTTTGGAAGTCCTGTAAGAGGGATGTGTGTTGGCAAAGACTGATTTTGCCTGCTATAGACCATATGTACATTTAATTGAGTTTGCAAGTTTCCAGGCAGAAGGCCAAATGGACAATCTACCATCTGATAAGAGTGATGAAGTTTTTCCCCTCTTGTTCTCTCACAAGCTTTGGGTTCATACAGACTTCAAAAAGTAAAAAGATCTGTCCTTCTCTGAGACTAATACTGGGATATGTATAAGTCATCAAAAAATTTACAAAAGTCCAAAATATTGGATTTAATTACAGGTTTTAACTTCAACTCTAATACCGAATCTTGAATAAAAAATATCAGTTAACAGGTGTGCCCCTCCAGCAGCATTATCTTAGTCAAAATTGCCCCCATGGTTTTCTCTTCTAAGGATAGGGAAGTAATTGAAGTGACTTATTTCCAGTTATAATGTCCAGGAGATGGAATAGGGTCAGGGAAAGAGAATTAAGTAAGAGACACTGCAAAACCAAAGCAGTCTGAGGGGCTGTGTTTGAACAGATGCTGCCAGCTGATTTCCAAATCTTAATCTGGCCTGGGAACACCTCTTTCCAGGCACTACATCATGTCTGCACTGTTGAACACAAAGGTCAGCAGCCAGTACAGAGACGGATGCCTGGTTGTCTCTGTTTGCAGTTACTACCTTGTTGCTTGGCTCCTTATGGATGTTGCCAGAGCCTGTCAGTGTGAATTATCCTTGTGGCATTTCCCCTTCTGGTCAGTGCAGATCTGCTGAACCTCATGACAAGGTCTGGAGGAACTAATCAATCTCATGAAGACTCCTCAAAATTCTTCATGACTACTCAAAATTCTTCATGACATAGTATTTTCCAGGAGACAAACCACACAATTCTGCAATAAACTTGACTTGAGCATTTAATTATTCATAGTAAAGGTAATATAAGGACTGATCTTTGTGCAGTGATAGTCACATTACCAACATTTTGGTGGTTGTTCAAAAAATTTTCCAGGAGGTCCTTAGAATAGGGTAACTCAAGAATTCTCAAATGAAGTAGGAGCTTATCACCATGCTAGGCATTTTCAGTGTTCCATTCAGTCTTCGAGGAGAGCTCTCTTCTATTCATAAGGTGCAAATCTGTCTATTTGGATGGCTAAAAATCTGAATTTTGCTGAAAAGCATCTTTCTCATTGACAGAATTTCAACCATAATCAAAATTTCCTGACAATGCTAGAAATGAAACAATAGTGAGGGATGTTAGGCCCAGACTATAAAGTAGTCTGAAGAAACTAGCAAACAGCAAGCCATGAACTTTGACCAGAGCTTAGATTTTACAAAATACATAGTTCACATCTCAGGGAACAGAGAAAGTAAAGAGCCAATGCACCATACCAAGCATCAAAGACAACCACAAAGCTGCATTATCCTGAAGTTAAGTTATGTGTCCCTGTAAACCTCTCCTAATATTCTAGTTTGATTCTGTCACCCAGCAAAGGAATTGTACAAGAGAATTTTGAAGTTGAGAATTTTCTCCTTGACTGCTTTCATACCTCCCCCAGTGCTATGTGAAACAGTCACTCAAAGGATCTTTGCTGTCTCTGTTATAACAATAATAAGCACCATTGCAATAAATAGCCTTGCTACTTGCAGCTACAAGCATAATTTCAGGAACACACAAAAAAATCTAAAATAGTCAAAATTTTTTTTACCTTCTTGTGTTCTTGATAAGTTGTCATTAGGTATTTTTTTTGCTGGATCACAAGGGAGTCATAACTTTAAAAACAGGGATGGACCTGTGTTTGTAGTGCACATGAGTAAATTTAATGTTGTAATGAAAAGAAAAATGCACTTCTGAGGAGAAACTGTAGCGTGGCTACATTTCATTAAGCTCTTCTCACCGGGCATGAATTAGCCTCTGGCAGCTATATGGAGAGGCACAAATGCAGTCATGCTTTCTTGCTTCTTAAATAAAATAACTATATTCACAACCAATTTGTTTTGGGTTTTTTTCACAGATATTTCTATTAGGTTTGGTTTCTCTAGTGCTCTCTGAGATGGCTGAAAAGCTTATGAACCATTAGACAGCCATGATTAAATGTAATTTTCACTATAAGTGATGTTGAAATAGATTTCTGCTCTTAAAGAAGAAAAATATATTTTGCTCTTCTCTAATTTTTATGACAGAAATAAACTGCACTACAATTTCAATTGAGGTCAATCTTTGACATAGACTTGTCATAGTTTTTTCTGTTAATTAGCACAGTAACTGGGAATTGTAATGAATACCCCAACAGGTATTTAAAGAGCAAAGGGAAAAAAAGAAAAAGACCGACAACATATTTTTTTTGCATCATCTGCTCAAAAAAACCCAAAAAGACAGAAGATGGGGTGCTTAATTATCTGGTCTGAATCAAGTTACTTATAATTTCAACAGAATACAGAAAAATAGTGCCTTTTGCTCCAAAAAGAGGACACAAAATTCTTAATGAGGCTGGGTTACTCACAGATGAGACCAAAAGCTTAGCCTGGCATGAACCCTCTTTGCCACTGTCATTGGGAAAGAGACAACAAAAAAGCCAATGGAATGTAAAGTTCATCTTTTTTATCTCTCCCATGGACTGCACTTGTGTAGGTATTTCCCTGAGGTTTTTGATTTATAATAGTAGTAGCTGTCAGCCAGAAGCTATGCATGAAGGAAAAGGGGGTTGAGAATACATTAGGAGATCTGAAGAACCTCAGCAATATTTCATAGTGATTATTCAACACAGTGAATATTTAGGTTTTTGGTGACCATCAATACATGTTTGAAATGCCTTCAATGAAGGTAAAATGTGCATTACTCAGTGGACCTGAGCAGATTTTATCCTGTTCAGTTCAGAAAAGTAAAGATATCCCAGAAATATAAAGATATCACTCTGTGATAATAAATATATTGGATCTTATTTTAGCCATGCTCATGTTAAAGAAATCATTGGCCATGTTGTCATTCCTTAATTAATTTCAAACACACACTGTGAATACCTAAATATCAAAAGTTTCTAATTAATTTTTCTAAGTAAATATTTTTATTTGTTTATTCTTGGAGAGAGTTCATTTTTAGCAGGTTTCTTTTTCTTAGTTGATCTTTTATTTCTGTAGAACATCTTTCCTGTGTTTTGAAAGAAAATACAAGTTTGAATCTCTACAAAACTTATTATTCCTAGAAAAGATTCAGCCATTGAAAAAATGCAAAATTAACAGATTCTTATGGATTGCAGTAAAAAAAAAAAAAAAAAAAAAAAAAAAAGTCCTACTGGTAGAAGTCTAATATCAAAAAATTATGACTTTATATTAAAATTTGGTTTCTGGACGAGACCCCTTTGGAAGTTTCCTCCCAAAATTTGCCCTAAACCAGGACACAGTTATAAATGTGGTCTTTTGAAACCACATTAACTTTGCATATAATTGTTTAGAAGCACTACTGAAACCCAAGATTATTCAGAAAGAATAGGGTACAAAAAGAACAGTGACCCTGAGATTTGTAAATTGTTGAAAAGAAGGTATTGTTATTTGTTCAAAATGTTTCCTTTTCTTCCTTCTACTTTATCACAACACTCCTGTCTGGGATCATCCAATGTGACAGTTAGTTTATCTTGGAAATATTGAATAACTCTTAAAAAGACCTTCCCCCAGCCCTCCCTCCTTCCCAGGCTGTACGTCCTCCTCCCAGAGGCACAGGGACAAGGGGATGGGGTTGTCTCAAGTCAGTGTGGAAGACCTTCTCAACACCATACATCATTACTACATGGGTTTCTTTGAGAAAAATATACATAGAAAATTAATGGAATCTCTGAAAATACAGAGGATGTAAGCTAGAATGTGTTCTGAACATTTTTTTCATTATACATATATATATATATATACACATACAAAACCACATTATCTTTCAAAGCTTTAACTGCTTTGGACATTGAATTTATGAAATGGACGTGTGGCATAGAACATTGTGCCAGGGAATGAATCAATAAACAAGAAAAATAAGAAAGCTTCAATTATTATCAAACTTCTTACTGCTTTTAGATTTTAGTTGTTGATTTCCTTCTAAGACCTCATTGAGTTTTTGGCTATTTATTTTATGAAATATTATATAATCTTAGTACATAATGATGTGAAAATTGGGAAAATATAAGTGAAGGAAAATAATTTCTTTTTTCTTCACTTCTGTTATTTCACTGCTCCTTCTCCATTGCAATGAAAATGTTAGACAGTTTTGACAATGTTTTCATGGCCTATTCATAACTTAGCAACAACATTTGTTTAGGAGTCTATAGATATTTTTAAAATGCATACTTTGAATTTTATACTAAAAGTTGAGGAGCAAGGGAACATATGGTCAGGAGTTTTATGAGTCTTTAGGCTGCTAACTCTTAAAATTGCATACTTACTGAACAGTTAAAATGTGTAGGCAATGAGTATCTGTAATGTCCCTTGATATACAACAGAATGGCAAAAGAGAAACTATAAACCAGCCTTTAAGTTGTTTATAGATTTTTAGAGGGAGATTTATTTGTAATCTTGATTCAAATGAATTGAAAAATCAACTAGCTAGTCCTGCCCCCACTGCAAAAGCTTTAGGATTCTTTGGTATTGTTTTGCTGGGGGGAATTGGCTGTTTGTTTTTGGGAATTTTTGGTGTTGTTGTTTTTTGGGGGTTTTTTGTTTGTTTGTTTGTTTGGTGGTGGTTTTTTTTGGGGGGGTTGTGGTTTTTTTGTTTGGTTTTGGTTTTGGTTTTTTTTGTTGTTTGTTTTTTTGTTTTTTTGTGGTTTTTGGTTTTTTTTTTTTGGCTTAGGATTTCAAAGTGTCAGAGCAGTGGATTACATCAGGATCCAAGAATTCTGGGTACTGCTGATTTCTGGGTACTGCTGCAGGCCATGTGATCTTGGCCAAATAGTTTAATTTTTTTCCCTGTAAAACAAGACAACAGTACCTTCTTATTGTAGAGTGATGCTGTGAGTTGACTTTACTGTACAGTAATGAGGGATAACATTGATTCTTTACTGGTAAAATGTTTCTGTGGAGTATCTTAATTCTGTAAGACACACATTTCCTCATAAGCAGATATAAAATACTTCAAGAATGTTAAGTAGAAATTATTTATAGATTTTTTTTCTCATACAGGCTGCATTTGCCATAATGTTATTGCCATTTTTATTCTTCTTATTACTTCTGTCAACTCAGTCTCTACTACGAATAGTTGTCAATTTTAATAGAAAATCATCCCATTAATTGACTGCACAATTTGGATGCAATACTTCTGTTTAAAAGGTGTTGTGACCTTTCATCTGTCTGCAGTAGGAGCATTGCTTGTTTATGTGCTGTGATTTGTTGCTGAAGAAGACAATTGTTAACAGCAAGTATCATTTAAACTGCTCAATTGAATGAAAATCAAACTAATTTTCATCCTAAGGGTTAAAAAAGTAGTTATAGTCTTTGGTTTCCTTTTGAGTGTTTTTAGGGAAAAAAAGGAAAATGGAGAAGGCTGAGTTGTGCTAATGAATATTTACACAGCTAGGAAAATGGTCTGTATTGAAGGAAACAAGAAGCTGCAAAACAACAATATTGTTGCTCTGTAGTAACAAATGCTGCTAAGTTATAACAGCTGCAGTCATTTTGATACAGTAAAACTACTTATAAACAGGACATCTAGGCCTTTGGATCCACATTTGGTTTCAACTCGTAAGTGTTTCTTCTTAAACCAGTTGTTTCCTTTTGTAAAAATGACACAAGCAGTGCCATAATCTAATTCCTTCCCTTGATTGTTTTTCTTTTTTTTCATGCTCTGTTCTTCCTTCCATGTCTTTGCATCATCACCACTCACATCAGCTAGCTGCTTCCCTGGCACCACTCCTGGCACACATCCTTTGGATGTCAGCATCTCTCAGCAGCTTTATGAAAAAAAATAAACAGGCTGGGGTTTTTCCATTTTATTTTTTTTTCCTAATTTCACTACAGTATGAATTAGAGCAAAAAATAAACAACCATTTCTATATACTTTTCAGATATAGAATTTTAAGCATCATATTTGACTTGCAAAAAACTTATTAAGAAAAAAAAAAAAAAGAAAAATAGTGTGTATTTTATTTGAAAAATATTTCCAAACCAGTGTTCAAGGCAAACCACAGCAGAGGACTTAATAGGGACTTACCTTACTAGGACTTATCTTTTACTGTTGTTTAAATGAATGTTACAATTTACATAAAACAAGTGTGACACAAAACACTATCATTATCCTCTTATAGAAGGGGATCGTGAGATATGAAGTCATACTAAAAAAAAAAATTAAAAGATACAATAGTAGATTTGCCCAATATACTCATTTTTAAAGTATCACTGCATATAGCTGACTAAAACTATTGCACTTAATTCATTGACTTGACAAACTTTTCTTTCATGGATTCAGAAACAGTGAGTCAAACACTGCATGAATTGAACAGTCAGGGAATATATCACAGGATGGTCACCGAATAAATGAACAAATAAATCCTTGCTTTAAAAAATACTAACTTGAGGGAAAAATTCAAGAATATTTCTATTTCCATATTCTTCAAACTCAAGAATGATCTGGCCCAGGTACAACAACCTGATCAGCCAAATTGTTATTAGACCGATGAGGGCACAGATGTCATGACCATTTTCACATCTATTCTCACATGGGTTCTTCACCACAGGAAAGAAATCACCATGTGTGTATGAAGAACAGACAATGGGCAAGAGCAAAGGCTGTATTGAATGTTTCTGATCAATGGAAGATGGTGGCAACACTTGCACAGACAGTGGTGCCTCACAGTATGTTGCCCTGTCCTGGTCTTCTGATTCCGTTCTGTTCCAGTCAGGGAACATTTTGGCAGACACAGAAACTGTCTTCCAGCCCATCTATCTAGAATTTCTTCCCAAGCAGAGAGTGAGGAAGAAAGGCAAGAGTGGGGAGCAGTTGTGAAGGTCATGTTTAGTCCTGGACTGGAGCCACAGTTCAGGTGTGTTCCAGACTGGAAGATATTGTTAGATCTAAAATTAAGGTAAAAGATGGTAAAGCATTTTATGGAAAGGAAGAAAAAAAAACAACAAACAACCAAACATTCTGAGAAGGGGAAGTCCAATTACTTAGTTTCACTTTCTGTCATGAATCATTTGCGTGAATGAATGTAAAAAATATAGTGCTTTTACAAAGCCAGCACCATTTCCTGTGATTCAGCTACTTTGTATCATGATAGAACAGAGGGAAAAGGGACTAAGCCTTGGATCATTTTATCTGTTTCTCTATCTGTTATGCGTAAAGAAAGAACTACACAAACACCGGAGCTGTCTGCAACTGCAGAAGTCACCTGAGAGCTGGAGCTGTTGAGGGTGAGCCAAAGGATGGTACAGTGAAAAACCAAAAGAATTGAAGAGGAGAATGTAACAGGTTGCTTAGCACGTCCTTTCTTCTGTCTTTTTCAGGAAGAAAATTATCAGCATAAATCACACTCTTGGCTTCTTACTTATTTCCATGAGTTATTTACATCATTCAAATATGTTGTGCAAGAAAAAAAGGAAAGATAGTAAATTAGAGTATGAGAATATATTCCAGATTAATTTTCTCCAGAAAAAAATCTAGGTTTTTGTAACTAAGACCTGTAGCCCTGGTTCGTTCCTGAGGTGTTTTGGTTTACAGAAAACTCTCTGGAAAAAGAGTTTCAGAAAACCAAAACATCTCAGACACGAACCAGGGCTACAAAAACTGACTTGGAAATTAAAGCAACACATGGTAAATAGATAAATACAGAATTTGGAGATTAATTTGAAAAGTGGACTGATATTCTGAAATAAAATTTTACTGGAGATCCAACAATGGACTCCTGCCATCACCTTTCCAAAAGCAAGTGCTACATACTCTGTGTTGTGCTAACAATTAAAGCTCAGTCATAAAAAAACTAAATCAAATTTTCATTTTTAAGGGTAAGAAAACAAGATGAATTTTAAACTTATTAGGGACATTTAATTTCAAAATTCTGAAGACTTGAAAAAGTCTAGAAAAAGGAAACTAGGATTTTAAAACAATGACCATAACTAATAAGTAAGATGGATCTTTGTGGCCTCTTTGAAACCCTTCAAATATGTAGCAATATTTTTTAATAATTTCCTGTGCAATAAGTTTTGAACCTTGATATAAGTTTTGCATATTAGGGAGAATTCATCAAAGAGTTTACACTGACTGGTAATATGGCTTACACTAAAACTTTTAAAGGTCTTCTGTGAACTATAGCGCTGAACCTGTGGAATAGATTCATTCACAAAACCAGATATACAGACTGTATTTCATCTATTCTACAACTGATAAGGAGGTGAAACACACTTGGTACTTTCTGAGCTGGCAACGGGAAGTTGGAATAGGACAGAGTCCTATCATAATCAGCCAGTGTGCCAGCAAAGTATAAGCATTGCAGAAGTAGCATCTGCTTCTGTTTTAGTATGCTGAACCTTATTGTCTCACCATTAGGCTTGATAAATTCTTGTTGCTTACCTTAGCTATGAGGTGGATTTATCTAGAAATCAGGAGAAAACAAATGGCCATCAAATAAGGTATCTAGAAAAACAAATTATTATTGCAGTAAAGGAACAGATTTCCATGTATCTGGAGTGGAGCCCAGTTGAAAGCAAACAGAAGCAGAGTAATTCTGCAGTGAACGACTCATTGGCACAGAAGGGACCTACCAAACATTTGTCAAACTGATGCTGAGAAAAGGAAATTAAAAGAGAAAAGGCAAAAGCAGAGAAATAACACTGGTAGAGACACTGAATTAATTTGTGAGAATATTCTACCTTAATACAAAATAGAGTGAAAGGTGTATCTGATGAGTTAAATGACCTGTGCTTTTCTTTCTGGGTTGCTGTTTGTAGACACCAGCTTGTTAGGGCCACATGCATGGATAGGCTTGTCTGGTGGATAGGGCTCACAATAGCACTAAGTGTGACTTGTTTTCAATACGACGAGAATTTGTGCCATATCTCCAGGTGGGACCCAAGAGCCAAGTCAGGGGATGAAAAACATGGCAGGTGTGCCTTTCTGTGCTCATTCTTGCACAGCTGCTAAAGTTTGATGGAAAACATGTTCGATAGTATT
This sequence comes from Phylloscopus whistleri, assembly GCA_017589585.1. NCBI lineage: Eukaryota > Metazoa > Chordata > Aves > Passeriformes > Phylloscopidae > Phylloscopus > Phylloscopus whistleri. Next base: position 9,487,370 of record JADMLD010000759.1, on the reverse strand, counting down.
TGCCACTTTAAAATTAACCAGATGAAGACAGCAGGAAAACCTATAACTTTTGCTTCACCACCCATACAGTGCCTGCCACATCTACCACTTCCCTTCTCTGTGAGAAATGCTCATACAAACTTATTTGAAGGATGATGATGGCTTTGTAAAAATAAAGTTTATATTTCTCAGAATCTATTAAATAGAATTAGTTGGCATTGTAGTATTAATTTTGTAGGGAGAACTTAAAAACACGTGGATTACATCTTTGCATGCATTGGGCCTACATCAAAGATCATACAAGGAGATTAAGAAAAGTTGCAGTCAAAGGCAGGGTCCCTGTCAGTATGGAGAGTATTGCTGTCAGACCCTAGCTATCAAAAATGTGTAAAGGAACACAGGCTTTGATAGATCTAAAAAGTCTGAGTGGATATAATTCTGTAACTATGCAGTGAAATAGCTCTCTGTGGACATGATACAATTAAAAAATTCTGTTCCCTTTTTAGACTAAATGAGAGGATAGTTTTATTTTTTTTTTTTTTTTTTTTAATCTTTTCCCCTTTTTTCAGAACTGGTTACAGCTGTCTTCACCATCATCCTCTCTTGTGTGCTTGTTTGAAAGCTAATTAAGAATTTCATTCTGAAGTTTTTTCATTACCAATATCCTTGAATACAATTATACAGTCATCTTGCATAGTTTATCTCTTTTTTTATTCTAAAAATACTTAGAATAAATTAACTATTGTTTAGGATGACTATAATGGTGACAAACGAGCCAACCAAATTATCATTCCTACTATACCTTGCAAATTAAGTATAATATGTAGAATTATACTATAATAGAAACAAGAGCTGTATTCACATGCAAAAGTAAAAATGGTTTTATGGTATATTTAGTGTACTCACTGTAGACATTCTAATAATAAATAATTTGAACAATTGGAATAATTGAGAGTATGAACATTGGGATGTGAAAAACATATTTGTAACAAACAAGTATTAATTTTCAGTGAGATAAACTATATGAAATAGGCCTGAGTTAAGATCCAAGTCTGAGCAGTTTCAAATATTTGAGCTCACTTCCAATTATAAAGTCTTACACTGAAGACACTCAGGCAGCAAGTCAATGCAGTTTTCAAGTGGAGAGCAATAAAATGTAGAATGTTTTGCTATTTACTTCAGAAATCACCATTCTGTGACTTGATGTATGCATATATATTACACAAAAAGAATCACATTTAGAAGGCTAGCATTGTCATTATCCAAAATTAAAAAACAAGGCACATGTTTCAAATCCCAAATTTTAATGCTTTATAAACATTCAAAATTAAGTATGATATGTGTAATTTTTTTTTTTTTAATTTGGATACTAATCCATTTTATACCTTTTTTAGCTGTCTTAAAGGTTCAGAATTAAGTATGATATATGTATAATTTTTTTTCCTTTGGACACTAAGTTATTTTATGTTATTCTTTAGCTGTCTAAAAGAAGTCATGTACTGAAAAACAACACCCAAAAATATTTCTGTGTGCTTTGTGTGTAGAGAAACAGACAGCTAAAAGCTAGACCACCTTTATATTTTGCTTTCTTATAATTTTAACAGGTCATATACATAGTTTCTATTGGCTTAAAAAAAAGAGAAAAGGAAAGGGCATTGTGTCAGTTTGTAAGCGTCCCTTATGAGAAAAATATTCAAAGGAAAAATGCCAGATTCAAAACATGATTTGGAGTCCAAAATTAGGCATTTATTCTCCCCAGCAGTTCCCAAAGGAATTGCTGGTGTCTTAGGAAAGCGTTTAAAACAGACATACAGTGGGAGGGGACCTAGCAGCATGCAATCACCAGCAGCTGTCACTGAGCGTGGCTCACTCAGAAAGTCAAAGACGAGTCATTGACCCTCATTCTCTCCCTCGAATACATGGAAAAAATTTCTTTATCCTAGGGGTAAAATCATAGCCTTTCATGAGGGGCAGTGAGGGTCTCATATTTGCAACTCAGCTTTTAGTTGGTGAGAGTTAGACTTCTGCCTTCTGCGGCTTTTACACCAACGCTCGTTGTCTCGTGGTTGCTTTGTGGTGGTGTTCATTCCCTCCTCCACCTGCTGCCACGGTGTGCTGCCTTGGAAAGACAGCCACATAGGGAAAAGGGCAGAAGGAGGAGGATCATGATTTTCATGTGTTTCCTTTTTTCGGATATGGTGATATTTTTTAGTACTTTTTTTGATACATGTAGCTGACACCAACCTGACCAGTGAAATTCAGCGTTTTCTCTTTGCATTCAACAAAAGCCCCTCTTTCACAGGTAGTTTCCAGCCTAACAGGGCAATTCACAATGAGGTCAAAAGAGGAACGTGAATTCAGGCAATCTGGCCAAATGCATATGCCTCCATCTGTGCAGTGTCCTCTTATGCCCTTTTACAAGGGTAGATTGCGATAGGACAAGAGGAAATAGTTTTAAGCTAAAAGAGGAGAGATTTAGATTAAATGTTAGGATAAAATCTTTACTGTAAGGGTGGTGAGGCAATGGAGCAGGTTATACAGAGAAGCTGAGGATGATATTTAAGGTCCTTTCCAACTCAGACGATTCTATGATTCTATGTTGACGTGCATAAGGCATGCCCTGGGAACAGCTACTAGATCAAAGCTCACTAGGCAAAATTGTGGAGAGCCCTAAATGACTGGATAACTTGCTGATAATTTCATGAATGCTTCAAAGTCCTGCATGTGAAAAGAAAATCTTTCATGGATCTGTGACACCTCCAAGGCTAAGCAGAAATTGACCACCATTTTTCATTCCCGTGGTTTTTATTTTAGGAACCTGGTCTTAGTTAAGTCTGCTTTAGCTACTAAATCCTATCCAAAAGTTTATTACAAGCTACTAGAGCTGTCAGAAAACAAGGACAAAATCAAGAGTATTGGTCCAACGACAGACATATTTACAGTTTGCACTGACCTCATATATATGTAGGTTTAAAAATATTCAAGTTATTATAGCAGAGTATAAAGCTGTACTCAAGCAGGTTGACCTCACTGTAGTTCTCAAGGTGAAACAAAAAATGAAATTGCCAACAAACATATTAGAGTTAGTGATTAATTGGCTCTTTATACACACTTGGGAACACTGGGAGAGACAGTTCTGATGGGAAAGACATGATTACTTCTGATTACTCTGCACTGTCCCATTACAGAAGTCCAATACCAGATTTCAGTGGAAAAATAATCACCATAAATATGTGAAGTGTATATCATGCAACCATCATAAGTATCCACAGTTACAATGGAATTGAATTACATATAAAAAAAATTACACATGGCATATCCCTTTGAAACTAACTTCATTTATATTGCAGATGTAAGAATCTTCAGAGCTCAGGCATTTAAAAGGAAAATCTATTAAAAGGGAAAAATAACCCTGCGTGAGGCTTTTAAAAATTAAATTGATTGCATTTTATCATGTTTTAAAATACTAAAACATGCTGCACACTCTTTATCACAATGGGTTAATAAATTTGGTATCAGGACAGGCATGGAGAAACTCTCTTTTCTTACTATTTTTACCATTGGGATTGTGAAAAAATGGGCTCCTTCAAATTATATGTGAAACATGGGAACCCTACAGGGTTATTCCTTTCTGCATTTAAAGCTTGCTATATTCCTGTACTCATTGCCTGCATAGGTTGAAAATGCATGGGCAGGTACATGCAGTCAGTTCATAGAATCAGGGAGTAATATTTTATAAAGCACTATATGTTGGGACATTAGATGGGATCATTAGGAGAAATAAATATTTGAGAATTGAAAAGTATGTCCAGAGTTCTGGCACTCTAAAAACAAATAAGGAAAGGACGAGAATGTGTGACCATGAATTTTACAACTATAGTCTGTGCAACTATCATTTAGTAAACATTTATTACCATTATTAATAACGTGACATAAATGGGAAACAGCAGACTTAATCCATATACTTGGCAGATATATGAAACAGCAGATGGCACTTTAAGTGGGATGAGGGGAATACCCAGCAGACACCAACACTGCCTGGCCATAGATCTGGCATTTATATAAATAAGTGAGACAAAATCTGGACCTAGTAAAGGCCTCACGTGTATACACTTGTGTACAATTATTTTTGTGTCTGCTAGGCAAATCGTAATTCTGGCTATGACATTCTTTTCCTCTCATCTGGGAAATGTTCCAGCCATGTTCAAATTGGGGCTGTGGCAACATAGCCACATAAAATCCTGCTTGGGAACAGATTACCATAGAAGATTGCCATGGGTCCTGCCTAAATATGTGCTCCCTTTGACACCAAGGAACAACATAGTCCTTGCTTGTGTCTTGAAGTAAATAATATGTAACTGCAATATATCACATTAAACCAAGGACTTCCTATGTGGTATAAGTGTTATATTGTTCCTACATAAGCACTTTTTCAGAATACTTTGTTAATGGATACGGGTGTACTTGACACCTAAAGAGGCTACCTAGAACAGAGGCTGGACAGAGTTAAAGGAATAAAGTAGGTATTTACTAAAAGGCCTTCAAAGGGTACACCTTGGACAGTACAAGAGCCCAGCTGAGGCTACACCCAAGATGGACACAAGATGGATTCAAGATGGACAACCAGTCATGAGTTTTCACACTTTTATAAGTTTTGGTCCATTTACATACTGGGGTTAATTGTCCAATTACAGGTTCAGGTTATGAAGTCCCATCCTCCCAGATTGCTCTCCTCAATTCACCGTTGTTTATACTTTTTGGGCCTGAAGCTGCAATGCTGTCCTTGGTTCTCAGGCTGGAAAAGGATTGTTTTGTCTAACTACCCTGTGAAGAGAACTTGCTACCACTTTATATGAAGTTCAGAGTTACATACTAATGCAGTACAGAATCTGAAAAATATGAAAGCTAAAATTTAAGGCATCATACTTGTAGTCATCTGTAACTGTCATCCACACAATGTAATCCACCATATAACTCTAAATTTATTCTATCTCACATAAGACCTTATTTTACTTTGTGTCATTTAAGAGAAAGAAGAAAATTTAGAAACTTTTGTGATCGTTTCTACTGGTTTTATAATCTCATATATTGCTGAAGACCAGAAGACATGATAATAAGCCATTATTTTTTCTTAGTAAGGCACATTCAGACTAACATACCTAAGTTATTTGTATGAATGGTGTTCCACTTTGGAGAAAAGGCTATATTAATAATAACTTTTCAAAATTCAGACAGTTCTTGAATTCTCAAGAAGTCTTTTTTATTCCTTGAGAAAGGACTATTTCTTGACTTACTTTGATTGTATGCACTAAAAAAAAACCTTCTACAATATGACAATTTCATAGGTACATAATGTAAATAGATACAATTATATCATAACATATAATTCTGACGACATGCCGCTAGGCATAGAAAAAAATATGTCCAGGTATGCTTGAAGCAATTCCCCTATATTCACATAATTTTGCATGCATACAGCTGTCAAATTTCTAGCTGATATATAGGCACATTTAAAAAACAAACTTCAGAACTAATGCTAACTTTGTACAAGACAGCGCTACCTATTCCAGGGTACTAAGAGCTAGAGCTTATTTTAGAAGCGACTTAGTGGTATTCTTTTATTGGAAAACAGCTTTCTTTTTTTTTTTCCCACTGTAATCCAGGATCAAAATACTGTAATTATATGAACAACTGTTCTTTGTTTTTTAAGGCTAAAGATATCAGCTTTATAGAAATTAGATTAATGATACTTCATAGTATTCTTCTGACATAGAATTCATAGTATTCTCCTGACATCAGTTCCAGGTCTATAACTTAAATATTTTGTAGCCTGGTCATGGTTAACTTTCATCTTTGTGGCCACAAGAACAGAGATATCTTTGAAAACACATGTAGCATTTCGGAAACAAGTTTTCTTTGGGGAACTACTATTTGACCTGCAGTATAAAGTTACTTCACACTAGGACGAATTTGGGTAGCAAATTCTGATGTAAGACTTTCCCTTGCTAGTAAGAAGACAAAGAGAAAAAAAAAATCCATAGGCATTATTAGTGATGAAAGTACTTATTTTCTTCAAGGAACCATTTTATAAACTAACCTCCTGGATGTGGTGGTTTAGGGCAAATTTGGAAGGAAACTTCCTAGGGAACCCTCCCTCCCCTCCCCCAACCAATTTGGGAGAAACCTCCTTAGAGAGAAGTAGAAAGAAACCTGTTTATTAAACTGGCAAAGCACTCCCCAGCACAACGAATTGAATACCAGATGACAAGAACTTTGCTCTGCTCTAGAGAGATGACAAATTAGGAAAAGAAGTTTCTCCTGTAGGTGGTTGCTTTGCTCTCAGTTCCTCCAGTGCTGGGAAAAGTTGCTGCGCAGGGTAGATCTTGGTGGGTTCCAGGTGCAAGCTCCCCTGGAGCCCCCCCTAGTCCTCAGTCTGGGGAGGTTTGAATAGTTCTAAAGAAAGGTGAAAAAAGGAAGAAAAAGAAAAAAAAACAAGAAAAAAAGAAAACCAAAGCTTCTCAGCCTCAGCTAAGCTACACTAACTAACTAAATAGAAAAGCAAAAGAGAGAGAGGAGAAAAAAAAACAAACCTCTCTGTCTCATGTCTGTGTGTTGTTGTCTGTGTGTTGTTGACTCCCACCCTTTCAAGGCCAGCCCAGGAGAAAGAGGTTTCTGAAAACAAACCGTGCACTTCTACCCCCATTTTACTCTCAGAGCCAATATTAAAGGTACAGAGTGCAATATCCAGCATAAACCCAACAGACAATTGGGGATACATCATAATGTCACCCTAGAACACTGGACAACAGCATGGCTTTTGGTGATGGAAAAGCACTTATTTCTACCTGTCACTTTGCTGAGGGATTTTCCTCTCTGTTAATTCTTCTTCACCATTACAGTGCCCTTCAGGAGGGTCAGCAAGCAGCCAAATACGTTTGTATTTTAAATCCGTCTATGGACAGCATAATTCATTGCCTCTATATTTCTGAATGTGATCCATTATAAGTAGTGGAAAGCACAGTGAAAACGGCTGAATTCAATGACAGTTACAGATCCTTACTTGGTATACAAGTCATGATGTGTGTAAACAGTGCCAAATGACCGGTGTTCAGAACAAAGAGAAGATAATCCTGAATAATGGCCCTGAGCATTTCATCTTTATAGGCAAGAAATACGCATGTACAGTTCTCATCTTCCTCTAGTACTGTTAGGCTTTGGGAAAAAATTCTCTAAGAACAATGCACGATTCTTAATATTTTCATGGCTTAATGTGAAATAATATTACAAAGAAAAGAGAAGCTGAATGACAATGAGAAGAGCTTAAGCTTGGAAATTACACAACTGGTTCACAGACTTCCTCAATGGAAAACTGTGTAGTGCAGTATTTAATATTCAGGTTAATTTACCACATAAAATTATTTTAGTAATTTGTATGCAACAGATTCTATTTTTCCTGTTTTGCTTAATGTTACACAAGAAAAAGATACCTCTCCACCCACTTCTGCTGGCAGCTTTTAGGGAACGTAGTGGTGGGGAGATGAAATACTGTTAGGCAGGATGGAAACCAATTTCCACCTCTTACTCACTGGAAGAGTACACCGAATACTGAATCTTTCAGAAAGAGACTTCTAGACTTTAGAACAAACTAAAGTATTAGTTGTTGAACAGTCACAAAATATACCAGTCTGGAAAGAAAGCACTTCAAAAGAGACTTGAGTCTTAATAACTGCCCCTCAGAGTTAGATCCCCCTTGCAGGGCTTTGAATTGTAAGCCCTCTTCAGGGGGTACGCCCATCTTTTTTTGGATGGAAAGGAAAGTCTCATCCCAGTACCTCAGAGGTCAGAGCTGCCATGCAGCACAGGAGAGACACATTTACAAATCTCTGCCTGAGTGGCAGGGCCAGGGGCAGCAAATCTACTGCATGACTCAGGAAGGACCAAGATGGGCAAGAGTCTGAGATTGATGCAGCCCCCAAGTCAGAGAGCAGAGGCTGGATGGGTAAAGGCCTCAGGGGAGACTTGCCAAGGTACTTTCAGTACCTTGTTGTACTCAGGACCCTGACACAGAAATTTCTGCAAATGTATGATATCTAATATAGAGATCAAATAACTAAAACTGTCAGTTAGGCTAAGACCCTTCATTAATCTCAAGTGTTTTGGAAAGATACTGTGTATTGTAAGATATTTAAATTTATTTTAAAATATTCAGCCTTGTAAAAAGATTAATCTTGAATGACCCAATCATTACGTAGATTTAAAACAACAGTTAATGACATTGAAGGCATGTAAAGTGTGTCAGGTTTCAATTACTGAACAGAAAAGGAAGATGACAAAGTTTTGGCATTAGAACACACACCTCTAATAAGAGGAGTTAGAATGTTTTGGACAGGAGGCATGGGCAGACCTGAATTAGTCTGATTAATAGATTCTTCATGGATGAAGTGCTGTATTGAAAGGACTGTGATAGATAAACCATGAATTCTGTATTACTGTCTAATATCCACGACAAAAGTTCATGTGTGCTTGTGCATCACAAGGATCATTATTTACTTATGAAAATTTGAGAAAAATATTTCATTGAGCAGTCAGGATGATGGAAAGATCTGTCAATTATGAAGCTACATTCTTCAAAATGTATGCTACAGTAGTGTGCCGTAGGCAAGATACAGGACAAGCCAACATTTTATTTTTTAAACTTATTTAAGATTCAGCCACAAAACCGCAAAGTGTCCTAATGTTAAACCTAGCATAGTGTGACTTCTGACAAATATTTTCTCAAACACAACTCTCGGGGTCTCTGCTGGCCCGAGACTGGGGCTGGTTTGTGCCCTTTTTCCCTCAGAAAAGCCCCAAGCTGATCGCTTCAACAAACGAGATCTTCAGGCGTTCTTTTCAAGGCTGTTCCTTTTGTTTTATTTTTCTTTATCTCGATTCTGTGGTCAGGGCTGGACAGAGGTCCGACCAGCACGGGCGACATGTGCTATCTCCTCCCCTGATCCAGCCCTCTCGTCTCTTATACCGATAGTTACGTACACATTATTTACAATTATAGGCCAATATCTACATTCTACACTAAACAGGTGTTATCTACACTAAACCAATCTCTCTATACCTACTTGGTGCCACTGTCACAGCAGAAGATGGAGACGAAGAAGAAGGAGAAGACCCCAGGGCACCGCCCAGAATCCTCCATCTTGTCCCCATTCACCCCTATTCTAAAATCCCATATGTGATAATATTATTATCTTTTCTTACCCTTTGAGGCTTGTAATTCCTCTCTCATTGTTGGCAATCTTTCCCATGGACTGTGATCGAGGTCCTTGTCCGTCTGAGGCCCATGCCAGGGTCTCCAACCCCCCCTGTACAAATCTCGAACCCCCCTGTACAGGTTTTAAACCCCCCTGTACAGGTTTCTGTTTGGCCAGGGAGTCCAAAGGAATATCCTGGACTCCTACACACAACAATAGGACCAAGTACACCTGGAATGATTAAGAGCACAAAGCTAGACCTACACTCTTGGAAACCTATCTTCCTCAATTATTAGCATTGAGAATCAGCTTGAGAAGCTTCTTCTTCTTCTTCACGTTCCTCTTTAATTGCACTTTTACAAGGAGTCCAGTATAGCATAACACCTACTGCAAGAAAGTACATATTTTCATTTTGAATGTCAAAAAAAAAAACCCCAAAAAACCAACAACAACAACAACAAACCCAAAAAACCACAAAAACAAAACAAACAAACAAACAAAAAAAAACCCCAAAACCCACAACCCTAAATTAGAATCAGAAAAGTAAGAGCCAAACTTTACCACTTTTTTCCATCCCATTCTTCTTTCAAATTACAGATTATCTGCCACTGCTCTAAATTCTTAAAAAAAGCTAAAACCTTCTCTTTTTTTCTACCTTTCTGAGATTAAAGTGAAAATACATGTTAAAAGCAACCTCATATAGGAATGAATGGTTTTCACTATTAAGTTTACATAGCCAAACAGGCAGAAAATGTTTTCACAAATGGAAATGGTTGATGCATTTTAAGGTGATCTCAAATTTACCAAGTATCAGTAATGTATTACTATCTGTTGTCTGGAGATGTTTTTTCATACAGGAAAACAAGTAGGCTATTGCTTAAATCATTTGGGAAAAATAAGTTGACATTTACCATTTTATCTAGTTCCCAAAAACTAGATTTGTGAAAATTGCAATATTTGAATGTACCTAGCTCAGAAGTCAGAAGCTCAGAACTATTGTTTTTGTTTAATAGCTGATTCAGTTTCACAGCAAAAACACTCTGAAATCTTGTTCTTTATTTTACTCTGGTGTATTGAAGATACTGCCTCTCCCTAGAATTTTTGTCAGCCCTAGAGTCCACTGGATTTAAATACCTGGGCCAATGAGATTAAGACCAAGATTATGCCACTTGTGAAATGAAAAAGGGTCAAAAGAAATATTGCAGACAATAATGGTTTTCCTGAAGAGTCTCTCTTCTCATTCTGGGTAGGGTATTTGTTTGCATAAATTCAGTAAAAGACTACAATTACCTAGACTGCTCTAATGAGGCTTATATGTACCACAGACCATATAAAACAGTTTCTCTTATAGAAATGAGTGTTCCAACTTTATGAAAAATGGTTATGCATGTTATACTTCTTCACTAAACTTAATAAGGAAAGTGATACTGCTAACATGAAAACAACTAAATGAAACTTATTTCTCCATATTCATAGCCATGTGGTATAAAACAAACCATGGAAGTACAGTTTCATGATACCCTTCAAATACCACAAATATTCAAATCATTGGTACTTGGAACTTCTAATATTCAAACTATTCCCTGTGCATTCTCCAGATTTCTGGAATTAAACCTTACTCAGCTCCCTCAATTAAGATTCAGCCTGCATAAAATTTTACTTCTATGGTATAGTTATTTGGTATCTGACATCTGCATCTGAGACAAAAAATTCAACAACCTGTTTTGAAAAGCCTGCCCAAGTGAAGGTCACAGCATTCCCACTTTCTGCAGTGTATTCATGATCTCATCTATAATGGAAGAAACATTTTATCTGTTTCAAAGTCCTGGCAGGGACTGTTACAGAGCATTTACAGAATATCAGAAAATGTTTTTGGGTAATAAAATTTAATAATGTCATTGCAATCCTTTTGCTCATTATTTAAAAATGCATGAAATAAACAAGCTTCTTGCAAAAAAGTTTTGGAAAGAGAAAAATTTGTATTTGATAATATATAACATAATGCCTCTTAATGGGGCATTTTTATATTGCAATTTAATCAGAAACAAAAAGAGAAAAAACCTGGACACCTGAAACTAGTGTAACAAATGCCTTCATAAGTAATCACCTTTTTCTAAAGCAAAGCTGCAGACTTGTATAACTGTCTTTCACATTTGTGCACAAGGCCAGGCACACTTCAACACTAATCACACACTTACCTGTGGAAAACATCTCATAAATACGTGAAATGATTCTGTAGAACACCATGTGGAATGGGAGAAGAAAAGTTAAGCTTTTGAATCTTAAAAAAAAATTAGGGACTGCAGAGAAGTGCGACAAGAAATATTTAATTTTGACATAACCTGATGTTTAGCCTTTAAGTTAAAGAGGGCCCATACTCTTTGAGACATATGTCTCAAATATGAAGTCAATGGCTTGACTTCACCATTGCTGATCATTAAAGGCTTGTTTGTTTAACCTCAGCATACTATTCATATGCAGTTTGTACATGGATTATATAATTTGGAAAAGGACTATGAAAAGATGCTATATAAATGCTCTGTGTTTATTTTGATCATCACAGTAGCTAATATCCATTATGCAATTATGATAATCAATGCCTTTTCAGCCTCAAACAATGCATAATGAAATGACAAATGTTTTTAATTTGTAAAATTTTGACTTGGTTGATTAAATAATTACAAAGGATATGTGCAAATATAAAATAAATCTTCCTTTATTTTACAATACATTGCAAAATTTGAAAAGCATCAAGCTGTGCTTCACTAATCATCACAGCTTTCACAGTGAAAGCTCCATCACTGGTTCCTGGATAAAAGCCTGATTCCCAAACATGTCATTGAGGATCTATTTAGGTAGAGGAATTAGTCAACAAGGGATTGAATTGTCAACTAAAAGAGAACAATAAATATTATTTTATCTTTTTGCTATAATTATATTAAGAAAATATATTTATTTTCAATTATTTGATAACCATGTGACTACGTAGCACTTTTGTGCATTTCTTTCACCTTTACAGTGAAATAAGGTTCTCATTTACACTATTAAAAGGGTTTTTCAATTGAAAATATTAAAATATTAGTGATTTTAAGGACAGTAACAATGAAATCGAAATAATAACCAATATAAGAAAAAGAGAACTGGGAAATGTTTATTCATAAAATATGTGATTAAAAAAAGGAGGGCACATGTATTTCTCCTATACTCACTTCATTCAAACAACCTTGAAGTGACTGTAGAGAAAGTGAGGGAAAGGCACCCCGCCTCACCTAACCTCATCTGAGAGGCAAACACTAATAGAGAGAGACAGACAGGTACTTCCAGATGTCAATTCACTTAAACTTTGGCCTAACTACTCTCCAAAAGAGCACAGAGTGGAGGGAAGCATTGAGAAGTTTAGATGAGATATTTGACTTTAAGGCAGCTAAAACTTAGTTATATGAGGTTGGTCTTATGCAGTTGGTCTTGATACTGCTATTGGGCTTGAAGCTCTTTGCTCTGGGTTTCTTGGAACTAATGACAAGATAGTGTTAGAGTGTTATATGGAAAACACTGAAAAACATTGAAAATATGATATATATTTAGGTAAAAACTGTATTCATGCTTAATATGTATTTATTTCTTCTCATTTCACTGACTTTTCATGTCCTTTTTAGCTGCTAAGTCAATACATCAAGATATATTAAAAAAAAAAAAATAAAAGACCCCAAAAGAGTATGTTTCCATCAACAACCCGTTTCCATCGTGGGTAATCTGTGTCATACAAACTAATAAAATAAACATTACCTTTTTTTGTCCAGAATCAGGTTTAAAAGAAAGTCGAGTCCTTTAAGAACACCATCAAAGTGGAAATGATGCTGGAATTTAATTAACTAAATGTTGGGGGTTAGGTTTGTTCCTTTTTTACTTATAGAATTTTTCTCCCTAAATTGCTAGGAGACTAACTACTGGGTGCTTACGGGTGCTTGACCAAAACAAAGAGGTGGCCAAAAGTCGGGAGGGGGAGATAACGCGAGTTTTGGGGCAGGTAAAGGACAGGGCTTGGGGCAGCTGGGCTCTCTTGCCCTCGGCATCGGAGAGAGCATCTCCAGGCTGCTGCTCGCTGTGGGAGGAGTTCATTGTCCCACTGGGTCCGGTCCTGAGGGAATCTACCACCATCTGCTCCTGTGCCCCGGAACTCTGAGCTGCCTCCTCCTGCCCTGCTGGGGCTGGGCCGGCCCTGTCCCACTGCCGCTGTTTCCTCGGCCCTGCTTGGAGGCTTTTGCTGCTCTGTGGTACCGCACTTCCCCTGCCCTGCCGGGACATCCCGCCCCTGCCCTGCCGGGACATCCCCGCCGTTCCAGCCACCACCGCGGAGCTGCTGATTTATCTCATCCATCAGCCTGGGATTTTTCCACCATTCCAGTTTGGTGCTCTCGAGAGATCAGATTGCCCCTGGCTTTGTCAAACAAGGCCCCTCGAGGTTCCTGGTTCTGTTTACTCTTAATACTGTAGTTGTTGTTGATTTGTCTTGTTATACATACCAGCAAAGAACTGTTATTCACATCCCCATACCTCTGCCTGGAATCCTCTTTTTTTTTTTTTTTTTTTTTTTTTTAATTAAATTGTAATAATTTGGAGGGAGGGGATTTGAATTCTCCATTTCCTAGGGAGGCCCTGCCCCTCCTTAGCAGACACCTGTCTTTAAAACCAAGACACTAAACCAGCTGTCGGTCTAAGTCGCTCTAAGGGTTTAGGGATTTTTCTTATTTTACTTGAGAACAGTCATTATTATTAATCTTTCATGGAAAAACATGCTACTATTTAAATAACCAAATAATTTCTACTTTAAGGGATACCCATGGCCACATCAAATGGTACATTATCCTAGTGACACCATGAGGTACAAATACTAAGCAACCTGGCACTTCAGCAATAACAGGAAGTCTAGTCACTCCATTGGTACTCAGAAGACGACTGAGAAGGCTTTTAAAATAAAAATTAAAGGAACTGTACCACCCTCAGAATGCATCATCAGATTGGATCCACTCAGCCTGGAATCTCGTGTATTTTGAAATTCTACAGCATAAATCTCTACACAAAAATATAAGTGACACAGCTGTGGGACATAAAAATCAAGCTGTTGAGAAACAGTTATGCATTTGAATTTTTTCCTGACATAATATTTTAAAATTGTAGTAAACATTTTTTAGATACCATGAAACTGTGTTATTAACTGTTTTACAGAAGATAACTAAGATTTTTGTTTTCTCATCTCTTTTCAGGATGCAGTTAACAAACCAACAACATCACATTAAGGGTATCTGGGGAACATAATTCTGGACTACAAACACTGCAATGTCTTAAGCTAAAACAAATAAATTATTTGACTTATCAACAAAGAGATTGTTTTCAACTGACTTAAAACAGAAATAAAGTTTTAACATTTTCACCTAAACCCCATAACCTAGTTACTTTTAAAAATGAAAAAAAGCCATGTAAAATAACCCTCTCAAGATAAGTGTAGTTCACTCTTTATGCACTTTCCAACTTCTGGAGACTTGGAATTCCAGCTCACCTCTTATAAAACATTGAGGAATAAATATAAAAATAATTTTCTCTAATTAATAAACAGTGACAGACAGTCCATGGCGAGGGGGTTGTAACTGGACAATCTTTAAAGTCCTTTCCTATTCAGGCCATTCAGAGATTCTATCATTCTATGACGTTGTAAAACTATTCTGGATACAGAACAAGTACCAGGATGTGATTGAGAATCATAGTTTTTGTAAAGGGATCTAAAATGCCTTGAATCATAGGATTCATACAAGGTTATTCCATAGATATGAATCCCCAACAAAATAAACCCACACTTTCCTTTTATTCCCTCCTAACATTCCACTGCAGTTTAGCCTAATTTGTGTAGCAATAATCTTTGTGAGTAACTGCAGGGAGAATACAGAATTAAGAGTTTGGTGGGTATAAAAGGGTTTTACTCAATTATTATCACTTTATATCTGAGTAACACACTGGTGGTTTGAGAGATCTGTAACAAAGAGTGAACTGTACTGAAATACTTTGTAGTAAGACAGAACCCAGAGCCACTTTGTTTAGACAGTCTTGGTGACAGCAAATTAGGGCTGAAGTTATACTGCTACTGTGTTCTCAAGGGACTGATTCTACTAAACATTTTTTTGTAGAAATTTTAAATCAACAGAGTTGAGACCTATGCCTTTGACATGAACATAGTTAATATCATATGGAGACAATTTATTATGAACTTCATAATACTTGAGCAAGTATCATGACCCAAGAAACCCTGTTAAATAACTTTTTTTTTTTAGAGTGCCAATTTAGGTGTGCAGTGTATTGTCATCAGTTGAGATTAAACATAGTAATGACATGTTTTTCACCTAGAAAATTATTAAATATTACTTGAATATGGGACAGCCAGAATGACTTTCTAAGTCAAATAATATAAACATTGAAAAATGGTAAAGAACCCATCTGAAAGGTAAGTCTTACATGATTTCTACTTGTTTGGAAAAGGGAAGTATCAAGTGAGGACGATGCTATAGGCAACTCTCCAAATATATTTATGTACAGATATATATGTGGTTGAAAATTTTGTATGAAAAATTGCTCTATTTTGGAAAGTAGAGATCGCTTAAGCCAAATAATTTAATTTATTAATAATAGAAACATTCATCAAAAAAAGATACGTAAGTTTTGAGTGGCTTTCTTCTACTGAAAATAGCATTCCAAGTCCACATTTTTTTTCATCCAGAGGACTAGTTAAAATGTAAATTTTGTTTGGATATGATACCACCAAAATCTTGTGACTCACGTAAAGGTACTAACATCAGAAGTATTGCAAATGAGCTTCCATACTTATTTTTCTAGTCCTCACATTCGGCAAGATTAGATATTCTCATGTGATTTTGCCCCTAGCCAAGAAATAATCTACATCTAAGGGTCATTCCTGGTTCAGCCTATATAGTATCAGGTTTGGAAATAGGTGTTAAATTATAGGTATAGTAAGGTGGGATTCAGAGGAACACTGAGTCAAACATTTTCTTCTATCATTAAATAATTATTGCACTTTTGCATTTGTCCCTCAGCAATGGATATAGTTTAGCACTGGAGCTCATGGTTTTTTCACCATACTAGCCTGAAAAAACCCACTTCTTCCATTGTGGGATTTTTCTACTTCAGCTGATGATTTGTTGTCATTTGTTAAAAACCTAATTTATTTCAAATCCTATGGGACAGATTATTTTTTCTTTTTTCAAATGTGTTTCAGGTCTTGAGTCATTTTGTTGACTCAGCCTCTGTCATGGCTTCTGATTCTGTGGCCAAAAGTTCATAGCCTTCAGGCTGCTTAGCTGCATTTCAGTGCCAAAAAAAGGGCAGTCTGATTCAGAGAGGGCATAAGGGGAAAAGAGAAGCAAAATTAATGCCAGGAGTAGGAAAGACCTGAGAGGACCGATTAAATCAGTGCCCAAATGTTGACAGTGTCAGTGCACTCTGAGGACAGGAATGGTGGAGACTCCCCATGGGCCAGGCAGGGTGAGCCTCAACAGCCAGGGCCAGATCCATGATCTCTGGGACCTCAGCCAGAAAGGTCCTGCCCTGTCTGCCCCCAGCTGGGGACATTATCCCAAGATTATTTTTGTAACATAGACCTGACAATTTGTTTCTTTAAAAAAAAAAAAAAAAAGAAACTGACACAATCAGAAGTGTTCTCAAAGGGCCTGTTCAAAGTGAAAAGGTTTGACAGTAAGGGTAAGATTAATTTCAAAATGTCAGTCTCCTAAAAAGTTTTAGAGTTAAATTTAAGGTAATCTGTATTCCCCATACAGGCCCTGATAGAGGCACCTGGTAAAAATACTTTATTGTTCTGGTTCATTGTCCTATAACAAGGATACCTCTCCAAATTGCCAACCTGCAGAGGTTGTCTTAGACTACAGAAGGAACTTAAAGGCTCACCTTAGACTGCAAACTCTAAGGCAGTTATATAAATTCCTTCTCCCAGGAGAGAACTGGCCTTTCTCAGTTTGCAGTGGTTGGACTCTCTGGGCATAGGTGTAGCTCTGCTCTTTTCCCAACCAGTTGATTTAAAATATCTAGTTTATCAAAGAGATAAGCTGACTCTCTTTAAAAAAGTGTCAGCAAATAAAAACAAAGAGCTGTATGGGATATCAAGTCCCTTTCTGACACAGGGCACTATGATCAAGCCCAATTTTCAAAGCAGTTAAGTTCTTTGAAATTGTGAGCCATAATTTCATCCCTTTAATGTGATATAATTTATCCAGGAGGCAAAAAGCCCCCCTCAGAATAGAGAGGAAAAAAGTATAAATCATACTTAAGGGTGGAATTCCTAGGACTAAGAAATAATTATAATTTCAATTATAATTTCTTCAAAGAAATATCAAGCTTCATAAAGATGTATGTAACAAATAAGCCTACCTTGTACAAACACAGTCTCTGCATAGCTTACCAGAAATCCTAAACTCAACACCATTGGGAGAGTTAAGAAACATACACATTTTAAAAAATTATAAAATCTATAAGTCTTGTTCATGAAAAATGGCAAATTTTGGTCTAGAAAACAATAATGAGATTACTTTTAACCATGTGTGTAATTCCAGTTGAATGGTATTCCTCATGCTCCTGATGAAATTATGAATGTGGCAGGTTAAGGACATGCCTAAATGCTGAGACGTGCCACAAAATTCACTATACTCCTGAGATGGAATCTGAGATGGAGTGAAGAGTATCTTTGGCTTGAAATTTTACTGACAAGTTAATTGTAGCTAAGCTGATTAGATGATACGTTCAGACAAAAAAACCCTCCATTGTCAGGCTAAAAATGCAAGTTTTAATCACTTTCTGACCCTTCTTATGTCTCCCACCACCATACTTATTCTCTAAATGCTTTAGTAAGATTGATACCACCATAATATGTCTGAAGCATTCCACTGGGTTTGTTGTTTTCTGTTAAAAAAAAAAAAAAAAAAGTGGTTAGGCTTTAAATTCTTTGAGATGGAATAGTGTCTTCAAATATGATTATAGACCCTGATGCTGGTTTTACCTTCAGTACAAATTAGAAATATTACTATAAGTGGGTCTACCTCACTTTGTCCACAATTATGAAGCTGATGTTCATTTGAAACAATTTATCAGCCAATAGGTGGCACTGAAAGTATTTAACATTTATCTAAATCTTCTATTTTCTTTTGGAAAATTCAAGCTTCCCCCAAGTAAATGGTATGTTATGTTCACAAATTAAAAGCCGAGTCACATATTGAATTTTCTTATTAAAGATATTAAGTACTTTTAAATAGTTGGAGGACTGTTGAGAATTTAAACAGTTCCCTGGAAATATGAGCAAGTGCATCATAGTACATGTCAAAACCCAATCTAAAGCAGGAGGTCCTTTGGAGATTGTGGGACCATTGACATTCCAGGGAGTATCTTACAATGAAGTTTAAATTGTAAATATCTGGGAAAACTGTAGTGTTCCAAAAACTGGTTTATATTGCAGTTTTTGCATGCTGCATGTCAATTTATTTTCACAGCTGCTTTCATTTTTGCAAGATTGGGAGGAAAGAAAGAGGATTTTGCAGTAAATATAATGTAATTTTTCATCACTAGCATGCTCTTAAATTAGGACAAATTTTACAAAAATATCTCTTCATTTTCTGAGGTAAACGAGTTCATAAACTATTCTACTAATACATATTTTGAGCAAATGTGATTCAGAAGATGTTAAATATCAGTGTTTTTCTTTATATTGAGTGTAATTCAGTTGATTTCCATGCATTGTTTCATACCTGCACGTTACAGTTCCTCCAAGGTTTTTACTGAAAGTTATGCCAAGATGGTGAAGTAGGAGTGACCTGTTCTGAAAAAATATAATATTGTGATACAGTACAGAACCTCACTATTCTATTTTCTGACTACTTCTATTGCTATACCACCTTTGTATAGCAATCTGTCTTCAGAACAAATGTAGGCCACATGGGTTTCACCTATACCAAAAAAATGTACAAGGATTCATTGTATTGTCATCAGCCACAGTGTTACAGGGGACAAGTGAATAGCAGTGTAATAGAAATATGTCCAAAACTGGATAGTGTATAGAGAGAAACAGATTTGCTCAGCTCTACCAATGCATCTTTATTACAAGGAACTAAAAGCTTTGAGTGCAATCCTGCCTTCATCATTTCCTGCCAGCAGGAATATTAAAGTGCCTTCAGATTGCAAAGCAGTAGAAAACAATAATTTAATGTTTTAGCACCAGACCTCAGCAAGGTATAAGACTCTCTAGCCTCATCTGAATTGCCTCTGAAGACTTATGACACTGCAGTGGGTGATGAGAATTAATGTATCATATCAAAAAGTAATTCAAATTAAAACTCAAACCATTAATTTAAAGTTAGGTATTGTTTTCTATGTTCAGGAAGCAAAGCAAGGAACTACAGAAATCCAAGCAAAGATGTAGCTTTTATTAGCAATAAAACTCAAAATGCCATCCTTCTTAAGTTACTGGGAATAGGAGTGGGTATGACAAAAAGAAAGGCCAATATTCTGACTGTAGGTATCTTGCCCAGTTAATTCCTTTTAAACAATTTCTATAACCTAATAGTAAACAGAGGACCATTATAGTGTAAACAAAGGGAGAAGTAGGAATGAATGAATTCTTAAACATTCTGGGAAAGAAAAGCATTGAATTTTATTGCCATACATGTTTATGAATATCTGCATAACCATAGCTTGGTCACAAAAAATAAAATTAAGTTTAAAAAACTGGATGCCTTTAAAACACCATTTTTTTTTATTAACAACTTCCCTCTAATTTCCAGATACATATGCAAAAAATCTACAAAATAAATTAAATATTTTGGACAGCCTTCAGATAAGTGGTCTGCTATTGTTTATTTTATTATTTGCAAAAAGTTTTTTGATCAAATATTATGAGAAGCTTATGTATTTCCAGTTATTTTAGCATCTAGCTATTTGCAAATAGATATTTCAGCAGAATTTGAATAGAACATTGAAAAGTGAGAAAAGGCTAATGCCACAAAGTCCATCTCAATACTATGAAATAAGCAGGATACAGTATTTCACAGGAATGTGTTCACAAGAGTATCCAAAGTCCTGAGCCCTCCATGAAAACCACAAATGAAAAAAGCAAGTCCTGTATTTGAATTAGTTGAAGGGGGATTTTGCTTGTTTGGAAGAGGGTGGGGGTTTGGGGTTTTTTTGTTTGTTTGTTTGTGTGGTAGGGTGACCAAATTTGCCCTAAACCAGGACAAATAATTTGTTTGTTTTTGTGGGGAGGATTTAAAAAATTTCCTCTTTATTTTTTTTTCTTCCAGTAAGCAATCTAACCAATTCTAATTGGGCTTGAAAGCCAGTTTAGAAAGTCTGAACTTATTGCCAGTATTTGCATATTTGTACTAAAAGTGTTAGTCTTTCAGCTAATGAAAAAAACCAGATCTTGTTAAAATGAGAGAACCAACAAGATGCTGCCTAATGGTGAAATGGTGAGACTTGTTCAAACTCCCTTTGAAATGTCATCTGCTGCTGAGTGAACAGGCTTGGCAAGCATGAATTAGAAACAGTAGCTATTGTAACCTGCCAGGGCTCCTCATAATGGGATGATCATGCCTGTATATTGAACAACTAAGGAGAGCTATTGAAAGTGTCCAAGTAACTGCCAAAGATGAAATTTCACCTTACGCTTCAGTGCATACACTTTCTAACTAGTAAAGAAAAACTCAAGGCAATTTGGGAATCAGTTGAAATGCAGATAAATAACAAGCAACAAATCAGTTGTTCACACAAAGGGAGACAAGGTCAGCAGGTAGGAAGGCCAGTGCACCTTAAGCTAAGTCTTTATTTTTACAGTATCAACAATCATTAGGGAAATGGGGGGACTGCCCAAGACTGCAGTTCTTCACTGCCTGTTACTGTTTCATTAGTTTCCAGGCACAGTGAGAAGGCCCAGTCTGTGACAGACACCAGTTGTCTCATCCTCCTGTCTCCACTATTTTCACCTTCTCTTCACTGGCCTTCTCTTGACATTCTTCAGCAATGACATTGTTTAACACTGCAGAGCAGAAGCTGTGATATCTCTGTTGGAAAATGAATACTGTATCTGTTGGGTAGTTGAAAGTTTTGGAAGGAAAAAGGATCAGAATGACCAACTGTGAATGGCACCAAACAAATGGAAAAAAGGAGATCCCACATGGTGTCCAAGCTTAAATGAGAGAACAAGTAAAGGGTGAAAGAAAATAAGGTAATAATTCTCCTCCTTTTGAAAAAAAACCAACCCAAAAACCAACAAACCTGCAAAAAGACTAGGAAAAGCCCTTGTTCTATAAAATGTAAATTATTATAAAATTACTCACTTGAGTATATTTTACCTTTGGATTATAAAGCTGCACACTATTTCTCAGTTTCACAATGCTCATAAAATTCAAAAGTTGTAAGATTAAGGCCTGGCAAGTTGGGAAATGCCAGTCAGTCTCCTACTGGAAGTACATTTCAATACAATTATCCACGTAATGATCCTGCTTAAGACAAGACGATGTTTGGGTTTTTGCCGTTCTCCTCTGTCCCCTTTAAGGAGTTTGTAAAAGTCTTATTTTTAGCCTTCTGTGTTTTGGAGTCAGATACACTTTCGTATAAACAAGCCACTTGTTATTGTAAAATCTAGTGATGTTTACATTCTTTTCATAAGGAGGAGACTGTAGATGGACTGTTGCATGGTCCAGTGTGCTTGGAGAAGAAGATTTTCTTCCTCCAACCCATGATCACTGCTGGAGTTTGATAAATGTTGATTCTGTAAATAAAGCTCTTTTTTCCACCTAGGACATCGCAAGGTGTGGGTGTGAGTTCTTTATGTTGCCTGTGACAAGACTCCTCTGAAGGATTCCATTTCTCAGTGTATTGTTTCCAACTCTTGGCTCAAAGTGGACAAGAAACTAGGCAACCAGCTAATGAGTAAGTCAAGAGTTAATCTCAAGTTCATTGTTTGCAGTTTGTCTGTGAAATTTTCAGGAAGTCAGAAGGTACTTTGAAGATCTCATGGATCTCCGTGGGCCTCAGCACAAGCCCAGACTTGCTCTAGATACTTGCAGGGATCACAACTGAAAAAACACGGTTTCATTTACTTGCCTAAAATCACACTATAGTTCTAAGGCAATCATCAAGAAATACTTGTGCCCTGTCTTGCCACTACATATCTTCTAAGTTTAGTAGTGACTCTGCATGCTAGGGTTTTGAATCATCCTGATGATTCACCAGGAACACTGAATGAAAGAAACTTCCCAGGAAAACGATACACTGTAAGCACACAGAACAAAATACACTCCTAATATATATGTATTTGGTTAAGGCTGCAAATAAACATAAATGCTATCATTTCCTAATTTTCTGCACTTGACTTTGCTATCTTCATGATGAACATGTCTTCTGTTTTTAAAAAATAAACCAAACAAAATCAAAGAATCATTAGACATACTCCTGATGTTCAAGAGCATTGAAGAAATGATTGGCAACTCCTCCATGACACAGCCTCTGCTCTCGGATATAATACACACTTCATAGAACATATCACTGACTTTTCATCCAGCATATTGATCTGCCCTACAGATTCAATTTATGCCAGTACGTTTCACAGATACTTGCTGGTAAATGGCACACTCAAAATGCAGCCCTGCTCTGGTGCCAAATGTCAAGTCACTTTTTCCATATTGAGTTACTAAAGCTTGACAGCAACCCCACTGCAATTCTTTTACTTGTTTTTAACTTGAAAGGAAAATGCAGTTTTCTTCAGCCTGGTACTAGAAAGTGGACATTTACTGTTTACTGATGATTTCCAGTGAAGTGTAGGCTAAGACAAGACTCTCAGATGGAAGAGAGTCCAAATTCCAAATTCTTAGAAACTGGCCAAGTTGAGAGAAATTGAAGACAAGCTATTGAAATGTTTGTGAAACTTAACTTCATAAAATATTTCAAGATTATTTTGTGTCCCAATTAAAAATTTTATGCACAAAAATAATTTAGAACCAGAATTTGCATTTTATTCATTTATCAGCAGCTTTTTTTCAGTGGGAAAGAATGTTCTTCATGAACGTGTGTAGCAAAATCCAGAATTCCCACACTACTCTTGGTCCACAGAAACAAGTAAACCTCCTTCTAGCCAGTCCATAAAGAAACTGACACATAGCAACATCCATTATAAATAATGGATAGACCAATTTCAAAGTGCAATATTACATCAATATTCACACTTTTTGAATATTGATGTAAATAGTTTTAAATTGACCAGATGCTTTGAAGATGGCATAGACAGGTGCAAATTATTTTTCTCCTGTTAGCAAATCCCATTAGTGTTTAGGAGTGATGCACTGTAAGGGAAAGCAGCTGTTTGTTCCCCTTAGGGACAGCAGAGAAGGCACCTCTAAAGCCCCCTTGGAATTCATAGGAGTGCTAAAAATGCAGAATAAGCTTGGAATCAGATCCTTAATCAACGCCTTACTGTGAATGACTACACTTTTTACTATCCATTTCTCAGTACAACAATGCTCTCACAGGATTATCCATGCTCTCTTCCCTCTCTGTGGCTTGTGATTACACCTACAAAAGAAACTAAAAGGGGCTGGGGCAAATTTCTAACCCTGAAGTCACATGTGCCACCATGCTTTAGTTCATATTCATCTGCTTAAACACTCTCCTTTCAAAAGCAGAGAGAAGCAAATCTACCAAATTTCTGAAATATTTCTATTTCATTCAAAATCTTGCCAGTTAGTCTTTGTGCTAACAAAGAAATTATACATGCAGTCACACACTAGTGCTTGATTCCACAAAGTAATTCTGTTTTATTTAGTGGTGTGAGCAAAGCCTCTAAGCACAGTGAAGACTTCCTCTTGAAGTCTTGACTACTTGCCTTTTCTGATTTGCATCTGCACGTCCCTCGGAAGGGCTCAGCCCCTTTCTTTGCCAATCAGTGAATAGCTTTCCAGAACACGCTTCTCCTTTTTCTTTGATTTTACACATGACCCTTCTTAGAAAGCAATCTTTTTACTAGCTGCACTTTGGTCTTGACTATAAACCCAGAACAAAAATATAGTTGTAGCATGAGTAGTGATGCAATGTACTTATGCTTTTATGCTAATTTTACAATATTCTTTCAATAAAGTAAGGATTGCACTGTATGTAGTGTATGTGGATAGGTGGCGTTTTAAACTGTTATATGTAAGACATTACATGAACCAGGGAAAAGAATAACAGTATCAGGTCTGCTAGAGCAAGAAACAAGATCAGGATCAACCAAACAAAGGAATATCTGGGGTTTTGTACAGCTCCTGCCGTGTCTCCCGCTGTCTGGTCACCTGGTCAGGCCACAGGTCACAGGACCCTTTTTTATGCAAAGGCTTGGGCATTCTTGTCTCAGGCCCCAGAGCTCAACCTGCAGCTCACAATGCAGCTGCACCCCGAGATACCTGCACTGGCAACACTCACCAGTGGAGTCTCTGAGCCCTCTCCAGAATAAAGGACCCCAGTTCCCTCAGCAACATAAAATGTATTTTGAACATTAATTTCTAGGTCACTGTGCTGGTTTTAGCTGTGATAGAACCACTTTTTTTCACTGTAGCCAGTATGGGGCTGTCTTGGATTTGCACTGGAAAATGGGGATAACACAGACGCCTTTGTATTGCTGAGCAGTGCTTATGCAGAATCAAGGCCCTTCCTGCCTCTCACTCCACTCCACCACAGAGTGGGCTGGGAGTACACAAGAAGCTGGGACACAGACAGGACAGCTGACCCCCACTGACACCAGGGATATCTCACAATGTGTGGTTTCATGCTCAGCATATGAAGCTCGGGAAAGAAGGAAGAAGGGGGCAATGTTCAGAGTGATGGCCTTTCTTTTTCCAACTAACTTTCATGCATGGTGGACCCCTGCTTTCCCAATGAACACTTGCCTGCTCATGGGAAGTGGTGGAAAAGTTCCTTGTTTTGCTCTGCTTGCATTCATGTCTTTTGCTTTACCTATTAAACTGTCTTCATCTCAGCCCACGAGTTTTCTCACTTTTACTGTTCTAATTCTCTCCCCCTTCTGAGCAGCTGTCGGTGCTTAGTTGCTGGCCGGGGTTAAATCACAACAGTCAGTTTTAATTCTATTTTGTATTCAGGGTTTCTTAGATATGTTCTTTTGATTCTTTTCTGAAAATCCATGAATACATCATACAGTAAATGATCAATTAGTCTTTTCTTCTTTTTACCTCCACTCTTGCCTGTTCATGGCAAAATTATTTCTTTATTTTCCCTTTGAAAACAAGGCTGTTCTTAGGCGTTAGTAAATGCATGCATCTTCTTTTTGCTTGTAGAGGTCTGACCATTGTCTGAAGGCATGCAAAAAACATACACACATGGAAATCAGCTTCCAACAATAATCTTACCATTTGCATCAGATTGCTAAGGCTTTTGAAGCTTTCCAATTTGCATGACTTAGTGGAAATAGGGCATAAATCAGTTCTTTGAGTTTATGTTACTGTTCCAGAGTGTTATGGGAACAGCAGCTTCTCTTCTGCATTCCATACCAAAAAAAAAAAAAAAGAAAAAGCCAGCTCAGTAAATGAAAGAGAATATGAGTGCATTTGCAAACCATTACAGATACACAGGGTAGATTCACCCTCCCACCTTGCTCAGTATGACTCTGATATTCAGACAAAATCAAGTATGAACAGCTACTACCACAGTAGACATTCAGCTTCGTAAATGCTCTATTTATGTGGCAAAGAAATGGGCCAGACTTTACAGGAGTTTTACAGTGAAAGAGAAATTGCCAGAACTGGCAGTGTAAATTGAAATAGCAGGAGGTAATGCTATGAGAATAAATATTGGAAAAACAACTAGGAAACTGGATGCAGGCAACTAATTTTAAATTCTTTCTCCTCTGCAAATATAAAAGCCCGGAGTCTCCCATCTCTAATGTGCATAGGTTAAACCTTGCCAGTTACTTGATACAGGTGCCACTGGAAATGCACTGTGAAAAAACAGGGGATTCAGAAAGTAAATGTGAGAAATGATGAAAAATGTTTTGAGATAGACATGTTTTTAGGAAGTCAAATGTCAATGCTAGTAACTGGCTTTTCCCAGTAGTCTAATGAAGTTTGAAGTAAACAATCTCTCTAAAAGCTACCATCCCTAGTATCTTCTGAGATTCTCCTTTGAGGCACTACTACACATCATTTCCTAGACTGTGTGATCTGTTGCAGTGAGCTGAATGGAATTAACGGGGAAGAAGGGTGAATAACATGTTTTACACCATGCTACCTGCCATACTAAAGATACTGCAATAAGCCACAGTGATGAAAGCACATTTTAGTTTCACACCCAACAGATTGCAAAGATTGTGTTCAGATGCACTCAACATCCCTATCCCAAAAATTAGGTACTCTGAATTTATAGACAGCAAGAATGTCAGTTAGGACTCCACATCCACATCCTTTGTGAATCACTGTAGTGAATAATTGTAGTGGTTTAATGGCTCTTCTATCATACTTGTAAGTAAAACTGATTGTAAATAAAATAAAATGCAAAATAAAACAAAGACATTCAACAATATCTGTAGCTCCCCCCTCCTCAAACTGATAAGCCTTCTGCTGCCCTGGAATCCAATGTAATTATTCATAAGCAATCATTACAAAGAGATACTTTACTGTCTGAAAGTATTTCACTGGCATCTGCTAATACCACTCCCTCCTAATACATATCAGGTATGTTTCACACTGGGTGAGATCTCCATTGGTGAAATCTTCCACCTGAGATCATTCCAACTGAGATGTAATCTCACAACAGACAGTGAAATTCAGATGTAAATACTGAATGTTGGAACCAGCTTTAATTATAAAGAGAAAAAAAATGTGGAAATAGAAGTTATGCTTTAACAGCTATTGCTATTTCTGTTTGAAAGCTTGGGGGGAAAAGTGAAAGGAAAAGGGAAAAACATAAACAGTATTTAAGTAAAAATCTTATTCACTAGATGACAACTAAATGTTGCACACTACCTTTCTTGTTTAAGGAGAAAAGGATCCCAGTTTTGTAAACTAATCCAGTTATATGATCAGACATGCAGTAGAATCATATGATTGGAAAGACCAGATGATATAAATAGCAAATGAGGTAAACCATAGCAGAAATGGAAGAATAAATCCAAAACATCTCTCTTTTGAAAATTCAGCATTTATAAGTAAGGAACTAATAGTGTCATAATAAGCAGGCAAAACAATGATGAAGGAAGAGAGGAAGATAACAAGAATCAGAAACAGTAAGAAGTGTGCTGAATGAAAGTTTTGCAACTCGAAGGAAGAAAAGTGCCTTTAGATATGACATTGTCCAACCCCTCAGACAGTCCATCGTTACCCAGTGTAAAAGCTTTTGTACAAAACCACAGTGTGCACATTCCTGAGCAGAGAGAGGTGCCCATACCAGTATTCCATAAATGCTGTTAGACATGGCATGAATGGGAGCACTTCAGCAGTGACACTCAGGGACTGCATTCATGAGCCGGGAAAAGCTACAGCTGAAGGCAAATTACAATTTGAAGGCATGCCCACTTGCTCCCTTGGCTCCAGCTCCATGATCCAAGCTGTGAGGGAGGATTGAAATTAAATAAAAGGCCCACAAGCCAAGGGTACAAATGCTTCATTAGTTTTTCAGGCAAACCCAAGACTCATACTAAACTCAGACGCTTTCTGTGAGAGAAAAGATCTTGAACTGGCTGGGGAATTAAGAATTACAATGATGTGGGTTATTTTGAAGCCTGCACTTATTACCCACAAAAAGGGTGCATAATCAAGGTCAGTAAAGTAAAATGCAGGGCTGAAAGAGTCAGTGCACTGCAGGAAGTAGTACAACATTAAACAGAAATCTGCCATGAAGACAAACACCTACCAGAGATATCTAGCACACAGAGGAACTGCATAAGCAGCCAGCCCTTTGAACGGATGGAATTTTCTTTTTCCCACCTACAGGGCCTTCTGTAAATAACTCGTGATGCTCGTGATGTTAAAGCTGCCATGGAGTTGCACACTGGGAAGCTCTGCTGGAAGAAGGGATGACTTGAGATAATTCTGTACACTTTTAGTATCATTGCTCTGTTTTAACACTGGCATTTGATACATATGTCTTTTCCTTTTGACCTTCAGAGTAGCCAAATAGGTGTCATGGCTCAGCAGGAACGGCAGCCCCCCCAGGGCTGAGTGACATTGCTCCCAGTGACTGCTCTGCTCTGTGTTAGGGTTGCTAACAGGGTCTTCAGACAGTCACAGACAAAGCAAGCAATGAACTAGGAAACTGTAGGGCTGGAGTCTGTATAGGGGATCCAGCCAGGAGACAAGGCCAGAAGAAGGTCTTAAGACAGGCGCAACCATATCATACCTTAAATCAGGATTGCCAGCCTGAGCTTAAATGAGAGTCCTGGGCAGGGTGTGGGTGAAGGGCCTAGCTGTGTGTGGGTAGGGCATCTCTAGTGCTCTCAGGGGGCCTGACAGCACCTATAGAAGCTTAATAATAACATGCCAGAGGAAACAAAGATTCCTTGCACATTCGAATTTATCACAGCTTCAGACCAGCCAGTGGAGGCACCAGATCTGTGGGGCAGCTTACTGTGCTCAGTCCCCTCACACCTTCAGAGTGCTTCTAGACCATATGTTCTTTCATAGCTTCTGCAGTGAGTCATGGGCTCAGCAATGGGCTGACATAACCAAAATGTAAATTAAAGTTATGGAGTCACTAAATGAAAAGTCAGATTTTCCATTTAGCAATTTTCACCATCAGGAAAGTAGGAGTGGGATTGCACAGATGCTAGAATTAGAAAAAATAAAAGGGAATCTGTCTCTTCACAGACTGTCTGTGGTACACCCTGTTTCCCCAGCCTGCAAGAAATATGGAGGAGGAAGTCTAAGCATTGACCTAAAAGAGACCAAATCCTGTGCTCATCGAGGAAAAAGGGGAACAAATAAATGGATGATAGAGCAGATTGTGGTACAGATCTTGTAGAGACTGAAAAATATCCCAAGTGAAATAAAGAAAACAAGGAGAAAAACGACTGGCAATTAGCAGGGTTTCAGAGAATGGAGCTTCTGAGCAGAGAAGAGTACATTTGGTAATGAAACAGAAGAAATAATATAGGTGCTGTCAGATTAGATTCATTAGAACTGGACCAAGAATTAAGGATTAGACTAAGCAGTCAGAAACTGGGGAGCCTCCAGGGGAAAGTAATTATGTTGTGTTAATGTCTCTAATTGTTAATGTCTTGACTAAGCACTGGCCCTGAAGGGATGGTGTGCCCCATTGCTCACTCCAAGTTCTCATTTTCCCCAGTACATATCCGAGACAAGACCTTGTCACACATCAGACACATGTTGGTTCCCCTGGCAGAAAAGCCTGCCAGCAGAGCAGGAGCTGCAGTGGGCACAACAGCTTTCCGTGGCCTTCACAGGTCCAGGAACCAGCCCTGAACGTGCAGCCTTCCTGTGGGTAGTGAAACTTCTGTGCTAATTTCTAAGGCAAACCTCTGTCATTTATCAAGCAAGCTACAAATATTTTTCTAAGATCTGAGAAGGAAGAGTAAAGGTCTGCAGCTGTCCTTGGATCCAAATTGGCTCTCCTTGCGTGCAGACGCCAAACCAGTTTTACAAGAATGTTCCAGAGGTGTTGCCTTGCAACACTAAGTTACACATTACTTGCCCTTCAACAACCCTTTACAGAGAGACAATATGCACACCACTTCATATTTGCTCTGTGCTTTGTAGCTTGGCACCTCCTCTGATCCTTTTTGCTCTCTAGCTTTTTCTTTTTCAGAAGACAGGCATACAGGGTCTGCCTCTTTCCTGTCTTCTCTTGATGAAGGCTCTGAAAATACTTTCCATTCTTTATACAGTTGCTTTTTTCTTATCTACCACCTCCCCAGAATAAGGCAAAATTCCTCAAATATTCCTATTTTTTGCCCCTATTCTAATGTTTTATTTGAATTTCAATAACACACACATAAACCTAGTTCTGTGATGTTAACAGAATTTATATATTGGGCCTGTCTCTGCATATCTTTATCCCCCCTCCCTATATATGTGTATATATCTATACGGCACCACCTATCCAATCTTTTAGAGTATTTACAGCAGCATACAATACTGTTACTTTTGGCTAAAGAATTTAAGGGTCTGATTTCTGATTTCACTTGAACACAGGAAGAGGTGAAAGGATCAGATTCAAGGATGCTACTCTAAAATTTAACCAAAAAACTTAGCTGACCTAAGTCTGTGTTTAACATTTGTGTTTCTGGCACTATCATATGTAGAAAATTACAACCAGAAATCAACACAGAATAAAGTCTGTTGTTCTTAAACACGGTATAATCTGTGTCAGAAAGACCTGCTTCAAAGTTGTTATAAGGCCAAGATATTAATAACCATCACTATCTTTGGCAGTTTGATTTTATGTTGTGGCTTCTGCAGTGACAGACCATAACCTCTGAGAGAGGACCGCCACATCTCATGAAGCGTTTTTTCTGAACATTTTTTTCTCATTTAGCTCCAGTATCACACCTTCATGTCTTCCTACTTCATTTGTACCCCAAGCTTAAAACAAGCTTCCTGTTCCCACAAAGTCTTTTCCTCTTCCATCTCTGCTTGTAAATCATACAACTGAAACTGAAAGTTTCTAAAATTCAGGAGCCTTTTTAAACTTCTTTTTTGCAGTCATCTTTCAAAACTTATGAATCTTTTCTATTAAAACTAGTCTCCCTGAGGGAAAAGAAGCAACATATATCCTTCCTTGCATGCAGTAAAGCTAGAGATCCTTTTTCTGCTTTTGCACACCACTGCTCAGTCATGGTTTGGAAATGTGCTCAAGTCTCAAGTGATGTTCTGCCTTCGTACAAGTGTGCCCTGAGGCCCTGCTTACAGGCATCAGGTGACAGCTTTGTCTGGCACTTACTGTGCTTGAATGTCAGGACAGTTGTCTTCTGCTGGAATTGTGCAAGAATGACAAACTCCTTGTTTTGATGATATCTCTTCCCTGTTCTGAACTTCTACTTATTAAGAAAGGCCCTTAATAAAGCAACTGACTAGGCAAAAACTTTCCCCAAAACATATCTTTCCACAATTTTTTGGACATAATTTTCTTTCTACAGAAGGAATCCTTTCTACCCTATTGACACATCCCACCAGACACTTTTTTCCTAATTATATTATTTTTTTTAGTCTGTGTTGTTGTGTTTTAAATCTGCTACATTAACTGATTTCAGAATTTACCAGTGTCTAGTTATGTTCCCATATTGTTTCCTCTTACCTTATAGTATTGTCTGTGTTATACCTTAATAATCTGAAGAGCTTCAACTATTTATATTATTCAGGACTGTACTTCAGGTACAAAGCTAAGTTCAAATGTAAGCCAGGAAAACCACAGTTCTCCAAGCAAAACAAACTTCTTTTCAAGGAAAAAAATTCTCAATCAATACAGAATATTGAACATATATTGAACAGAATGGCTCAATTTTAAGAAAAGGGTTGAAGAACCTATTCACCCAGGAAATCTTAGAATCTGTTATGAAGGTCATACATCCTGTACTTCATCTCATATGAGCATCAATAATTATTTCCTTCCATGGACTAAATACCAAGAGAATTGAAACATTGGACACTTCTTATAATTTCCTACTCCTGTTTTATTTTTCTTAAACTCCTGAAAACAGGACGTTGATTACTAGTTTAAGACAGGACCCTTCTCTGGGAAGGCTAAGTGTTCTGTGTTTGAGAGAAAAAAAAAATTAAAGAAAAGAAGAAAAGAAAATTCAAAGTGTGTTTGAAGGAAAACTGATTTCATAGCTCCCAGTGTGTAACTCCCAGTTCTACTGCATGTCTTCTGCTAACTCTGCAGTTTTTGAGGCCCTGTTTAATGATAAAAATAGCAGGAAAAAAGTAGTCTAACCCATATAAATGTAAAAAGCTTTCTCATACATTAATTCCATGAACAGTGGGTGTTAAAAAATAATCAATAAAGCAAACAAAAAAGCCAGAAAGTCAGCACAACAATGCAGACGGGACATACAGTCTAAGATCAGGAAATAGGAGTTAGATAAGCTTATCTACAATATCAGACCCCACCCTCAGTAAACTGGACCTTTTCTGCAGAGTGTTTCTCCCTCCCTTTGCTTAATATGGAATTTAAATTATTGCTTTATCACTAAATCAGTATATACTGGACCCTCTGCACAGCATGCTGCTTTTATTGGGAAGGCAGAAAACTGGATAGCAATTTTATCATTAAACACTATCTCAAAATCCACATACAATCTAAATAAGGTTAAACAGATAAACAGAAATGACATTCATCAAATTTTTGAGTGGCCAGTTTTACAATACTCGAAATATTCTCTTCAGTAATTGTTAGTCTGTAATAAATGAGTAGACATGCCTGGAATCTTTCAAGGAATTTGGAAAAAAAAAGTTATTTAAAACACTAGAAGACAAATAAAATCATTGTGGGCTGTCTTAGCCCATCTTAAGATGCCTGTTACTTATTTGATTTAGTTAAAATTCAGGTAAAGTTACCTTGAAGAGTGCTGCAGAGAAAAAAAACCACAGTGAGCCCAGAGTGGACAGAGATATTGACTCTAAAAGCTTTACATGTTAATAGTTATTTTGGATCAAACCTATTTGTCTAATTCTTTTCATTTTCATGATGAAGTCTTGGTTTTTGTTCCACATCTCTTTCTGACATCTTCTCTTGCATCTCCACTTCTGGCATTCCACATTTGCTTCAGCAGACCCCTGGAGATTAATTTACATTGTAGTCATGAACATCCCTCTCAAGGAGGATTAGGTACTGCTAATGTATTAGATGCTGCTAATCTTCTCTCTGGTGACCAGGGTAGGACCCAAGGGAATGGCTTGAAACTGCATTGGGTAGAGGGGTGGGGATGGGAGGGGCAGTTAGATTAGACATTAGAAAAAGGCTCTTTGCCCAAAGGGTGGTTGGACACTCCAAGAGGAGTGCCTTTTATCCATCTGTTGCCTGAACAGGTTGAGTTCCTTAATATGAAGAGGCTGACTGAACTACAGTTTACAGTGCATGCAAGCTCAGATTCATAACTGTGTAGCATATCTTGATTAAGAGTTTGCTCTAATGTTGATAAGTGTTAAAACTAGATCCCTGACTTTGTCCAAGTCCTTCATTTCCTGAAAGGCCTTTCCAGAAGAAAGCCTTCATTGTTCAGAACAGATAAATGAGATTCACCACATAGGCTGGGTTTTCTATTCCCCTTTTTAATGCACTGCTGGTTCCATTTTATTTTGGTTATTTGATTCTGATCACACATGATGCACAACCAGACCAAATAGATCACCTAATCGTTGATAACCTCTAGAAATAACTCCCACACTGCACAAGGAAAGCTAATTCAAAGGAGCAACTTGCACATTCTCTCAGCATTCACGCTTTCCCTGGAGGTGCCAGCAATGAGTCTCAGTTTGCTGAGACTAACTCTCTTTATAGTACTCTTGATTATTTACAAATCCCCATACAACCATGATCCATTTTATTTTAGCAGCTGTTATCACCCTATTGTCCACGATGATACACTCAATTCTGAAGACTGCTAGTCTGTGGGTAATCATGAAAAGTAATCTAAGCTCAGTAGGTCCCTGGATTTTAGTTTCTGCTTTTTCTTCCATGATTTAAGATCTTTAGGATTCTTCCTTTGACTTTCTTTTCAATATTATTCTATTTGAATAATAAATAATGCTTGTCATCTTTAAAAGATTTCTAAATTCCAACCAATAAATGTTTAATTATGCAGAGTTTTCTTTTGTTTTTGTTTTTGGTAATAAAATGTACTATTTCAGAGAATAAGACAGAATACTCCCTAGGTTTAATAATATGTTCTTATTCCTTATGTGCTATTGCAATACAGATACAGTATAAACAAAGATCTTAATGGGAAAAAAAAAAAAAAGGAAGAATATTTTTAAGAAGCCATTTACATAATTTAGAACCTAGGACAGAAATGTTTCATAAAATGTATTATGTCAAAACACATTTCCTTCTGCTCCTACTTGCTAATGGTTAGGAAAATTATTTATTAATGAATTGATTATAAGTCATATCAGTTGTACACTTCAATGAAGCTTAAGCACTGGCTAAACTTTCTAAATGGAACAATAACTAAAGCTAATATAAGCAATACGAATTCAAAGATTATTTATTTGGATAGGAAACTTTAAATGCGTCCACGTTATCTAAAAATAAACAAAACAGATTTTTCTTTATTGTCAACACTGAAAAATGCCATTAAGGAGTTATCTCAGATTTAAAGAAAGTAAAGAACAAATAAAACTTCAAGCTCAACATGCAACACAAAGTATAACCACAAAGTATCCATCCACATTAACAATGGATACTGTGAACTCAGGAATTTTCAGAGGGTGCATATTCTTTTGAGTGTGCTTTTGCTTCACTGAGAATTAAATGAGAGACAATGTTACAAACAAGAACTATATATATATATATATTTATATATATTTTGGGCGAAGCACATTTGATGAGTGGCCATTCTTTAAGACAAAAAGATCTCAGGATTAATCTGACATCCTTTTCTTGTGAGTGAGGAAGGTGTTATTTAAATACTGATGACAATGTCCTACTAAAAATGAATTTTAGTATGGGAAGGATAGTTTACATGAGAAAGGATAAGCAGATAGACTATGTAATGAGAACTTTATTTTGAAGACATAAGTTGTTGAGGACACAAACTTCGTGAGTTCATCTGAGACAGCGGCCTTTATACTGTGGAATGAGGTATTATCCAGATCTGAAATTATGTCACAATCCAGAAATCCTGAGTACCCCCAGTCACTGGAAGTTGGTAACAGTTTTTCTGTGTAGCACCACTATTTCAATCACACAGTTAAACACCCATATCACCAGTCTACCTCTACAGTCAGCTGCCTAACTACAGATGTAGAAATACTGTATTCACATGCAGTCTCTGTGTAACAGTAACACAGGCAGTAATAGAACACCTGATATTGGTGGATTTTATTACTTTTTCAGATTCACACTATTATCTACTATGCACTTCTAAAATTCTGTTGAGACAAAATGTTATTTAGAGGGTTATTGGGTAAGATCTAGAACTCTGAAGGTTTTTTCCTGAAGTCAAAGTAGTGTTTACACATCTGTGGTTTTTGTTTTCTCTTGATTTTTCCCTTTCTTCTCTCCTTCTTACAGCCAAAAGTTTTATGAGCTAGAGCCATTCTCAACTATTTATCTTTATAATTTATTACTTATTGTTAATTATAGTTGTGCAATTCCAGTAGCTGTCCCTGTAGGTAAAAACTGAAGATTTATTTGTAATTATCCTGCAGCCCGAGAACACCTACCCTGTATCTTATGATCCAAATTGTGTGGCAATCTGCCATTTCATTTTCATAATGTTATAGTTTGAAAATACATAGTTGTATTTTTTAAAGAGTTTTGGTTTGGATTTTGGGGTTTTTTTTCACTATGGAGTCTCTTTTTAAGGTAAAAATTAGAGCACTATTTTGTTAAGAGAAAGGAACAAGGAACTGATTTGATTCCACGCTTAGAATTTTTTTCCTAAAGGAAAACTTGCATAACAGTTTGAACAGTGAAATGTTTCTAAAGATACTCCTTTTTGATGAATCATGTGTTTGTGACTTTCCTTGGATATATTTATTCATGGCTCCCTACTGCCTTTTATCACCTCATCAGTAATCATCTCTTGTACAATGTCATTGCATGAGTGTAGCTGCTCCAGAGATGAATGATGCATTTTCTCTAACATTTATTCTGGTTTTGCTTCCATGGGCCCTACTGGATCCTTGATGAGTTATCATAGTCTCTTTTCATATTTTGCTGTGTGACTGGTGGTTTGGAAGCATTTTTTCTCTCCCAAGTCCCAGATTTCTAGGACAAACAGAGAAAAAAGCTATTCACTTTTCCTATACAAAACAATGTCACAGACATCTCCCAGTTCAAAAGAAATCCATTAAACTATATTTTACTTTTGGGCTGAACTGTCTGCTGAAATTCTTGCAGATTCTGTTCTTCATCCTGTTCCCTCTGGTATTCACAATGTCTCTGTTTCCTACTGCTTAGTCCCAGGACACCTATAATCACTGCCAGCAGCAAGCACTACAGAGAAACCCTTTTTGTCTGTCATCAGCTTCAGATTCCAACTCCAGGGCTTTAAATCAAGAAAATATCTTCTGACCTTACCTTATTTTTCTTACTGAATCCCATGCATTCTTTTTACTTTGCTCTATTCCACAAACTTTTTTTCATGACCTCAAGAATTTACAGCAGCTCCTAACAGCTACATAATCCCCCCTCCCTGTTTCTCCATACTCTGTGTAAAACATTTCTTGGCAACCTACCTTGGCATGCAGTAAAATCGTGTTTGTTTGGATCTGAAGCGTGTGGTACATAACAAATGTCTGACAAAAATGTCTTTTACCAGGATCTAAAATATCAGTACAGTCATGTTCCCTTCCAGAATGTTTAATCCAGTGACTTTCAGAATCTGAAAGCCAGGAAACAAGGAGTTGATGCATATGTAATTTAAACTTGTGAATATCTAGAAAAAGAATGCTAAAGAATGAAAGCGAAATATTGACTGTATTCTTCTTTCCTTGCTGGTAAAAATCCACATGAATTTCAACTGGACTCACTGTGCTAAGTGCAGAGATATTGAATGGTGAAGGGATTAGTTGGAGAAGCTTGGCAGTGGAAGGAGATCTGAGTCTGAGCCTGTACTGGCTTTATATAAGGAAAGAGATATGTATGTGTGCTTTAATCCAGTTATCAGTGCAAAAAAAAAGAAAATCAAGCCATCTCTTGACATAGATACTTCAGTGCTGTGAGAGTAAAAGTCCTGCAGAAAAATCAACTTGATTTATGGAAATATATGAAAGGATTGTAAAACATTGCCTGTTTGGCGTTACTTTATAGCCGTAACCCACTGTTGGGGATATCTTCCACCCACTGCAGTTCAGTTAGCTACACCTTTACATTTGAAAAGCTAAAAAAACCCCTGTGAGTTATCATCCTGTTTGTTCTCAAATAGACCTTGTTGGCTAAGACTAGATGTGAGTCTGTATAACTGTGGACTTCTAAAGACATTGCTCAAAGGTGGCAGATTAACACCTCCATGTCCTACGATTCAGCATTTTCTGATTTTAAAACTTTACATTTCACTGACCCTAATTCTTAGGCAGGGCACAAATACACAGGCAACCTTAACTCAAATTTAATGAAACACTTTCTTTTGTCAGAGAATGCTGGCATTGAATTGAGTGTCCTTTTAGACATTTATTAATAAGTGTCCTTTTAACTATTTAATAATAATTGAAGGGGCACCTGCACATAAATGCATCAGCAACAAAAATGTGGTTAGAAAAGTATTGCCATTCTTTCCACCATCCAGAAATCTTTCCATTGGGAAACCTCACCACAAATTTACGATGGAAATAGACTGTTGTTTTATGATGAAAGGAAGATGGGGCAGAGAGCTGTTAAAACCTATGAGCAGAACTTTGAATAGATTTCAGATTTCTAGTCATTACTCAATACTACTATTGATAAATTTCATAATGATTTATGCTCATCTTATTATTGCATCTGCATGCTTAAAAGATGCAAGTGTACAGTAATGGGAAATGTGGAGGGTACCAGAGGGGATGGGTGACAGAAATCACCATTATTACTGTGTCGTAGATTATGTAGACATTAATTAACAGTTTCAAGAAAAATATGGAAAAGGATTAACTTACAATACATAAACTCAATTCAAATTCCCGGACAGTAGTAACCTATCTTTTGCACTAAGAATATCAGATGGAAAACCCATGGGATTTCACAGTTTGTCCAAAAGAGACGGTCCCATTTTGGAACGTTCCTTTTGCTAAAAGTCAAGAGGTCTCTGATACAGACTTTAGAGCAGAACTCTTGGAAGTATTTTACAGTCTTGCCATCTAGACCATCTGTCTCAAAATCAGCTCTTATCAGTTTGTTTCAGGGGGCAGCTTTTAATTTTTGAGGTATTGCAAGCACATTTTTTGCATAAACCAAAATCTGCAAAAATATTGAGACCCTTGTAAAACAATATTTTCCCAAATTTTGGACCTCAATGCTACAATGTCCCCACCTGAATTTTTTGGTCAAAATGTAACTGAGTATAACATGTGAAACCTTGTACTTTGATGGCTGATGCAGTAACATGCAAAGCAGGAGAAAGTCCAAGGGTCTAAGTAACAAAATATATTAATATGGGTTAAACAATGCTCTGATAAGGAAGTAACCAAACTAGGTCTCCCAAAACACAGTTGGATATTCCTGCATGATATTGCATCATGCTTGTAAATCTATCAAAATATCTTCAGGGAGAAAGCCTCTTTATGTATGCTTTGTGGCATATTTCCAGTGGTCCTAGAAAATGGGTCATCAGTCATGTCTAACTGCATTATGATGTAAAAACAGAAAAATAAATTAAAAAAAAGAGCTCAGTATTATATTAAGTTTCTCATAAAATTTCAGATGAATTATGCCTCTAGTCATTAAACTGCAAAGGACAGAGGGAAAAATACAAAAATAAGCTTAGCAAATATCGTTGCTTTATTCATAATGCTTTTATTTATCCACCATGTTTTACTTTTTTTTCAGAGAGATAAAAAGTACTGATATATAAAAAGTATAAAAAGTACTGATGTACAGGAACTGCAAGTGTTTAACAAGTTGCAGGTAGTGCAAGACTGAAGGCATAGATAGGCTTCATGCTGCCAAAGGTTCTGACCTGACAAAACCCTTAAACTTCTATTACTCTTGTTGTTTAAATCCACATGCAACTTTTGGCCAGTCTCCCTTTCATTCCTACTTTGTCAGCTCAGCCTCTTGTACTATGTTGAGGATGCTTTTAATCTTTTTAATATCAACTGTATTATCAAGTAAACAAGAGATTAGTTTTCAAAACCTTGAACCAAAATTAATCCAACATTCATACTTATAAAATTCAACTTGGACCAAGCCATAGTTTGTAAATGATGCAAACTGTGCTCACACAGACTGACCATTGCAAACACTTTCACACTGTTTCTGGAAATTAATCACCTTTTTTCCCACTTTAACACTGAAATCTCCATATGAGAAGCCCCAAACAACATGATGTAATGTTTTTAGATGCATTTCAAAAGCTTGCAAGTTTAGCTTTTTTATTCCTCAGATTTTTTTTAGGCAGAATATTCAACTGTGAATTAGAAACTGCCAAGTCATAAACTTTAGTGACATTTCCCCTCAGTATATAAAGCTGGTTTATAATGGCAGAGGTGCTATCAATATTTGACTACTATTAATCCAAGTTCTACTACCTAGGATCAAGGAACATATTTCAGTTGGAAGTATGATGTTCAAAAAATCAAAACCATTGGTCACGTCCTTAATTACTACAATACAACATTTTGGACAGTCTTGTTTTCTGATTTGCTCCCTTGCCTCAGATTAGGCCGTTGATTGTAAATGTTGATTCATGAATGACTTACTGCAATACTTTGAGCATCTTGAAAGAATTCTTCAATTCAAAAAACCCGGCAAACCGCATTTTTCTTTGCACCCTGTTATCCTCCTAATCCTGACGGCCTTGATCATTGCATAACTCAAATGTTTCCCCGTTGAGCCATTCCTCTAGATACCATCTATAAACGTGCCTATTTTTCTACAGATACTGTATCTAATGAAGTCCCTGTAGTCTCCAATACTGTCAACAGGAGACCCACACTTCACCTCACAGACTGCCTTGAAATTCTCAGTTGGAACACAAAGAAATTTGTTATTCTGAATCTGGTTACCCAGACTGGAATTTAAAGAAGATGATATATCAAAATATGTTACATTATGACATCTACATAGAAAAGTTTTGTGGCGCCTTTCTGAGTTATAACATCTTTCTTATACTTTAAGAGGATACTGCAGTAATTCGGTGGGGAACTCAGTGTTGAACTGCATTATTTACTTTTGCCTGAGGACAGAAATTAAGAACAAAAAAAGGAATTAAAAAATTATTTCTATGTCAAAATCCTGATATAATACTTAATTTTAAATTATATCATAAAAATGCATAGCATGTGAGATGATATAAAATACTTTGCTACTTGAAAAAATGGCCTAGTCTTCACTTATGAGAGATAATAATAACAGAAATAACAATATTTTGACAAAAATTATTTCAACAACAAAATTCCCAATGCACTTGGCTTTCATGTCTCCTAAGGATCCCAGTGATATTGCCAAGAGATGAGGCTGCTTTTATTGAAAAGGGAGTTTTAGGGGAGCCTGCTATGCATGCACTGGCTGTGACTGATAACTAGGTTAATTTCATACTGGTCCCCTAGGAAACTCATGATGGGAACAGGCACTCTGACACCACTATTTTTTCTGTTGTCGGTATATAAATCCTCATTAGCATCAGAGCTACTCTTTCTATTGCTAAGGAATTTCTGTGAGGGAAAAAAACCCCAACAAACAACCCACAAAAAAAAACCCCAAACAAACCCCCCAAAACCAAAGGAACCACAAAAAACCAAACACACAAAAGAAAACATCATATGCTAAAACATTTCTCTGGAGCCACTTTTTTTTCTCTTGACTTATGCTCTTGTACAGCATATGGAGTTCTGTCAAAGGATACAGCTTTATCAGTGGTAAATTGACACTGTTACAATCCCTTCCACTCACTAAGAGAGAGGATGCTACAAACGTAAATGTCTTCCAACTATTCCAGACCATCTCAATGGAAAAGTTATTTAATATTTCCCCTGTAAAATAATTATTCACCTGTGTAAATATGTAATGTTTATTCTGTTAAATGCAATGTTTTCCTATGTAAGAAAAAGCCACCAAACCTTTTTAGAGAACTGGATATATTTCTCTGTAAGAGCAGGTAGGCACAAAACCGTTGCTTAGAAATTTTGCAATTCCATGTAATTTCTATAAGAATATGATATTCACTATTCAGAACTGGAAGGCAGAAGAATGATTTTCATGATGGCAAAAGGCTAAATATTCTAAGCACAGTTTTTCCTCTGCAATTATACCTGTGTGCTTGAAGTGGTTGAGTCTTGTTGGTTTACAGAAATTCTGTTCATCTGCAGTAGCTGCTCTAAAGTAACATTAGTGTCTCATCACTGCAGCTTGATTTTCTTACTCATTCAAGCACATGCTTCCTACACTCTCATATGTGTAAGGAACATAAAGATTTCCTTTCTCTTCTATATCTCTCCTTTGGTCTGCTTTTGAGCTCTACACATGAATTCAGGGTTACCTAAAACCATACTGCATTCATTTCTTTGACAGCATTTTCATAGAATGGTGAGATAATGAAAGATTGAAGAAGTATATAAACCTACATTGCAAAGGGGACCTTGTCACTGTAACTTAATATTTGAAATAGTAATCTTTTCACTGTAGAGAAATGTTCTTATAGTCATCATAAGTTTGTGTATTGAGTCTTTTTTGATGCAACAAGAATTGCTTGCTCTGTTTGCAGTAGTTATATGATTTCATAATTCAAATTGGCAGATTCAAAACTGTAGAAAAGTATATATGAATATATGTATGCTTATATATGTATTAATGTGTGTATGAAAGTATATAACAGAAAAAAGACCCTGCACATAAAAATAAGCTAATACTTGTAAATCACATTCTGGTTGAATGTTTCTAGGGAAAAATGAAAAAGCATCACTTGGAATGGAAATAGATCTTCTTATGAGCTATTTATTCATAGAAATGTCATAATAGACATAACAGTAATACCAGCATGCTAAGAGCAAATTATATTTAGAAGCAAGTCTGACCTTATTTGTCACAGACTCATTTTTCAGTTTCAGTTTTGCTAATAATAATTTTCAGAAGAACAGAGGAAAAGTTGTTGAATTGACATAGTTTATCAAGAGCTGGGGAACTGAATATTTTAAAGACAGCTATTATTTCTTATTGAAACTACCTGCGTGTCCAGTTTAGGAAATATGTGACAGAACCAAAGGTTTTTAAAACAGACACCGTTCTTTTGTAACAGGCACACATACACACACAGCCCAAGACAACAGGCAGAGCTCTGGACTACATGCCTTTCAGCTGTTTAACTGGCTCTCTAACTCAAGACTAGAGCTGTAAACTTCCTTCTAAAGAGAGGTATTGCAAATTGTGCTCCTCCCTTGCCTGTCCTTTTCCATGGAAGGAGAAGAAAACACCTATCAACCAACTTTCGTTCATGCTTGTGAAGCACATGTATTTGTTGTAGAGATGGAGCAATCTGTCAAGGACAGAAAAAAATTATTAGAATCCAGTTAAAGGTAACTTAATTCAGGTAAGGGCAATTTTTCTATTTAACATAGGACCTGGAAGAAAACTGTTTTGGATCAGTCTGCTTTTTCAGTAGGAATGTTAAGCTGATTTGCATGATAGGGAGTTGAAGAACAGTGGCCATGCATAGATTATATGGATATGAAAAAATGTTTGAAAAATAAGTGGGAATGTCAGGTGTTCAGAGAAAACTCCTAAAAAAATTTAAGAAAATAAAGATACCAGGAAAGCTTTAACTATCCTGAACTTATAAGATGAAGTGCCACCCAGCCATGTGATGGCCTCTTGTCAAAGCACTTGCAGATAATCAGCCTGAAAAGGGATCCTTAAATTAAAGAACATGTCTGATATTTACTGAAAATGTGGAGATTTTTCTGAACTCACCTGCCCTTTG
Organism: Phylloscopus whistleri; assembly: GCA_017589585.1. Taxonomy (NCBI): domain Eukaryota; kingdom Metazoa; phylum Chordata; class Aves; order Passeriformes; family Phylloscopidae; genus Phylloscopus; species Phylloscopus whistleri. The sequence continues at coordinate 9,444,311 of JADMLD010000759.1, read as the reverse complement.
TACATGCCAGGTGATTGTCTTAAACATCAATATCTCCATGCAGTTGCTTCTCTTCTTATATTCTAAATATTCTTACTAGAGAGAAGGAAACTAACTGTGCTGAAATTAGAATTCACTCCTGTGAAGAACCATGGTAAAGGGGAAATCTCTTCTTCAATTATCTATATTTATGTGGAAAATTAATTGCAACAGGAGATGTGAAGACAGACCTTTTCTGCTTGCATAGTTATCTCATGTTTCAGGTATTAATTTGAGAGAAGAGGCAATAAGATTAAAAAAATATTAGTAAATAGAGCATGAACAGGTCTCACCTTGGAAAAGAAAAAGTAATCCATAAGGAAAAGTCTGGAATGTGTGTTTTTTCAAATTATTTTGATTGATTTGAACTTGGCAACAAACTATTTCCTCAGAATGATCTTCTTCTGTTCTGCTGAGTGCCCAAAAGTTTAGTTCTGAGTCCATGACAGTGCACTATCGTCTTGGAAGAGAAAAAAAATTGTATTCACTTTTTTTGCTTTCTCCAACTCCAGTGTTGATGTCATATGTACTGACACAGTGCTAATAATGTCACAAAAAACCCCACCAAAACCAAAATGATAGCATTCTGTAACAACCTCAAGACAGAGAATTTGCCCTATTTAACATTGTTCTTTCATTGTTAGAACAATGTTAAATAGGGCAAACTTCTAATGACCAAACTTACAACCAAACTTGCTGTGGAAGGCATTTTGTCTCATTAGAAAGTAAAAGTGCAAGACATTTGTTAAGATGAAGGATAATCTTTCCTACTTAATAAAAACCAAATACAGTAGTTGCCATATCAACAGGGACACTCCAAGAGTGAAATTACTACATATTTCATATTTCTAATTCTAACACAAACATAACTTCTCTTTTATAAAATGCAAATCACTATACATTTTTCCACAGTTCATGCTGGATACAGATAATAATAACGGCCTGGAATAAAATAACTCTTACAATTCACTGCTTAAAAGTAAAGGATAATGTTCATTAATTCTACTGAATAGTCTCCTGTATCTAAATCTGCACTTAGTCCTGATACCTTTATTTCCTCCTTTAATATGTGAGTGTGCTTTCACTGAACCTCATCAAACCCCTGCATTTTTAGGTTGGGCTTGTGCTACTAAACATAGAATGTTCAGGTTTGCCACCTTACTGTCTTGTGCAAAAATATACAAGAAAAAGCATATTTATGCACCTCATTTCACATCAGCTTCAATGTTAAGCAAAAAATAGCAAGAAGCAAAAACATGTAATAAGGACACATGGAGAAAAAAAAATGCTTTTCTGTCCAAATGTTGCAAGGTGATATTTCTGACTGGCAAACAGCTGACAGTGAAATACCTCACAATGTTTTCATTAGGAATATGCAAATTGTTAATAGAAAACTGTTCCAGACCGTTAAGCATGCTAAAGTCAACTACAATTTTATTAAATCATCCCAAAAACTGACAGGAAGGTTATGCACCGCCTGAAGGACAAATCTTATGTGCTTACAATGGGTGAGCAGTGTCATGAACAAACTATGCTGGAGATGGATTTCTCAGGTAACTGTAGAACTGGAAATACTACAGCTTTAACTGATAAAATCATGCAGAAAATTCCTATGAACAAATACACTGCAATATTTTGGCTACAACTGGCTTTGAACCTTGATTACCTCTTAACAAACAATTCCTTGCAGTCAGATTTAAGCACTCTGATTTTTTTTCAAGGGTAGGAGAAGCAGCATGGTCTGCAAGGAAACTGAAGAACTATTTTGCTAACTCATGACCTGTTAGATATTATTAGTAATTCATGTGTTCCCATTCCATTCAAATCATCACACTTGAACAAATTGTTTTTCTTCTGTAATTACTAACTACTCTTGAAACAGTAGAAGCTCTGCAATAAGTGTACATTGCAGACAGGTAAGCAATGGATACAGTATGCAAACTCCCCTCTCTCCTTGCTAGTGCTTGTGCTAGAAGTAGTTTGTTCAATCAGTAGCCCCAACTGATTATTCTGGAGCTTTTTCAGACTTTTCTTTTACAAACTGCTAACTAGTTGATTTCTCCTCAGTTAAAGGCTTGTATGATAAAATAATAGCCAACAGTCTGTGACAAGTTAGCTGTCTCAGAAGTGAAGTGAAAACTACCAACCTTCCATCATGATAGAGGATTTTTTTCAGGGCAGTGTTGTGGGCCATAGAGGTGGCAGAAAAATACCTGTGGCAGAAATACCAGTAGCACATCACTGCAGCTGAGTCAGACACTCTAAGCCACCTTTAGAACTGATGGATGAAACTAGACACCTCAAGGGCAACTCACTGGAGCAATTTTGGATCACTTTATTAAGGTGAACTGAAACTTTTCTGTAGTGTCTATTTTTTCCCTGTTGATTAGATGGCATAGCTAAGATGGATAACTAAGAACAAATTTAGTGTCTAAATTTCAAACACTTTTTAGAAAAAAATATATACAATCCTAAAGAGCATCCTAGAATATGCTAAATTTTTGTCCTTTTGATAAAAAGATGCCAAGCGCATGCTCTGGACATTATATATCTGAAGGGAAAGCAATCAGAATTTGAAACACAAAAAAAGTCTTAATTTGACTTTCCACTTGTCCTAAGCAGTTTTTTACCTCTTATTATGCCATACACCCTCCTCCATGCTGTTTACAGTTTTGGAGGTTTTTATGTGTTCCTATTTTCAGAAATTAATAGAAGAGTTACTATCTGCTCATACCACTTTTACACATTAGGATATTTATGTTCCCTGCTTTGCTCTATACCAAGCTCAGATTGTCAGGGAACTGACCAAGAAAACGTCCCCAGATGTCTTTTCATGTGGAAACAGTTACCCTGACGCACGTGATTGTATCTACAGCTAAGATTGTTTTCCTTTCTATGTTCATTTCTGTGCTATTATCAGTTTTGAATTTCATCAACAGTTTGTTAACATTCATTCCTATGAGTGTGAGCTTTTATTGTGTGGAAATACTTCACAAACAAAAGTAAAAAATTGTTTTGAATTGTTTATTCAAATTCAATACTATGTAAACATTTATTTCATAGATGTTTCTATCCAAGTACCTGCCACTTGATTTGGGTTTTGTTTGTTTGGTTGGCTTGGTTTGGTTTTTTGCTTTTGTTGGTTGTTGTTTTGGTTTGGTTTGGTTTGGTTTGGTTTGGGTTGTTTCTTTGGTTAGTTTTTTGTTTGGTTATATTTGTTTGTTTCTTTAATTACCCATCTGGCATAATGCTATTTTTATGACTACCAAGCTCCATTACCATATTACAAAACATAGTGATAAAAAGCTATACCATAAAATACAGAGCTTAACATGAAGCTTTACATTCACCAATTTTACAATATATAATTATATAATTATTTCATGAATATAGTTTATAGTGATAGAAATTACAACCTTGGAAATAGAAATTGTTAATCAGAAAAATCAGGCAATTCTTGGATATAAATTACTGTTTCTATACTTTTCAAAATTTATTCAATAAATGTTGATTCATCTGTTACTATTCCTGTGCACTTTTTCCTTAAAAATTAAATTCAAATTTAAGTTACAAAATAAGGAAGTTCTAGAAGATAATGGTAAATTCATTATCTCTGAGGAGAAAGATCAAGGCTATTTGTAGAATGCAGTTATCTTACTGAAGAAACAAACAAAAGCTTTGTCTTAACGTTTCTGAAGTCAAATGGCCACTCCTTTATTTACTGAGAGACCTCCACTGAAATGCTTTCCTTGGTTATAACCATAAACAATAAAAAGGTGATGTGTGATAGATTGTTCAGCTGATTTACTAGCTAACAAAAGAATGCTACAAGAATCCAGCCACATCAGCAGGAAAAATGTCAGTTGTTTTAACACAACTACTTGAAAACTAGGCATGAAACATCTATGTCATCATGGAAAATATCTGTATTCAGATATTCATTCCCAGTAACTCGGAAATGTGGCAGTTACTTAAATAAACTACAGCTACTGCATAACTAGGCTTATTTACACAATTATACATAATTGTGTATATCATTGTTGTTTCTAAAAATGGGGTTTCTGCTCTAAAATGAAGAATGAAACCAATGTTTTAATTTCTGCTCTAAATCACAAGAGGAGGACAACCTTGAATGTGGCTCTCTGCCTCTCAGAGGAACATCTCTCTGATGTTGAGCTGTCCCTTTCGTTTTTGTTCCTCTCTCACAAAAATGATTCACACTTGTCTGTGAGGGATTCACAGTCTCCCAAACACATTGAATCAATCTGTTGTATGAAGTGCATTCTTTCCTTGGTGAAAAGGATTAATGCAAAACAAATGTCGTCACCAAAGCTTACAGCAACCCCTTCCAGTCCTTGTCAGTGCATTTTGGCCTCTTTGCTTCATGCACAATCATACTTGTATACTTCATCTGAACATGTTCTCTTGCCTTTTATGAAGTAAAGACAGAGAAAGCTTTTCCTGGTTTCACTGTCAAATATACCACCTGTAGAGAGTGAAAATATCACATCAGCCCAACAACAAAAATAAAGAACTCTGGTAGCAAGATGTTTAATTCCAAGATGGATTTCTTTCATTTAAGAAAAAAAAAAAAAAAAAAAAAAAAAAAAAAAAAAAAAAAGGTGGTTTTGTAGCACGTAGGGCCAATATTTGTGGCTGTTGAATGAGGTAGAAAACTGTAGACAGTTGAGGAAATTAATTTAGTTTCCTCAGGATTTAGAGTCTCCAGGACAGCAACTCAAAAACAGTAGGAAGCAGAATATGGACCAAATTCTTGCTCTTAATAAATTACTTGATTGGGTGGCTAAGGCTGATCATCATCATCTCATCTAGGCAAATCAGAGATATTTTTAAGCAAGACAGTGTATACACACTCTACTTAAGTTTATTGGGATTTGTGCTTGTAGCTGGCCATTGGAAGATGCAGGAAAGCATCTCTTCTCCTAGTCATGAAGGAGATCTGGATTTCTCAGGCTCATCAGTACGTGATTGCAGCTCTTTGGGCTTTGTTCTGTAAGAAGTCCTTACAGTACAAAGCCCTTATGATAGATTTGTTCTCAGATCTTCATCTTTAGATGGTAATGCAGAGCATAGAGCTGTCATTCAAGCTTTTCCCACTGTCATCTTTGCTAGTAAATAATGTACTTGATTCAGTACCTTTGCAGCTTTATATGGCTGTCAGTGCACTAAAAAATAATAGGTTAGTGCTCCTGCCAGAAGTAAGAGAGAGTTATAGTGGGGGGATCATCAAAGGAATCAAATGTGTTACAGTTATATGTTATCCCTTCTTCCCAACTTGGGATCTTGATTTCTCAGCAAACCTTTCTTACAGATTTGCTTATCCCCTAGAAAAATTAGAAATAATATTTCTCAGAGAGACACTATAAAGCCATGTCCATGAGATTCTAAAACCAGCAGGGTGGTGATTTACTTTTCAATGACAAAAGGCTTGATCAGCTCTTCTTCACTTCAGGCCATTATTCTGTGAAATACCTCTCATTCTAAGTCTCAAAAATTATAGTGGAACTGAAAGGTAAAAGCACTGCATGGAGAATGACCTGCCAGTTCAGCCCTTCACAGACCCACATTTCTACTGCAGTCAATGCACTTGGTTGAGGATGTAGTCACAGCATTAAATTTGTCTTGTTGAAATAAATAGTATGAATGTGTAACTGATGATCACCTATAATGTTTTAAAAGGGGATTTAACATTCCTTTAAATAAATGCATCACAAAACCATCAGCATGGAGTGTTGTGAGGAAAATTACAATAAAAGAGATTTTTTTTTCAAGAAGCAATAACAGTGTTCTGCATTTTAAAAATACTATTACAACTGAATTATAATATAATTACAATTAATTGAAATTAATACAATTAGAATTTTTGTTATGTATCATATTATTTATTTCAGAAACCTTCCAACTACAAAATCTTGTGTCATTTCTGTTGCCCTTAAAAAATTAACTACAGTAATTTTCAGCCAAAGACTCACAACTAATACTAATAGTAAGAATTTGAGGAAATTGGAAAGCTACAAAATCATTGTTTAGAATAAAATGATAACATAAAAATCTATAAAAAATTAAATAAACTGCCATATTTCTGTATTTATATTTTGAGTATATCTGCATATTTCTCATTTTAATGCCCTTTATAGACATACTGTCTCAAAATGTTTCAAAGGATGATGTTCACTTTAATAATTTTTAAGAAAAATAGATTTGGATACCAGGGTTGTCCTGTATCAGTTCCTTTTTAAAATTTAAGAATTCAAGAATTCTGTTTTACTGACATATCTCTAGACTAATTTATTACTTGGAACTGCTATTTAAAACAAATTCCTGAAAAAAAAAAAAAACGTGATACCATAGCAGTTATATCAATGGTCCTTCCAAACATCTGTTGTGAGCCTAGGATGAAGGTGTCATTGCATTCTGTTGGATTTATGAAAGTCCTGTTTAAATCTCCTCTTTACTCACTTCTGTAGTTCTGGATTTATAACACATTCGTAGTTCTTTCCTTGCACCTCTGTGATCTGGTTTCCTCTTTTACTTTCCATTTTTACTCTTGTGTCCCTGCAGCATTCCCATTCTAAAAAATTCTGCTAAATATGTATGTGTAGTAGAGGGTAAAAGAATAGTTCAGCTATGAAGGGGAAAACCAAGCCTTTTGTGCTACCTTTGCCCAGCCCTTGTTATTGAAACCAGCCTGATGTTATCTGCTTCTATCTCCTTACCTCCTCATGTTTGAACATTTTTTGGATTAGGGGAAAATGACCCCAGCAGTAAAACCTTATCTCATTTGTCTATGTCTACACTGCTGAATAAAGTAGGACTAGAGAGCAAGCTCAAACCCCAAACTCAGCCATTCATACTGCTTAATAATTTACATACTCTCTGGCATGGTGTTCACGTGTGCCCTCTAACTCTTCTGGAAAATGCTTGGGATTGCAAGAACCAAGGGCTGTTCCCCCAGCCAGAGCTCTCTCCACCCTGCGACCCCCTACTAACCTACTACCACCTCCAGCACTATTCCAGCAAGTCTTCCACCTTGAATACACCCACAAGTCCTGTCTATGACACCTCATTACCTATAACAGATGCCCTCAGTAACAAGCCCTGAAAACAACGTTCTGGGCTTCAACATTTTTTCATGATTTCAAACATATTAACTGAGATATAAAGAAAAAGAAAAGTCATTACTGTATATTTGGATCCAAGGATACTGTCCCAGGTACAGGCCCCAGGCTAAGAATATTGTGTGGCTGTGGCCAGTCTCTGTCAGTTGTCCTTAGAGCTGAAGAATGTTCCCTGGCTGTTACAAGTAGGAGGTGTCACCAGTAGTTCCAGGGGTGAAGATGCAGGTCAATGTTACTGCTGATAAAGAAAGTCACTAAACTTGTCAAGGCTTAGTTATTTATGGGTCACATATTTTTAGTATGAAGGCCTGGAGGGATATAGAATTTATATGAAGGGTTTGACCAACCAGTTTTCCTTTTTGTTTTATTTTATTTTTAATCTAAAGAGACTTCACTAAGCATTTGGGATCCATGTGCTACATTCTTTCCTTAGGCTAAGTACATAAACAATCCAGAAGGGCTCAATTATTTTAAAGCACATCTGATGCTACCTACCCTTTGAATGTAGCTCACTATATAAATATGTTGCAGAGAATTATGTCTTTCCCTTCAACTCCAACAAGCTTAAATCCACAGTTTTCATATCTCAAGCAAACTGCCTCCCAATAAAACTATAGCTTAGCTTGGGGCTGACAGTAATATCCAAAGCACCCAGCTAGAAATGTTAATTTTGGATAGGCTTCCTAGTGGGTGAATAATGTTGTTGGCATTATTATTTTGTTTTAATCCTACACTAAATGTGATGTGCATAAATTATCTAGGGAGAGATTAAACCTGTATATATTGCCTTCCACCAGGATGCTCCAACCTCTAAACAGTGTGACAAGTGAATGCACCCCAGTAATCACATTATTTCCAGGCAATATTTCTGAAGGAAGCAGTTGTGTCTTGTCATAGATTGAACTCTCTCTTGCCAGTTCATGAGACTGACCAACAAGCAGTTTCTACATTGGATCTTCTGGGAAGGTTTCTAATACATAATGAAATTCATGTAGAGAAGGTAGTGTTTTTCAAGACAAAATAATTCTGCAATCATTACTACAAAGCTTTAGACAGAAAGAGGGGCTCATTACATACAGACATTTCCAGATTCAGAACAGCAGAAAAGTATGTGTCTTCTGAAACATTTTGATCAGTTTCAGGTATGGAAAGCACAGAACCGAAAATTCAATCTAACTGCACCAGAGAAAATCACTTCTAAAGGTCTTAGCAAAAGACATTGCCCCACAAAAATAATATAAAGGCTACCATCTGAACTAAAATAGCTGTAGGGAGTAAGGAACTCAGTGCTGAAGGAGTTAAGAATTATGTTCTTGGTTTGTGTAGGAAGGTGAAGGGGAAAAAAGTGCAGGGAGAGAATCTGCCTGGCCTTTGCAAATGCAGCAAAAGTTTGTCAGCTTTGGAGAGAATAACTATTTGTCTTTTGGCAAAATTCTTATGATGTGTCTCAAAAGTCGTTCTTTGCATGAGACATCCCAAGACTATTGCTAAATCAATGATTGCTTACTGTCATGAATGGCCTCAATTAAGAACCAGGGTAAACTCCATAGATTGATGAAAGTGCTTGTGTTAATACACTTCTTAATGGACAGCTTCACTTAACTACATAGTGCAGTGAAAGAAAATATTTCACTCATAAATTTACATCATGAGTTCTTTGAATTGAATGAATAAGTTTTATCCTTTCTTGAGTCAAGACATAGCTAATAGGTCAATAATTACAGGGAGCAACTTGAAGACATATATTCAAAAAGCTAATTAGGAGCTTAATTTTAAAGCAATGTCAAAATAAGGTAAAGATAAATATGTGAGTGAGGACAGTAAACAGAAACCTTGGATGTGGCCAGTACTGTATCCCATTTCAGTAGAAAGAGATCCTGACACTTATCAGATAAGAGAAGCTCTAAAATGCATCCATTTGGGATGAGGAGCCTTGGGAAGAAAATATTGAGGAGCTCTGGGAAGAAAATTTTATTTTAATGTAGTTGTCCAAATCTCAAAAATTATTGAAACAATGTATTCAGAAACAGCAGAAAATTGAACTTGATTTCCAAAAATGTCCCTTGAAATCCTTTCTGAGACTTACAGAAAGAAACCTCTGATAGCACTTCCTCTCCAAGAAATTTTAGGTTCTCAGTAAGAGACTTTCGTGACTTCCCTAGAAACTTCAAAACTGCATAATCAAGAGTAACTTTAGTTCAAACAAATATAATTTACATCATTCATGGTCCTTCTTTCAAAAACAAGTTTATATAGCACTAATAGTTTAAAATGGTCTCTTGTTTCCTCTTACTAATTTGGATTTAATTTCGGCTCTAATGTCATCCACAAACTGAAAACATCAGATTAAGAAAACTCATTTATTCTTAATTTTCTGTGTGTGTGTATATTTGAAGGTGGGACAGAAAGAGAGAGATTTTGCAGTAAGGAGGTAACACGGCAGAAAATAGGATCTGATGTAATTCTGGTTGATGTCCCTTTCTTCAGTCTACAAAATGCTGAGATACATGACAAAGAAAAGAAAATCTGTTCATATAGAGTCAGGGAAGTCACTACAAGCAGAGGAACAGAGAGAGCTACTGCTGTATTTGCAAATTTTCCTTTTTCATATAGTCATGTTCCAAATTTGCAATGCATCAGTATCTTTTTTTTTTTTTTCTCTGAATCTGCATTTAAGCTTTTCAGTTCTTAAAGTCAAATGTTTTATATTCTGTAAGTCCAACACTTGGTGCTTTTGGACAAACTAGAAGTAGTCCTTCCCCCTTTCCTTTAACTGCAGTAATTTAGTAACAAGATGCAAAACAAAACATACTCCATATCAAACACCCTTATTGTGCTAAGTGTTCCCCATGGTGTGTTTGATTTCTGCTCCATCTTCATCCATTGAAGGACTGCAGCTAAGGCTGGTGTCAGATGAGGAGACATGAGTAAAGATGATGATGATGATGATAATCTGAAAAACTATAAATTCTTCCGCAAAATGCATTTTTGGTCCCTTCAAAATGATGTGAGAGCAAGCCAAATGTGTTCATTACCAGAATTTTCAAAATTTAATTACATACACACAAATGTAGGACTATCATTATGCCTGTTTAATCTATTGCCCTTGACATTCATACAAAATATGGATCAATTCTCAGCTTTCTCAGAGATCCTAGTTTAGCATCCTAACTTCAGGGTACAAAGCAGAAATGGGAGAGCATTTTTAGCTTTAACCCTGTTGTATTTTATTAGTGACTTTTAAATCCAGTGGTTCTTGAAAGGTCTTCTGAACCCCATATTATCAAGCTCTCTCTGACTCAGTGATGTCTCATATAAAGTGGAGTATCCCCAACATGTGGATATCCTATCCACAAATTTCCCAGCCTTCACATGTTCCACATCCCATCTGTTATGGTTCTTGCCTGAACTCAGGCTTGTTCTCTTTCTGACTGAGGGTAGGAATCTGAAACCATTTATTTCCTAGTTTAAATTATTAATTTCTCCTGGGGTTATAGATATTCTTCTGACAATAATGCAGAGAAGAGAGATGAGGCTTCTCTTAATTCTGGTAGAACTGTCCTCTTTTCAAAACCATTCACAGCTTGGTGTTTAGGATTAGAGAATTTTAAGATTTAATTCCTGTAAGCTGAACTGAAAACTAAACCTAAGGTGCACAGTGGAAATGGATGTTATAACACTCAAACAGAAGGAAAGATTTGGCTTTCTCCAGCAGCTTTATCTGGATCTTGTCCATCTTCTTCTTTGCTTTTTCTTACCTGTGCTTCAAGAAAATTGTTTATACAAGGCCACAAGACACTTCAGTTTCAAACTAAGTGAATTGTTTTTCATCATTCTGGGAACTAAAGTGGAAAAATAATAAAGAAAAAAACAACCTCAAAACATTTGTTTTCCAGAACTAAAATTATTTGTATTGCTTAATTTGGAAGCTAAATTAAAAAATCAATTTTTTGCAGAGCCATAACATATAATCAGTCTCATTGACATTAAATGCACTGAAGTACATAAATGAACTGAAAACTGTATTCCTGTTATTGCTGAGATCTGTCACAAGTAATTTTAGAATCACTTAATTGATCTTTTATTATTATTAAGATTTAGAAAACCACTCATTTGCTTATTGAAACATTTCTGAGTTCATTCACAATAATTACCATACCCCTATCACAATGAACTACTCAGAAGAACACAAATAAATTACCCCAAATATTACTCCAATATAGAAAGAAATTGTCTCCATCAGAACTTTTGTGTTGATTTTTTTTTACAGTGAGCTGTTTATTTGGGTGGCATTTTTTTAATGTTTTTAAGCCACATTATCTTCATCCCTTTTGTTCAGGATAATAACAGAATGACAAAAATACTAAAAAACACACTTCTCTAAGATAAAAAATTAACCACATAGTCATATATGCATAACAAAATATGAGTGTTGGTTTATAAACAAGAAATCAGTCTCATTGTGTTCACTCAAAACATGACTATAATTTTCCAACTTTCTCTGCTTTAAAAATTCTCACTGAGAAATGAATGGAAATTGAATTCATTATATATACATCCAATTTGCTCCCCTTTGAGTATCATTGCCTTATTCTATCTGACAATTCTAAATGATTCATATCACCACCAGAAGACTGGTAGGCAGGGTTTTTAAATGAATATTACTTCTTTTTCTGGATTTTTGTAACTCTGGTTAGCTAATTTTTTATGAAGTCTATAGAAACAGAGAATATAGCTGTTGTATGTGTGAGAAAAAACCCACTGAACACCAAGATTTCCTATCAAAGCAGAAAATAGCTGAACATTGAATATTTCTACCTGTGCCAAGTCTGAACACACTCAGCAAAGAGATGCTGCACACATCACAAAAATATCTTCTCCATGAATATCCCAGCACAGCTGCCAGCTGGGGGCAGGTCTGTGGTGGTTGCTTTGCTGGCCTGGGTTCATTAGCTGTAGCTTTGGGCTTGTCAATGAATAAAACACTCCTGCTCCTGCAAAGCTTGATGGGGTTTCACATCATCTGTAAGAAGATTCTTTATAACTTCCACAAACAACAAGTGCAGCAAAATTGTGCTCTTTTTTAGCTTCTGTTGGATATTATATCCACACTACAGGATCCTTTCAATGCACACTTTTCAAATGGAGAACATTAACAACTTCAGAGTACTTGAGCAACCTGCAGTGAAGTGAACTGACCAGCAAAGTTTTGTCTTTATGTTTAGGTGCATACACTGGTAGGCAGAACCAGGCTGAAATTTCTCTCATTGCATCTAGAATAAAACCAAGAAAGCTATTGCAATCCTCATCTTTTCCATTTTTGTCACTGCTCAATGTTGAAGTCTGTAGAAGAAAGTCTATTACCCTGGAAAATCATAAGTTAGCACGCATAACATGGCTTTTTTTGCTTTATTTTCTTCAGTTTAACTAATAATGTGCTTATCTAGTGCAGAAGTATCACCCAAAATTTGAAGTCTGTAATAAGTTATTGTACTATAGGACATAGAAGGGATGTAATGAACTACTGAGCAGTCAAAAGTCAGCCAAAGGCAGTATCATAAATCTGTTTTGAGTCCACTGATTCCTTTTTACACGAAAAAGGGTGGCAATAGGCAAATAAGGGAAAAGTCAGAAATAAAGAAATGTCATTTACCTTTAGATTTTTGAACTGCTGCTGTTTATACTTGTACTAACAAAGTGGCTTGTCTTTATAGCCAATAGAGACAAATGGATAGTTCCAGAACACAATCCCATTGACCCATTTTAGACCTTTTTGATGAAACTATCCGTGTCCTTCAGATACCTATTTCTAATCACTGAGAATAGGCCAAGACACTTAGCTTCAGTGTAGCTACTGCTTTGCAAGTTTCATTTGGTTTTATGAATCTCATGTAGAGTAACTGAAATTCAAAATGCCACTGGCAAAGGCTCCTCCCCATGAAGGAACTCTTTAATATAGAATGTTTGTGACCTTGCTGACCTTTCCTACAACCTTGGCTGCACACATAGAACACTACAAGCCCTTTGGAAGGGGTTGCTATACTTCACTGTGTCTGTCACCACAACTCATCACTGTTTGAACGATAAAGGATACTGTAGCTAGGAACCATAGCTTGCACTCAGAGATGACAGGTCCTCTTAGCCATTCCTTTGCCCTTGGCCAAGAGCAGGTATATTTTCTACCTGATTTGTCAAATTGTACTTTGCCGTGAAAGTAATGAAATGATTTTATGAATTATTACTGAAAAAAAAAATATCCATACCAGGAAAACTAAGTCTGTGATGTTCAGCTACCCCAGATCTGTGAATAGGTGGGCTCTTCAGAATAAAAATCCTGACAAAAGCTGTATTCAAACACTGGAATTCTAACTGCAGTAGTGATAAAATGTTCCTACATTCCAATTTATGGCCATGACAATTTTATATAAAACCTATACCCATTATTCCAGTGATTTGTATGGGAGAGAAATATCTGTAGATCTAGATGGCGAATGTGCAGGCTAATGGGAGCTACAGAGTAATAGTCTGCCCTTAATTCACTGACTTCTTTCAAAGATCCAGCTCTCTGTGCAGCCTATTAATCTACCAATGAGTCAAACCATTTCTAAAGTATACAGGCATCAATTCCAGTATTGCAAGAATTTGTTTGCATCTCACTGGTTTTCTTCAATGTCAAAGCACTATCCACAGCATCAAGCTAGTCTATTTAAAGAAGTGCTTACAGAAAGGATGTCCTTATCAGGAAAGACTTTTTATTTAATAGGAAAAAAAGATACATACTATAAAGCTCAGATGAACTAAAATTTAATGAAAAAAATTCTATTGACATAAAAGAAAACCCAAACAGTTTGTTTCATATCCAATACCACATGACAGTTGTACAGGATATTTTCATATTGGAAAATTGAAAAGTTTTAGAGGACTAGTTCTGACATAATTTGTTTCCATAGTTAATCCTGAGTACTACCTACACAGAGAAATAGGGAGAGTTGCAGACAGCTATGGGTTCTCTGCATTGATCTTTTTGAATAGCATTTCTTCTCCTCCCTTTTGAGCTATTTAATTGCCTGTTTTTCAACTGCCATATCTTTGTGTCAGGATACACAACTATCCTGTAAAGCAATAATATCCTTCATAAATAGAATGGGAAAAATAATTTTTTCAGCCAGCAGAGATAACATATTATATCTGAAAAACGTACTTTTCAGAGAGAAACAGTGCTTTCATAAATAGTTTTTGTTTGTTGAAAAAACAATTAAAGTACACAAGACACAGCAGAGTTATCTTAACTAGCCCACACGAAGAGTGGGTTATTTAGGATACTAAAAACAGGATAGTTGGGATAACAGATTCTAACTCCCAGCCAAAGAAGGAAAACCAGGATTACCTTTGCATAAACTGTAATGTGCTTGTGCAGTCACAGCCTCAATTTAATGGCCTCACATTAAAAAAAAAAATAAAATTACTGGGTATATGATGTATTTGAGGGCAAAGATTTTGTTATGATGTAGTTAGCATAAACAAATTTTTAGAACGAAATACATCTTAAAAGCTAATATTTTTAAAACACTTGGTCTATAATAATTTTTATTTGAAAAGTTGCACTAGAAACTTCAAGGACTTTGTTTTAAACTAGCTGTTCTAGCTCTTTTCTGGGTATGTAAGGTTCTTATATAGTTTGTTCATTCTATATTAGAGCAGCTAATATCTAAGATTTAAGTCCTCCTCTTTTGGCCTCATCCTCATCTATTTAGGCATGCTGGCTGGCTGCCACTGCTCTGCAGCTGTCTAGGCTGTGTCTCTGTAGCTGGGGCAGTAGCCACAATGTGTAACCTTAGTTTGACTGTGTCCTTTGCTATTGCTTTCTGATCTTATTTTATGGTTGGATTCCAACCTGCTTTGTAGTATTTTAGCTGGAGATCTTCAGATTAACCCAATGCTCTACAAAATCCTGTGGTGTTGGAGCTAGAGAAGAAAAATCTCTAGAATAAGGGATGAATGACTTCCCATAGTAGATAGAATCACTACAAAGAAAACAAAAAAACTATGTTTAAAGCAAAGTATTTTATTCACATGGAATGGTAAAGTAAGTAAGTAAGACATTTGGACACAAAATTCAGAATAACCTGCATCAATAAATGCAGTGTCAGATTATTTCAGATTACCAACTCAAATAATCCTGTTAATATCTTAAATGCGTTGAATAAGCCTGAGACATCCAAGGTGTACATTGATAAACATTTTCAGAACAAAGGCACATGAAGATATCCAAGACTACTTTACCTGGACAACAGCTTTGAGTTCTGCTGTATGATGTGCACAAGTCACAGCAAATGGCAAGCGAAGATCCAACGATTTTACAGAATCCTGATTTGTCTTTGAGAGAAACTCAAGAGAGTTCTTTTTACTATTTTTCCCAGGAACCTAGTGATTAAAATATATTTTAAAATGTATTTTTTCCATTGCTGGGAATTTCATCCTATAGAGAACTGCAAGGCAGAAATTGACAGTACATTTCACATGATGCCATAATTTTTGTCTGTGTTCAGATGCAGCTTAGAGAACAACTCAATTCTCTCTGAAACATATGCAAAGCAGTTCATCAGCAGACAAGGCACTGAGAAGGGTCCACAGATTGTTTTGACTCTGTTGTCTAGAATAAGAGTTTACACATATAGTTTACACTGAGACCTTCCATATAGATGCCTAGGATGTCTCATTCCACACCTACATCTCACCCCAGACCACAACAAATTGCTGCAGAATCCAAGCTATTTGACAAGAAGTAGATATTTGAATACAAATTCAGTATCAGATTTGTGCATCCAAAGACATTACTGACATGAGACAATGACTGACAATAAAATGTAAATGAAAAAAGAGAAATTATTATTACTGATTTTGTGGAATAAACAAAACAAAACAGTGTGATCCTGGGGCACCAGCAGAAGCTCCATCAGGTCTAATTGTTAAAGAATATGAAAGCCATTGAAAAAGTGAGAGGTTTTGTAAGTTAATGAAGTTAGGCATCTCTTACAACACAATGGTAATTTACAATTGTACAGTTACATCTAAACTGAGAAACTGATATAAAAAATGCTCTAGGCTGACAATAATCTATCACTAGAATTATAATGGAAAGATGAATCAGGCCTCAAAACATCAAAGAGAAATTTTAAACTTTCCATGCATTTGTAAGCTTTAAATTCTTGCCTTTTTTTTTTTTCTTTTTAACAGTTATAGAATGAGATAGGAAAGGAAAACATCCTCAACAGTCAATACATGGAAGCAGAATTTACATATGTGAATAACTAATTCATATCCAGTACCATGGTAAAACAGATATTAGAATAATACCTAAAAAATTAAAAACAGCAGTTACTTTTTAAGATTTACAGAGACTGTTCAAATGAATCACATTATTTCTGCAACCAGCAACATGGACACATGTAAATTTTGTTAACATATTTTGTGAATTTAGTATGTTGCTTTCCTAGCTACCATACTGCAGTAACCAACACTGTAACTTCCATTGTAATTGTAGCAACTAATACAGTAAAAAAAAAATTGATGCATGTGTTTTGCTCTATGTCCTTTCAGTGTAAATGCACAGAATTTTTTGACAGATTTTTGGAGACAGATTTTTAAAAGCATCTTTCAAAGTAAATTGAGCAGCAAAATTCTTCCTCTTTCTTTTTTTCTTTTGTTTTGTTTTGTTTTGCTGGTTGTTTATGGGTTTTTGTTTGTTTGTTTTGTTCAGCTCTGCAACAATTAATACTACACTAGGATAATTTATTTCCTGTGATCCACCCTAGTGGTTTAACAAAGTAGGCAGATGTCAGTGGATCAATTCTGTGGTGAAAGGTGCCACTTACTTTTTTGAAAAAGGCCAAAAACTTCTTTTCTGTGCCCACTCTCACAAAAATATCTCATGCCCTCTCCCTACAACCAATATAGTTCTACAAGAGATCAGAACCTAGCAAGAAGAGTTTCCAAATTATATCAGTTTCCTTGCATGTTCATGCAAGATTTCACATTTTCTGTAGTCAGAAATTTGAGAATCATAAGAGTGACTTGACACAGACTCCTTAGAACTCTTTTAAAATGCAGTTACTAAGACCAACACATTCTTTTACTCATGGACATTGGCCTTTTCTCTCCCTTCTCTGCACTCATGGTAAATAAAATAAAAATAGTGCCATTATTTTAATATAAAATTAAATATAAATTACACAAAAAAAGAAAACCCTTTTCCCACAGACAACAGTGGTCAGTGTAGCAGGAATACTACTGGTTGCATGGCAGTATAAACAAAGTAGCATGGAGGGTAAAAAGGGTGTGTAACTAGTTTTCCATTTTGGCAACTGTAATTTAACAGAGGGCCACATTGCTCCCGGGATTTTGGTACCTGCCTATCAACACTACAATCCTTCTTCACTCTATTGTAATAGTGGTTTGTATAGCTGAAAATGCCAAACTGCCTTTCCAACAACAACTTGAATATTACTTCAGAACTGACAGGCATGAGCTGCCTCTGTATTTTCAGTGTTATTAGACAAAGTGCTGATCTGGGAGCTCAGCTCCTCAGTGACCTACCTGAGGTGTTACTTCCCTTCTAGAAGAGAGGCTTATTATCTCTCCCAGGTTTCCAGATTGCTTTTCAATTATCTGTTTATCTTGTACAGTTCTACTGACTAACTGCTTCAGCTGATAACTGCCAGCTGCCTCAAATTCTCTGTGATGCCTGATAGAGATCTTTCTTTCACAGTCGAGTCTGTTCCTGTAGTTACCATGGGCTGTGTTCTGTGTCACCGGGAGCTGCAAAAGAAAACAGTTTTATTGGGCCTAGAACAGACATGGTTGATGGTTACAGAGAAAACTAACTTCAATGGAAAGACATGCTTTGGATATATATCATCACAGAATTCTTCATTGTAATGATACAAAACTTGAAGTATATGTATCTCTTCCACTAACAGGACTAGGATTAAATTTTATGCTAGTGACAGAGCTGTATCTGTGTGTATGAATGAAGGTGGAGTGAGACAGACTGACAATTATTAGCTGTTGATAAAAAGCTTACAGAAGGTGGCCTAGATGATTTGCCAATAATATTCATGATATTATCCTGTGTATCACTTAGAGATGAGAAGAATACATACCACACCAGCCTGCTTATGGACATGAGGGAAGTTTAAGTTGTGTATTTATGGAACCAAAATCAGTGCAGAAAAAATAGAACATAATCAGAATGTAATTTGACATAGGCCAGAACAACACATGATCATAAACATGCCCCCTTTAGATTCAGACTCTATGACAAGAAGCCACAACCTGTAATGTAGTAGGGAAGTTCTAAGCTTAGAAGAGGACCTGTAAAATTCTGGATTCAGCTGAAACTGTGTGACAAGTGGCATATGGGGAAAGGGGACTAATCCAGTAGGGAGCTTACCCAAACAGTTAGTGGAGAGACTTATAGAAAGTACCATCGTATTCAACATTTGTAGCATTTTCTTTTCCTCTAGTGAAAAAAATAATACTTACAAACCTTTTATGTTAATATCACTAAAAAAACTCAAGCTGTTACAACCAAAACAGGATGTTTTGGATAGTGTTTAACATGCAATCTCACAAAAATCTATCAACTGGACACAAAATTAACAACCAGAGAGTTGGCTCTTTTCATACACATATGATAGATAAGTTGATTTAATTTCTTCTTAATAATTAGTTCACTGAAAAACACAGAATGCCACACTCCCATACACAGACCCACACAGATGCACACAGAGCTCTGAACCTTTAGTAGTTTCTTAAAATTCACTCAGAAATTATTAATTGCTATCACTCAAACATTTTTAATTTCAGTAATGGGTTCCCTATAGCAAAGGTGCACCAAGACTGGAAAGATGCAGAATGACAACAGGCTTTTTTCCAATCTGCAACTGAGAACCAAATTACTTCAGCCCCTTCACTCTACAGATACTCACAGAAGAGTGTATTCACTTAAAAACATGCTATCACTGCAAAGTCCAAATAAAAAATTAATTCACACATCAACTTCCAGTCTGAGGGCTCATGGTAATTTTTGTGACTTTAAGCCAGTTGCAGGCATTTAACACCCTGTATCTGATCTTGTGCTGACTGTAGGCCAGAATCCCACACTGTTATACCTGCAGCTAGTTTCATGTTCTGACTCTGCCTTGGACTAGAAAACACCAAATGCAGTGAAGCACACAGCAACAGTAAGTCAATTAAGATCACCTTTCCTACCTTTTCCCCCTTCCAGAGGGTGTTCTGAAAAGAAGTACTGAAAGAAGCTGCATGAGGCACATACGTATGTACAGAAGATGTATATGCCTGTAATGGTTAACATATGATAATATAATCTGCTATTTCTATATAGATGTTAATATATGCAGTATAATATAAATATAAATTTATTTGCTAGCACAGAATACATAAACTTGTACTGTATGCAGCACTGTGTTACATACAGCATGCAGCATGCATTATGTAGTGCAGCAAACACTGGGTGTGATACACCTCACCACATACAAGTGTAAAATTATAAATTTTACACTGTGTAGAATTTGTTGTGTATAATATATAGTATACATTTATAAATTCAAAATATATCTATCTATATCTATCTATATCTGTATCTATATCTATATCTATATCTATCTATATCTATTTATTTTAGGACATTTCAGTGCAGGAAATAAACTATGCAATGAAAACCAGGTATCATTTCTATCTTCATGTACTTATTTTTCAGCTCTCTTTGAAAATTACTTTCCTAAAATCATATAAAACAGCATATAAGCTTTACTATTTCACCGTAAAGAGCAATATAGACATGCTTTGCATTTTACAGGAACTGTCTGAGGTCCTATATGGCCTACCATTTTCTTCTGGACACAAAAAGTGTTTGGATATGGAAGACTGCTTTAGACTGCTGTAATGCCAAGCATACAACTTTGATTTCAGCACTGGAAGCTTTTTTTTTTTTTTTTATTTTTTAATGAAAGATTTTACATTCGATTTCACCCTAATTTCAACGTTTTTAACCCTGTAATTGTGGGCCAGCCTGGAAGAGTTTGACCATGGGCATCAGTACCCAAGCTTTCTTTGCTTGCATGCCCAAGAGTCATGGCTTAGTGTCTATTCTCTTCTCCCCTAACAGATTTAGTGGGCCCCTTGTGGGTCCTTGGTCTCCAAAGCCTGTAGTACAACCTGCTGCCAGGACAGACACTGTGACTGTGAGGGTGCTGGGCACAGGCTCCTTTGATATACTTGCACAAGAGGACTGATATTGCTCCCTAAATTAATGCAACTATAGCTTCCACTAGCTGCCCCCATGGCAGTCACCATGTTTGCTCCTAAAAATGCCCCTGGACTCAGATCTATAACTCAAGTACTACTAAGTCTATGCAATGTCACAAAAATGACTCCACGCTGCTCAGTTTGTTTCAGGAAGAAGAGTGTTTGCTGTCTCTACCAGTGAACTACTGACTGTTCCTTATGAGTACAGTGCCAGAATCTGCCCAGAGACTGTAGAGACCTGGCTGCTTTACAAACATGTGACAAAGTATTCCCTCCTGAATCTGGAAGACTTGCCCTGGAAATGGATGATACATAAACAATAACATCTTAAAGAATGAAGGAATGCTAAAGTGTTACATTACTGATATTTCCAGGTCCATGTCTTCTGATTTAATGGTTATGGTTTAAAACTTAGAAAAGTTCCTAACACTTCTCACATAAAAGTAAATAAATTCATGAGAAAAGGAGACAAAGAAACCTGATTTCTATTAATTTGTGCTTCAGACGGCAGTTTTCTGTGGATGGATTCTTTGATGTAATAGAGATTGCCATTCATGCTGTTGGTTTTTTGAGGGGTTGATATGCACCTTTCCAGATTATTTTTGAAACTTTTTGTTCATTGTGGCTGATTATAGCTAAGGGATTCAAACGTTATTAATGGAAAATAAACAGACAAAAATAAACTGCACAAGTTCAGGTCTTTCCTTCCTTTACTAGCAGCTCAGGAAACTAGAATACTCCCAACTACAGCCCAAGTTCTCCTGCCCATAACACAAGGCAGTCTCAGTTCCTAACATGCCTGTAATGATCCTGTTCATAAAGCTCTAACAAAGTGCTTGCAATCAAGTTGGTTGGTTGTTTTTTTTTGTTGTTGTTGTTTGTTTGTTTTAAATATGATATTAACGTTTCTTTTTGTACATTTTGCAACACAATGTCAGCAACTATAATTACTCTATCCTCCTCACAGTACTTAAGTATTGCACATGATGTGCAACCTTTAGACAAGAATAGGTATTATGGTAAAAGCTTGAATTATGCAATTATATGATTGTGTTTATCTCTTTCCTTACAGGATTTTAGCCTTCAGGACAGGATTTCTAGATAATTTAGCGGTCTCTTTCATAAATATGTTCATCATACGTACAAAACACTTCTTCTAACTTTTTCTTTTTCTTAAGGAGGCAAAAAGGCGATAAAAGCTGAGTTGACCAAGACTTTCATCAGCAACTTTGGCTGACTGGCCAAATTTCAGTTCCCGTTTCAGAAGACGAAGGTCCTGCGTTGAGCACAAAACGAATCCGGTTAATTTACTTCTTATTTTCCCCCTAACACGAGGAAACTAATACACCGTTTTTTAGACTTTCGGCGGACCAGCGAGCGCAAACTGCCTTTAATGTGAAATACTTGGCACCCTCAGTGCTGAAGAGGAGGAGATCGGGGTGGGACGGGGGGATGGACGCGTTTCGCGCCGCCAGAAGTGTCCCCCGGCCGCAGCTTCGCCCGAGGGGGCTCGGGGTGCGGCGGGGCGGGCAGGCGGGCGGGGAGCGCTCACGCCTGGCCTCGGGGCCGCGGGGCCCGGCGCTGCCCGCCCGCCCCAGCCCGGTACATCCCGTCCTGTCCCACCTCCCCCGCTGCCGCTGGCTCCATCCCCTTCTCCCCGGGCCGGGCGCCGCGCCCCCGCCAGCCCCGCGGAGCCGGGTTGGGCAGCCCGGGAGGCGTCTCCTCCGCAGCCCCCGCCCCCCCGCGCCGGTGCTGAAGCGCCTCAGCCGCTCCCCGGCAGCACCCCCGGGACAGCAGCACCCGGGCCTCCCTCCCTGCCGCCCGGCCCGGGCTCTCCCGCGGCTACTCCGCTGCAGAGGACACCTCATGGAAAATAAATAAATTAATTCCCCCACTCACCCCCGCGGCCGGGAGAGGAGCCGGCGGCGGCCGCGGGATTAGATCCGGTCCGAGCTAGAGACCAGGTAATGTAACCTACCCGCCAGGAGGGAGGAGGAGGACGAGCAGCGAGGCCGCTGAGGTTATCCCCACCGGGGAGGGCTCCGGGGGACGGAGAAGTGGCTGCCGCAGCCGGGGCGCGCCGGCGTGGCCCCGGCGGGCTGCGTGCGAGCGGCTGCCCCCGCGCTGTGCGCGCCTCACTGTCAGTGACACACACACACCAGCCGCCGCCCCCGCAGGGATGGATGGATGGATGGATGGATGGATGGATGGATGGATGGATGGATGGATGGATGGATGGATGGATGGACGCTGCGTGGGACGCAGCTGTCGCCCCCCGGTACCAAAGCAGCCACGGCAGGGAGACGCCGCACGCCCTGCCGTGCCCCGCTGCCACGCGGGCTGCCGGCTCTGACAGCGGGGCAGGGAGGGAGGCGGGCGGCGGGGCCGGGCTCAGGCTGCGGCTCTGGGGGGAGCGAGGCGCGATCCCGCCCCCGCGCCGCTGCGCGCATCCCCGCGGGGCCGCCAGCCTGCCACCGCGCCCGGAGGAGGCTGCGCCCACCCCGAGCCGAGCCGCGGGCCGCGGCCCCCGCCCCGGCAGCTCCGCCGGGAAATGTGGGCGGAGAGCAGCGGAGCACAAACCGTGCAGCCGCGCTTGCCGTCATCAGACACGGGCCTGCAAGAAGCTCTGTGGTCGAGGTGACCTTGGAGAAGGTGGATCTGGAGGGAGCCACTATTGCTCCGTGCCAGCTGCAGTTCTTTGCTCTGGGGCTGCTCCGAGTCCTGCGACTCTTGCATTATTATCTCGAAACGCTGCTGACTTTAGTTAGTGGTTGTGTACAGAGGTCCTGCTGTCCAGAGCCACGAAAGCAGTCCTGCATCGTTCTCTTTACTTGACCTCTGCTAACACACAGTCCGCAAGGGAATGGTCTGAAGAGTTTCCCTGGAAAGGAGCAATCGTTCAGGGTTCATTGTTGTTGAAGTGGCCCCTAAAAGGCATTAAGTCTCAAGAAAGACTGAAAAATTGTCCTGTTCACGTTTCAGAGACCGAAGTGTCCCCTGGCACTCTTGGGAAAGCACATTTCCTTTCAGTCCTGCAGGGTCACGGAACTGACACAAGTTCTCCACTGCTTTTCCAGTGAGGTCGATAGGAAAACAAAACAAAGCAGAGAAACATTTGCAGGTACCTGGATTTTCCAGTGCCAGCCTGAGCTTTCAGTAAAGGAGTCTTACTGAAATTGTTATTGAAAGCTGTTTTGGGAAGAAGAGAGAAAGTAAAGAAAGCTGGTGCCTCATGAAGGTGCCCATTTTTGTTTTGTTGGTCTCCATAATAATCGCTCATGTTTCCATAGTGGCTCCCATCTGTGGCTCTCAAGTTACTGATCAAATAGTAATGAAAAGGTGTTTGCAGCTTCCATCGCAGGAATGGGGCCATAAACTTAATCACAAACCAACTGAGCCAACAACCCAAGAGCCTTAGCTCTGTCTAGATGAATCATGATAGAAAATTCAGTCATTGAGACAGAGGGATGTACACTTATATTTAAAATAAGGAGGAAACTGACAAATAATTCAATAAAAGTGATTTATACTCATGTACAAATGTTAAATATGGGAATAATGCATAAGTGATTCCCTTTTTATTTTTAAATTAGCTCTCTCCTGTCTCCTTGCATTATTGTCTGCTAACTTTGAATGGTGTACTTGAGCCTGAGCTCTGAACTCCTTCTACGTGATGGAATAAATTTAGGGAAGAGATTATGCTGCAGATGTTTCTATTATTTGTGCAATTCATTACAGAACTGTAACTCCATGTATCTCTAAGGGCCCAGCTAGCTTAGTCTGCAGCATAGTGTTTATGATGTAAGTGGCTTCAAAGCAAAACAGTTGATCATTTTGAATAGGCAGAGGTATGGCTGGAGGTTACAGTTTTTTTCTCTTATTGCAGCTTTAAATAATTTTGGTAGTGAAGAAAACGTGATTTTATTTATATGATGGAGATGCAGAATAGCCTGAATACGAACCCTGGTCTTCGTGGAAGGTCTTTATGGATGGTGGAAAACAAAATTCACGCATTTTAAGGATAGGAAATCTATTTGGGTGGTGAAGTGATACACTGATCTGAACAGGTATTTTGCGTGTAAAGGGGGAGACTTTGAAATATTACAAAAGGGAATATCAAAACACCCCTAGAGTGTAGTTAAATATTGTGGCTCTGCAGCTGCAGTAAGGAGTGAAGGAATTATTTTTCAGCATTTCATTATTTTCATTGTATATAAATGCATTGTTAATAGTATATTTTAAAAGTTTCCTTCCAGCTCTTTAACCTAATTTCATCTGTCATTTCTCTGTAGTGTATATTGTATTTAAGCTCACTCAGCTGTTGCTATGGCAGAATTCTTATTATAGAATCCAAGTTTTACTAGGGCAAGAGATCTTTGGGCAGCCTAAATTCATGGACAGGCAAGTTAAGGGAGAGAAAGAAACATTTCTTGAATCACAAGCTGGTGTTCTTTAAAAGTGTTTTTCTTTCATTACTCTTCTTTCTTGGACGTGGTTCACTACATCATACATCTATTCCATAATATTTTTTTTTCCTGGCACTCAGTGATTTTCTTCTTTCTTTATTTTAGAAAAAAGTCCTCTCTGGTATCCTTTGTTTCTTAAGTAAATTATCTTGTCCTCTTTTTGCAATGAAGAGGTGGCTTTATTTCCAGTAAATATGGTTGTTATTGGACCCATTTTATTTCAAGGAAAGAGGCTATGATTTACCTGGTTTTATTTCCCATTGCAGCACATGATGCTTTTGGAGAGTTGCATTTTTCTTGAGGAGAAGTTTGCTTTAGCAAGGATGGTGTCTGAATATCATTCTCAATTAAATTGTATCGCTTAACACCGTTTGCCAGAATTTAAGCTGTCAATTTTCTTGTGTGAGAATCAAGAGGAAGCTTCCTGAGCCATGCAAATAATCTGTGTTGTTAAATGAATTTTATGTTTCAAGGTTGGTATAATTGCAAAAATGTAATTATCTTTTGAGTTTTATTAAAATGGTAAGGTCATAGCTATAAATCATTGATAAAGAATGTTACCAATTTCTGTGTCTGTTTGTGTAATATATATATGGCATAATGTTTGCACAGCACCAAGGAGGAGGTTAGATAGGAAAATATGATGTCAGTGACCAACTGTTTTATGTGTCAAATGAGTACGAGGAACTGGCTGAGTCCCACAACTCAGTCCAGACCTGCATTCCTTGACTTGCATGTATTTGTGATCTGTTGGGCCAACTTCTCTAATTTTATTGTGACTCTTGAAACATTTGAAGAAAAGTTTTCAGTATTCAAACAAAAGTAATTTGACTACAGGAGTAAGGAGACAATATTCCATGACTTAAGGAGTGGAAGATGTTGGACAAACTGACTGTGGAGCTCTATTTGGCTTTACAATCTCTCCAATATTTTTTATATTTCTTGGTCTTAGGGTCAAGCAATCAAACTCTTTTTAAACTCTTATTGAAGAGCAAAGGGTTATCTAACGAGGTCACAGTGGCTGATGAACTAGAAAGAGTCACAGTCTTTATTGCTCTGTTTTTATCTTTGCAATCTTAAGATTTTTAATTCATAGTATTTTTGAGGGGGGAGTTGGGGGTAGTGGGTGTGAGTAGGCAAATTCATCATCACTAGCTCCTTTTGTAGATCTCAGTTTTGGTTTATGTGTTGTCTTTAAGTAGTTCCTTTATTTGTACATTTTCAAGGTCAAGCTTCCAGTTCCATGCTAATATTTTTTTTTATTTTTGGGACACAGTGCTTTTCTGTTTTACAGCACTTCTATGAAGAGCTTGATATAAATGAAGAGGTTTCCATGAAGAGTGGATAAAAATGAATAAGCATTTCTGAAAGGATACGAACATGACTAGGCCACTTTAAAAGGTTCCCAAAAGTGAAGGAGGAAAATAATGGAGCAGAATTGAGCCTTATCACAATATACTCTTTTCCTTTGTAGTTGTAAGACTTAAGATCTTAAGAAATGGAATTAATGTTAGTTTGTAAAGGCGGGGAGCACTAAAGAAGAAACTTAAGCCAGATTGTTTTTTTTTTTAATTTAGTGCTGATGCATTTTCTTTCAGCTTGGTGTCATGATTATTGAATGATAGCTATTGAATGTATTTCTGTTCCACCCAACAAGAAAGCAGTTATTTGAATAATAGTGTAAATCATATAAAATCGGCTACAAACTTTAGACTGTAGGAAACTTGTACTTTTAAGTCGACTGTCAACAAACCACAAGACGCCCAAACATTGTAGAAGTTGGAATATTTGAGAATAGGTGGATTTGACATTATTTTCATACTGTTACTATGAAAGATAAAGACAGTAGCAAACTCTGCAAAAACCAGTCAAAGCAAAAAACTCTGCAAACTGGAGTTGCCCAAACATGCAAGATTGTTTAAAAAGTGTTTGTTTTCTTTCAGCGTGAATATTTGTATCCCCCAAAATAACACTTTCCAGTTGTTTTGACAGCAAGTTTGGTAGTTATTTCACTTTTATCTTTCTTTAGGTTTTCCAGTGGAAGACTCATATGTAGGTGATGATCAAGGTTCAGAAAACACGTTGCACAGAAGACGACTCAGAACGACTGTATTTCATAATTTTTATTATTTATATATTTTTAAAGTTCTAGTCCTTCAGAGCAGCTCATCTTCCCATACCTGCAAACAGACTCCTGCTGCAGCTTCAGGCATGACCATTCTGTAGTGCCTTCCCATCATGTGGCCTCAGGATTAGCAAACTGTTGGCAGCACTCCTGAGTTTGGCACCTAGGGATAGCATATACAACGAGGAGTTGTAACGGTGTTCAAAATGTGCTTGGCATCAAAGAGCTTCAGCATTTCTGTCACTGCAGTGGTGGTCATGACAGTACAGTGAGGTACATTTTCTCTTCCATATGGTCTACTGTTTTAATCGAAATCAGTAAAATCAGTCACAAAACAGCAGTACATCATCCCAAAAGATAGAAATTACTTTTTCCCCATAAAAATATGTTTATTAAGGTTTTAGCATTCATACTTGCTACTCAGTAATTCAGCATTCTTGGAGTCTATGGTATAAGCAAAAAAGAGACAAAGATGAAATCTCAGTTTGTCTGTTGTGTGAGTTTTGACCTCATAGTGTCACCTTCGGAACTTTACTTTTCAGTTTGTGTGTTCTGAAATCAAGAAATAGTGACAACAAGTATTTATTTTAAAGTACTAAAAACATGTGAAGAAAGAATCCAAAAGGAAATTACCATTTTTTGTCCTGACAAAAATGGCAAAAGCATATATGCAAAACGAGTATTTGATTTTTTTTAACATAGCTAGTTCCTACTGCAACGTATTTGATGAATATTTCAGACAGAGAAATGAGCATATGCTCACTTATAGCATATGCTTTTGTAATTAATTGTATTAGAGTGTTTTTTAAACCATTAGGGATTAGTTTCTGTGTGATATTATTTTCAAATCTCTGGGATAACAATATAAATATTTGGCGGTGAAGATGAGAAGTTTTGAAATGATACAAGACTTTATTTAAACTATCAGCTTTGACAGTTTGGCTTCTGAGAGACATGGCTGCTTTTCTTTGCTGACCTTATTGAGAGATGGAAATGGGAACCTAAAAATATGGGATATTTCAACAGTTACCTGTGCTATTGCATTAAAATGCCATAGGAATTGTCATTACTAGATTGAGCTCCTATAGTTTGCATTTTTGATATGGCCCTCAGGGCAGGTTCACAAAAGAAGCCAAGAAAAGAACAACTTAATGATGCAAATGAACTCCCCTTGGTAATGTAAGTGTCTGATTTCTTAACAATTGGAATTTTATATGCTAAATTCCTTGATAATTCAGCCTTAGCTGAGTATACTTTCCACTGAACAGATCTCTTCTAGAATTTATTTGCTTTTGCTTGCTCTGCTGGGGATGGATTTGGGTCTAATTCTGGGTAGTGGACCCTGTGTTCTCAGCAGTACCTCCTGCTGATGGTAGAAATGAAAGCTGTTGAGATATATACTGCAAACTAGAACTGAAGACTGGTCTCAAAAATAGAGTGTGCCTAGGACAAAGATTCAAGCAGGCTGAGCAAGGAGGTTGCATCTGGGAGCAGGTGGAGAGAGCTGAATAGAAGCTATGGAAGGAAATTGCTGCTGGAAGCTGAAGGCAGCAATGGGCCTATCATCCTATTACCAGCCCCTTTTTAGAATGTACATCTTTATAGTAATTTGTACGTAGTGCTAAACTAAAGGATTCCTTTCTGCCCTGAGGAATTTGTAAGATCTCTCCTCATTTTATCACACAGGGATCCTAACTCCTTATCTTCCATTAGGCAGCCTGTTTCCCTTCTCACCAGCACTACAAAAGGCGAATCAGGGAACTCAATAGAACATGATTAGAAACCACAACAACATATTTTAGCAAGGAATGAAAAAAGCTTTTGTATTTTTTGACCTCTGGGTTGTGTGTATAAAGGAAATAGGTAGAAAAGAATATGCCATAATAGCCTGTATTTACAGAGCATAAAGTATGCTTTATATTTGTGAAGAATAGGAAAAAGGAGAACCGGTTTTCTTTTTCTTGTGCAAATATAATTATGTTGGCTAGAGGCATAAGGTAGGGATTTTTCTCATGTTTTTCTTATGTAGTTATTCAAAAAGAGATGTTTTGTTGTAGTTATGCTGGAAATAGGGGTGCATTATTTCAATTTAGTTTATTTCCTCATTCATACATAACAACACTAGGACATTATGAGTGCCTTGCATGGCCTGTGGTCTGTTTCAGTTTTAGCTCTATGAAAATAGTGAAAGTGGTTTTTAAGCTAATGAGTATAAGGGCCAAGCTCACATGAAGTAGAGTAATCCAGGAAGGGCATTTTTAAGTGACACCTAAAAGCACCATGGTGATTTCTTTCAGTCAATTAATATGTCAGTGTTGCTTGATTAGCATTTCCTCTCTTTCTGTGACTCCAGGTCCACGCTTGAGCTCCCTTCCTGTGGTGTAGTTCTATTGGATTATAAGGGATTACTCATGGTTTACACCCAGTAATGGCTGGAAAGACTCTTTGACTGCTTCTTAAGACTCCATTATTTAGTCTCTTTGATCTCTTGCCTTGACTTGCCTGATTAGGTTAAATGGAAATTATTTCTCATAATGATTACCAGAATGATGTCTCTGTTTCCAAATAAGTGCTTTAATGGGTCCATCTTCTCTGCCATTCCCATCTTTATTTTGGTGAGAACTTTGTCCTTTTCCCCATTTATTAGAATGAAAACCAAGATACAGTAGCAAGTTACTATTCTACTCTGCTCATCTTCAGCATACTGGGTTTTCCACACTAAAACTTGAAACTGCCAGCAGCAACTGTGACTTGTAGGACACCTTTTGTATGATACAGATGATGCTTCTCCATAGTTACCAGTACTGATGTTCTACCATGCTATTTTTATATTTAGAGTTACAAATGTTTACACTCTCAATCATTATGGTTTTTAATTTTGTCTTTCAAGTGTCATTATTAGGCTACAGAAAAAAGTAGCCTTGGAAAAATTACCCGTTAGAAGGTGAAAACAGAGTAGTTGGGAGAACACTTTAACCTGAGGAAATAGTGTTTTGAGGAGTTTCACAGAGGCAGGTATCTTCAAACTCGCAGAAGTGGAATGACATGTCATGTTTTCAGTCAGAGCAGGTTTTTGTTGTCTTCTGATTTTTAAACTTTTTTTGAGAAAGGAATAGAGAGAATATTGGCCTTTGCTTTTATGATTTCTTTAATTGTATGCCATAGGAAGGTTTCTGTTGTTGATGAATAGTATTATAATAGGATAAAAAAGCCTGTCCTTTCCACAATTAAAATAAATTCTTCTTTTGAGTGTAATAGCATAGACAGGTGTTAATGAAACAAGATGTTGTTGCTTAATTGGGTAATGAGCTTGCAGTTCTGGATACACATCAACATTGCTGGAATATCATACACGTAATATGGTGACTTAAATTGTATTGTTCTCAATGAAAATGTATTTTAGCTATGAGGCCATGTGTCCTGGTTTAGGGCAAATTTGGGGGAAAACCTCCGAAGGGGTTCCTCTGGAAGAGTAAACCCAAACGGCCCCTCCCCCCAGCCGGTCCGGGAAAAGAACTTCCTCGGAGAAAAGTGGAAAAAACTATTTATTTAACAAACAAAATGCCCACAAATGTAAAGAATTAATAATATGAAACAATAAAACCTCTGCCCGCTCCGAAGAGAGATGGCAAACAGAGACAGTCCTTGCCGTGGGTGTAGCTCAGCTCACTCAGTCTCTCCGAAGGTCCAGGCCCGGCGGGCCGCAGGTGCCAGCCCTCGCTGCTCCTCTGGGTTTTTCAGTCCCGAGCAGATTTAAACAGTCCCAAGAAAAAGGAAAAAAAAAAACAAACAAAAAAAACAGTCCAGGGAGTCTTCTCTGCCTAGCTAGCCAGCTAAAACTAACTAAAAGCACAGGAGATCTCTGTCCCACCGCTGTCCGTGCCTCGGACGAACACCGGAGAGCAGCAATGTGGGGGAGTCAGGCAGTTTCCTCAAAACAAACTGCGCGCTGTTCTTTCTCCCCCTTCACTCCCAGAACAAGTTTTAAAGGTACAGAACACAATATACAGCACAAACAGAACAGACGATTGGGGATACAAGCAGCATAAAGTCACCCTACCACACCATGATAGTTTTTTTTTCTTGTATGTATTTCCTGAAAAAATGAGCAAAGCTGTAGTTGTTGTCATATCCAAGCTTACTTTGGAATTATTATACTTAAATTGATAGTTGAATTGCACTTAATTATATGCTTTATTAAGTATCCAGGATATGTTTTTAACTTTAATAAGATAGTTACA
This sequence comes from Phylloscopus whistleri, assembly GCA_017589585.1. Lineage (NCBI taxonomy): Eukaryota > Metazoa > Chordata > Aves > Passeriformes > Phylloscopidae > Phylloscopus > Phylloscopus whistleri. The sequence goes on along the minus strand of JADMLD010000759.1, from coordinate 9,412,993 downwards.
AATTTCTTCCTTATTTTTTTTCTTGTCCCCCTTTACCATTTTTATCCCAGATGTACAAATACAATAATTTTTCAATTCAAGACTATACTCTTGTGATACCTAAATTAGCCACCTAAATTAGGCTCACTAGTTTCTGTGCTAGTAGATCCTAGGTAAGTAGGTTGTTCTCTCTTAATAAGTGAAGCTTAAATCCTACTTTTAAATCAATCCCTCTACGAATGAACATGTACTGGATGAAAACAGAAGTTATAGATGTATGTTGAACACTCTGTTCTATAAGTACTTTGAACTGCAGTTATAGCTGTTTTATATGCAGAGAATCTTGCATTCTGGTGTAGTCTGAAGGAAGCATTTACTTCTCGATATGGGAGCTAATACACATAAGTGAGTAGCTAGTTTTCCAATAGTAATAATTGCATATATATATACATAAGGTGATGTGAAAATAGGAAGAAATATGCAACATGGTGCATACTAGCAGGTGAAGTGGGGAAATGAAGAAAGCCCTGGAAGGGTACAATTATATTGTTTTGATGTTTTGGGAAGTTCTAGTGTTGCAGTATGGTATTTACAGCCTGTAGTAAGCAGCCATAAATATCATACATACATGTGTATGTATTTTCCACGTGATCCTTTTGACCTCTTTGTGGCAGTTCTATGAGCAGGTGCACAGAAGGAGTAGTGGGTACTGATGTGTGATGTTGGCAGTACAGGAGTGTGAGAAGTTGAAGAATTTGGACCAGCTACGAAAACAACAGAATCGAATGCTTGGAGGAGACATTTCAGGGCCAGTACTTTGACTTGGCATGTGAACTGTGAGAACTGAATGGATGAATCTTTAGTCAGCATTTAATAGTAAATTTAGCTTCTCATTTTAGAATGGAGGACTTCAGTAATCAAGGAAGCTTTTAGTCATCCAACCAAAGCAGAGCAGGTTCTGTTTTCCTGTGCCAAGAGGCTAAGGCTGTTTGCTTCATAGCTGTTCACACTGCTCCAAAGGGGAGTTTGAACTGTTTGGTCAATCCCTGCTGTGTTCATTAACTTGGTGTGTTTGTTTCTGTTACCCCATTGAGAAGGGAATGGTTTGTGTTTGTGTTCCTAAAAGTTTGGACCTGATTTATTTAACCGAACCCCACTGAGCACAGAACCTTTTATATTTGGTTGAACTCATGCTCCTGGGCGCATTTTATTCTGCTTCTGTGATTTTGACAGAGGGAATCCCTGTTTGTTTCTTCATTTGGTAGAACTGCTAATCTAGGCCCTGCTGAGGATAGAAATGGGCTCCCTACTTTCAGCTTCAAACAGGAACTATGAGAGACTCTTGTCTTAAAGAGAGAAAAGCATATCCAAGATGGTTTCTAATTATTTTTTTTTATCTTTCAGAGAACTGATAATATCCAGAGGGTGTTGCAGTGATTCCTTAAGCAGGAGTAGGAAAGCTGGTGACAGCAGTGAAAAGACACAAGGTCTCGAAGGTAGAGGAAGAGGGAAGGAAGGGTACATGATATAAACTATCAACCTACTGGCTTCAATTCTTGGGCAGTCCAGCAACGCACTGCTCTGATTTGAGGATAGCCATGGCAGCATGAGCTACCTAAAAAAGCCCACTGTGCCTCAAAGTGAAGGCTGTCAAAGCACTGCCTTTAATTTCAATCCTAAAATGCAGCAGCATAAGTAGAATAGACGGTGCAGTTCTGCTGTGGACGTTGGGCTGGCCTTCAGGAGGTGGCTTGTGGTGGTTTGCTAAGGTTACCATCTCTAAAAAACCTGCTGCTGTAGAGCTACAGTGAAACTGTACAATGATCTGCATCTTTCGCCTGTGGCAGTTAAAAATGTTGTATTTATCTCAAATAGAGCTACTCAGGGTGAGCTACTCAGAGCGCAACAAAGAGAAGTGAGCTGTAAGAGAAAGGTGTTCTGTTGTGGTGTTCAGGCCTGCTGGGAATTGCATAAAATGTTTCTGTCTTCTGAGGACCCTCAGTTGGCAGGATTTGTGTGGATTTTTACCTGTAAAACAAACAAACAAACAAAAAAACAACACAACAAACCTGCCTTAGCTTTGTAGTTGCTACAGTCAAGAGCTGATCCTACAGGGGTGAAAACTTCTGCCAGCATAGCTACCCTTCAAGGCAAAGCAGAAATACATTCTACTACACTCTTTAATCAGTTTGGATTGTATCTCCTTCTTTTCCTTAAACAAAACTACTTTGTGAATTGCTGAATATTTTTTATCACTATGCTTGTCTGTTTAAGTAATACATACCCAAGTACAACTGTCATTTTCCCACTATATCATTTTCCCACTACAGTTACTGCTTACCTGTTTTAAATGTCTCTTAATCGTGGTCCAGATCCAGATGGAAATATGAGTGAACCTCCAACAAATATAGTACATATTTAGCAACTTATATATCTGTATGTAAATCATAAACTTTCGAGCTGGAGAACATCTTGTATTTTCATACAGATGAGAAACAAGTATTTTTTGCTTAACATTATAATTGTGCAATGACAAAGATTGCTAAGTTAAAAGTAAGAGGTACAGATTTCAAAAGATATATGCCATTAAAAATTAAGATGCTAGTAAAGGCAGTAGTACTATCACATTCAAGCTCATTATCCTTTTCATTTGTATTTGGCATGTCCTCACAGCATCCTCTCCCCTCTGAAAAACAGCCTTTAGTTTCTAATACTCAGTCTCATGTACACACTCAGTTCCACTGAATTAGGCTCACATATATCTGATCTGACTAGAAAAAGATTTTATACTCTAAAAAATACACTTGCCCACAAATAATTTGTAAAAGACAAAAAATTGATTTCTAATAAGCATCTAAAGTGATCTGAGCAAAAGAGGAAAATGACCATCATTAATGACTTGAACATATTTGGTTTTCATGAGCTACTGCAGTGTTTTAAAAAAGTAAGAATGCTAGTGGCTAAGTTTATACTTCTTTATTTAAGGCAGAAAGTTATTCAAATAATCCCAGCTAAACTCTGCTCTGACAGAGTAGCCTTAAAAATTACTTCTAAGATATTGCATTCTTTTATTTCATGTATGATTATCTATGCATTCATACAGAGACATTTAAATACAAGATAGTGAGGACAACTGAAGGGAAATCAAGGGACCAGGGGAAACCTAAAATACTGGTTTTGTGGTGAAGAAGCTGCAACTCATTTTGTGGAGATATTTTTCCTTACCTTGGACTTTGTATGCTGGCATGTTTTTGCGTTACTAGAGCTGTTAGAGCAAGGAGCAGTGAGCCAGCTGGGTGAAACTGGGGGATTAGGGAGGAGGAGTGAAGGGAGGGCAGTGGGCAATCTATGGAGCAGTCTGAAACAGTATCTGCAGGTGGAGAGGGCTGGAGAGGGCTTACAGACTAAGGGGATGGTGGGGGAGCATGTTTTCATTACAGTACCATTGCAATGAGTGTCAATGTACTGGTTGGTGAGAAGGAATCCACTGATATTTCTCTTTCACCTCTGTGTTTGTGACATGCACAGGTGGTTTTAACCCATCAGTGTGTCTGGCTCATTCTAAAGGGTGGTATACAAGAGGTAAGAGTTGACAGTCTGTGTTGGCAGATGAGAAAATCTTTTTTTCACATTGCCCAGCTACAGCAGGTCTGTTCTCCATGCATGGTTCCTGATGGTATTCTCCATTCACTCCTTAATATCCTTTGAGTCTACCCACTGATAAAGAGTGCTTACACAGAAACAGGCAAGAAGCAACCCAAAAGCTGGGATGTTGGGCAATGTGACGTGCAAAATACCTTTCAGATTTGTATTTCCTTCATACCTAACACACTCAAACTTGTGTACTGGCACACCCTATGGCATGTCTAATTACTCAAGCTCTTGTGTATATGCAGTTATCTAAGCCAACAAAATTTCATGCTGCATTATAATACTTTTCAAATCATTCACAGAGAGTAGTTTTTAAATTAACATTGCCTTCTGTTTTGTTGGGTTTTGTTTTTTTTTTTTCTGCAGAGGGATCTGCTATGGAATTCTTGAGCTTATTCAAAAATATTTGGCAGTATCTTGGGCAAATAGTTACTGGTTTTTCTGTTAAGTTTTGTTAAGCAGTCCCTGATGCATATTTGGTATCTACATCATCAGAGACAGCCCTAGCTATTTTGTTGCCTGAATCAAATCTATTCTGCTGCCTGTTTCACATTTGGAAGAAATTGCATTTAATACTTTTATAGAACTGTAGAATGCCACATATTCAGATATTACAAAATACAGTCTCACAAAATTTCACAAAAATATGAGACAAAGTATGTATGCATTACAAAAATTGATGTCTTGTTAGCAATTTTAATCAGTGCAGTCACAAATTGGCTCTAAAAATGATGCCTCCAATTCAGTGGATCTGGGCAGGTGTCCAGCCTTTACATAAGGTAAGCTGTGCTCTATGTTGTTCTGTAAGGCATTGAACATTGTTTCAAGTTTTAATTGAGTGGTTTATCCAGTTACTTAAGTTAATTGTCAATTAAAATTGCACATATGAAATTTGTCACTGTTTTGTTTAACATGGCAGTGATTTTCTTTCTTATGCTTTTTTGCATACGACTTGACTTGAAGATTTACTTTCAAAAAAGATAGTTGTCTATGGTATGCAAAGCACAAGATAGTTTGTCTGCACTTTCCATAAATTTTCTTCTATGAAGCCATGACAACCACAAAAATGTTTGTGATGCAACAGTCCTGAGTTGCACATTTTGCAAACACAGAGACAAAATATGGGTCTTGCAGCACGTGCTTTTCAGAGATGCAATACTCAGCTAAACTGGACATATTTTTCTCAACAGTACAGAAAAGATTGCAGAATTTCAGATTTCAACATCATGCTGTTAAGCTGTGGATCAGTTTCAATGAATGTTTTTAGAATCTAGAGCATATTTTCACTTTCTTATTTTGTAAGAGCTAAATTAAGCCAAAAGGATAACCCTTGTCCTACCTCCCCCAAAACACTTAAGATTTAAAAACACTGAACTGGAAGAAGGGACTGGGTTATTATTTTCAGTCCACTGCAACACCAAGAAACTGTATTAAAACTTTATATATAGGGCTGGATTCAGTAGCATATGCATCTATAATTGAACAACTTTTCCAGATGTACTTTAAATAATGGAGAGATATAGGCACTTGTAGGCCACATATCATTTCATTATAGTTTACGTCTAAAACAGGTCAGGGAGAGATGTCCCAGAACTTCATTTCTTCCCACTGATTTTAAGTGAAACCTACATATCCAGATCACATGCAGATGTTGACACTCTCAGTGTCAAAATTTTGTGATGGATTGCTCCCTTAAATGAGAAAAAGTCAAATTATGTGTAAGTCAAAGAATATCTTTCAGATCTGTATCACATGCTTAAATGTTCTCTAAAATCTGTAAATCTAGAGTATATACTAGTAGGAGAAAAGAAGATTACCACCCCGTACCTTAGGTTTTGCGGGGGATTACACAAAAAAGAAAAAGTAAAAATTCACACCAAAAGAAAACAATTTGTTTCCAAACATCCATTACTAGAACAAGCTGCTATATAGCTTTAGGTATGATTGCCACTGCTAACATAGGGCATTCTTTCAAGAATGCTTGGATTGAGACAGAAGGAAATACTGTGCTGCAGTATTAATGGTAGTGCTTGACTATATGCAGCAAAGATTATTTCTTTTCAAGTGTCTATTACTAAAAAGAAATAGTGAAGCAGATGTTAGTGTGTAGAATACCTAAGCTGAAATTCACATCAGCAGCCAGACTAAATGGTTATGGTAAATTTACTTCAATTTTAACAGTTTAATCTTATGATCCCAAAAGAAATTCTTTTGGTATTTGGCTCTCTTCCAGGGAGGAATAGTTACGTTTAATATGTGCCTATGTGTGAAGGGGCAGCAAGGTGCCATAACTGAGCCTGCTCTAGGCACCCTTCTCGGAGAAGCTCTCGAGTAGCTGAATTCATATTATATGTAAAACTCCACTGCCATTACTATTCACAAAACACACTGCTGGATACAGTCTCATATGGTGAGTTGAGTAATAGCCCTCTTGATATTGATATCTTTTTATATAGACAGCAGCCCAAGACTATATTAACTTTTGGTTTTGTCAAGTTCAAGCTGAGAGCGGGCTGCAGGCCAGCTGTCTGCCACTGGCATGCCCATGCCAATTAGCTCTGTCACTTAGAAGTACACTTTAGTGTTAGTTCTGACCTTCTACCTCGTGCTCTGTTCCCTGAATTTAAAAATCTCAGCCACATGATAGGGACAGATTTTAGTCCTCATTTCTCTCTGAAGTCAATGGACAAAAGGCAGCTGTGGTCCCCCACCGTGATGCCAAGTTGGTGCTGTGCTGTGCTTGCTCACGTGAACTTTGTGGTCAGCATCCCTAGAGACATTGCAGTGGTAGCTGCTGTTAATCCAGCTCTCTGAGGCTGCTTCTCATGGGTGCAGAAACCTTGGGGCCAGCGGTGATTTTCTCCCCCCCTACCGGGGGTGGGCTGGGGATCCTGTGGAAGGAAGGGCCTGCCACCGAAGGGCACAGTGGGGGAGAGCAGCTTTGCTGTCACAAGTGAGAAGCTGTACCCGGGACTAAACACAAGTTGTCAAAATTGAACAGAAGGTGTCCAGCAGTAACAATGCCCCCCTTCCTACTTCACTCCAATTATAGGAAATGTGGTATTGTTGTCACTGCAGGGTCTTTGTCAGAGTTCAGTAACCCGTGTTTACTTCCTTTGTTGCCCTCTTCTTGTGTGCTTGTGTCAGCAAACACGTTCCCTTCCTGCTGTTGTGCTCAGTGCTGAGATGAACAGCCCTTGCAATTATCCTCCTCACAGTTTGGCATTAGAGGCTCACCTATCACTGCCATGTATTATCTCCAGTATGTTTCATTCTTCCCGAAAGAACTGTTTCAGATTCAAATTAAAGTTTTAGACAATACAGAGATCAATTAAATGATAATACTTTCTCATGATTAGGCTGGTCTTTTTCTTTAAGCAAGTCTCCTATTGGGTTAGCTTCCAGTAATTCTGGACCTTGTTTCACTTTTCATGTGAGATTGCCACACATCCTAGAAATGCAGATCATCATTAGCATAATTCTTTTCAGATAAATTAAGAAATTTATTCTGAGAACTTCTTTCTTGCCTATGAACATTCAAAGTGGTGGGCAGTGAAAGTAACAGCAGTTTGCCCATAAAATCTGTCCCAGAGATGGTCAGAAATGCCCAAACAAAGCGCTTCTAAGAGCTTTGAGGCTTTAGTATCAGTTGCTTAGTGAATATCTAGGACAAGAGAAAGTTTTAGTTTATTTTCCAGCCTGAGTCATCACAATGTTTTTCTGTTTCTTTTGGCCAGGCAGTTTCATCCTTTCCAGCATTTTTTTGGGTCAAGGCAAGTATAGTGTGTGAGACTGATAAAAAATAACAGTTGTGAGGACATACATACCTTGTTGCCTGGTTTTCCAGCAAAATAGTTAAGAACATTTTGCATTTAAAAAGAAATGGCTTTTGATGTGAACTTTGAAAAGCATTTTGCTCAGAGTTTTTGAGTGAAGGTATGATCTGGTCTTAGGTACAACCTAAGGTACAATCTTGTAATAAATTTATTCTGTCATCAGTTCTGCAGATTATTCAGTTTTTTTCCCTATACAAAAATAGTGAGGTTTTTTTAAATTTGAGAAATAATGGAAAATAATTTTGGAGCTCTACAGCGAATTCTGCATTATCTCCAGCAAAACACAGCTTTTTAAATATTGTCATGGCTAACATTGCTTATTAATACAAAGTTTCTAATTACTCTATAAAACCTTACACAGTATTTTATACTTTCACTGTTAATTGAGCAGTCTAAAAACATCTAAGTTAATTGCACACTTACCTGTTAATTGCTGGAAAATTTTGTCCAAATGAGAAAAAATTGGATTTTGCAGCATGATAGTTGCATTAAGTGCCTCTAGTTTTCCTTGTAAGCTTTTACTGATGATCTACAGAGCATTTTTATTACGCTTTTTATTCATTGAACAAAATAATATTAATGTTCATCTTAACTTAGTCTGTGTTATAAAAGGCAGTTTCCCAACCAGCCTTACCATATATGCTGAACTCCTAGAGCATTAGACACAAACTGTGTTCAGGTGTCCCCAGACAGTAGCACTCATTTTTAAGGCTATATATAGCATCTAAATAGAATTTTGAAACTGAACCGAGGATGTTAAGGAAAAATCCTGCACGTCAAACAAAGAAGCTGCAAAAGAAACCCTAAACAAGTGATGGAATGTTAATAAACTAAGGATGTCCTTCTGTGGGATTGTGTTCTGAATGTTGAGCTTCACCACAACCTCTTGTGCCTCAGTAATTTGAGATGCTTGTTGGTTTGGCAATTGGTCACACAAAATAAACTGTCCAAACATCATGTGTGATAATCGGCCAATCAGGTCTCCAAAGAGTCTTTAAATGTTCAAACTGAACAAAGGCTCTGTGTCTCTCAAGTTCCGATTATTGTCTTGGACAGCAGCTCTCTGCCAGGTAATGTGCTGTTTTTCTTCCCTTTTAGCTTTATAGTAGTAATAGTTTAGCTTTAAATAGTTTAGCTTTTAAATAGTTTAGCTTTTTAGTAGTAATAGGTAGTTTCAGATTACTGTGGTAATCCATGCAAAACTAATTCACTAATTAAATGCAAGACAAGTCAGTGCACCAGCACATGTTGCACAATATTTGCTGTTGGCTTTTTAATGATTATCTAACATGTATTGACAAAACAGTGTGAAGCACTTCAAAGAAGAAATATTCTTATACTCTGTCTAGTCCTGAAAAGGTATAACAAGGATTAACAACTGAATGGTGACAATTCCTAGTCTAACCAAACTCTATGGATTTGAGGGATGTATTTTATTCGTATAGGTTGCCAAAATTTCTGAGAAAATAAAGACTTCAAAGATGAGTCTACAAAATCCAAAAAGAAACTTAAAAGAAGTGGAAGCATCAATGTAGCTCAGGTCAGATAGGAAGAATTAATGCTATATATTTTGAAGTAACACCTAATTTATCAATGCAACATCAATTTTACTTACAAGTCTTCATGATAAACATCTTATTTTCATAAGGATTTGGGATGGAAGCAATAACATAATCCCCCTGCATGAAAACCAAGTGTTGGAATGAACATTATTGATCCTCGCTGAGCACTTACACAGACAGTTCTGCAACACCAGAGATTTTTATAATAAAGGTTGAGGGGTTGCTTTAAAGCAAACAATATGGAGGTGTATTTTACTGACACAAGTAACTCTGTTTCAGTCTTTTGCAATGTCAGGACTCAGTGTCCTATGTCTCATTTCACATATAGGTGCTTAAAAATTATTAGATTCCTCAGAATCAAGTGTAAAAGTAGTTTCCAATTAGGTTTGTTTTTTTCATTATAGCAACCCCTCTAAAATCTCCAACCAACCTAAACAGTTTTGCAAATAGTCCATGAGCAGTTTTAAAATGGCTGATTATACATGGTTTTGAAGAAAACTTTGCTGAGTTTATTTCATCGAGATAACCTGGTAATTTTTGGGGATGTTTTTGTCATCACTGTTATCAAAGCTTAAAGAGCTAAATCTTTGTTTACTGATCTCCAAACTGAGTTTAAAGCTGTCTTTGATTTCACCAGAACAGCCTGGTGGCTTAGAGGCCAGAGTTTTGGCTGTCATCTTCACAACTCTTCTGACGTCAGAAGCATTGTAGGGGCTTATCATGCACAAAGGCTGTGGACTTAAGTGGGTCAAGTTCTAAAAAATAAAAAAGACAAAACTCCCCAATGGAGTTCTCAAACATTTCCAATTGCTATTTTATACCTTTGTTTATATTTTTTTCATTTGTGTCTGCTTATGATTCTTAATAAATCTTCATGAAGTGTTATCCATAAATTGTTTCTAAAAAAAATAGTTGAGAGATTGAAAAAGAAGTAATACTTTGTTTTTCACTAGTGGCTGAGACTTCAGTGTATATTCTCAAAGTCCCCCTCTCATGTAGAACTGATGTACTGTAGCTCTCCAATACTAAAAATATTGCCTTGACTGTTAGCAAAACCAGGAGATAACAGAAAGGTATTCCTACAGGGTACTAGTAGAGAGGTCCCCCAAGTCCTTACATAAAGGAGTCATGCTTGAACAGATGACTTTTCATGATGCTACATACAACCATGGTAAAGTTTAAAATATGAAGAAAATTCCTTTTGCTTTAACTCACCTCATAAAAACCTGTTTTTTTTCAGATTTTCACACAAAACTTATTTACCAGTACAGCTCTCTATCTCTTTAAACAGCTACAAGAAGGAAAGAAATTGAGTGGGGGGGGAAAAATCCAAATCAGCCTGTCTCTTCTGCCCAAAGTCCCAGGGAAAAAGAAGCACTGTGCTTGACCCATGTAACAGAGGAAAGCAGGAGAGTGAAAGATGTGTGCAGTGTAGTTACAGACATTATAAAACAATCACTGCCTGATGTTTAAACGTTGCTTTATGGTGTTTGCACCAAGATATTCCATTAGTATGTGATGATAATGAATCATGGTGTACCTCACTGAGAGCTCTTGCCATGACTGCATACTTTTCTGGTTTTTTTTTCTTCCTGTGGATTGCACATGGAAACAAGGGAGGGAAATTATTTGAAGAACATAACCAGAATGGAAGCTGTGAAATTAGTGCTGTTTAGAAATGGAGAAACTTTTCAACGCAGTTTTAATTTGTTTTGTCAATATTATTTCATTCAAGCTAGAAGTGCAGCTTTAAATATGTAGTCTTGTGGAGAATGTGAAAGAATTATTTTAAAGATGTCCCTGGGCAGGGCAGTGCATATGTGTTGACGAAAGTGTGTGAGGGGGTTAATACTTTTTTTTTCCACTTCTGTAGACATAGCTTGTCTACAGCAACTAATTTGAGAAAGAATATATTCAGTTAAAGAGAGGGATTGAAACAAGACAAAGTACTTCTTTACTGGTAAGAATCTCATCATCTATACAGCATCTCATTCAGCTGGAAATGTTTGTCCCAGATCTAACTCCTGCATGCTCAGAGGGTAAATCTTAAGAGCAGGGAGAAGTGCCATCTGGTGATTCTCAACAATACAAAACTGATGGAATCAACTTCTAGGAGATGACAAATGGAAGTAGTCATCAACCTCAGATAAAATTGCCATCTGTGATGTTTGGTTCTAAAGATCCTTAAAACTGACAAAACTCTCCACTATATCCATCTTCAGATATCAATTTAATTTTTTATTCTTTCATCATACTGCAGCAAATTAATATTATATGTTTAGCAACAGTAGATTGTAACTAATGCATTATAGTAATCACAAAAATGTCAGTGTATATGAAGTCTGCTGATACAAAAGCTATATATACTGTATGCACCAGTTATATGAATTATGGAAATTATAGATGTACACTTATATTTGTCCTTTTACATTAGATTTTGAACTCTGATACGTGATTTGTCATTTACATTAATATTTTAGCTCATGGGTGTAAAAAATAATATTATCTGATTGTGAAGAAACTAGAGAAAATAATAGGTTAGAATAATTCTAACTCTTTTAATAATAATTTTAAAATATTTGACAGTTGAGGAGCTTTTGGTGCCCTGTAGGTCTCAAATTTAAGAGCAGAGAGACCATAAAAAAGGAAAAGGGCTGGCTCTGAGGTTGCAGAAAAAGAGAAAACATTAAACAAGCAGTATTTCATTCAGCAAGTTCAACTTTTTTTTCTGAGCAGAACTGTATCATATTAATGCTCTGGTTTGTGGTGAGGATGAATTAGTGGCTTAGAGAGTGAGGTAAACGCAATTCTAGATTGCTGCATTTATTTAAGCTTCATATTTGTAAACATTTATACTGAATATTAATTTTGTTTGTGTGAGTATTTAGAGTATCCAGGTGGGGTTTTTTGTACAGCATATTATGTAAAGTTATGGGTCTTTTTCATCAAAACATTCTAAATATCATCAGAGAGAAATATATTTCTGTGGGGTTTAGTAAGAATATACTGAAGTACTAAAATACTTCTTACTTTGTGTAAGTATTCACAAAAATTGCTCTCTTAGTTTGAATACTGAAATACTTGTTGATAATGAATAAACTGTAAAACATTGATTCTTGTTCTTAGGCAGATATTCTTTGAATTCAGGTGGCATTTCAGAATGTCAGACTGTATTTCTGTGTATGATCTTTCAGTTTAAAGGACGGAAAATACATAATACAGGAATGGTATTTAATGAATATTAGACCATATCCATTTTTCTAATTTGTAGTTTGTGTGTTTAAAAAGCGTTTACTACAGAGTTGTGTTTATATATCACTGTTAATATAATTTTTACTTGAAAGCCTTTTGAAAAGAGAAAAGGAAAAAGATTATCCTATTGAACACTTAGGTATCTGTATAGAACTGTACAGGCATTGTTTGCATAGAAATCTTGATCATCTGCAAAGTATGAGCTCAAGGTGTCTTCTTGTACTCTGTGAAGTTGTATCACTCTTTGTATGCAGTGCCACAGTTGATAATGCATAAAAAAAGCAACATTTCTCAGCCAAATCTTATTTTGTAATACCCTTTAACCTGCTTTTCTATTAATTTACATTAGTGTCTTGTAATTTAACTCCTGGTGTGAATCCAGCACTACAAATGAATACTTTCTTTGATGGTATAGATAACATTATCCACAACAGTATCTATTTTTGGGAGATGAGATGATAATTCTTTACATTGACACACAATGACTAGTTGGGTCAGGGTGAGTTTGCATAGTAGAATGAGCTCCCTACAGTTGTTTCCAGACACCTTGATAATGAGAAGTGACATGAACGTTTCATTTATTCCTTTCTTTCCACTCAGAAGGTCAGAATGATGTCTTAATTTCTGTTTCTCTAAGTTTTCAAATGAGTTTTACTTTTTTGTTTTCAAGTAATATTTAATTTGAAATATCAAAACATATCAAAAGAACAAAATTAAATTCTTGGTGTATGTACTAAGCAAAGAGGATGAATAAAAGATAAATCAATTATCTTGTAGATTGCAATAACAGTCTAATTTTAATGCAGCTTAACTATTTTAGAAGTCAATTGGTGGTCAAAGCTAATGTTACCGTAGAGCAGAATGAGCTAAAGCAATAATCCTTGTGGTGACTGCAACTGATGATGACCTTTTTGCATCTATCATGTTATTAGAAAATGAAATAATTTTCTTCTTCAAGGGAAAAAAAATTAAGCTGTCAACTGTTGTATCAAGTTTTGCGTGTAAAACCTTTCACCTTAAACAAACAAACAAAAAGAATTAAAAGAACTGACTAATTAATTCTTAACACAAACAACAGATCTGAACTATAAATGACTGAACTGTTTAAGGAGTTGATAGGCAATTTAAGAAGTTCTTTGAATTCTAGGACTTGACTGTGGCTTAAAGCCAGGCCTCTTTTGGAAGACCAGTGCTGCATTAGAATTAGAATTCCTTCTGGACAGCATGTGCTGCAACAGGAAGTCTACCTACGTGTGAGATGGAACAGCATATTCCCATCTGTTGCTGGCCAGCTGTCCTGTACATACCCCTCCTTTCCATGAGATCAGCCTGACAGCAGTAGTTATGCTCTTGAGCCATCATGCAGCTGAGCTGCAACCATGAATCACAAGGGGTAGGTGCACTTCACAGTCACTTTCCTGTATAAAATGCAGTTCTTGGGCACGTTGGGCTTTTTAGCTTTGACCCAGAAAAAATATTTAGTGTTTGTTTGTGTCACTGAATCATTGAGGAGTATTTTCCTAGAGAGAAGAAAAATGGCCTTGTTAGGACTTGATAATGAGATTGTTTTTGTAGGTTTGTTATGGGGAGTATTGTTGGAAGAAATCAGTGTTTTCTTGGTAACCACTCACTTACAATGCTTGGTAATTAACCAACTGTTTTATATTTCAACAAATAGAAATACACTGACTTGTGCAAGAGACATCACTGTCTCTAAGGACTTACTCCCACATTTGCAAATCATAATTACTCTCCCTGTTTCAAAATGGTTAATTTTGCAATATAATCGGGAAATGCTCTGACAGTGACTGCAAAAGGGCAATTCACAGTAACTTCTGAAATCTAGACCTGTGGGAGCAGGATAAAATACCAAGGAACCACCCCTTTAATGTCTGTTTTGAGAGAAAGGGACATTGATGTGGCTGTTTGGATTATTTGAGGAGTTGGATTTCTAAGGAAAGGGAAGTGTTTTTTTGTTTGGTCCCCCCCGCCCCCCCTTCCCTCCACCCGCTTTAGGTTTTAGGCAAGGTTCAAAGTTTATTTTGGGAAGTATAATGAGTTACAATTCAATCTTTGTAGTTTTGCCTAAAAATATCCATCATTAAAGAATTTGCCTTATCATTTATTTGAGTAGCTCATCATCCTTGTATTGTGAGAAATAGCACATAGTTGTCACCTATTATCCTTCTCTAATCATGTTTTTACTATGTCACAGACATAGAACAGCAAGAATATGTGATTGATGTCATTACATCCTCTTTAGATTGAGTGTGAGGAGCCTTTTTGTGTATTTCACCTTATTCTGGGTATCTATTTGTGGTGGCTGTATCAAGTGTTAATTCATTTTTCCACCCTCCCTCACTGCTGTCAGATTCATTAAAGCTGAAGCACTTTTCCTGGTTGACAATAAACACCAGCCAGGTATTTGTGAAAGAAGAGTATGATTGAAATGGATAGTGCAAAAAAATGGATACTCATTAGATAATATGATGGGTTTGGCTTGTGTGTTTGCTTTGCAGCCTGCACTTCTTTGGGAAGGCAGAGATGGAAACATGCTGGTGCAGCCTGGGTACCCTGGTTTGAGCTAGAAGGGAAGCCCCTGGCAGGCTGTGCACTGCAGCCAGCACTTCTAGAACCTAGGAGGTAACTCATGTCTGTGCTGCTGGCTAGCCCTTGTCTGAAGGCATCTGAATTTGGGCACCAGAAAACGAGAAACTTAATCTGAACTGAAAATGGCAGGTTCATATAACTTCAGCCTGAGGTCACTGTAACTTCAGCTGAGCGCCTGATGGTGGTGTGCAACTCAAGCAGTATGTGCTGAGAAGGAGGTAGAAAAGAAAAACTAGGACAGCTGATCTGGGAGAGAAAGTCTTTTTGAGCCCTTTAGGATTGGTTCTTTTGCATAAAGGGATGATGGCAGATGTGAAGTCAGGTGGAATCTTGAAAAATGCAGCTGAAAGGCAAGAGAACTGAGGAGGTAACTAGTATGAATTACGTGATATGTATCATGAAGAAGGCTCCATGAGAAGCAGCCAAAAATCCCTTCCTAATGTTTTTTTCTGGATTAGGGCAAAGGAATGGGACTACAAGATAAAAAATCAGCTAGTTTGGGGCATGGTTAGCCAAGTTTAGCTACTTCAGTGCAGAAATCCTTAAGCTGCAAGAGTGAAAGCCATCACCCTTCTCTCTTACTAAAGTCACTCATCTTAAGGCCAAAAGTTGAGAAAACTTATTTTTTCAGGACAAAATTACACCTTGTGCAAATCAAAAGAATAAGTGTAGTATGAGGAAGAAGCAATTTTTCATTTCATGCACCTTCATGCCCACCAGAGGCACTTAAAGATACCAAGTAGAGAAATAAAGAAAAATGGAAAAGTGAGAAGAAATCCCATCTGATGAAATTGGGAATCTTTAAAGAGTATTTTAACCAAACATGGCATTACAGACACTTTAAATCACTAATCACAAGTAGACCACTGCTGTATTGAAATAGGGGTACAGTAAAACAACCATTTTGGCCTGTCTCAGCTTTTGGGTGTCTACTTCTCTATGTTAAGTGGCTTGAATTCTTTCTTTCCTACTTTCTTTCTTTCTTTCTTTCTTTCTTTCTTTCTTTCTTTCTTTCTTTCTTTCTTTCTTTCTTTCTTTCTTTCTTTCTTTCTTTCTTTCTTTCTTTCTTTCTTTCTTTCTTCTTTCTTTCTTTCTTTCTTTCTTTCTTTCTTTCTTTCTTTCTTTCTTTCTTTCTTTCTTTCTTTCTTTCTTTCTCTTACTTTTCATGGTGTAGGAATTGAATTTTACTATCACTGCAATACATAAAATTATTGATATATTCTCACTTTTAAATTGAAATCAATTACTCATTTTTAAATGTGTAATTTTTACCGTGTAACTAAGAGAAGAGGTGAACAGGGATGTAATTCTGTAGACTAGAAATTTTTGCTTTAGCAATGAATGCTCTTCACGTATTAATAGGAAATTAGTTTGTATCAATCAGTATGAAACACACCATTGGAAAAATTATTAGATCTTTTTGTTTAATATTTTATCTCTGACTTATGAGGAAGACTTTCTATAATGCATGAAAATATTAAAGTTA
This sequence comes from Phylloscopus whistleri, assembly GCA_017589585.1. NCBI lineage: Eukaryota > Metazoa > Chordata > Aves > Passeriformes > Phylloscopidae > Phylloscopus > Phylloscopus whistleri. The sequence continues at coordinate 9,396,617 of JADMLD010000759.1, read as the reverse complement.
ATTACAGTCTATAAAAGTGTTGTGGAATGCATTGCATCCTTCACGTAAAGCACATTGTTTTCTGTCCCTCAGTAAGTATTTTATTTGTTCAAAATGGTCCCATGATATAAATTTTTGACTTTGCAAGAATGATGTAGATCAACAGTATGTACTAACATCTGGCCACATAGTGCAGCTGAATTCATTGTGTGATAGCAGTAAGAGAAGAAAATGGCATGCAAATACATGGAATTTTAGGCTCAAGTGCCCAGTATTTTTGTGTAATGCTGATTAAACAGACTGACAAAGCAGAAACATTTTATATATGGGAAAATACCATTAGTTCCAAAATAAAAGTTACTGTAATTTAAGCAGTTGGTGCAAACTGAGGAAAATAGTGCTGCTAGCCCTGCGTGCAATCAAATCATGCTGTAAGGCTCATTATTTGGCAGGTGTTGTAGGATTGAAATAGAGGATTGGAAGAGAAATTACAGAAGCAAGTCCTTCACAAATAGAAGCATTATACATACCACAGTGAAACAGAAAAATGACAGAAATGTAGCTTCATTGGTTGTTGCATCTCTCTCTGATGAGACACCAAATCACTTCTAAAACTTGAGGTAAGAGTTGATATCTACTCTTGGGGAACATATATTTCTAGCAGGTTGCTGAAGGGCAATTTAGACTTAAGTTCACAGAAAAGTAGGTATGCATTAATTTCCTTAGGTTACATGGGAAATGCAGTTTTTTAGCTACATATGAAGTCCTCATCCTTCTTTCCCTGCCACCCATAATATTTAAGAAGTTGAAAATGTTTTTCCTTATAAATAACTGTCCTTATGTTTGTATCCTGATGGCTACATGTAATGGGGCATCAGACAAAAAAGCATTGCTGATGAATCTGAGGGTAATTTTAAACTAAAAAGCTAGATCTTGGTTTGTGAGATATCTCATTGTGGTATCTCAAAATGGCAGGCAAGACAGAGGTGTTCTTTCACATGAAGGCTTACTTCCACTATTTCCTCATTTATTACAAGGACAGTGTCTGAACTTGCTTTGTTTATTTTTTCATGATGAGTACTCTAATTTCTGAAGTATGTTTGACTCTGTAATGAACTGGAAAGAGGATTTTTCTTAACCTGTAGCCTGATTTAGAAGTGCCTAGGTACTGGCATTTAGCCACTTGTTAATCTTTTCTTTTGTTGTACAGTATGAACAGTACAAACGTGATGATGCCTGCTCAGAACTGAACAGGTATGTCCAACTCAGAAGTGCTAGATTTCTGTAGAGAGTATTTCTGGGAGGAGATTTCAGAAAGAAGTTTTGACAGCATTATAGGTTATAAAAGTTATTTGCATTACATTAATATTGCCACAAAGCTACCTGTTGTTACATCAGCACATTTCCTCCATTTTTTTTTGTACTTATTTTAATCTTTTTGTCTCCTGTTCTTTATGGATTTATTTTGACCTTGATTTCTCTTCCATTAAATTTCCACATCTCTATACTAAAAATCAAAAACGCCTTACCTGTTTAAACAGGTCTTAGGATAAAATTTGTCATGGAAGTCTCAAAGGCATACATAACTTTTTCAGTTTTTGATCATCCCAACATATTTATGAATTGAGAACCAACTTTTTTTCTTTCCTATGCTCTCTAAGTGAGGATGAAGTCCATTAAGGTAATGGACTGATGCTATAACGATATAATAATCAAATGTTACTACATTCTTCGAGCCTCAAGCTTGCTTTACAAATTTCTCATTTCAGCATTTAACATGACGTGCATACCTGTATTGCTAATAAAAAGAATTTCATTACAGAATTATTGTAATCTACATAATAATAAGCAGTAATGAAAGTAATTAAAAGAGTAGCAGTAGGCCCAGCTTCAGGGAAGCAATTATTTACTGTGACTTTCCTTTCAACTTTTGTGACACGTGATTTTCACGAGGTTTCTTTTATTACCCTGTGTGGTTGCCATAATAACAGCATGTCTGTTGTTGGAAACCTCAGGGTGTATTTGTCACAGGCATACCATGCAAGTAGGAAAATTGTACTTAAGCCATGCTGTAGTACAGCATGCCTTGGTTCATTTGGATTCAGTTGTCTGGATTCAGGCAGCTGAGAGTGGTTCAGCACATTTCCTGTTAGTATAAAATTTACTTCCACATCATTTTTGATGGATCATTAATTGCTCTAGTCAGGTAGCAGCAAACACTTTTGTAGTTTTAAGTCCTGCAACAGGTTTTGTAGGATGTAAAGTTATTGCTGAGCTTATGTGGAACAGAACTAAAATAAGTCTGGTTTTGGTTTACTTTTATAGCTTTTAACATAATTTTCAATGTTTCTCTCTGCTCATGTTTCATAAAATACTACATACCATGTGTGACGTGCTTAAATTGGTTTTGCTACATATAAACCAATGTGCTGGATATCAAATACTCTGATCCTATTTTTTGTTTTCATTATCAAGGTGAAGTTTCATATATATTCTTAAAATGAAACTTTCAGTTTTGAAATTGGAAAGTGAAATGAGCATCATTGCTACTTAACGATTTCTGATTTAAGAGATAATTTTGAAATACTTGGTCAGGGTCTTGCATACGTGGAATCATGTTTCTATTGCCTTACATCCTAATTATACCATCTTACTTTGCAGAATGTGCTTTCTACAGTTTCTGAAATAAGTATTTTCTTTGGCATGACATGAGTTGAACACTCAGAAACTGAGATTCATGAAATAGCTGATCTATTTAATAAATAATTTCTGAGTCCTCATTGAAAGCTAAAAAGTTGCAAGATTTTTTTTTCTACAGAAGCTTCTTTTAACATTTGCATGCACAGATGAGACAGGCAGGCATCAAATAGAAAATTAATCTGGAGAATTAATTCAACAGGTTTGAAAATCAGATTGATCTTTTTTGTTTACCTATTTCAATCAATTTTTTTTTTCAACTACCTTGGTATCAACATTAATGTTTCATATAACTTTTGTCTCAGACATGTTGGTGAAAACATAAATCCAAAGCCCAAGTTTCATATAGATTTAATTGCTGGAAACTGCTATTAAAAGAATCTGTGAAAAGTTTTACATAATTTTGTTCCAGGAATAAAGACTGGTTGTTTTCCTACCCTCTTTGTCCCCCTCCCCTATGTGTAAGACTTCTGAAACTGAGAGAAGGAAAAAAGGTTTATGGTAGGTATTTCTCTCCTCTGGCCCTAATTATTAATTCCTTTTGATACTCCTCCCTAATTTAATTCAGGATCTGATTGTTCAAGGTAAAAAACAACTTTGCTGCTGTGTTTTCTTCATTGTAGCTGATCTGTGGCTGTGTTCACACTACTCTGTTGGCCAGCAGTGTTTTGGAGATGCCCAAGCATCTGTATTTCTTGCAGAAAATAATGAATCCAGTAATTGTAAAGAAGGAACTGGGTATATGCTGTATGCCAGGAAACTACAAAACAGTAAGAAAACAGTTACAGAGAACAAAAATTACCTAAATCTAGTGTTTAATCATACCACTTGATGAAGAAAGTAGCAGCTATGAAATATCGCTGAAATTCTGTGTTGATAATTTTTTTTTCAAGTAAAAGCCAGCAGTTTTGCCCAGCTGGCTATATTGTTTCCTATATCTGTTGAATGATTTCACAGTTGAAATCTTTCTGGCGTGGCATCCAGAAGTGGCATGTTGTTTTGTGCTGGTCAGCTGAGGTGAGAATGGCTATTGGAAAAAGTACTTCAGGGTGTCAGCAAGCCACAAATAGTTTTCTAAAATACCTGTGACTGTGCCGTGGTGTACAAAAGAAAGATGCCTTGGATTTTGTGCGAAAGCACAGGGTTTGTATCTGGCTTGACTAGAAAAGGACAGGAATAAACAGGCAACTGAACACCACAGAGAGATGCAAACCATGCTGAGAGGGGAGAGTTGAGTGCTTCTTTTCTAAGAAGTGCATAAGGTTATGCATGTTACTGAGCCTGCCCACATTTTCTTGCATAATCCTTTCCACCTCCTTGCATGACTTAACTCAGAATATAGTACAGGCAGGGTCAGTGAGGGTGAACCAAAAGCTCTGGTCATGAGACTAAAAGGTGACCTTGTTATGCTGTGATGCCAAATCTCAGCTGAGGCCTCCTGAGAGATCCTTGAGTTGTGACACAAATACTAAAATACTGGAGAAATAAGAGACTGTTTAAATAAGATCAATTTGATGAAGAAATCAAGCCTTCAAAAAAGGTTATGTATGCAATGCTAATTTCTCAGAGTGCTTTCTTGTTTTGTTCATTGAATTTTTTTTTCTTTTTTATGAGTAAATTCTACTTTGGCACAGAAAAATGCTAATCTGCTCCTCTTTCCCTGTGTGTGTCTTTTAAAGAAGGACTTGCTCATGCTGCAAAATGCAAACAGGCAGTAGCTTGATAAGTGCTGAATATGTGGACTTTGCATGTATAGTTTCAGTTAAGTGACATGTAACACCAAAGCTAGCACTGATTTCATTTTTTCCAGTAAATTAATCAGTACATTTCAGAATTAATACTGGAGGTTTTTTTACAGATTGCTCCTTTCATTTGCAATAAATAATAAGATTCTTGCAACATTTTTGTTCCAAATTTTCAAAATCAAGATGTCATATTTTTCCAGTAGAATGACTTGAATATTGCATTTCCACTTGGCCCACTGAAGATGGAATCTGCTGTACTCAGAATAATCAAGAAAATATATTTCTTTGCCTAGGAAAAATAACATGGGATGAACCGAAGAGGAACTGTTGCTAGCATACAGTCAACAAATTAATACTGCTACTAGGCTTTATTCACTTGCAATTAAAAATGTGATTGGCATTGAAATTGCCAAGTTTATACTGAAGACGAAGGGGAATATTTTTTTCAAAGACTGGAATATTAGCTTTAATCTGTAATGGTTTCACATATCACTAAAATTTCTCATCTCCCATCAAATGTTGGCTTTAAGGATTTTTGTCTCTTTTTCAGCTAAAGCCAGACTTGTTCACCCTACAAAGTATATGCATCTATGAATCTTGAATGACTGTACTAGACCAAATAAGAATGTTGCATTAAAAAAAATGGGAACTTTAGGGATTTTTTTTTCTTGGGGGGGTGGGAGAGGGGGAAATTTCCATACTTTTTGTAGATATTCTTTTACTTTCATTGTCATTTTATCTCATTTCATTTTGGAAGAGAGAGAAGTTTCTGAAATAAACTTTTCCCTATTGAGGTGAGGTTATTTGTATAAACAAAGCACTGATGGTTTTTCATGAGTAAGGGAAAATAAGTACATTACAAAAAGTGTGAAATTTGGGATTCCCCACTACCACTCTCATTTTGGAAAGTTTTATGCAGAATCTAGGTTTTTTTTATGTAGTTCCTTGATTGTTCAAGAGAAACTACATGGTCTCACAGTATTCTGAACACAGATTCTCCATGCTTAACTGCAGACAGCCTGTCTGTTGTTTTTTAATCTTGATACCACTCTGGTGGCAGTGCCACAGTGATAAATGCTTTAAAAATGCAGATAGGTTAAGTAAGTTGTGACAGTGATCTGTGCAAAAGACAGCTTCAAAGGCCAAAAATTAATACAGTGTTAGAGACCTTTCATTGAGTAGAATACATCGGCTCCCACTGAAAACCGAATGAGGAAAGAGGAAGCTGATAGACAATATATTCTGCAAGAGCTCCCCCTCATCACTGAATTCCCATAATGGCCTCAACAAAGATAACAACACTAACAACACCAATCATATATTTTTGAGGGGGGGGCGGGGAAGAGAGGCACTTAAACTGTGAGATTTTCATAGTTAGAGAAAATGCTCTTGTTTGCTATTTGCATTGGAGCCATGTATTTGACCAGATCTCATCATTCTTTAATTCACTGCAATAAAGTTTGATACAGAAAGGAATATAAGTTTCATATGTAAGCTTGGTATATGATAATAAAAATAAGCCTATATATGAACTCTAGTAATCAGAACCTTAAAAAGCTGCTGTATGGTAATGAAGGCCCTTAAATTTCTTTTCCTAGTTGACTTACAGGGCTAAAGTTCTGCTTCTAGCATGATCAGAAATGCCCCAGCTTTTATTTTGCTGGATGTCTTGCTCCCATTAGGTATATTAAGTAAACAACATGAGGTAATTGTTTTAGGCCTGGATGGTTCTACATTTTAGAGATTACCTGTTAAATAGCATGCCACACTGTTGGTTTTGTTAGTTGCCATGGGTAGTTCCTTTTTTAGGCACTTGGACAATAATTAGGATATTTCTTAATGTTTAAGTTCACTTTTTATGCAAGAAGATTCTAGCCAACATCTTTTCCCTTTCAGGAGAGAATTTTAATTCTGTGACTGTTCATCAGGACATTGTCAGTTGATCTTGATAAAATAGCTCTATTTTGAAGAAAATTCTCTCATGTTCCTTGGCTGCTAAAAATGCAAGTACTAACAAAATATATTCTGAGCAGTAGAAATTGCCACTTCGGAGGTGGATATGTAGACTTCAGGTTTTCCTGAAGTGACTGTCGTTCTTCTACAGGTATTAGATAACTGTAATCAACAATCAGCTGGCAAAAGTCTCAAGCCTAAATGTTTTGTTTGAAATACAAATGGATATATGCACAATATTAAGCTCTTTGTGGAATTGAGAGATGAAAGTCTCTCCTAAAAATACAAGAATTTATGCAGGATGAGAGAATGGGTCCAGATCACCAGAAACCTAAGTCATTGCCTTGACTGGAAGATTGTGCATCTATGTCAGGCATATAATTAAAAGTTTTGAGGTGTATACTTAATAAGATTGGTAAACTCACAAATATAGAAAATGAAAAATTCATCATTAAGATAAAAGAATAAATATAGTGGAATCTATGAAAAAGCAAGAATTTTCAAAAAAGGAGGAATTAAATGTGTCAATCAACTTGATACAAACCAATCGACTCATATTGGAGTGGAATTATGTTGCAAACAGAAAGAGCTGATGTACATTTTCAAAGACTTAGTACATCTCTCTGCTCCGTGTTTCCTGTGCTGGGTACATTAGACTATTTATAAAATAAACATTGTAATTCAGAAAGGCTGCATATTTTTCACTTTGAGCTACTCAGCATTGATATCCAGATAAAACAAAAATCTATGACCAATTATTATATTTAAATTCATCTGTATGTGCATTCTTCTGTGAAGTGCAATATCCTGGAAAGGAGATAATAATTCTATTTCAGAAAATGCTTTGTTAATAAAATATATCTTTGTCATTGATAGGCATAAAGACTCCATCTTGAATTATTAGGGAGCCATTTTATGTCAGCCCCATGATGCAAATATGCCCTAGAGCCATCTTTGCTGTGCTTAAATATGCACTTTATTACAAGTGCTTTATTGGCAATTGCCAATGATTTTGTAGTTAGTTGGCAGCACATGGCAGGGTGATAGTACATTATTTCACATCAGAGCAGGTATGTAGGATATATTAAAGTAAATAAAGCATCACTTTGCTCTGCTAACAGACAAAAAATATTTCTTAGAGTAAGGTGTAGCTGTGCACAGGTTCATCATAAAGACTTGTTCACATATTGCGTATGTGAACTACGTAATGGTAAGTTATTTTTTCCTTATGTGATTATGAGGGAGGCCTGAGTACAACCTTTTTGTTTAGCTTATGTCAATATCATTACTATGGCTAAGTAATTTTCACAATTTTGAGTGATTTTTTGATATTATATAATCATTATCGACAAAGGATATTGTTCTGTTTCGCTGTCTTAGGTTTTTAGAGGAAGATACTACTGTTTGTAAAGATTTTCTTTCAAACTGTGTTAACTTGTAAATATGTTGTTGTTATAATCACCAAAAAACAAGGCACTAAATAATTCCACAGCATCTGCATTAACATTTTTCCAAGGAACTTTGGAGGCATTCCTCATGCAGAAGCCACAATACAGTGAATTTCAGTGAATGACATAAAAGTGTTGAAAAGGGTGAGCATGAGTGACTCAAGGCTCAGATAATGGACAGAATAGCCTTTCCCAACCTTTACTTGGGAGCAGCCAATAACAATGAAAAATGAAGATAAATGGTGGTATATTCTTCCGGAAGATTCTTTTCCTTGATATTTTAAGAAATCAGGATAAACGGGCATTTATAAAAGAAAAAATTATATTAGGTGATTCTGCCACTGGTCCGAAATACATCTGCTTAGCATTAAATAATGTAATCCCTCAGTCTTAACCTTACATCTACTGAAGTATTGCTTTAGCTTTACGTGTGATTTTTGTCCTACGTGCCTCAAAGGGGGTGCTTTGTTTTATGTATTTTTTCCTGGATCAGAGAAGGCATGCAACTTGATAGGACAGGAGTGCTCATTTGTTTGGTTTTCTGTTTATGTTTTCTTACAGTGCTTCTGGTCACAGTTTTGGTCAAGTATTCTTGACCAAAAGAATAAGAATATTGTATAAGAACTATATTGTAGTCCTGTGTTCAGCTTTCCTAATAGTACAAATTCAGGACAACAGAATAAGTATTTTAAGTGCAGGTTTCAATGTTAATTTTATATCTAAGAACAATTAAATTATTAGAGTACCTGTTCTGTTTTGAAAAGGTTTTATCTTTGTTTTGTGGGACAGACTTCCAGATCAGAATTGTCAAATCCTAATGAAATTCACGGGAGGTTTTTTTTAAAACTTCAGTGAGCACTCATGCTTTATGTTACAGGAGATAGATAAATATCCACTTGTTAGAAACCACCACCTACCTGCATGTTCAAATGTGGGGTGTGAAAAGTATCAAAAGTACTTAAAAGTTTGCCATTATTCAAAATCAGATTTTTTCATTACATGTTAATGCTTTTCTGCTCTTTTATTGTGCTGATGTGTAAGGTATGGAATCCCCACTCTGTCTTTTCTAGAAATATGACTGAGGAAATCTGTATTAGAAAAGATTTTGTTCACTTACATTCAGAATTTGTACATCATCTTTGCATTTCTATTTTTTTTCAACCATTTTAAAAAATCTATGAACTGGCATATGAAAGAATGGTCTTATTTAGGGATGGCGATAGAAAAAGGTTGTGGTTTTCTTTTGATTGGTGGAAATTAAACAGTTCTTTGTGTTAATTTACCATTTAAAATATTCTCAGCTGTCATGGGTAGTAATAATAGCTATTTTGTTATGTGTATGAAGTGGACTGTATTTAAGACTACAGCTAACCCCACACAGCAGGTTTGGGTCTGATGCAGAACAGATAGAAGCTGGAACCAATTGCAAGACCCAAATAGCCAGAGCCAGATAATGTCTCATTCACTCCCACCTCAAAATCCTGTTTTGTTTTGCAGAGGAGTTACAGGTTTACTCACATTTTAAAGATGAAAACAAGACTCTTTACTTCATCTTTTTGCTCTCTGATACTTGTTCTGGAAACCTGAGCAAGTACATTCTGTTACTGTCCTTTTTAACTTACTAAAAATTCAAGATTTATCAGTGCTGCATCTTTTAACAGTCAGCTTTATTATGCAGGGGCCAATCTCACTTTTTCCTACAAAGGCCAAATAAAAAACTCTGTGCGTTGAAATGTCATTCCATAGGTACTATCATCTACATACTTTGAACCATTTCCTGAGATGCACAGGCACAAACCCCCAACTTAAATATGTTTTTCCATCTTATGCTTCTTTCATCATGTAAAAGGTGCAATAAGTGCATGTGGCATTTTAGACATGGATTTTGAACCAGTAAGTTATTTTAGGGAAAAAGAAAAGAGACAACCCATGCTTTTTCTATGCATAGAAGCCGTACAGATTTATTTGGAGCCCATTAGGGCAGAGTGCATTTTACCCAATGTTTCTTTTTTCATACAAACATTTTTTGACTGATGAATCTCACAAAGCTTAACTTCAAGGGAAGAAAAGAAAAATGACAAATGCCAAAAAATGAAAAATGACAAAAAATCCATGTTTAATATTCAATTGCAAAATATAATGAAAATGAAATAATAATGCTAGGATTGAATAAAAAATAGGATTTATCCTTGAATCAGATTACAAGAACAACTTCCCCTCAGGAACACCTCACAGTGTATGTAGTAATATTTTGAGAGGTAAGAGAAATATTGAAAAGTGTGTTTGAAGAAGAATCTGCAAAGAAACAAAGTTGTAATTAAATCCAGTTGTCCCAGGAGGTGGTGGTTGTTTCATCTACAGCTATTGACTGAGAAAGGATCTAACTAAAAAAACTTGAATGGAGTTCAAACCCATTTACTCCCCTTTGAAGTCAGTCAGGCTGTATGTGAAAGTTTATGTATAGGAAGTGTATGCTTAGTCTATGCATACCTATGCATAGGTAGATAATAGTTTAAGACTTCAGTGAAAATAACTAAAAGAGGTGTCTTTAAGGGCTTTAGAAAAATGCACAAACTCCAGAGTTGTTCTGTACATAAAGAAGAATATTATTGTCTTTAAGTCTGCTAGTGGTCTTTAGGGGACTATAATTCAGCGCCCTGAATCCCAACATTGTATTGCTTTTCAAGGAAAAACCTTGAGATTTATACAACTCTACTACCACTTCTTTGTCTTGTTATCAAGAAAAAATGAATAGGTATGTGGAGTGTGCTGTACATGTTTTTATGCATTACAAACAATTTTGCATATAGAAAGTTTGTCTAAACTCTTATGAGTACATGGGCCTTCAGCAGAACTTGTGAACAACCAAATATATATATTTATATCTATATCTATATATATATATAGATATATATATATCTGCTTTTTTACAAGGAAAACCACAAGTCAGTGTTTTGCCTCTGAACTGGTTAAACTTCTGTCCTGAAAGGGACAACAGACTCGTTGCTTAGACTAATGTGCTCATTGCCCTACCCTGGATATGGTTTACTCTTGATTTATTAAGCTTCCTGCTAAAAATGACTTAACTAGTCCCTTCTGTGAATATTTTTCTCGTGCCCTTTTGCTAATTGAAAGGATGCAAATGCCACAGAGTTCTTTATATTTCTTTTCTCATTTGCTGTATATTTTGGAAACTCTACTACTGTTTCTATGTGGCTATTATAGTCAGATTTTGAAGATCTGAATTCTATTGTTCTAGATTCTCAATAATGAGAATAAAGAGTATTATGTTATCTGAGTTTGCAGAAAAATAATCTGAAGTGTAGTTTTTCTTGTGATGATGCAGAAATTTAAAAGTTGATGCTTGTGAGTCTGTTTGCATAGGTATGGCTTTGGCAAAGAGGAGTTATGTAGAGCAAAGCACTGTGGTATGTGGGAGAAGTTTCACAGTTAAGAGTCCAGCATAACTTAACAAAAATGAATCTTGTAATGGATTTATCAGGTTGCTTTTGAGCAGTGAAGCAGTGCTACCCCATATTCTCTGTCAAGCAAAATGAGAAATTTGCCAGCTAAAACATAGCTAATGCATGAGCAAGTTCATATCCTGTAAATAACAGGCTGTTGCACTTCAGGGCTTCAGCTTTCAGGTCTATCTTTTGGGTCTGCAATCCAGGCAGTGGCCTATTTCGATTGTCCATAGTACGAAAAATTGTTCCTCTTAATTTTGAAAAGACACTTTCATACCAGGCTGAGACAACTGGTAAGTTCTCTTCAAAAGGCTTATGTTCCAGAATGCTTATGTTTCTCATTGTAAATGAAATGGAAAATAGATTGTATTGACTTAAATCCATAGTGCTTGGATTAAATGGAAAATGTATAATAGGAGATTCAAATATGGAAAATATGACCAAAAAATTGGGAAAAACTTGTTTTCTAGGTTCTTCAGAAATTATTGATGTCAGCGTGAGAAGGGAGGGTTCAGAAAGATCTAGCACTTCTCATGAATCCTTTGGTGGTTGGTCATCTCTTTGAGTGTACTGACAAGCATCAAACAACTTTTCAGTGCTGCTGTGCCTGAGCAGTACCACAGGCTTATATTCTGGGTATTCTATGAGGAGTTAGTAAGTGGCACAGTAAAAAAAGTTACAAATTATACATGTATAAACAATATGATTTACATAAAAACCTTGATAAATTCTAAAGCTTGTTGGAAATTGGTTGAAGATTGTTTTTGCTGTTGCACTGTAGAACTGTTCTGCAAGAGGTACAACGTGTTGTACTCTTTGGGTGTACTTTCTATGCTAGGAAAAAGTGTCTTCTGTAATAATCAAGAGAGGTTTTTTGATCTCCCCATGCTCAGTTTCTTACAATGGGTGGAGGAGTACGTGTCAGAATTTGATTAAACCATCTTGGTCTTTAAAGTTGTTTTGTATATATACCAGCAGGTCATCTCATTAACACTTGGACAAAGTACATAGTAAGTTTGTAATTAAACATCCTCTTCCTTCCCATGGAAATCAAATACAATCACAAATTCTTCCTTCCCTGTATTTGTTTATGTTAGAGCATTGCCACTGCCTAAATTATGTTAGTTTTGGTACATACTTCAAATGAATTGTTTTATCATTATGTTCCAGACTGGACAAATAAACATCATACGTGTACTTATTTTATATAGCACCATGCCATGATACTCAAACAGAGCTGAGTTCCATCAATGGGATACTGAGCCAACACAGCTCTTCTGTTCCTACTAGCCATGTTTAGTCACCAAGAGATGGCAAGTGTGTCTGTGTAGTACTAGGCTGTCCCATGTAAATGTATGCTTCCCCATTTGTTTAGCTGTTTTGCACAAAGTTGTGGGTTATTAAATAGGAACAGACTGTCTTCTATTATCTCTTACCAGCATAAATATCAGCATAAGAAAGACAGGAAGCTGAGTGGGCTGGACATAGGTGTTGACTTTAATGATAAGTGGTTAGAGAAATTAAATTTGCCTGCACAGTCCTCAAGGTGCTATTAACATCTGATTTCTGTACTTAAGAAATGGCAAGTGCATCTTCAGGGATGGCCCCTGGTTGGTCCCAAGCATAAGCACCTGACATGATACTGTGTGATTAAGTGTTTGCAAGGAACTGGAAAAAGTTTGAGAGGGGAGCATACCTTGATGTCACATTTTGCTTTTTCAGAGCTATGGCTATCACTGGTCATGAGATGAAAATTAATTAAAATTAGTGCCTCTGACTTGAGAAGAACTTTTGGTGAGACATCTCTGTGAGGATAATGTTGATGTTGTATAATTCTTCCACTTTGTTTTGCAAAGCCACATTGATTTAGTTCTAAAACTGCTCTTTTATAAATGCATAAAAATCATCTCTACTAAGTTCTATTAGTGGGAAAAAAACTTTCTTTCTTTCTCTCTTTCTCTTTCTTTCTCTCTCTTTCTCTCTTTCTCTCTTTCTCTCTTTCTCTCTTTCTCTCTCTCTTTCTCTCTTTCTCTCTCTCTTTTTCTTTCTCTTTCTTCCTCTCTTCCTCTCTTCCTCTCTTCCTCTCTTCCTCTCTCTCTCTTTCTTTCTTTCACTCTAACTCTCTTTTTCCTAACCTAATATGTAACCTAATATGTTTTAGTAATTCCAGAATGACTTTTGGATTAATTTACTTTCTGGCTATATTGTGTTTGGAATCAGTGACTCACATTTTAACTCTCACTGGCAGAAAGAGATCACACATCAAGCCTTTACAGGCACAGTTAAATCAATTGGATTTTGCAGTTTCAATTATCTATATGTTTTTAGCTTTATTTTGTTCAAATGGATGGCTTACTTCCTCTACTCTCACACAACTTTTAAAATCTGTATTAACTGAACAGCTTCTTACTTACAACCTAAGTTCTGGGGAGGTTTTCATACTGGATACACAGACTTGCAGAATTTTTGCTGGTTTTTTCAACATGCAGTGGTCCCCAAGCAATTTCTTTTAAAAGGTATTTTCCTCATAGCAAACTTTAGTAATTCTGCCCTTTTCCTTCTTGCCTTACTTACTTATTTCTCTCTAAAGTACATAAGATAACTGTAGCTTTGCTGAAAGGTGATTTATAATTCATTAGCTTTCCCAGTTCACACTTTTAAAAGACTGTATCATCAGAAGCATTCCTAAGTTTGTCCATTTTATTAGTAATAGAGAAAAATTTCTTAACCTAGTAACAATTTCCACATTGGCAGGAATAAATGAAATGTGAACCCTGTATAAACTTCTGCAGTCTGGAGTTGTTTTCCAGCCTTGGCCTGCTATATATTCCCTGTCATATGCTTTTAGGAACAGAATCCAGATCAGTTTACTTCCTATTACATAATCTAAGTAGTTGTCACTGAGACTTAAGCATTAGTAGCTATTTCCACCCATGGGAGTCATGAGTTGTGCGAGAATAGAAGAAAAATATTTTCCCAGTATGTGAGAGATGATTCTTTTAGACTAGGATTTAAACGAGTGGTAGGACATACACAGAAAATACACTGGGCCATAATACTGGAACACAGAACACAGCCAAGGGTTGGATTCTGATTCTGTAATAAAGTTTACAGAAATTAATATCAGCAGAATTTCAATTGAAATCTATTGCATCTTCCTCATGCCACATATTCAGCTTATAGATGAGTGTGAATATTATCTTCAGCAATTAATGAATTAAACATTGCCACTTTCAAATTGCATGTTTATGTAAAAAGATACAGATTTAGATTTTGAAAATATTAACTAGCGGTGCAGCCCAAGAATAGGTTAGCTTTTCCCATAATTGATATTTTTTTCCTCGGCTTAGTATTGAAAGAATGGTATTAAAATGAATATATGTTATTATTGATAATGGAAAATCTGCTGCTTTAGAAAGATTATGTTATTTATTTTTCAAGCAATGTTCAACAGCTTTGCAGATAACTCCATTAACACTGACTTAAAACCTTAGTTCTTCCATTTATAAAATACTACAATTGCATGAACCTCTAACTCTCTGCTTCCAAACATCAGAATTCTTCAAATACCTATTAAACATACAGCTCCACATTTACATGATTTCTGTTATTGTAGGAAGTCTTTTTAAAATAGTGTGAGTTTTGGAGAAGACGGGTGTTCTGATGTAGTTGAAAGGCTAATTAGTACCAAAAATTGTTCAATATTTGTCTAAAAGGAGTTAAAATATCAAGCATCCACTTATCAAGCTGGTAACCACCATACTTAAATATAAGGGAGTAGTGCTAAAATTTAAGAGATAATATAAGTGGTTAGAAATGGATAAGTTTACCAAACTCTTACAGTATAGGGAGCTAAGACTTTGACTTAAAAAAGATTTAGCTGAGCTTATTAAAACTAGTCCTTTAATGTCAGAAGAAGGTTTTGGGTTGGTTTTTTTTGAAAGGTTGATTAGTTTGGTGGTTTATTTTTTTTCAGGTCTGCAGAATTTTTCATCAACTTCAATCAACTTATTGTTAAATCTGATTAATTCTTCAGACTGGATCACTGGCATTTTCAATTTAGCCATCAACAGTTCATTTCAGTGCACTTCAATTTGGGTGGAGTGACAACCTCTTTAGGTGAGATATTCTATTGACTGTCTTTTTGAAGTAATTAAAACAGAATTGCAATCACTTTGGTTGGAATTACAGGTTTTCCTTAAAAACAGTGAAAAAAGGTAATATGGAAGACCAGCTGTGAGTGTGAATACAGATAAGGGATTCCCAGGAGAATGTGGCAGTACAACATGTGAAGTATAAAATAAAGAATAACTAAAAAACCAAACCCAGCAACAAAAATCAAATTAATTATAAACACTGCATTTGTATTAGTTTTGATAGATTGTTAGTCATCTCACTACTAACTTAGCAATGCTCCAAATCTGATTTCAATAATGTAACAATTCCAATATATTTACAATATAATTTTCTCAGATGGAGGTCCCAGTGCTGTAAAAACCTCACTTCAGCTACTGACTTAGTAAGAACTTTTGGCTGTAGTGCAAATGGAATTTTAATTACACTAACAGCATAATTTATGTGTTTTTGCTATTTATAGGGCAGCATCTTTCAGGACTCACTTCTGTGCTAGTAATCCTATTTTGAGTCTTTTAAGAGGAAGAAGGAGTTACATGATGTGCCTTTATTCTTGGCCAAAGTGAATTAGACCTTCAAATACACTCTGCACTGGTGCAGCCTCAGCTTGAATATTGTGAGCAGTTTTGGTCACCACAATATAAAAAAGACATTAAACCATTAGGGAGTGTCCAGAGGAGGGTAACAAAGATGGTGAAGGGCCTTGAGGGGAAGCTGTGTGAGGAGTGGCTGAGGTCACTTGGTCTGTTCAGCCTGGAGGAGACTGAGGGGAGACCTCATTGCAGTTACAACTTCCTCATGAGGAAGAGGAGGAGTGGGCACTGATCTCTGGTCTGTGATGACCAGTGACAGATAGAGGGAAGGACCTGAAGTTGTGTCAGGGGATGTTTAGGTTGGATATTAGAAAATGGTTCTTCACCCAGAGGGTGGTTGGGCAGTGGAACAGGCTTCACAGCACCAGCCTGACAGAGTTCAAGAAGTGTTTGCACATTACTCTCAGGAGTGTGGCGTGACTCTTGGAGTGGCCTGTGCTGAGGCAAGAGTTTGACTCGGTGATCCTTATGGGTCCTTTCCAACTCAGCATATTCTGTGATTCTGTGAATATTCCCACAGCCATCAGGAGCTCAGATCTGCAATCATCCTTGTACAGCTCAGCAAACAGTTTTTGCTGTAACATCCAATTATCTGCCCAATCGAGGCCATTACTAAGAGTCAGCCCATTGAAATGCTAGACCCTAAGAAGAAAGAAAGTTATGGGGATTGCTCATTTAATTTTATCTTCCAGCATGAGCCTTTCCCTGTTTTCTGCTTCCCTCCATGGAGCCTGCCTCTGCCAACCTCCTAGACAGTTGGAACAATGATATATACAAGTCTGCCTTGGGTGTGTGAGGGGATCTTACTTTCCCACACTGCTTCAAGCACTTGTTTTGTTACTGCTTCAGTGGGATGACAAGTACACCACAATACTGATTCTTAATTGCAAATAATTGCATGTTTGTGTCATAGATATGAATATTTAGAGCTAGCTCCTTCATCTGCTCTTCAAGAAAAAACAAAAAAGTTTTGTTTCTCAATAAGCTAGAGATTTAGACTTAAAATACCTCTAGATATATATTTTTAAGAATGAAGGGAAATAGGCTTTAGTAACAATGGTGATTTGGGGATTATTTTTTCTTAGACTTTTAGCAAGAGTAGGAAACACTAACATTAGTCCTATAAATGTAATGCATGTAAGCTATTTTATTGTCACATAGAAAAGCATTTTGGAAAGCATTTATGGACCTGACCCTTAGATTCAAGCCTGTAGGAGAAACTTTACAAAACCCAACATGTTTCTAAAATGCTGTCTAGCCTGGGCACATTTTTAATACTTTTGGTCTCACACAGGATATATTTGTCCTGAAGATTAGACCCTAGCGGAAAAAAGGCAGTGAAGTCCGACTCTGAGTGCATCTTTCATCTACCTAGGTTTTACTTACCACATACCCTTAGTCTGTGATTACAGACAAAAAGGAGACTATTTTCCTATTTTAGGACAATTAGCTTGTTCTTTAAGGCTAGGTACCAGAGCTCCTTAGGAGCTACTTTGCCTCCAGATTAGAGTTAGAGCTGAAAGCAGATTCTCTTGCTGCCTTGCAGTCTTTGCACATCTTCCCTTTCTCCAGAAAAAAAATAATTAAAAAACCCCACAAGTAGAGCAAAGCCTTCTCACAAAACTATCAGGATACATTTTTTTCAAAGGCTCAAAGTTGTTCCCAAGATTATGACAATAACAAGTGTAAGTTGGTGAGGCAATACCATTTGATGAGATGGTACCTGCTATTCTGCCATCCTGCTTAGAACTCATTAAAGAGGGGTTAATGAGAATTGAAAACCTTACAGCATTAAAGCAAGGATCTTTTATATGAGTATAATTCTTATTTAACTCATTATGTTCTAATGCTACTACAAAGTCATTTATTTTGAATACAGCAATGTAATTAACATGTGTTAAGGGTAGGTTGGAGCAATTCAAACCTATAAAGCAAACATTGTACCCCACCTGAGCTCCTAGCTCTAGTATTATGTGGTACAAATAATCTGCATTTGCTACTTAATGCAATTCTAAAATACACATCAGTCATACCTCACATCTTATTTGGACATTATTCTGGATGCCAGCTCTGACACTGATCTGGGACAAGACAGGTTACTCAGTCTGTTTTTACATTTGTTTCCCATGTCTAAAACTGGATTATTACTTCTCAGTCACCTCACAGGGATGTTATAAGACTGCTTTTGCTCAAGTTTGCAAAGCTTTTTGCAGTTCTTGGCTTACTGTCTGGAACTGGAGGGCAGTACACAAATGCCAAGTATTTCTACTATCCTACAGCAGCTGGGGACAGATTTTTCACATGCCAGTTCTTTTACTCTGGGACATGTGGCTGCTGAGTCAAGTGGTGATGGGGCACATTGAGGACAAGGCAGACAAAATCCAAGCAGGAAAACAAACAGTTACTCTAACGTTGCAGAAAAACAAAACTAAAACTCCCAGTAAAATCGGAGTCTTAGTGAACAAGAGAACAATATAAACCCTTCTCAGAAAGGTCTTTGACAAGCTGTTGTATTGACAGTTGATTCTGGCAGCTGGCAACTTCAGAATATTAATGAAGCATTGGTAGGAGCATGAGTAGTTTGAACAGGTTGATTAGAACTGACTGAAGTCTACAATGCAAGATATCAAGATACATTATTTGTTTGTAGCATTTGGTCATGGTTTGACCTTGTTGCTTGCTTGCTACTTTTTTCCTTTTTTCTTTCTCCCTTTTTTCCTTCCTTTCACATCTATCCTTTCTCCCTTCCTTTCTCCTTCCTTCCTTTTTTCTTTCTCTCTTTTGTTCACTAGTTCTCATATGCATAATTAAGTTCAAATGTGCTGAAAACTAATAAAAATGGTTGTGAAGGTGTCCTCTTGTTTCACTCCTATTATTTGTTAGCAGACACGTGCAGCACCTATTACAGTAAGCTGCACTCTTGTTCACTGCTTACATAAATGGGATTTATACAGGGGAACTAGAAGGAGCTTAGGAGAAAATCCTTGTGCACATCTGACTCAGGGTATGTAAAGGCTGAGGAATCTCTGTGTATTTGAAGTGAGAAGTGAGATTGATGGCTTCACTCAGGACCCACTCCAGTCACTATTCCCCTGCTGCTTCCCTGGGAGAGGGCTGGCAGTACTCCTCGCCCACTGCTTGCCTATAAAGGCATAGGTACAAGCAATGCTCTCTTGCTAGCTTTAAGCACATGATGGAATTCATATGACTGACTAAGAACACTGCTGGTGATCTTTATTTACTCAAGTGCTGTTTCTTTTTTTTGTTTGTTTGTTTCTTTTTTTTTTTTTTTTTTTGGTCTGGTACTGTGTCCTTCACTTGAACATCATCACACATGCTTGTTTTTATGATTTCTGCCATACTTCTTTTTATTCTTCACCGCCCAAAACAACCTAAAAGAGTTCTGAAAAGGAATTTTGATTATCACTGCTTCATTTCTTCATCTTTTGCTTCTTCGTTTATCAACATTTTTGTCTACTAATGTAAAATCCTGGGGGTTTTTGGTTGCTGATGGATTTTGCATTTGTCATAATACTACCTCTATCACCCAAATCTTACTAGCTAGGCTTAGGTTAGAGCTGGGTATATTAATGGGTGAGACTTCTTTAGGAGGGGTTCAGTTTCATGGACTGTAGCAGGACATTAAGTGCAGATTTTACAAGAAAATACTGCTTTAGGTCCTGAGCATGTATGGAATGTTTGAGATGTTAGATTTAATGTTTGTGAGAAAATGAATACTTATTTTCACCTTGGTACATATATTTGTCATTTTTTTCCTCTTCACCTTTTATTGGCTGGAGCTAATATTGGCCATGATGATCATAAAGGAATACCAGGGAAGCTATTCTTAGCTCTACTTTGTGGAATAAACAGGAGGTGTGAGACACTATGATCCAGACTCTTCTTCGTGACAGCATAATGCCCACTGGCAGACAGAACCATGCAGTGGCCTTTGCACCAATTTGCCTCTAGGCTAAGGCACAGGAGCAGCCAATGCCCCTTTGCTTGTCTCCTCAATGCTCCTGTGATTTACTGCAAAGCTTTTAAAGGGAGGAAAGCACTGAACTGTCAGAGCCTGTTCTTCTACCCTAAAGGGGTGGGTATAGTGGGATCTCTCCAAACCTTTCGGTAGTGACATTCAGGAACCTTCAGCATTCTTTGGACTAATGTGGTGGCTGTGATTTTTCAAAGTGCTTTGTATTATTTTTAGGAAAAGGAGTGCTTCCTCAGTAAATTGATAAGCCTCTTCCATTTTTATGAAGAGCAATGTGTTGATGTTGTTTGCCATTACAAAAATTTATAATAGCGATAGAAGTGTTGTCATGTGAATATTAAATATGAAAACAAATATGCTCAAGCCTTTGAAGTGTAAGAAAACAATAGTTAACCTTTTTTCATGAAACAACTAAAAGTTTTCTCAGATGAGCAAGACAACAGCTTTTCTGGGAAAGATGTCAAACTCTCATTCTTTACTTCTACTTAGCTTACAGAAATAGATTTCTGATTTTTATGGCAAATTTGAGGTTTTGTGCTCTTGAACATGCAGTTGATCATTTTTATTTGTGCTCTAAGTTACAGTGGGCTTTCTGAGATACTCTTCCTTCTAATAGATTTTTATTAGCAAAAACAAAACAATATTTAACAGTGTTGACAAAGTTAAGTCTCAGCAACCAGAATTGTTTCTGTTCGTCCAACTGGTTCTAGTGGCAGGCCCAGGTTTTCCTGGGTTTTCTCAGTGAACTAACATTAAACTGAGACTGGGATAAGCAGAAATAAAGTACATACTTGAGGTTCTTTCTGGACATGCATATGAAAAGATTTATATGCTTTGTGTACAGAGCAATAGATACTTATTGCTGCCAGCAGGAAATCTCAGTTATATGGTGCAGAAGCCAAATTACCTGGGCTTGTAAAATTTTGCCTAACAGCCAGATGTTTTAGCCAGTGATTTAGCTTCCCCCAGAGGTGTGCCAGCTACATGAGATTATAGGTGATGTCTACAGTCAGCTTCAGTGACCTGGAGAATCAAAAGTACACTAGGTTTCTATCACAGGGCTAGCCCAGTAATAGTTAATCTTAAAAGCAACATTTTGCTTGTTTTGTGGCATATATTGCGTGCAGTACTACATGGCATTTACCCTAAAAGTACTCCAGGCACTATCCCAAGAGATAAGTATAAGCTGACACAGTTGGGCTTTTTTAGTTTTTGTTAAGGTAATCATCTCACTCCCACTGCTAATGCAGTTTACTGTGAGAAATTGGAATATGCTGTAAGTGGCACAGAAGAAATCATGTAGAGACTTGCTGGTAATAACAGATTGTATAACAGCAACCTACTCACTGTTATCATCCACAGTTTTCAATACTAGTATGGCAGGAGACCAATCAAGAGTAATAAGTTGCCTAAATGCCCAAGAAAAGAAACAGGGAGGAAAGAAGAATTTACAGTTCATACTGTCTGTGTAGGCTGGATTACACAGAAAAAAATCACAGTGGACTCCAGCTCAGTGTTTAATAACAATGGGATTTGTTGGTGGAAAAAAAATCTCAGAAATAAAAAATGGATTTTCACTGCTACATATTTCCTAAAAAGGTAATGCAGAATGTAAAAACCCAAGATTTTAGATGTGAGGATGATATTAGCAATATGAAATTTATTTCAGGCCTTAGAAGTTTTATGTGGACTTGAGATGCCCAAATGTGTTGGCTACACCTCTCAGAACTTCTGTAAGGTATTGTTGTGGTGGCTGCTCTTACGGTCAATTGTAAATTATAGAAGACCTGTGGAAATCTTCCTGATGTCTTCTAATATGTAGAAACAGCAAAATTAGTACCATCAAGCTCTACCTTGTTCCTGCAAGTAATATCAACATCAAAATATCAAAACCTTAAAATACGTAATTTTAATATTGTGTATTTATTTTTTTATGGATACACAGGGCATTTTAAATCTCTGCTTAGCTCTCTGCTTTCCAGATGTTCTCAATTTGTTTCTCTCTGTTGTTGATGATGATTCTTCTGCAGCACCAATAAATCTCACTAACACTTATTTATAGCATTTAGGTATAATTTAGGTGTAACTTTTTTCCATTGTTTCTTCTCCACACTGTGGATGGTAGAGCTACATAAATTAACCCACACAAACTAGTCGCTTTGCAATAAGTGACTACTTGCACACAAAACTTCCATGACTGAGATCAGTGATTTTTAACAGTTGCCACATATTGACTAGACTATTGGAAATATTCTTGCCACAAGTTTTTTTGCAGAATGGCTTTGCTTCTAAAAACAGGTACTCTTGTTCTGTGGTCCCATTAAAGCTGGAAATTGATTTTTCCTCTGAGGGATTTTTATGATCCCTGCAGAGGACTATTGAATAATGTAGTTTGATATGGAAAAAAGGGAAAAAAAATGACATCCTATTTCTTTCCTTGTTTTTCAGTCTACTTGGAGAAGAGACAGAGACCAAAAAATGCCACCCACAACAGGAGCTCCAGATTACCCACCCCCTGATGGAGGCTGGGGATGGGTTGTGGTCTTTGGGGCTTTTATCTCCATTGGATTTTCCTATGCCTTCCCCAAAGCCATCACAGTGTTCTTCAAAGAAATACAAGAGATCTTCCACACATCATATAGTGAGATAGCTTGGATATCATCGATAATGTTGGCTGTCATGTATGCAGGAGGTAAGACATTAGTGAAATTAGTAAATAACATTGCTTGGTTGCTTTTTTTCATATGGTTCTAAAGCATTTTTTCCCCTTAGGGCCTTTTCTTTGATCCTAAGATTTAGGTAATTTAGATTAAAAAAAAAAAAAAGATTTTGCAACCTTTCCCTAAATTCACAATTTTTGAGAGTATAATTTCCCAACAAATCAATGCCTAAATAATTTCTTCTGGGTCTAGGCATAAATTCGGTCAGTTTTCACTGCCTTGGTGAGATCTCCCAGTAAATCAAATGATGGGGCTTAATGCCAGAAAATTATGGCAATGAGGGCTCATTCATGAGACACAGGTATTCCTGTACAGACAGGGGGTTTATATCTGGGGTCCTTATTTGTCCTAAAATCCTATTTTCATTTAGGCCAAGAGTGATGTTTCAAATATGCCATCTGTATGACAGCTAAGATGCAGACAATCTTTTTCTTGGGACTGAACAGTGAACATAAATTCTCTGATACCTTTTTTCTTGTAAGCAAGCAAGTAAAGAACAAGATGGATGTAAAAGGATTTTACAGTATAAAGCTATGTTTAAGAACTAAGTGTCAAATCTGCTTTGACAGGCTTTGTGTCTGTCAGCCCCGAAGACTAACTTGTTAAATTCTGCATGGTTTCTTCATTTTTTCAGAATTTTTTTTTCTCTTTTAAGTATTGGTGAGAGCTAGCTGCTGCTTAGGCAAAACACTTAGTTCAAAGGTGTGAATTACATTAATTCAGGCATCACATCTGGTATTTCCCTTTCTTTTAATGTTAAGAGGTAACCACCTGGACTGTTGCACTGATGGAGCAGTTATATGCATACATCTGTAAACATGTGTTTATATATATGTACATATGTGTGAATGTATAGACATAGAGACTGAAAGCATTGTGCCAATAGCATACTGATACTGAAACTCTTTAATCACTGAAGAATATGACTCAGGTATTTTTCAAAAGTGGTATCTGTGTAATAGTCAAGTACAGTCTTGTCAGGTCCAACAAATGATCTATTGAAGGATGAATGAAGTCTTATTTTCAGCATGGTAGTTTTTTTATCTCTTATTTCAGTCTCCCTAAGCTCTGACACATGAATGGCCCTACCTTAGCAGTCAGGGAAGTAAGGAGCATTCCTACAAAGAGGATCAGGCTATCTGGATTGCTCTCTCCAACTATTTTTTTTTCCCCTCTGATTACAATAATGAAGCTGGAGCCATCATAGTATTAGCTTTAGCACCTCAGGTAAATACTTTTCAGTTGATGGGAGGGAAAAATGGATCTTCTTTCAAATTCTGTCAATCACAGAGACCTTATGAAGACATCTTGACAGATGATATCAATATCAACAAAATCATGTTATTCAGATATTTTGATACTCTTTTTATTCATGTACTAATAGAAAATCATAAGTTACTCACCTTCTAGTGGAGAAATATAAAGGATTTTATAGGACCAGCGACAATAGTCAAGTGAATTCACCAGAATTCACCAGGTGACAAAATAACTTGAAGCAATCAAGAATGGAGTAAAAGAGGGTATGTCTCATCACATTCAAGTCCCTGCTAATGTAACACTTTCTTAAGGGTGCATTAACACTTGCACTGTGCTGATGTACAGGACTGTACCTGTGTAACTGTGGTGGCCTCTGAACAAATGCTGAACCCATCTGGAGCACGAGAGGCACACAGGTGTTGAAAAGTTGGATTTTTTTTTCTGCTTTCTGTATGCTGTGACTTGCTGACCCTGAGCTCCTTTAACAATGTAAGGCAGGTTTGCTCTATAGTGCAGGTGTTGCTATATTGTGTTCTCTGCATAGCATTTAGTTTATGCCATTTCTGTCAGGTCAAAGTTCACCCAGTTTTATTAACAGTGCACATGCAAATCTTGGGACATTTGGCTGTGGTCATTTTTATCTGTGAGGTTCAATGTGCAAACTTCTATTAAATACAAAAGATTCAGTATTGCTGCCTTTTCTCTAATACTTATTTGACCATTTTGATTACCAGTAACTAACTCCACTTGTATATGGACATTAAAAATTACAAAATTGTTTGCTCTTCATTCTGCTAACAGCTACCCCATTTGCTGTGAAGATTATCAGCACAGGAACAGTAAGCAGAGTTGTTTGGATATCTTGTTACAGACTTGTGGTTTTAAAATGCAGAGAATGACGACCCTGCCTGATATAAACACTCTTTGAAGCCAAAGCTTCTCTAGGACCACTTCCTAAAAACTAGGCCATTTAGACAATCACTGGCAGAATATGAAATAGCAATCCGGAAAAACATTTCTGAAGGAAATCACTGCATTGTTTTTACTGTCTGAAGGTGTTTTGATTCTTCCTTCACATTTGATGTGCTGTAATGTGAAATACACGTTCAGGCCACAAGCACAAGGTGCATTGTTTACTATGAAGTGTGATACATACACCTGCAATGAACACTGTTCATCATGCTACTAATGAAGGTAACCTGAAAACATCTAAGATCTGTCATCCTCATTACTGCTTAGCATTCAGCCTATTAATCATCACAGTGGGGTCAGTGAATAAGTTAGAGTCTGTGCAGACACTTTCTGCTTTGGAGGCTGCAGCCTCTTGCAGTAATTAGCTGGCATCTGTGTTTCAGCAACAAGGTATTAACTTACCTTTCAATGCCTCAAAAAAAAAAAAGCTCCAGTAAGGAGCTAAAAGAATGTTAATTATATTTATCACTTACTTCATACTTAGAATAAATGGCATTAAATTATGGCTGACCATCTGGCAATCCATATGGTCTCCTGCAGTCCTGGTTAATTCCAGCAAATAGGTCAAGCACAGCATTCACCCTGTTAGGAAAGCACCAGGCAGAGGTGACAAATCTGATAAATCAAATCAATATGAAACTCCTTCTCTCGCTCAATCTGGCTCAATATGCAGTTTCAGACTGTTTTCTGTTGTGTTTTAGGGGGTTGGTTTGTTTGTTTTCTTAAGCTCTCTCTTCCTTCTTCCCCCACCCCTCAACCTTTTGATGTTTGTTAGAGTTTACTGAAAAGACATTCCAAAAAGCAAGATCCAGTGATGTGATTAAAGTTACAAATATTGCACAGCCTCTACTGTTCAGGCCATTCTTGATAAAAGCATTCTCTGGAGAAGAGCAGTTGTTCAGTCTCCATGGTAACTCCTTCTGCCTCTCTTGAGCAGAGACTGTCAATTGCATTAAATTAAGGGTGATGCATTTGTGATGGATTCCTACACCCAAGGGACTGAGATTGGGACCACCAGACTTTTGTTACGGGAGGACAGAAGCTGGGATTAAATGGAATTAGTTGAGTTATCCTGACAGCACAAGCTGTGTTCCTGTATGTGTATGAAGAGATAGATGTATAAAATGCGTGTTCATGTATGTATTCTTATGCATATAAAAAACGTATGTATCCATATACTTACACAGTCATATTTCTGCTTCAACACACAGAGAAATGAGAGAAATAAAGAAAAAGGTCAAATACATTTGACCTCAAGTTCTCTTAGTTCATTCTTCTCTTTTTCAAAACTTTACCTCTCACTTTGTGCAGCATTATCAGCCAAAGGTGATTAAGGAGCTTCTTATCAGAGCTCGATCTGTTTCCAGTAAAAATGTTTTCATTCCTTTTAGTGTGGGTTTGATAGGAGCCATAGTGGCAGCTATGAAAGCCATGTGACAGGTCTGGTGATTTCAGACAGAGCTGACCTTGAGTTTTAGATTTCCTCAGGGAAAAAGCAGTTTGTTTGCTTGCTGGTCCTTAACTCTCTTTCTGTCATTTTTCCAAGGACAGTTTCAGTCTGCAGTTTTTGTTTCTTTTGTTTGTTTGTTTGTTTCTCAAAAAGAACTTTTTGGGTATAACATTGGGTTATGAAGATTAGCTTGAGAGCTGATAAATCCTTCAAGCCATACCCAGATGTGAAATGTGGGACAGTCTTGCTGGTCTGAAGTTCAGAACATGTGAAAGGTTCATTTAAACCCTGGATAATATTTCTGAGTAAATAATTTAAAATGCATCTTTAGACTGCTTTTGAAGAAAGATGCTATATAGATGTATGGAGTGGGCATTAGAATTTTTCAAAACACACATACGTAAAAAGTGTAGCATTTAATATCTTCCTTTCTTTTCAGTATTGTTTAGGTTATCCAAGTCTTAAGTGTTTCCAAACAGTAGCAAACCCTTTAAGGATTTTTCATGTGACAGCACAAAAGTAACCTATAGACAAGTCCTCATTTTGACTTTGCCTAATATTAATTTGGAAAATAAGGTATCATATGGTATGTTCAAAATATTTGTGATTTTATCTCAGTGGGTGTTTTGGTGATATTGCTGTGAAGATGAAATGGCGTGCACAGTAGAGATGACAGTTGTGAAATCCATGTAATACAAACAACAGATGGTTATGGAGTTTTACTTTGGGCAGGACCTGGGTTCCTACACTTTTCTTCCTCCCCAATAACATTTTCTAATTCTGGTTTTACAAATACTGGCACAAGGAATTCGATGGTCATCCATATGAAGATTGAGAAGCTTTCTTGAACTGACCTATCTCCTTTGTTGTCAGGGACAAGTGTTTTCCCCCATCAGAATATGCAAAGTATTGAATTTTAATAACCTCATTTAGAGTGCCCTTGAAAGCAGAACCTGCTAACTGTCTGAGTGCCTCATGGGCATATGGGAATACTTCACATTTAGCCTAAGATATATGTAAAACATCTATGTCAAGTTAATTTGAGACTCTCAGATAAAGGAAAAAGGGATTGTAATGAGGTTTCACAAGAGCAGAGCATTTTGACTCTTATTAGCAAATGGCGATAAGAGTAACAAAATATTATAAATTTACATTAGTTCAGTTCTTAAAAAGCAAAACCTGAAACCCTGTGAAGGGTAATACAGCCAGGTCTTATATTTCTTGGAAAGCTTTGTGTTTTAGTGAAACTTGATGTTGTAGGGTAGTGTTCTGCAGTAGCACTGGACATTTTAAACAGAGATGTTTTAAACAGAGATGTCTTCCTAGACGTTTAGAAAATACTCTAAAATGGTCAAGAGAAGAAAGGTGAAAAAAATCCCCATATCTGTTGTAGATGGTTTTATACATTTTCAAATAGGTTTGTCACCCTATATACAGGAACAAGCTCTTTTTTTACTCTGCAACTTGTTACATTTTGCTGAACAGGTAAGATTTAACTGCTAAATATTCAGTGTCTTTTGGGGATTCAGTTTTGTCAAGTTTTCATGAAAAAAAGGTTTTGCTGGGATCTGAATACACTCAGGAAGCCAGTCTCAAAGCTAAGGACATACTTCCACTGAGGGAAATAAGGAGTCTTTTGTCTTTTATTGTATGCTTGTGTTGATTTTGAGTAATTGTCAGAAAGACATTACATGATACAGAGTTCCTACTGTGTTTCTACAAACCTATTTTAGTGTTCCAGCCATAGGATATTGGTCATGGTTTGATACACATGATCACCTGGGGCGTGCTTTAGAGGCAAACATGGCAATGCTGGGTTAATGATTGTACTTGGTGATCTTAGAGGTCTTTTCCAAACTTTAACAATTCCACGATTCTATAGAAGTATTTGTGGTAACTTAAATTTAGTTAACTTGAGCCTTTTACTAAAACAGGTCTCATTTACATACAAGTAGGCAATGTGGATTACATAATAAATATTAATTAATAACTGTTTTCCTTTGTAAGACTTTGTATTTTTCTTGATCTTAATTTGGTTTTATAGACATGGATTTCAATAAGTAAATCAATAATGACAGCTTTTTTATCTGCAAAAATGATGCTTTTTTGATTTCCACTTAGTTTCAATTAATAGGTCAAAGTCTAACAATAATAAATAACATGCAGCACTTTCTAAGGGGATAAAACTTTGGGTTTGTTTAAGAAAGGTATCAAGGGACAAACTGAGGCCTTTGATATGTTCATTGAGCTGGTAAAACGAAAGAATGCTTATTTTGTGAGTACTGCAGATGTTGGATTAGTTCCCATGTAGTTTTTCACTGGATCATACAATGGTTGTGTTCGTGATGTGTGTTGGGTAATTCAAAGGTAATGAAACAATGGTCTTGCGCAACTGGGAATCATGAGACATTTATGCAGATACCAGGGAAGAGCTGTGGGGAAGGAAAAGTCTGTGTATACCATTGTAGTCACCCAGCACTTCAAATGAAATAATAAACCCAGCACTTTACAAAGAACTTATTATAGAATTTTACTGGTCCATTGTTTTGGAATGTCTAAGAACTATTCCCTTGTTTATTTTGGAGAGTATATTCAAGGAAAACAGAGTTGTACTGATATGTTTAGAAGGTATTCTAAGCCAGTATCAACTGGCAACAGCTGAGATGTACTGTGATTCATAAAGATATATAGTTCTGCAGTCATTAACAGAGGTGAGTGTGCCAGGGACTTAGTGACAGGTTTATGGTGATGCCAGAGGAACAACAGAAATTAAAAAATGCGATGGTTTAGAATGTATTTTATGATTATATTAGGCACTCTTTAAATTGATTTACTGGTTTTGAAGATTTTTTTCAAAGACCACGTGGCACTTGTGTTTAAATGTATAAACCATATGAAGAGTTTTTCAGGAGTCAGAACCTTTTTGTCTAATAGTGATATTCTATTGAGATTCTGTATGTCAAAGAATACAAACAAATGCAGCTTTAGTAGGTAATACATGTTTCGTTGGTGCATATAAGCCAAAGAAAATCTTATCTTTCTTTTACACAAAAATTGGCAGGTACTTTTTCATTTTCAAGAAACAGTTAAGAATTTGCATTGCAGTTCTACCTGATTTTTGTTTGGGGGGGATATCTACTGTGATGTGACATCCAAACGAAAGAGTGTGATTAAAAAAAAAGGAACTCTATTGTGAAATAAGAAAAACTATATTATTTCCTCATATAGTTCAAATACATCTTTTAACAGTTTCTCACTGATGATGGTGTGCCCCCTTTGGTTTTCTATGTGTAATGCTTTGAAACACTTGCCATTAGGAGCTTTAACTTTTAGAAAACTTTGAAGAAAGTAATGGATGGTATCCTTAAAGCTTTTTAGCAATAGTAGCTGGAGATAATATGAACAAGATTCATGTGTTTAGTCTTCCTCAGCATAGGCACCTACATCTGACCAGTTGTCTAGACATCTTCTGGTGTCAGTCAATAGATGGGAATTTCTAATTAATTCCTAAATGTCCGAGACACATCAAATATAAAGACTTTTTTGGCTTTTGAGTGCTAAAAATCTAGAGTTAAAGTTCAAATTTTGTACAAATCTAAGTTGATGCCACCCTAGATGATTGTTGCCCTACACTAATACATTATATTTTGCTACCTAGAGACCTTGAAATATAAGAACATTCTTAGAAATACACACCCTTGTTAGGGATTTTGAGCTTGTTATGTTTAAGGTTTGATTTTCTTCTTTAATCTTCTTGTACGTTGAATGGGTTGAACTCTTCTAAGTTCCAGTGACACTGACTCAGTTGCATCAGTTTTAATGCTGTTAAAAATACCTGGTAATTTTAACAGTACCTTTGAGCTTGTAAATCTTTTCTTACCTTGCAGTGACTTTCCTCATACCCGTAATTCCCTTTCTTCCGTAACCAGATAAGAAAAAAACACAGCTGGCTTGTCTAATAATTGGCCAGATTTACATTCTTCTGTAGCTGATTATAAGCTGATAGAAATCTATGGATCTGTTATATTTTCTTATGTTCTGTGAATGATTTAAAAATTAAATACACTTCAGTCTCTTTGTAACAAGATCCCCAAACACTTCTCATATCAGCTAGCAGCACCAATTTTTTCATGATGCAAACCATACTCATACTGCTCTCCTATGGAGGAATCCTTTGTTCTTCCTGGAACAGAACTTACTTGACTGAAATTTTTAGTTCTTTTACAAGGATAAGCTTCTCAGTCCCACATATATTGCTTACAGATTTGCAGGATTTCCCAAGAACTCTGCACCAGCTTTCAAGATTGGCCTGGCACAAGAGAAAGAAACAGATGTCCTATTTGGCTTTCCCTAGAAGGTGGAGTATTATGTCCTTGGAAGTAGAATTTCACTCAGAAAAATGTCTAGAGCAGTGCTGGTCTAAATTATTTTAATTATTGGCATATACCAAACTTGCAGAATTAATCTCTCCATATTGTGGCATTGCTAAGCTTTAAGTGCATGTAATAAAGTGTATGAGTCTGCTATTACTTGCTTCATTGGAATAGCTGTATTTTTCAGAGCAGCAAGTAAATAAACAAAGTGCAGGAGGTTTTACTTCTGAATATTTAACTTAAAGACTGTCCTTAGAGGAATTATACAATCCATAAGAAACCAAGACTCCAGAGGGGTTACCATGAAGCATTTCATTAAGGAACATAAGGGTTTAAAGCTGGAGAGAAGGAATACCATCAGTGACAATGTTACTCTCTTATCAGAGACATCTAAAATAACTGCCTGGGACTCCATTCCAAGTATGGGCATTGGTGCTTATCCTGCAGAAAATGCTTCATTTTTAATACCTTAGTGATCTCATAAAGCTCAAAGTTAAATTCATTATTTTTTTCACATACCTAAAGTCAACATATAAACATGTTAATATATTTATGGAAATATGTTCATCCTAGGTGTGTTTGCAACACCAAGATTCCTTGACAGTGTACCTTCAATGACTTAAGTGATTCCAGAGGCATTCATTAAAATCTCATTTTTATTTATAGTCACCTTTAAAAGACATTATCCATAAATGATTAATATCTTTTCCCCAAATAAAATATAAATAAAATATAAATAAAATATAAATAAAATATATAATACTAGCTTTGAAGATGTAACGGGATTTAAGCAAAGCTGGTGGTATTCACTTTATTGAAGTAATCATTTGATAAAACTTCTGACTTATTTGTTAGTAAGCTTATCTCTGCTTCATAAATGGAAAACAAAAGTTTAAGGACACAGTACAATTTGACCTCAAGTCAATTGTACTTGACTTAACTTCAGTTTTAATTTATTGGATTCCACAGAGTTCCAGTGCTGCGAAGTTCTCTGAGAAGTCAAAAATCAGGCACTGTGACTGTAAGGACTTTCTATTGAAGCAAAAGATTCTGTAACAAAAGCACTTCCAGTTAGTGACCTGAAATGTATAATTCTCACATGGGAAGAGAATGTAGTCAACACTGGAGGTGATTCTAAGGGGCTCATCATGAGCCCTTGCATGAACAGTCACTCGGAGGACAACACCTCACAGAATGAGATGTGGCAGTTCATCTCAGAGAGAGGTTCAGTGTGTGTTAGGTGTCTGCATGTAATAAACAACACATTGGGCTTATATTAAAATAAGAAGCTGTAGAGTTGCAAGTTTCCTAAGACTTACTTGGTAATGAAATATAATATACCAAATAACCTTGAAAGAAATGTCTGTAATTATTTTGAGCTAAGAGGAAGAATTAGTTCATGGTAGTGCCACACAATTATATTTCATATTTGTTTATTTATATGGAAGAACACATTAGAGATATTTCAGAGTGAGTTTTTTGAAGAGTTTTAATTTAACTGAAAATTCTGAGGCTTGAAATTTTTATTTCAGCTTGGAATAAAATTGATATTAAAACATAAAAAATTAGTCCATGCAATGCTTGTTTTAATTTTCTGTATTGATCCTTAAAAATCAAGTAGCATGCCACATAATATATGTGGGAGTGGTTCTCTTGTCTTTTACACAGCACCATAGTTTTTACCTGTGGAAAGAGTGTGCAAGGTTACATTTGCCATTGTGATTTAGAAGCTCTTCATATTTACTTACTCAAATGTAAACAGTAAGCTGAGTGCAGAGCACTTGAGCCTATGCTCAGAGAACCAGTGCTGAAGTGGCAAATGGGGTTAAGGCAAGAACAAATTTGTATTATGGAATTTCTTCCAGATTATTTCACCTGATGTTGTAAAAAAACCACCTGACAAGGTGTTCAGATATACACATTGCCTAGATCAGTCAAAGTTCTGACCAAATGCTTTCCAGAAAGATGTATTAAAACTTACTGAAGAAACATAGTTCCTCTTGTAAGAAAGAAATATTACTTTCCTGAGTAAACCTCAGTAATATTCTCCTCACAAGCATCCATGGTAAATCTTTGCAGAATAGGTATATTTCATTGGATTATTTTAATATGTACTTGCTGAAGAATGTCAACATAATTCTTTAGTTGAAAGGTGGCTCCAGGAATCCATGATGCTTAGGCAGTATCTGTAATACAAATAATGAAAAGCCTGTATTTTAATGGGCACTAATTTGTTTTGAATTGATGATGAATTACAGTCATTAGAAGGGAGCTGCTTCACGCTACTAGATGGAGAATAAGGTTTCTGCCAGTGGCAGGTTGTTTTATTTCTTCAGAGCAGGTAAAAAAACCCCTCCTTGTTCAAAAGGCACACAAATGCTATCCTCAAGTGCAAGAAGGTGGGCCTAGGTCACCATGCCCCTTCTTGTTGTTTATTGAGGCAGAGCTCAAATACTCCTTGCAGACTCAATCTAGACTTTCCCACCTGCACACTTTCAGAAAATCTTGTCTATGGAGGTGCATCCTCTGCTGCTAGAAGGGAAAGGAGTGTGCAGAGAATGTTAGGAATGTTGTTTCCTCTCTAGTCTGGCCAAAATGCGAATGCCATAACAGCCTTTGTCCAATTCCCTCATAATATATTTCTTTTCCACTGTCCAAGTCCTAGGCTTTTTCTACTAATTTTTCATTACTCTTTCACTCCTAACTCGGTCATAATTTATACTAATTTTGATTGAGTCCACAAAATAAATGGCATGTGACTCTACGCAGAGAACAATTTAAAAATTTGAAAGAGCATCAAATAAAGCTTTTTCTAAAGTAGATGGAATTCTAGAAGTGACAGGTTGATGGTAAATTCAGCTCTGATGAGAAAACATATGTGAGGTGGGTATGGGAATATGCAAAGATAAACTGACATCTACTCAGATATAAAGATTTAAAATATGTATCTGATTTCTCCAATTTCATTGGATAGAGTTATTCTGAGACGTATTTGGCTGTAAAAGGCTATAGATATGCAAAGAAAATAGAATGAGGAAAGAAGACATTAGAAACCACTAAAATTATTGATTATTCAGCAAATATTTTACTGAATATTATTTTTAGAAAGCAGTTAAATATGGGTTATCTCAAATTTAAGCAAATTAGAAATCATAAGCTCGTAGAATGGTTGGGTTGGGACTCTTGTGTATTGACTGAGTTGTCCTCAAAGTTTCCATTTCTTTTAGGGTGTAATAGAGGCTCCTAATTTGAGCACAGTTGCAGTGAAGATGCATTGAAAAATGAAAAAGATCACATAAATCTTGTTACTCTTTTTGATCAAGAGTTATTTTGATAACTCTTGGCTGTTCATTATTCTAATTTTGATTTTTTTTTCTTTATGTTTCTAGGCATTTAACAGTTTATATTGCTTTTAGTCATTTTGACCAGGAAGATGAATAGTCCGTGGGTTTTTTTTTTACTTTACATATAATTTTATAATTTAATAGATTTTTCTGAATATTATTTTTGTGATTTTATACATCTTGTTATATATGTTTTATATATATTGTTATTTTAAATAACAATTATACATGTTATTTTTTTCATTTGGCTGAAAACAGGGAAGAAACCAAAGCAAATGAAGCTCCACAAAGAGTCTTAGTTTTAATTGGCAAATGAATGTATTTTGAAAAATAGTGGGAATAATGTTAATTCTGTTTCTAGTATGATCCCATTAATACACTACCACTGTCTGCACTTACACTCTATATAGTTGCCAAAAACTAATGAGAATGCTTAGTTCCCATTTTATGTATCTTTAAAACACAGATAAATTCCCTTCCCCCTTTCTGTTTCTTTCGTCCTTTCTCTTCCCCTTACTCTTCCCTTTTCCCTGTCCCCATTCCCTCAGTACATTAGGAACTACATATTATTAAATATTCATTATATTACTAAATATAATATTTTACTATACTATCAAATTATTTAGAAATTATCTAGTTTATAGTTTGTAAAGGAGTTTGAGAAATTGACACACTTAGGCCTCTAAATGTTAGCACTGAAAGACACCATATGCATTTTACTGGATATTAGTTTAAAAAAAGAGTAATTAAAATGAGAAAATAATGATTTAGGCTTTTTTTTCTCTAAAATAGAGTTTAAGTTTGATGATACTAATGGGTTCAGTGCATTTGGAAATAATCTTACAATGTTATTGACAGTGACCTAAATATGATGACTTCTCTGGACACTGCCAAGTTATAAATATATATACATTGAGATTTATACTTCTCATCACATTTATTCTAAGTATGCAGATGAGATTTAATGGTCCACTCATGATCCATAATTCACAGTAAGTGGTCCACAGAAACATCATAGGTAATAGATTCAGTATTTTCAATTTGAAGTTTAATTATAGAGTGCAAAACTGAGACCAGAAAGGAATATGGTAAAGGAGCAACTGAGAAGAAGCGTCTTGTGATTTCTCTGAAATTACATATTATTGTAACAGCATATAAGGCATCATTTCCAAAGTTGAGTTTGTTATAATGTTATTCTGGAAGAAAACAAACTGTAGGATGAGGTGCAGGATAGCAATGGGATATTGTATGAACTTTAATATGATGGGCAATTTGTAGAAGACAGAGAAATCCAACCCAATATTAATCTGAACTGAACTTGGCTGAATTTTTCAGTGTGAATGCATTATCTGAAAACTGTGCTGGTTTATGTTGGAGAATATACCCTACATTCCTAAGAACTACTCAATAGCCTGGGCTATTGTATTTGTTATGAATTTTTGCTCTCTAAAATTCTGCTGGGCAGAATTGACAACATATTATTCTGCTTCCGGGAAAAGTAGCCAGGGATTTTTAAGTAGGGTATAAAAATAATGAATGATAATAGGGAATAATAAATAGAAGGTGGTGAGTAATGAACATTTACAAATATTGGGTTCACATGTGCATACACACAGATTTTTAGAAAAGCCAGCCCTTCCTCAAAGAGGAAGGAAGAAAGAAAAAAAGGAAAACCTTTGTAACTGTTCAATAACATGGTTTAGAAAAAATGTCTATGAAGAATTAAAATATTTGCATGAACTCTTTAGTTTGGTTATTTTGTTTTTTTGTTTTGTTTTGGGTTTTGACTCTTTCTTAGTTCCCAACAGTTATCTCTTAGATCAACTACATATCTGTTATTTTCAAGTTGCTGTAATTATAATCTTTACAGTGGTATAATGTAACCTCTACAGTTTTATGATCTGCAGAAAATCACCCCCTCGCCCTTTGTAACAGCAGAATATACAAAACTTGTTTGGCAATCTGGTTACAGGTAGCAAGCTGTAAAGACAAGTTTAATAGCTAAAAATTGTAACCTGATTTGGAAAGGCACAAAGTACTAAACACTAAGTCTTCAATTAGAATTTTTTGTGTTCTTTGAAAGTGAAAGAGTGAGTTCAGACGGTTTCAGGTGAAAAATACTTATAAATGGGATAAGTACCTTCTATTATCCCTGGAAAAAACAAGCCATTATTATCACTGAGTACATCAATCAGATGAGGGAAAGCACTGGGGTTTTTTGTTTTGTGTTTGTGCGAGTATGTAGTCTCCATGTCTGGACATAGCAGTTTTTAAATAAGATTATTTTTGAGACAGAAAAACTATTAAATAGAAATACTGGTTAGCTATAAATAAACTTCTAGTTTCTGATTAGTACTAATTTCCCTTTGTTCCCTCAAAGTCGACCTATTAGGATTTCTTCTAAATATTCAGAAATGGGATATTTCAGTTCATGTCCTCAAACACAGATGTTGAACTTAGCCTTTCATTTCAGCCATCTACAGAGACAGAAGGATAAAGACAGAAGGATAACACTCCAAAGATGTTACCTCTAAAAAAAAAAAAGACAAACCCATTTTCATGAGAACATTTGAGTCATGCCTCGTGAAATACCTTAGAGTTATGCCTCATGAAATTCCAAATGAATCCCTGAAAGAAATGGAAATTTAATTTATTATTACCTTGTATAGTGTATACTGGTATAGATAATTACATTTACTAATATTTATATATTAGTATTATTATCTTGACTGTATTTCCAGGGTAGCTTTTAATGGCACAGGTTCACTTTGCATTTAACAGTAATATAATTTAAGTGAAATCCCCAACACATTTTTTGAGTCAGAAAAGTTGTTTTAAATTTAGATTCATGCAAGCCTATGACATCCTGAGGACTTAATTGCCATTAAATACTGAGCTTTAAAATTCATTGTCTTTTCTTCTGCAGAAAACTTTCATTAATTTTTCCCAGTACGTCATTATTTGCCACTGAATTTTCTATTGTTCACACTGATACACTACATGCTCAAGTTACAAGCTGGTAGCTTTGGTTTTCTGTGAAGACATGACCATTTTTCTGAGAAGATTATTTGCAGTGCACATATGATGCACTGGTGCTATTTCCCTTTTACAGAGGCATGCAGACCGTTGTTGGAAAAATATGTGCTTGGTGTTACAGGGTCTCTGTTTAAATACAACTCTCTTATAGGCACTTGTGTTCCATCTCATCATTAGCTTGTCCCCTCCTTTCTTCTTTATTGTTTCTTATGTTTTTCTAAGTCGAAAGACTAGTTTTTGAAAATATCTATGTGTGAGCTTCACTCTACTCGGTGATACTGAAGGTAACAGGAAACCAAATAAAAGGAAAGTTTTAAAAAATGCTGAAATATTTTTCTGCATCTTATTTTTTTTTCATAATAAAGATGTCAATGTGAAATTTGGGCAGTTAATTTTGGGCCAGAGCTTTTTTACTCAGTGACCATATATGTTTCTGAAATCTTCTGAGTGTTCAGTAGCTCATTGAATTATACTCATTTCCTATTAAATATGATAAAGTTTCATATTGCTCATTTCAAAAGAAATGTCATAATGTATCTTAAAGCCTGCTGCATTGTGATCAAGTTTTTTTGCCTTTCATAAAAAAAATTCTGCAGCAGAGCATGCAAAACATAATTAATATAAAGCATTGATACGTATCCATGTAAATAATAATCAGCATGGCTACTCCTTGATTAAAAACTGGGCATTTTTCCAACTTTTTAAAATTCATAGATATAGAGCAATTTACTAACTTGAAGACATTTTCTAAATTACATGGTGCATAACTCCATACACATTTGTGCCCTAACAAACAAGAAAAAAAACCCTGCAAGCCAAACAAGAGCTTTAATCAAAATATGTAAAGCCCTTGATTCATGTCTCTGATGTATCACTAGAAAAACACAAAATACCAAAGCAGATCAAGGATCTGGGATTCCTCCATGAAAAGCAATATATTTAGATGAAGTACCAGCACCACTGATCACTTATTTTGTTTCTCCTGAACATTTCAGGAAAAGGCAGCTTATATTTGCAGTCAGACATACATGTTTCTGACTTGAGCACTTTACTTTGAACTTGCAGGTGTAACCTTCTTGGGAGGAAGAAGAGGAAGCAGCCAGAGTTGAGCACTCTTCCATCAGTCAGGTTCCTGTGTGTTACCACACACAGAATTACTGCATTCCTTATAAAGCTCTTAAGGAATAGATGAAGGTCAAATTAATGTTCATGAGAGATCAAAAGATAAAAAAGCTTGATAGAATACAAGGCTCCTTCAGGAGCCAATGAGAATGTGAGCATTCAGAGTAATGACACTGAGGAAATGTAGTAAAGAGCAGGGGAAGTGGAGAGCAAAGTGTGATGGATGGATTGACACTGACTGTGTCCTCCTTGGAAGCTTGAGCTTTTAGCTGCTGAGCTCTCCTAACTCATAGTCTAACAACCCTAACTCGATGTTACACATTTCTGTTTGGTGGTATTTACTGCACATGAATTTTTTTCTCATTGCTTTCTGTCAAGGTTACTGTGTTATCTAGGTTTATGGAATCAGTGCAGCCAGTTGTAAATGTTATATATATGGAAAAAAAAATGCTGCCACAGAGGAGCTACAGAGAAAACTTTCCAATGATTCTTGAACTAATTTACTTCATTGCTGTTATGCAAACACATAGGATATATCAGAAATGCAGGTTACCATTCCCAGAAACATGATAAAGTATAAAAATATAAAAAAAATACAAAAATAGTTGCATGACTTTTTAATATTTTTAGTTCTTTTTCTGTCTAAAGCCTGTCCCCAAGTACTAAAAGAATTTAGCCAAGGGTTTTTGAAGGGGAGAGAAGACTGTCATAATATTTTGACTTAGTCCTGCTTGGAAAAAAAAGCATATTTGGAAGTATTTTCCAAGTTAATAAGCAGGTTTCAAGCATTTTGAGTTGCTTTTCCTCTGAATACCAAGGACAGGATTCCATTAGCAGTACTAAGTACTTGCTTAAAGCCTTTGTGATTAAATGAGGTTTTTTTAGTGGACTTCATATTTTGTAAAAAAAAAACAAAAAACCCAAAAAAACAACAAACAAAAAACAAGGAAAGAAAAATTTGGACTGATCTTAGCAAATAGTTTATACTAATATTAATTCTTGGAGCTCCTTGGACTTTTCCAGCCTTGTAGGAAACCGAAATAAAAGATAAACCTTGACTGGGAAGACAGCTGCATTGACTCTGCAGAGCAGATGGCTGAAAATGTGTTTAAACCACTTGACAGGATACAAAATCTACAATGTAGCATTAGTGCAATTTGAAATATTACGGCATTTATTTTCAACTTCTTTCAGCAATTTACTTCGTTTAAATACATGTCATATTGTTCAGA
The DNA here is from genome assembly GCA_017589585.1 of Phylloscopus whistleri. Classification (NCBI taxonomy): domain Eukaryota; kingdom Metazoa; phylum Chordata; class Aves; order Passeriformes; family Phylloscopidae; genus Phylloscopus; species Phylloscopus whistleri. The sequence goes on along the minus strand of JADMLD010000759.1, from coordinate 9,357,101 downwards.
CTGAGTCATTTCATGTTGCTCTGGGTCGATGACACTATGAACACTGTAATGACATTGTCAATATATGTTTAAAAAATTGCCTTTTTGTCAGGAAAGTTTATCTCTATTTCCACAGTAAAATTAATGTAGGTAGCAAAATAAAGAGCATAAATGCACTGGCACTATGCAAAACAAATGACAGAGTGATCTCTAATTATATCACTGTCTTACAGCAGTGAGAAATCAAGCTAGGACTAATGGAACTGCTCCTCCTGGAAGCTTTGCTAAGGCACACGGAGAATAGGGAGGTGATTCAGGACAGCCAGCACAGCTGCACGAAAGGCAGGTCCTGCCTGACCAACCTATTGGCCTTCTGTGATGGAGTGACTTCATCAGTGGACAGGGGAAGGTTTATAGTTGTCACATCTCTGGATTTCTGTAAATCCTTTGACCCGATTCCCCACATCCTTGTCTCTAAATTGGAGAGCAGTGGACTTGGTGAGTGAACTCTTAGCTGGATAAGGAAGTGCTTGGACAGCCACATCCAGAGGGCAGTGGTCAATGGCTCAGAGTCCTGATGGACATCTGTGACACATGCTGTCTCTCAAGGGTCTGCACTGGGACCTTATTTATTAATATAATAAATTATAATACTTAATATCTTCATTAATGACAGGGATGAAGGGATTGAGTGCACCCTCAGCACATTTGCAGGTGACACCGAGCTGAGTGGTGCAGTTGACACACCTGAAGGATGGGATGCCATCCAGAGAGACCTGGACAAGCTTGAGGATTGGGTCTGAGGGAATCTCATGAGGTTTAACAAGGCCAAGTGCAAGGTGCTGCACCTGGATGGGGGCAAACCCTGGTATCAACCCAGGCTGGGCGTGAGCAGATGGAGAGCAGCCCTGCTGAGAAGGACTCGGGGGTGCTGGTGGAGGAGAGGCTGAATGTGACCCAGCCATGTGTGCCTGGAGCACAGAGAGCTGGTCAAGGGAGGGGATTCTGTCCCTCTGCTCTGCTCTGGTGACACCCCAGCTGCAGTGCTGCATCCAGCTCTGGGGTCCCCAGCACAGAAAGGACATGGACATGTTGGACTGAGTCCAGAGGAGCCACCAAGGTGATCAGAGAGTTGAAGCAACTCTCCTATGAGGAAAGATTGAGAGAATTGGGATTGTTCAGCCTGGAAAAGAGAGGGCTGTGGGGTAACCTAACTGTGGCCTTCCAGTACCTGAAGGAAGCCTGCAAGCAGGATGGCGAGAGACTTTTTGCAACTGACCTTAAAGGGTTTGAAACTAGATGACCTTTAAAGTTCCTTCCAACCCACGCCATTCTATGACTGATGTTTTAATATGATACAGTTCCAAGCCCCCTGCCATGGACAGGACACCTGCCAGCAGACCAGATTGTTCAGAGCCACGTCCAACCTGGGCTAGGACACTCACAGGGATGGGGATGCCACAGCTTCTCTGGGCAACCCCTTCCAGCACCTCACCAGCCTCACAGGGAAGATTCTCTTCATCACAATTAATCTAAATGTACTCTCAGCACCCACTTCTCTGTGGACAAATGCAAGTAAATGCTCTTTTTAGCCATTGAAACAGATCATAGGTGTCACAGTATTATAGACTTTGCATGAAACATCATAAACAGCTCCAAAATGCATGATGCTGTCTCTGCTCACACAGCTGAAATGACTTTTGCCACTTTTCCCTGGGCACAGTGACAAACAATGTGAAAAGTGGCTATTTTTTCTTATAAAGCACAGCCCTTCCTGAAACTGTTTTTCAGTGGCACTGGTTACAGTTGCTGTCTTACACCTTCTCACAGCCTGGTCCTTTGCCTGAAACAGAAAGATATAAAACAAAAATACAGCTGTGAGAGTGTTAGTGTATTACGATAATGGTCTTAAATTTGCTTTAGGGAGTATATAATCTTTTGTGGCTGATGGTTTGTGGGTGTTAAGGGAGAGACCAGAGTAAATATTCTTGTGGGTCTGCTGACTTAACATCTGTTATGCAGTTACTTCAGGCTTTGGGAAAGTAGATCCAGCAGTCCTTTAGTGCATTAACATACATTAATGTATAGCAAGGTTTTGGCAGTGTAATAGTATTTAAACCGCTTAATCTTCCTTCATCTAAAAAGAAAGAATACACAAGGAATATAGACCTATGCTGGCACGTGAGCATTGCTTAAATAACTGTAGAAGGGTATTAAATGTGACATGAAATCTGTACAAGGCTATAAAACATATGATGGCAGGCAAACAGCTGGAATTTATGTAGAATCATCTATGTTAAGGTATGAATATGCATTGTTTTATGAGACTTCATAACCAAGTGTATGCACAGATGTCAGAATAAAATGTTTAACCTACCTATCACATTGGAAGAGTTCCTAGATAATTTAGGGAGCTTAAACTAATTTATGGCTTGTATAACAATTAATATTTCCCACATGCACAAATTTTAAATCAAAATACTGGAATATACAGAAAGAAAACCTCAAATTAAGTGGAGCTGTGGTGGTAAGTACACATCATTAACTTAAAGAAAACATCCCAAAGAGAGTATTATGTTTAAATGATTTTTAAATTCATCATACATTCCAGATTTACGTCATTTGAAAGTATAGAGTCAGACTCAGACAACCTACTTAAATTAATGCATGCATATTTGAGCTCAGCTATTAGGTCTTGTAGGTGAAGCTAACATTATGTGCTTTGATTGGGAAAGCTGTAACTTAAAGTCCCTGCCCAACTGCCACAGTGAAGATCTGCAGAGATGCAGTTTTCCTGTTCCTGGTAAGGAAATGTCTGTTAACAAATACTAAACAAATGTTTCATTTTCAATTTTGCAAATACTTCCAGCTCATCACAGGAAGAAGAACTGGGAAATTATTAAAAAAAATTAAAATAGTTGTTTTGATATGTCTTAAGTGAATATTCTTACTGTGTTTAGCAATAACAACAATTAGATCTTTTATACTTGCCTTAGATTTATTTATTTTCAGACTTATAAACATCTTTTGATACTGGGATGAAACTTTTTGGTTTGAGTTAAAAAGAGATTTCCAGTTAAAAGATGTCTTTTTTTTTTTACTCAGAGAAATTATTTCTATTTACATAATTGCAAAAGGGCTTGCTTTCTAACTCAGACATGAGCCCAACCACTGATTTTCCAAACATAGTTCTATAAACAAAAGAACATGTTCTTCCATGTTTCCCGTGCTTACTTCATATGGTCTCAAAGGGGAAAGCCTTGCTTGTCACAGTTCTGCTTAGTGGTTCCCCTCAACTGAAAATAAAGAAATGTTAGTTATGTCATCATATACGCTGTCAATTAAATGTTTTAGTCCTTCATAAGTGTTCTAAAGTCTTTTAATAAATCCCTGGGCTGTTGGCTATTTGGGTGTCCATTCCATGCTGTAGATGTTTAAGTCTGTTGGCTTCAATATACGGTTATAATTAGGACTCCTTGGGACTCGAGCTGTTTAATGAATACTCAAATGAAGATACAAACATCACTCAAATCTTTGCTTTCCAGTCAAGTTAATTTCAAGTTGATCTCTGTATTCATGACCTATTAGAAAAGACAGGCGGGCACAGGGCAGCTCTGTTGTAGAAGTTTATTTCCGTAAGTGAGGGAAAATTTGATCATTTGGCGTATTCTTAAGACTTCTGTTGTGTACATGCAAATAGTAATTAACACTTGCGGTCTATCAGTAATAATACTCTAATACATTTAAGGTAATTCAAAGAGTGGAGTCTAAAATACAACTTTGCCTGTGAAAGCACACTTTTAAATTCCTTTGGATTTGGCTTTTCACTGCACAAAGTTTCTGGCATTTATTTCTTTAGATATTTGTAAAAACAGAGACTTAAAACTGTTAACAGTATAGTGAATAACTTGCAGTGATCTCAGATGCAAATCAAGGCATTCCACTTTGTGCTAGGTGCCTGCTCTATCTTAAGTTTGAAATGCATTGCTTTTTATGATGTTGGGTTTTTTGGGTTCTTTGCTTTTCTTTTTTTAAATTTTTGTATTGGATAATTTTCATTATTGCAAAAGCAAGACTATTTGTAGTGGTTGGGCAATCAGTGCAATCAGATGCTATGCAGGTTTACCTAAAGAGCTTTGACAACCTCTTAATTTTGATATGTAGCACACCATCTATTCTCGCCATGCTTGTTCAAAAACATATAATGTATGTCATGCTAAATTGCACACTAGCTGTTTGGTTAGTATGGATGTAATTATACCATAAACTGAATTGCAGTTGAAACTGAAAAATGGACCTATAGAAATATTTTAAAAGTTCATAGGTTTTTTATGCTAAACATCATTTTAGATTTTCCCAGACAGCCTATAGTCATCCTACTGCCCATTAACGCTCCCCTCTTGACTGAGGTAAGAGAAAGCAAGCCTCAGTGGCCAGAGATTTATGTTCTGATGTGACAATACTTTTAAGCTCATGTGTAGTTCTAAGTAGGGGTGCAGGACATGCTGCAGTATTAAGTAATTTTAGTCTTGCCTGGAGGTTCCTCCTGCTCTGTGGAGTTTTGATACCTGTCTCTACTTGAAATTCTTCAGCACTAGCACTTCCAAAACTTCCATTGACCAATCTTGGTATTGATTGTTCGTGAACTGTAACAATCCTTCTTCCTTGTCTGATGTCTTTAATCTTTTTATCTCTCTCCATAACTAATCAATATTTATATTGTCATGGAGGCAGTATATCCACATCCAGTCTTGTGTCTGCAAACTCATAAGAGTGTTTGTAAGACAGATTGGTATAGAAGCAGTTTAACGTTTTCCAGGATGGAAGAGGAAGGCATTCCAACATGTGGTAAATACAAAGATAGAGTCACCTGTTACCTGAAATTGCATTTTCTTTCTACCAACAGGTCCCATAAGCAGCATTTTGGTGAATAAGTATGGTAGCCGGCCTGTGATGATAGCAGGGGGTATCCTGTGTTCTTTTGGAATGATTGCATCCTCTTTCTGCAATAGTGTCCTTGAACTGTATATATGTATCGGTGTGGTTGGAGGTAAGAGTCCTGTTTGAAAGGTTATGTTATGTTATATCAAATTATTTCTGATATGGTTCTACAAATAAGCCTCGCTGAGTACAGATGCAATCCAAGAAGGTAGTAAAATCAGTTAATTTCAGCTACCTGAACTATGTAATCCTTTACATTAACTGGTATGATGTTAAATTATTTCTTAGGACAATTCAGAAACAACAGATGAATTTATTCAATAAATGCTGTATGTATGCACTTTTCCCCATTGCACTATAATTATGGTATAAAAATTGATTGGCTCATGACAGCACTTATTATAGTCATTTGTGTACAATTTCACATTCGTTGTTTTAGCTTTCAGTTGTTGCAAGCAGATAGGGTGGCAGAGGCTAGTCAAATTCTAGTAGAATTGTGAAAGCTTGTACTAGCTTTCTGTAGGTTTGTACATACATATACTCTCACAGAAAAGTATAAAAACTTTCAGTTGAATAATTTTCTGTTTAAAATCCCCAGGGTTTATCACCAAATAAAATTATTCATAATCATCTATCAAAAGCCTAGATATTGCCTAACAAAATGACTTAAAGTTATTCTAATGCCAGTAAATTAAAGAATCTCCTTATTAAAAGTTGTGGGGTTTTATTAAACTCCCTTCTCCTTATTCCTTATTTCGGAAGGAGAGGTGAAATATTGGCAGGTAATAAATGAATGAGATAATACCTGTGTATTCAGGCTCCTCTTCCTTTGCGTTGGGACTAAAGGAGTCCTTTTTTATTCAGTGATTAATCCTTAAAACTCTTATTTTTGACATGCTAAACTCGGTGCCTACTGAAAGAGTAAAGCCAGTCTGGGAATGGGCCTATCAAGGAAAAAAGCTTCTCTCCTGTACATCAAGCAAATGCACATTAGAGTTTATGGCTTAGATGTCTTAATACAGAGAGAAGGCCTAGAGGTTCAGCTTTGGGTTCGGTTTATACACTCATCTGATGTGGGTGGATGGTCTGCTCCCACATGTCCTTTACAACTCCTTAATAGTGACCTGAGGAAGGAAAGATGAATGTGCTGGGAAATAATTTGCCATTTTATGCTCGAGTTTTGCAGACCAGTTGGATCTTAATTATGGTTGGAAATAAGAAATTGGAGATTTATGTGTTTAAATAAACTCTACATTCATTGTAGCTGAGGTGACATTTAATAACTTTCGTTAAATGAGCCAAGAGAGAGCTGTATTATAGTTTAGCAAATATAAAAATGGTGAGTCAAGGCACTGATACCATCATTCTTCTGTATGTGTTTCCCCTGTCTCTATCATTGCTGAAACACAAAAAGGAGTTTTGGCTTCCAGTGCAGCGCTACTGGGGAGAATGGCCAAATGCCACCATGTCACAGTTTTGGTATGAACACTCCTAGGCAGCAATAAGGCTGTATTTCATTCTCTGATTCTAGTTGGTTTCTATATTGAGAATCACTGGATTGGATACTGCTCATTTTAAAAATAACTTGATAGAGGTGGGATGTATTTTTCACTGCATGACCTGCAATAATATTATCTTTTATGTGTTGTTTAGGTCTGGGTTTAGCATTCAACTTACAGCCTGCCTTGACCATGATTGGCAAGTATTTCTATAAGAAGCGTCCCATCGCTAATGGATTGGCAATGGCTGGAAGTCCAGTGTTTCTGAGCACATTGGCACCTCTCAATCAATTCCTCTTTAATGCCTTTGGCTGGAAAGGAAGCTTTCTTATTCTGGGAGGACTTCTTTTGAACTGCTGTGTGGCTGGGTCACTTATGAGACCTGTTGGACCGAAAAAAGCCCCTCCTGTGAAAAAAGATGTTGAAAAAGGCACAGGAGATTCTGCCTTGCACAAAAACAACAAGAAGTCTTGTTGGCAAACTATGAATAAGTACCTAGATCTGTCCCTCTTCAAACACAGAGGGTTTCTGATATATTTGTCAGGAAATGTCATAATGTTTATTGGTTTCTTTGCTCCAATAGTATTCTTGGCTCCTTATGCCAAGCACAAGGGAATCGATGAATATTCTGCTGCTTTTTTGCTCTCTATCTTAGCCTTTGTAGACATGTTTGCTAGGCCTTCCATGGGACTTGTAGCAAACTCCAGATTTATCCGGCCAAAGATTCAGTATTTTTTTAGTTTTGCTGTCTTGTACAATGGCGTCTGTCATATCTTGTGCCCTCTGGCAAAAAATTACACTGGCTTGGTGATATATGCTGTATTTTTTGGGTTTGCATTTGGAATGGTTAGCAGTGTTCTTTTTGAGACATTGATGGACCTTGTTGGAGCTGCCAGATTTTCCAGTGCAGTGGGACTTGTCACCATTGTGGAATGTTGCCCTGTGCTCATAGGCCCTCCTCTAGGAGGTAAGAATCTATTTCTTTCCATTTTTTTCAGACATTACAGCATAATCTTGCAATGTATCATTGAATTAATATAAACATTTTTGTCATTTAATGTTTTCACTGTGACTAGAAATGTACTGTAACAGACTGATAGTAAAAAATAACTGCATTGGCTACTTTTCTCCAACCTAGGGGCGACTTGAAGAGTGCTCACTTATGCTTACTTAAACAATCTTAATTTATATAAACAGAGAGAACTGGGATTTCCAGTGAGGAAAAAACTAACAGGAAAGTGTCAGAAGGAACACAGGTCTGCTCAGCATTTTAGGCAGGGTGCACACGAGGTGGGATTCCATCAGGGTGTTGTGGAGCATTGTGCCCTGGCGTGGTTTCACACCCCATCTCTGCTCACAGCCAAGCCTTTAGTCTGTTTCCATAGCCAGTAGAGATGTGGGCAAGGCAATTCAGAGGGTGAACTCACTGAAACATGTCAGTGTCGCCAACTTCTCTTTTCAAGTGTAAGGGGAGCTTAAAGGCCTAGGTGTATCACTTAGACTATATTCATAACACTTGGGCTTCCAGCAGCTAAAATGAAGAGTATTTTCAGAAAGTATTTTCTTAAAGTGTTTTCTGTTTGCTAGCTTTGTCAGTATTCAGTAATGCTGATAGTAAACATTATATTATTGAGATTTCTGATGACATAAGAGATTTAAAAAATAGCTGCCTTAATTTTATTGAGAAGTATTGGTGTGTATCTTGGTGTGTGTTGCAGTATAAGCCCAACAATATGAGAACATAAAGATAGTTAGATTGCCAGCTTTATCAACATATACTGGACCCACATTCTATACTGCCTCAGAAGTCAGCAAGATTATGTCTGCCTAAAAACATTTATATATACCAAAGTACTTCAGATTACTGTCAGTATTTCTATGAAAATAGCATTCTTGTGTGCAATTCTGAATATGCCAAAACAATTCCACTCACTTCAGTAAAATAATATTTGTATAAGTAAATTTTTAATACTTCTAAAGGCATTCCATATTTTTCTCATCATTTAACATACAAATCCACTTTGGCAAAGGTAGAAGAAAATATATCCTCACACAGACTCTTTCTATGCCACCTAGTGGGGGGTCTGAGCCTGTAATCACTGGAGTCCAGCCTTTTCAGTCAGGTTCTGAAATCAGTATCAACTCAAAAGATATTAAATCTAATATTTATGGAGCAGTAGCTAACACAGTTATTTATTTTTCAGTATATTAACTTTTCAGGAGTTTTGGAAAACAATTTTTTGTGCTATAACACTATGAATAATTGATTTAACTTGTTAAATAGAGGCAACAAAGGGGATGAACACATGGAAGAGCTAAGCTCCAATTTTGACTAGTTCTTATGTTTTAAAATAGCATGCTGAAGCACTGCTAAATCATAACTTTGTTTTGAAATATTTTTATAAGCCTGCTCATTGATAAAAATCAAAAAATTGCACTATTTACACTAATAGGTAAATTGTACACTTGCAGTGCTATTTGAGATTGTCCTAATACTAGGTTTGTGGAAAAAAAAAAAGTCTGGAAAAATTTCATGGCTTGTAAATGTGTATTAGGTGAATAGGCTGGCATTATATTTTCAACCCAGTAAAAGCATCTAAATACATGCTAAATTGAAGTGTGCAGGTTACCCTGTGAGTTTCAATTATAGTGTAGGAAAGTTCAGAGCTAAATACCTGGATACGTACAAATGTTAATTTGGGAGTTAGGAAAATTTGAGAAGGAATGTCTCATAAATTGGAAGAACTGTTATATTTTACTCTCCTTGTCATAAAGAAATTTAATCTCCGAGGTCTGAATGTAAGTTTTAGGTACAGGACTCAGAGTTTAAACTCAGCAGTAGAGCATGGCTGAAGGGACAAGCCTTTCTATCTCTTTCATCAGTCACAGGAAAGCAAACATGAAAAACAGGCAGCTGATGCACAGAGACAGCAGCCTAAAAAGGCACATACCTCTTCATCCTATTGTCTTTATGCAGCCTCAGTGAGTGTCAGACTGTCACTCCAAACAATAGGAAACACAATTAGAAAGTGAATAAAATAATAAGGCCATGAAAGAATGAAAATAAAAGAGCTGAAAAACTGTCTGCCAGTATTCATTAAGCTTTACTTATTTTGTTCTTCAATATTTTATTATTGTCAGTGTCTTCAATGGCAATTGCTATCTTGACTAATACAGGGATTTTTTAAGAGTTCCACTGTCTATATTAGAAAATTTTAACATGTTGAAAATGGGTTTCTGCTCCAACTTCAAAACCAAAAAATATATAGATATTTCTCCAAGGGAAAGATGTGGATTATATTTGGTATCCTAGCCTAAATACTCTTTTTCTCTCCTCTTATCTTTGTATTTCAGGCTGGTTAGTAGACGTTACTGGGGAATATCAGTACATGTATTTTGTCTGCGGAGTGATTGTGACTGTGGCCAGTATCTGGTTGTTCATTGGGAATGCCATCAACTACAGGCTTTTGGCAAAAGAAAAGAAGCTGGAAGATGAGAAGCAGAAAGCACAGAAGAACGCTGACCCAAAGGAAGCAGAACCATTAACAAACAATGAGAATGAAGATGCTTCCAGCAGAGGTGATAAAGCTCTTGAAGACCCATCAGAAAGAGAAACTAATATTTAATCTGAAATATCACTCAGAAGGCAACATTTAAGACTTCCATTAGGAATATGTCTTCAAGACACAGGCAGGTTTTGTGGTAATCATGATCAGTCGCAATATTGGATGAGAACAGATTTTTGCCCTATGGCACAACTCTAAACTAAATTACTATCTACAGCTTATTTGTTTCAGCGATATAAAATTATGGTTACAGAGGTGGTGACTCAATGCAAATGAGTCCATTAAATTTTGACTCTGGACAATCAAGAGTCAGATAAACCAGGCTATAAAGCCTTCCAATGACAAATGGTTTTGTTTCAGAAGTATATCTAATGCAAAGCATCTCCTACTCTGATTTGGGAAGATACTTGCATTCATCTTTACGATGTGGTTAAAGTCTATTGAAATAATCTGCCCAAACTCTCCTTACCATTAATAATAAAGAGAACATAAAGTCCAAGATTTCTTTCAAAAGAGACATAATACCTGACTGAAGCACACTGACACATTCTTCTCTTTTTTACACCTGCTAGATAAAAAATACGTCTGCATAAGCAATTATGGATATAAAAGTTAAGTGTAGGAGACAAATAATTGGTGAACACACCTCTAAAATACAATAAAAAGCTGATTTATAATATATTCCAGAAGTAGTTTCCTCCAGTGATAGCTGATTACATAGTACTTCAACATAAACATTTGAATTCAAAGTACATTCACACCTTGCTAATTCAAACTACTCTAAAATCTGCCTGTACATAAAAGGTTTAAACCCAAGATTTATATTTCTGACAAGAGTGGCCATCAGTTTGTTTGACTATGTATTCTGTGTAGCTGAAGGATCTGGATCAGACTGTGAAGCCATTTTCCTAAAGGGCCTAGATTCATAATCTGCTGATGTTAAAAGGATACTAACCCTTGGCTTTTGTGGCCTTAATGTTCATGACAATGACTTCAAAGTAGATGCTTGGCTTTATTGACAAGTCATTAGTTGTCTGGTGGTTTCCTGAGAGGAGATTTAAGATCTAACTTGAGATCTTTGCAGACAGGTAGCTTCATACCAGTTCCCACTTCCCTTTCCCAGGAATTTCGTGAAAAGCTACTTCTTTTACTTTGTAGTGCTACTTTGAGCAAAAATGCTGCAAGGCACCTTGACAATGCCAGTCTGGAAGCTTTGTGTTGACACTTCAGTTTTATGCAGGATGTTTAGTCTTGTGTCTACAATTTCACACAGACCGTTATATAAATTAAAATGTACAATCGTTCCTATTTCTTTAGACAAGAGAAAGCATAAATCTACAATTTTGCTTTACAGGTAGCATCTAGTATTGCATTTGAAAGTTAAAAGTGCAAGCTTTTGAAGGTAATATATGAAATTATTTCTGTTCTATTTCTAAGCAAGGAAAGGTGCTATTTATTTTGAAGGGATGCTTCTAAATGCCTCAAAAATTGTGAAAATTAAGGGTCTGATTCATAAAACATTTATGCACTGTTTATGCAGGATACACCTACACTCAATTCCAGGAAAAGAAAATTATTCATTTTAGTCCTCTTCTAAATCTCAAAAAGTTGGAAATATATTGGACAGAGAGCTAACTGTGATAAACACACTTTGAAGTGCCAATAACAAAATTTAAAAAATCAATAGTAAAATCTAGTAGATACGGGAGGGCTTTTAAGAAAGTTACTTCTTAATATTATTATGTTCAATATTATTTTAATTTTTTTTCTAAAAATGTTGATAGTGCTTGCTTCTGTTTTGCTGATTTATCATTTTATAAAGTTCCACAGGAGTGCTGAATTTTTTAATTTTCTCATCACTGCTTTGGGAGAAACATCATGAGTCTACTCTCACCATGGTACAGAATTTAATAGCTACTTTCAACCTAGTTATATTCAGGAAAACAAAAGTTCTCCAACAAATCCTGTAAATTTTTAGGAGCATCAGAAACAAAATATATGCATCTCGGAGTTTTGGGAGAAAATACATGTTGCATGTTCAGATTCGAACAATGTGCTGTGTAAAGGGGAATGATTCAGTCCCAGTAAAATTACAGTTCCTCTTCCAACCCCCAGCTTCAGAGAGGAAGTAAATGCATTGCACCTCCCTCTGAACCTTAGCCTTGCCAGCACCCCATGACATTAGAGCATTGCTCTTTTAGGCTGTACAAACACGCTGGGTGAATTCCAGGATCTGTGAAGGCCTTGTGTGCCCCTAGCCAGAAAGTGATGAGCTTCATGGGCACTAAGCTTCCATGCAGTGAGGATTATCAGTTATAAACACTGGATTGTGAAAGATGAACTGAAATTTTAGCTGAAGAGTAATCACCAGGAATATCACTCTGCTCTTGACAGCCCCTGATAGAAAGGTAGAGATTATTTGAAAAGAGATTAATACAGGAGCTGAACCAAAATGTCTGAGGTAAAATTGTTGGTGCTTATGATCTCTTTGCAAAAAAAGCATCATGATTAGGAATACAGGGTAGAAGACAAGTGTCAACTTTTGACTGAAGGCTATTTAAAGTTGCTGTTGAGTAAATAAAGGATTCAGAAAAATGATGATAAAAAAGTCTCTCAGGAAATATGCAGGCAACTTGCCTGTTCTATGCAGGATCTCAGAATACAAAACAACATGGCATAGGAAATAAGGGAAAAACAAAGTTCCTCGAGCCATAGACACACCTGACCACCAGTAGCAAAAATTATGTTACTATCTCAGAGGAAATAAACATTTCCATAAACACTCTACAGAGATGCTACTCTTTCATCTCTGTTCAATTATGTTAAAAGATAATAGGAGTGCAAGAGCTGCTTTACCACCACTCACCAATGTGCAGCTTTTAATCTCATAAGGCAAAATGATGCGGCAGGCAACTAGAGAAATAGAATGAGTCAAGTTAAACGTTTCCTTACACCTCTTTCATTACTTTTTCTCTTAATAATAGCAAAAAAAAAAAAAAAAAAAACCAAAAAAAACCCCAAACCAAAAAAAACCTCATCAGCATACTCTTGATACTACTGAATATTAAAGAAGTTAAAACCCAGAGATGAGTGAAGAAAATTGGAATCATATCTATGCAAAAACTGCCTCAAATTAAAAACCTTTGTCTTCCAAATAACAGGTCCAAAAGGGGAAATTGCCTAGCATAGGTAGCTCTTATTTCTAAAAGTAACGATAATAATAAATTGCCTTGAATCAACTTTATTCTGAGCATCAAAGTAGCTAAATGAGTATAACTTGCCTTCAAACTCCTGAATATCACTCCTACTTGCACTGACCTGTAATTTGTACTGTAAGTCATTTCATCATTACATTTCTGCTTTTGAGATTAGACCTGGGTATATACATAATCTCTCTAAATTGCTCTGGTTTCTCTTAATTACCTCACCCTCAGCTTGAACCACTGAAGGGTCAGGACTAAGAAATTCCCCCAATCAGTGATGAAGAATTGTACTCAGACTTCCTAGAACATGCATCTCTTATGTGCTTTAATAATCTGTAGTCTCAGTCAGTGCAAGCAAATCCTTAATTGGTCTTATTCTCATTTATACTCATATATACTTCATTATTTTAATTTATCTGCCGCAGTATTGCTAAACTTGGTTACCCTTTTTCTCTTTTAGAAAAAATAATGCCAAAATTTTAAAGCTAGTAGGAAGGTGGGTAGTATCAATTAGATTTTCCCCAATTGAATATCAGGGTTAAATTTCAAGTTGTTGTAAACAACTGTTCTCAGTCGTTTGGGTTTTTTATGTCATATGCTCTGTTAGCTGGAGAATGCTCCTGTATTGCCCTTTCCAATTCCAGAGATCCTCACTAATAATTCTCAGTACTATTTCAGGAACAAATCCCAATTTCACCCCTCCCATCTCTCCCCATTCAACTGTGGTTGCAATTGTTGTTAGTTGTGTATTTCCATGGCGTTCAGAAAACCATCTTTTTATATGAAAGACTACAATGCTTTCATTTCCGGAGTGTGTTTTGTGAACTGTTTAGACAGAGCTAGGGAAATCTTCATCTTCAAATACTTTTTTTTTAAGTGATGTTGTCCTTATTGAGAGGAAGTTCAGCTTTACTTACTGCTGAAGTGAATGGCAGCAATTTCAGTGACATTGATTCAAAATTCACATGAATTTTAATGGTCATGTTGCATATCAGCATCCACTGTGCTTAAAAACCATTTGGCAATGTGTACATGATTGTTCCTCCCAGAGAATTCTCATTCTTTTTAAATGTTCCCCACCTCCACCACCCCCTACTTGATTTTAATGTAACACAAAAAATTTGGACTGGGTATGTAGTGACTTATCTTTAATTCTTTCTTGTTTTTCCTGAAATGACACATTTGCCATGTTGCCAAACGCAACATTTTTCGCTTGCTTCTTTCATGGTTGTGAATATTAGTGGAGAGATATTACTGGGATACATGTTACAGATACCACATGCAGCCAGATTTTGAACTGCTATCAGGATTTCACTAAACAAAGCCAGTCACCACTTTTATAGATGTACATGCTATAAATGACACTGACAATTTTGCCTATAACAAAATTGAATCAGGCAATTTTTGTTAGTTTCTCTATAGATGACTATTTTTCTACTCACAGAGAGGAATATAAAGGGAATTTTAAAATAATTATTTTCAGAGATGGCTTACCAGTTTTAACAAGGCTGTTTGGATTTTTTGGGGGGTGGGTGCACTTTGGATATTTGTGCAAATATATATAATGAAAGTGCTTGCGTGTACTGTCACATTTTTGATCAGAATTTGCATAAGCATTGCTGTGTGATTTCAACATAATTCGCGTGTTGTAGTTTTGCAGTTCAAATTTTTCTTACCATCTACCTCTCAGTTGAAGTTTGGAGACTTGCACAACCCTGGAAGAATAGAGTTAACAAAATGCATAATGGTGGAACCTGTACAGACTATTAGAAAGTCTCCCAAATATTTAAAGCTGCTTACACTTCTGTTTTCAAGACAGTGCATCTATGACACATCTTTGTATCAGTTGGCATATCTTTATTCTTAACCCATACCTGTGAAGTTTTTGCATCACTGATGTGGTATAAAAACTCAACATGTCGTTTAGATATCCAAAGTCTATTGATATTTCTATGAGATGCTGGCCCGCTTTTCTTTTTTTGTTTTTCTTACAATTTCTGAGTTAGGGAAATTAACAAAGTTAATATATCCAAACAGTTTTTGAAATTATTACAAAACAGTTTGCATTTTGCATCCCTGAAAAGAAATTGTGTTTCTGATTTAGAAATAATAGCAGATTTTAGCTTGCTTTTCTTTTTTATGTGGCAGTTGAAGGAAGTCGTCACAAAATGTTAGATTGGGGCCAAGGAATGATGACTATTCTTCATATTCTCTTTACAAAACCACAGATGATTGTTCCTTCAAAGATATTCTTCAAACCATTCTTGCCTTCTAGGACCTAGTACAAAGTCCACTAAAGCTGACATAAAAATACCAATCAGAGAACTTTATCAGACATTGGAGGTAATGTGGCTTCAGTGCAGATTTCAGCCTTATTTTCACCATTCCAGATCTCAGGACTGTCAGATATAACACAGCAAATGCAGGATTTGTTACAACTGGCAAATTTGCTATGCCTGCATAATATTCCTAATGAATCAGTCCCTAAATTAACGCACAATATGTATTATTTTAATAGTCTGTGTAAATAAAAAAAAAAAAAAAAATCCCACCATACACTCTGAATGTAGATTATAAAGTACAAGAGGGTATATATAAATAAATATCCAGACAAGTCTGTTAACCCCAAAGGAAATTATCTATTTCCTTTCAAGCCTTCTTTGAGCAGTTTATAACCTTCATATTTTTATTTCCAGAGAAAATGGTTTATGTCTTCTGTGAATGTATATATGGACATATATAAGGGAATATATATGCAGATGTGGTATGTGTGTATATATGTATTCCCCTATATATAAAACTCTAATTTATATATATTATATATATTTATGTATATATAAAATATATATAATGTTTTAGAGTAAGTTGCATATTGTGCCTGATAAATGAAACGTAATTGTAAGCAAATAAAAAACTTCCACAAATGACAGAAAAATTTGAAGCTTTTCTGTAAAAGCATATGTTATTTTTCAGTTTCTGCTAGATTTATTTATAGTAGAAATACATTCAAAAAGCTGCAGTATTACATAACACTGGTTTCCAGCCATGACTCAGTTCAAAGCAGCCTAAGATCACTGAGAATGTTCATTGAGGTAGACAGCAAAACTTGCATTGTTGGTGAACTTGTTGGTGTGGTGTCATTGCTTTGGAAATATTAGCTAAATGATCTCTGAACAGACTGCAACCAGTATACTGAGTTTTCATCTAATGTGATATGTATGACCAGTTCATACAAAGTATGGATGGACATGATATTCTTGTAACAAGTTTGGAAAGTGAGAATACTCAAGCGCCTGCAAACAGTATTCCTGTTAGATTAGTATGTGAAATTCTCCAGAACACTAGTCACTAAAAACACTGACAATGTATCATACCTTTTACAGGTTTTGGTGGATTTAATTTGGCTGCAAGTAGGCAAATCCATGAAAAGTTTATCTTTGGCTCTCACTCCTTAAAAAAGTTATACCTTAAAATTACTGGGAGATTTTTTGGAGTGGTACATAAATCACTTACATAACTTCCCTTCCTTGAAGAGTGATACAACTGCATTTTCCACTTACAGCCTACTTGGAAAGTTCACCGTGTCTGCAGTTTATCAACAGAACCTGGTATTGCTATGCAATAATTAAACATGCAGTAACCATTGTTTTTGACTAATAAAGTTGTTTCTTCCTTTCTGTATTTTGCAATACTGTATGGTTTTTACTTGAATGTATTGGCTGGATTTTTTTTTTTTGACAATCATTTAGTAGCTAGAGGTGCTATTTATGTTCCAAAGAGATATGAATGAATGATAACATTCTCTTTCTAGATGCCAAATCCTTTTTTTGACCTGACAAAATTCATTGTTCATAATGTATATTAACCCTGTAAAATGCTTATGCATTATATTAAATTGTATTTAAATGCATTTTTGTTCATTAACTTCTATTCCAGGCTTGTACTACTGTGTACTATGTCAAGTTTGTCCATATATATTTATGGGAAATTACAATGAAAATTGTGTATAATAAGCAATTGGGAGAAAAAGAGAAAAATGAAAATAAAATTTCCATGTAAAGTTTCTGAAAGTATGTAAATTCTATTTTCTTAGGCTCCTTAATAGTAAATTATTTACACCTTCAGAGGGTGCAAATATTCATAGATATTTAGATTGATTCACAGTTGGAGCAAAGATCTCAAAATCACTTCCTGTTGCATACAGAAACAGAACTTCAAGATTTCCTATGGAGAAAAGATACTACTAGTAGCAGAACATTGTACCAACCCCTTTCTATTCCTAATTTCACCATAATTAGGATTTCTTCCCATACATAACTCAAATACCACCTGGACACCAGGGATTTTTTTCCCCATTACTTGGACTGGGATGTGTTCCTATATTCCATGTGCACAGATTGTTATTCCCTAATCACCAATACTCATTTTGCTACAGAAGAGGAATTTATCCACATCTTGAAATAGTGTATGTAGATAAGTCTTACCTTGTATCCTCTGAATGTTATCCATTCCTATGTTTTTGTCAATTGACTTCAGTCTATGATTGATTGCCCCAGTAAATTGCTGTTTATTTACAGAATGTGATTGAATATTTAAAATTAAGATATTATGGGGCGTGTTAGAGACAGTATTAAGATGCACCATTGCATACCATCTACACACCCTTTATACAGATGCACACTAAGCTACTAGGAAACAAAGATGTAAAAGATGAACTATTGAATAAGAAAGAAATAATTTTATCAAAGCAAATGGTTGTTATGTTTACAATAACTGCAAAATCTATTTTCAAATAATTATACCTATAATCTTCATGATACAAATGTTTTGATTCAGATACCAAAATATGTTTAGATTTTGTTTAGATTATGGATTCTTGTAATAGTTGCATATCTGTTTTAATAGTCATAAAAATCCATTTTCAGGCATTGGGCAAGCAAAAGAATAAAAATAAGTTAAAAATACCTAGTTGTAAAATTGTCCCTTTGAAACAATGAAGAAGATAGGATATTCTACCCTGCTCAAAGACATAGCTGATATCACTTTCATGCCTAAGGATATGTTGCCTCACTGAATCTAGATGCATGACTAAAATATGTTGCTGAGAAATAGATACTGATTTCAGAAAAATCATTCCTATTACTGAGGTTTTGTATTTTGATAGTGTAGTGGCAAGATAAATGGAGATCTCAGTCTGTAGTTTATCTCTAATATCAGCTGTTACTGTTTTCCAACAAATGTTATTTATTCTACTAATGAGCCCTTTTAACTCTGCTGGTTATTCCAAGTCGAGCAAATAGATTGCATTTGCCATTGCAATTCAACATTAATAACTTTCAAGTTTTATTCCTCTGATCAGGACTTTGTAAACATTACCATTCATTGAAGTTCCTAATCTATAACATGCAGTCAACCCTGAATTTGTATGGAATCTGCTGTGCCAACTGGTTCCCTGAATGTCTTACGGGACCTGATGGGATTAATCTGAGAACACTCAAAGTGCTGGCTGATGTCATTGCAAGACCTCTATCAATTGTTTCTCAACAGTCTTGGGAATCTGAAGAGGACCCAGTTGCCTGGAAGCTGGCAAACATCTGCATTTGCCATAGCACATTATGTCTTGCTTCATCTTCTCACATTACAAGTAAGACTGTGCCCTAGAGATCAGAGGTACCAGTGTTGTTTTTAAAATATAAAGTCTGAATCATAAGTCAAAGAAAATTAAATTATATATATAGTGCATTAACAAGAGGCACATAATGGGTGATTGTGATTCACTGGTCGAGTAAGTAGTTCTGTTTCGTTAGGTGATTTCTAATTACCCGTGCCTGGTGACATCAAACTGTAAGTCTGTCTTGGTTAAAATATACCCACTCTTTGAACGCCCATTTTTTGTCATGGAAACTTCTTACAGGATCCTATTGTATAACATAATGATGTTCTCACCTCAAAACTTACATGTGAGTTTGTGGATATGATTCTGTTCTTTTTTTGATTAGCATGAGACCTCAGTCTTGCTGGCTTTTCTGTACAAAAGAACTCTTGACCTAATCCAAAGTTTCGCTGTTATTTTTCTCACATGATATAAAAGAAAGACTACACACCTGGACAAAATCCAGAAACACTGAGTCAGATGGATATTTTAAGGACATTTTTCCCACTTTTTATCAATTAGCACAAATGGATCTTAAAACATCTGGAACTGTACTGTCTTGAATTCAGTTTAAAATTTTGTAATCACAAATTTCATGTATTATTTGAAAATTACCTCAAATCAATATTTCACATTTAGATATGAGAATTTAAAGTAATTTCTCAAAACTAATATTCATCTTAGATGATTTTCTTTTCTGGGATTTTGTCAAAATTTAGAGTAAGTGGGCCTGGAAGATAATTAAGTTACTTCCTTTCTTTCATATGTTCTTCTCCTCCTAACTTTTTCACTGATGCCGATCATGCAAGTGTGAGAGACGGAAAATGATTAATGGTTTAAACATTGTTAAGATCATCAAAATACTTTTGTCCACTGTAGGGACTGCTGACCACTGAAGGCCACACCTACCTGAATATGCCTCCTGACAGGAATTTGGACTCTGATGGGAACTTGAGATAAGATAAAGGTGATACTTTCATCCAGATATCTCAGGTGTGAGGAGAAGTAAACAAGGCTGAGGGAGAAGAATGAATCCACAAGGGAAACCAAACTCAGCAGCTTTGCTGAAAATCATCCCTGGCTGGGTTCGTGGTCAGGTTTGCACACACTCGCCCTGCTGCTGAGGGAGAGGAGGAGGGTTTTGGGGGGTGTGACAGAAGGAGTGAACACCCATACACAAACTGCCTCAGTTGTAAAATCTCGCAACAACAACAGTAAGTAATATTAAACAAACAAACAAAAACTTAAAAAAACCTTAACTTCTTGTCCAACTGTTTGGACCTTATATGATAAAAAGTACCTCTGAGAAATTTCTTGGAAATTGGGAGTCTCCATAAAGAAGAAAATGAATCAAAATTCATGCCTGGAGGAGATACTGCTCAGCATTTGCAGATATCATCCTAAAATCCTGCACATATTATTTCAATTTAAGATTGAATTAGATTTTATTGCCTGGAAATTGTCGATTTTCATTTGAGTGCTTTTAAGAGAAATATTTACGCAAGGATTTATTTCGTTCTGTTAAAAACACCCATGAATTTTCTTTCTTTATATGCTTCTTTTTTTCAGAATTTAATTATATTTTTTCCCCTGGAAATTGTGTAAACATAGTTAATCAAGCAATATATGTTTATATATATATAAACTGTGACAGCAAAATACTTTTCATGCCTTGTATATCAACTATGTAGAGTTCAAATCAATTCTTATGGTTGTTCCTACTTCCCCTTCATACCATTTTTATAATCTGGAAATGTACACTGTCTATTTGAACACTTTAACATCTATAAAATTGAAATGGAAAATTTACTAATGCTGCTTTACTTGTTTCTTAATTTAAGACAAGAAGTTAACCAGCAGAATCTGTTTCATTTTTATTGTCCCCATCAAAGTTCATGAAGACTTACAAACTACATGAGCATTTAATTAAACTTTTATATGGCATTAAATTCTCAACAAAAAATTCATGTGAAATATTTGGGAAAATGTGTTATGCAAATATAAAACAAACTCTCAAAGCTTTTTTTTAAAATAAGTTTTAACTGAATACTAAAAGAAAACATTTATCTTAGATAACCAAGTTCAGATATCCTTAACTTGTTTGTGCTTGTATTTTCCACAAAATAAATATTTACAGAAATGGTCCTGTAGAACCCTAAAGCTGTCGCTAGGTACTAAAAGAAACGGCAACATTTTTTGAGATATCATACCTGTATCAATTTTCACTTACAAAGAGTTTATTTTGGAGGAACAGTGATTAATTTTGCCAGCCATCATAATATACTTTGATTAATAACTGCAATTCCAGTTTGGCCTGAATGATAAATGAATAGCAGTTAGGCACTATAATTTTTCAGTTCAATCACTGAACTGAATAATTGGGGGAAAATGGTTGAGGATGAAATGAAGAGGTTTTTTTCCCTCACAGAAAAAGTGATTATTTCCCTTAACTACAAAACAAAGCTTTTTAATTCCATTTTGAACCTTCTAAATAGATATAAAAGCAAAATTGGATTCAATTTATGAAACAACAGAATTTAGCAATGATCACATTATTCATCAGATATATTGAGAGACAGATTCAGTTCTGCCTGACATGAATGACCCCATGATTCCCTCTTCTAAAGCTGCTGGGGATTCTGGACTGAGTTTCTCTCCTGTTCATATATTTTACTGCCACAGAACTGAGCCATCATTTGGTTCAGTTTGCATAGTCACACTCTATTATCTGGACTATATATCTTCCAACATCAAATATTTTATGCAAAGTGAAGGAACACCAGTAAAAGTGATTTCTAGTACCTGTGCACCAAAAATCCCCTGTGGAATAGTGTTTCACAGCAAATGCATTGGTTTGAAAAGTCACAATACCCACAGATTTTGAAAGACTGAAAAGAAAAGGAGATTGGCATTGATAATCTATTTCTTTTCACTCAGCTGATGTCCACTGCAAATAATAAAAGGCTTTATTGTTGGGTATTAGTAAAATCCATAGTTAATTGGATTGTGTTTATATTGACCTTGGATTTATTGTATTAGTTTGAGGTACACCCACAAGGATCATCAAATCCAACTCATTGAGTTCCAGCCCTGGAAAATACATCCCACACCATGTGCCCAAGAGTGTTGTCCAAATGAATCTTGAAGTCTGTTAGCTTGGTGCCATGACCACTTCCCTGGGGAGCCTGTTTCAGTGCCCAGCCACTCTTTGGGTAAAGAATCTTACTCTAAAATCCAACCTAAACATCCACTGACAACTTCAGGCCATTTCCTTAGGTCCTGTCTGGTCACCGCAGAGAGAAGATCAGTGCCTGCCCCTCCTCTGCCTCTCACGAGGAATTTGGAGATTGCATTGAACTCTCCCTTTGGTCTCCTGTTCTCCAGGCTGAACAGACCAAATTACCTCAGCCTCTACTCAAGGCTTCCTGCCCAGACACTTCACCATCTCTGTTGCCCTTCTTTGGGCACTCTCCAACAGCTTTATATCCTTATATTGTAGCACCCCAAACTGCACACAGTATTCAAGGTGAGGCCGCCCCAGCGCAGAGCAAAGCGGGACTTGCTCAGCTGGGGATGCTGTGCCTGATGCACTCCAGGACAGGTTTGGCTCTCCTGGCTGCAAGGGCACACTGCTAATTGAAAATGACTGCCTCACAGAACTAGGTATTTTTCTTCCCATCTACAAACCCAGAGGCATAAAAGTTTGGTCTGAATACAAAAGGTTACTGAAAATGAGAAATAATGCCTCAAAGTAGCAATTATTTTCTAAGAGAATTTATCTTTCTGGCAATGTTATTCCCACAAATAACACTGTCATTAAATGGTCTTAATTCTGGGTTCCACTCAATTTTATTAAAGCAAGACTTTTCTCTTAAAATTAATCAAGGGAAAGATCTTAAAGCCTCTTTCTTAAGTCCTGTTTTTGTAACAGCAGGAGCAGCAACCTGGAGATTTGGTGCATATGGAAAAAGGTTGCAAGTGACCTGTTAGCAGATGTAGTCCTAGGTATTGAAAGTGTGACATAATTATCGTTAAGAATGACACTAACAGGAGTTTGCAACCAGAGAACTGTTTTAAATGTTCTTCAGTTGGTGTAGGGCATCAACAAGAATAGTGAAACACCCTGAAGCCATTTACAGCCCCTTGTTGAGTATCTGTTCATAACTTATTCCCACACCTGTGCCCTCCGACTCAGCAATGTGTTTTCTGTTTATGGAAGCAACAGTCACTGAGAGACCTCCACAACAACCTTCCTCTCACCTTCCCTGGAGTGCTGATGAGAGAGTTGACTGTAGAGCCTGAAGTGGAAATTGCTGGCCTCACACTTTTTGCACATTTTATAGAATACAACTAAGCATCCACAATACCGCAAAACAATGCTTTGCTCTAGTGCTGCAAGGTGCTCAGGTCAGGGGCTTGTCTCACTGGGTTACATCAAGAAGTATCTGTTTTAAGCACAGTCCAGACTCTTCCTCACTCCACCCCAAACCCTGCTAAGGCATAGAAATTTTAGGCTAAATAGTTTGTGTGGTTCTTCCTTTTGTGTTTGTAAGCTTAAGTGTGGATGAATATAATAGACAGGGAAAATGAAAGGTTTTTAATTTGGGGAATTCTCTTTCAGATATATTTTACCAAAACCATGAAAAAACTCACATGAATCAATCAAAGGTCTTTGTGAATAGATGCTTACACATCAAGATGGCTGTACCTAGGAGGGTTTCTTCTGCTAAGAAATGTTCAGTCACTATGGAAAAATACATTCTTGGTCAAAAATTTTTTGATCAACACGTGTGACTGGGAAAATTCTTAGTAATCACATGCTGGAAGTACCTTAGGCTGGGTGGAAGGAACAAAAAACAAGTTTCAATTGTAACAAGATTACAGAAGAACTCCTCTATAGATCTGTCTTCCACTCCTGAAAAGCTTTTTTTTTTATACAGACTTTAGGGGAAAGCTTATACCCTTAGAAAATTGTCCTTTTGAATAGAGTCACAGTATAAATAAAAACAAATTAAAATAGATAATTTAAACGTTTCACATTTGTGCTATGAATTATTACGGGAAATTTCCAAGCAACTTTCTGGACCTATTTCCCCAACTTTCTAAGTATACAAGAAGTCATGGCTAGAGACCTCAGTAAAGAAAGGTGAAACCTATGAATTCAAGGGATAATATCAGTGATTACTAATATTTTTGTGTTCTCAGAACACATACTGTTCTCCACATCACCTTTCAGCAGCTGAAGGACCACTTCCCCTGTTACAGAATTGCAGGCAATATGTTCCCAGCATGAAATTGCTAGCATCCCTGAAGAAAGAGTACAACACAGCTACTCACTTTCTGGCCTGAAAATAACTTCATGGTTCAGAAAAATTCAGATAAATTTAAAGACATTTCTCTATTCACTTAGGGTTTTTTTTATTTTTTTCAAGTGATGTTTATTACTATAGGAAGGCCTAGATATGGGAATTTTAACAGTGCTAAATGGATTAGATGCTGAAAAACATGCTCTCTGAAGCTAAAACAAATCGAGCACAAATTTCAAGAGCAGCATTTAATCTTTCTGAAGTCATCTTACAGTCAATGTATCTCCTTTTCTACTATGGACACAACTATCTGAATCACCTGGTAAGCCCTACATTGAATCGGTTTATATTATGCAGTGTTGTGGACCTGCAGAGCAAAAGGAAGGTCCATACAGCCTCCTACTCCTTGGAGCACTGCTAGCTGTTGTGCTGAAACAGACACCTTTTTTGTTGCCAGTGTTTGGAAAAAAGGCCATATGCTACTAAAGTGACGTGTTTTTTCCGTATTTTTCTCCATTTCACAAGATAGGGCATGCTCTTTCATAGTTCCTATTCTCAAGACAAGATGCAAGAAAGGGGAAAAATCTCTGCTTTTCCATTAATATGTAATTTCTAAGCTAAAAACTGCTCTTTACCTGGCTAGCTCTTCTCTCGCATTTTTCTTTCACAGGGACTCTAAATGAACTGTTGTGTCTCTCAAAATGGTCTCTAATTGAAAATATATGTGATTACTGCTGAGTTGTATTCTTACTGCAATATGGCTTTGCTGCTGCATGACAGGTTGTCACGTATTTTGTTATAGTCACTCAGTGGAATATTAATGTCACCATAGCCACTTGCTTCAAGATAGAGAAACAGATTACCTAGGATAGAGAAACAGATTTTCTCTGCTTAAGTATCATCCACACCATCTCTGTTCTGCTAGCCTTAAGCCTGGCTGATCCACATCAACAACCAAATAGTTCCCTAAATCACATTATTTTTGCTATTTGCATCTTCCTGAAAGCAATTCTGAATAGGGTGTGAGGAGTAAGGACTGATGAGCAGCACTCTAAACTAGCTTTGCGAGTAAGACTATTAGGTGAGCAGAGAGAATGGGGAGGTCTTTCTTCTACACCCACATGCTAAGGTTGCTTCAGCTTTTCCAACCCACATGTGCTTGTGAGACAGTCATGAATGAGTTGCCTATTGGAACATTACAATGAAAATGGCGCTGTCCTCTCAGGATTAGCCAATCTGTTCTCCAAAGCCTTGATTTCAAAAGCACAAATAAAAGCAAGAAGGGAGGAAGGAAACAGTGAGTGCAATCCACAGAGGACATGATCAGCTCTGTTTCTTAGTTAATGTCTGATTTATGAAGTATAAAGTGTTGCAGTCTCTGATTCAGTTAACAGTAGTGCTTCTGAAATGTTTTATGAGCTAATGGAGATCACACTTAGCCTCCTGCCTTCAGTTGCAATACATGACACAGACTGACATGTTCAATGCAGAGTTTATGCCTGCTATGATGCAATCGTCAATGCCACTTTTTATTTACAATATGATTTCCATTACATTGTAGAAGAGTTGAAACAAATAGACCTTTAAGAAGACAGTTTGTGGTCTTCTACAGTTAGCCTTTTAATATAGAACAAGAATGAACCTGCCTAGTGTGATGTTCATCCAAAACATTGGATTTACTGAATTTCTGAATACATATGAAAACAGTCTTTATGGAGCTCTGCAAGTTTCAGAGTTGTTCAACAGTTTTTTCACTTGATTGCAACCTCATTTAAATGAGTTGATGGTTCTCAGCTGGAGATGTCAGGTGTCGATTTGAAACTACCAGCCATATATTTCTTTGGGTAAATCTTACCATTGAAATCTATCAGCTGTTCCGCACGTAGCAGTTCTGGAAACTGACTGTGACTGCAGAGAATTGCAATTTTTAAATTAATCCCCAGAAACATTATGTATATATATGTATATCTATAAATATATATATATAATAAATACAAACAGGAAAAAATTAATTTGCTTCAGAAAGCAAATACTTTACAGAGCTATTTTTCTGATCTCTTTACATTTAAAGAAAATAGAGTTGTAAAAAGAGTCAGTCAAGTTCACTCATCACTAACACACACACAAAAAATCTCATCCCAATCAAATAATATAAAATCTCCATTCTGAATACAGCTTTTATCTCTTCACCTTCATTTTCCCTACCATGTAAGCACAAAGTTCCATAAGAATCTGCTATACTAAACATACGCTTTCTGTGGAGCTCTCCAGGTAATTTTCAGCTGAATTTCCATTTGATTTCCTTCAATTTTAAAATATTAATCATTAAAAAAGTTTCATATTTCAACTTCTAAAGCTTTTCTGCTCATAGGGAGCAATCCTCATTTAATTCAGGCAGTTTTTCTATATTCATAATTAACTGTCTATTTTATATTTCATCTACTTAAGTTCCTCTGTTAGGAACATTATTAAAAAGGAACATATATGAAAGTGTCTGAAACTTCATCTGCTTGCACGAATCAGTAAATGAAATCTATCTTTATAATCTGAGTCATCAAGAGAATCTTCTCAGAAGATTAAAGAAATGGCCCTGAAATGTTCCGGCAATCAAAGTTGTGTAAAGTCAAAAAGCATACTTGCTGCTCTCTTCATGAAATCCATACTTTCATAAAAGAAATGAAAAGTGTCTTTGGCCTTCTCAAACTTCAAAACTGCAGCTTAGAATTGAGTTCAGGAGAACAGAAATTTAGTTTTAAATCTTTAAAGAGTGATGCAAGTCTTCTTATAAGAAGTCCAGTTGGGAGTCTACATCTTTTAAAGTAGTTTCAAGAAGTGCACTAAAGTACAATAAATTGTATGCATTAAAAAAAAAAGCTCATCAAAAACCAGGTTAATGTGCTGAAGTGTCATGACAGGTAAAAGAATTATAAAAGAAAGGCCTCATAAAATCAAGCTTACTCTACTGAATTGCCAAAGTTAGTGTGTCACTTCTAAGTAATTTGCAAGTTCCTGTGAAAACAATCTTAGTACGAAAAATTGTTAACATATCCGCCTATTCTTGGGTTGAAAAACAAATGCACCTACAATAACAATAGATTTGTACCATGAGAATCAGTAAAGAAAATATGTAAAAAATCCAAGAATACAGAAATCTGATAGACAAATAGAGTATCTTTTACTAACCAACAGAGTAATTGGCAAGAAAGCTATTAACCAATTAAAATTGCACAAAAAGTCTGTAAAAACTATATAAAATGAATTGTGAAAATAAAGAATTAGCTTTGTCTACATGAAAATAATAGAGTGTCAACTAACCTATCACAATACTGAAGTACTTCTTTATGTAAGACCTGAGAATTTTCAATTTTATGGCTATCTACACCTTTCTGACCCTCTCTGTTAACCTGGTCTTCTGGTGCGCTGCCCATTGCATTGCATAAATACCTGTGCAAAGGAAGCAATCTGTTTGTTTCTAGAGCATTATGGAAAATGTCATAGTCATGACTCTCATTTAGTAAGAGTTTCTTTCCACCCCAGAGGCAAAGATGTTTCCATGAAGTTTCTTGGCTTATTTCTGAAAGATATTTGTATTCAACAGGTATTCGTATTGAACACTATGAGGGGAAAGAATTGCTGACAGAATTGCAAGAAATAGTTAAGATTACCTTCCCAGAATTAAATGAGATTTGACTACTATATAAAAGAGCTATATCAACTGATATTTGACCATTTGAGGAACTCACTGTTTAAGTCATACATCATATAAAGCACTACAAGCCTGGTGCTAAGAGCTGTCAATTTGTCATGAGTAATTTGGGAAAAAATGAGAGGATTTGATGTGTCACATGCCTAAACTGTGAAAGTGATTGAATATATACAGAAAAAATGAACGCATGTTTTAAGTAAAAATAGATCCAAGTAAAACTGTGTTCATAGCTTGATTAAATAATGGCATTTGAGAACTCAGGTCTTTGTCTGATATAAATCAACACTATTACTATAATTGTGCACAGCACAAGCACAGTGTATTTAATTTTTAATTTTTTCCCCTACATAATAATTACACCGAACTAGCAAGGAAAAGAGCAAACTTTACAGCACAGGTTTTATGAAGTTTGAAGAAGTCATAGTGGAAAGCATTCCAAGAAAATAGATGGAGCTCAAAATCCTTGTGAGCTCAGTAACTAAACTGAACATTTTCACTAGAAATGCACTGGCTACATAATAGATCTGACATTGTAATCCTATTAACAATAAACCTAATGGTTATTTATGGATGTCTTCTGCAACTGAACTAGTTTTACACTATTTAGAAATATTCCTCTACTTGTATACTGCTTGTGTTTGATACCTCAGCCATTTAACACATCATGTCACTTGTCTCTTTATTGTCATAAATTCTAGAAAAGGATTTCTGCTGTCCTCAGAGCTCTAAGTAACTTACTTTTCAAGATGCCTGTCTATTCCTGCACGCTGTGACTGTAGAATATCCCTATCCCTCTCTGTGTCCATCTCCCTCTCCTTTTCCCTCTTCCTCTCCCTTTCCTTCACCCTAACTCATTTTTTTTCTGCAAAATTTAGTTTTTCTTCACTGTGCCCAGATTTCATTAAAAAAAAATAAAAAGATTGTGAGTCATCAACAACAAAAAATCAAATTTATCAAAAAGTCTTTTAAGACCTATTTATTTATAAAGCAGTAAAATTCAGTATTATAAATCCAATTTATAATAGGGGTAGGGCTAGGTCGGGCTGAGGTTCATAAATTTATTTTTCACAGAACCCTGACCCTGATGATGTTTTGCCAAGAACAGTCTTCCTGAACTGTTTTTTCTTCCTTCAGGAACTGTCTAATGGATTTCATAGCACAATGATCACCAGCACAAACGTGGTAACAGAAATTGGGTCTAGTAGTATTTTTCCCTATAATGTTAGCAACAATGGAAATGACATAGTAACCTTTGCATTGCTCTGTATTTATTGAAGATCACAATGTTTCAGTTCTTTTTTATTTTCTTGACCTTAACTAGATTCAATACTAATATTCAACTGGCCAAGAGGAAAATATGATATATGATAACTGATATGATATGGTATGATATGATATGACATGATATGATATGATATATGATATGATGATATACTGGCTTATTCCTATTGAAATATTAAACTGAAGTTCTGCCTATTTGTTATCAAGCTTACCATTTTCCATAACTGGAAAGGGGTGAGTGTAGATTCCTTATTTTATTACAAATAACATGATATGGAAATTTAAAACACAGAAATGAAAAGCTTTGAAAAAATAAATCAAGCTAGAATTCATTCATCACTTTTACGTAGTAAGAGAAAAATACATACATTTTCTGACAGTGTTGCTGGCTCTATCTTAGATAAACAATACATTGTTTACAGAGAAAATTTCTGTTGATAAAGCCAATTAAAGCAATCACAGTTAGGAATATTTAGACCTGGACTTTGAGCAGACACTCCACTTCACTGACTTTGTCCTCTTTTTTTAAACAGAGCAACAGATGATACAGCTCAACAGTCAGCCCACATATTTCAGCTAGGCTGAGGTAGCTAATCAAGTTCCTAACATTTTTAAAAACTAAAGTAGCTGCAAGTGAACTAATACATTGATGATATAGAGAAAAAACCATTAGCACAGCTATCCAAGGGTCAATAAATGAGAAGTGCTGCATCCTGTGTGTTTTGAAACTAATCTGCCTAATTGGCTCCTAGAGTCTCACTTCAAAGATGCACTTTTGTTTTCTGATAAAAGAGATGTAATTACTAAGTGTGAGATTGGGTCAGCCTTGATGAGGAACAGAAAGAAAACCAAAATGGCTTGCCACTCCATCTAGTCTCTTTTTCACTAAAATAATGACCAAAATCTGTATGACTTTTTCAATCTTTTCCAATTTACAAGCATTTTTCCTCCTCTCCCCATCATGTTGGTATGTTTTCCTGTCACTTCCTTTTTCTTTATTTTTGAACTTCATTTTTAAAACTCTACAAGTATGTGCTGGTTTTTACTACAATATCTCAGATGTGAAAGAGAAGTAATGGTAATTGTTGTTTCCTTCTGATCATTGTTAAGAATCAGATTCTGCTGAACGAAGTATAAGAGAATAATCAAATAAATCTAAAACAATACAGGAATTGACTTACATACATCTTCAAATTGGACTTAAGATCTTTAATTTTATAGTTGCAAGTTTTTTTTCTAGTTGCTGATTTTCTTCTCAGTTTATTTTTATGCATCTTCTGCTACAAAATTCTTTCTAGTTCCTCTATCCCACTGAAATTATTTTCTCAGTAGTAACTGATGTTTTATAGGGTATGGAGATATTGTGGTTATTTGTTGTTTGTGTTTTCTTCTTTTCCTTTTTTTTTTTTTTTTTTTGACTGGGACATCATAAGAAACAAATCACAGAATTCACTTCAGCCACTTTTTAAAATTCAAGGGAATAAAAAACCTTTTGTTTTCACTTGTTCCTAATTCTTTCTCACTTGTCACTGGCACATATAAATGACTGCAGTGTGGGCAAGGGTTGAGGGGTTAGAGAAAATAGAACAAGGGTAACTGCCATCCATGTACTGAACTCAAATCTCTACATTAACAGCTGAAAAGTGTTTCCCATCACTGGTCTTCACATTATCCCTCATAATTTATCCAATTCAAAACAAAAATATAAGTAATAAATTAATCCTTATATCTCTTAAGGGAATGTGTGCTTATAAAGTACAATTACCTTTCCCTTTGTAATAATCAGAAATATGAAATTATTGCAGAACAACATCTGAATGAACTATACTGTTTATTTAAAAAGAAACAAGTATTTCTAAACAACCACTTGAGAGATGACCTTTGTTTATGATTAGTATGAATAATACAACATTATCTTGGATGTTGTTCTCAAAAAAATCCTAAGCAAAATCCCCTATGCAAAAATAGTTTCAGTATAAAATGCCTTTTATTAGCTAATTATTAAATAAAAGATCAACCAATTCAGACGTGATGAGGTTATTGCTTTAATTTTAGTGAACTATAGTTCTACAACAATGGCTGTTGCTTTATGCTTCATCTTCTCTTACCTAGTTGCTCAGTCTTAAGTCTATAATTATATTTCAAGATTGTTTTTATTTTATTTCTTTTGTGAAGTTTTTAACGGTTCTTTCCACTCTTCTTAATTATTATTGTTGACTATAGTGAGCCCCTGAAAATTTTGATCAATGTAATGACATATATAAATATATATATAATGGAATCTGAATGCTTTTGCTTTTAACTGTTAGTAAGAACATAAAACACTTTAGGATACATCATGGTGTACAGGTATAATATGTATATGCCAGAATTGAAAAGTTTATTTAAAAAAAAACCAACAAAATCTGTAAAGAATATCTGTTCTTATCTGATGCTTCAAGGAATGGGCTAATGTAAAACAGAGGCAAAAAAAGAATGTTAGTATTTCTAGAAGCACTCTGTTCTGTCCCAGCAGGGTTTCACATGCACTCTAAAATATAAAATCTTGATTTACTTTGAGAAATGCAATCTCACTAGTTGTGTTTGATGGGATTGAGAAAACTACTTTGAAGATAGGAAAAGAATATTACATTTACAAACCATATTTCTTCTTTTAACTAATCTAAGAAGACTGTAAAAGGTAAGGCACAGATATATCTGTACTTCTTAGCCAAATTGATTTGTGGAATGATAATGAGATCTCAACTCTGTGAAAAAAGGGAGTCCTACACCTTTACAGATTCACCTATAATTGTACCTCCCCCAATTTGGAGGAGTGGAAGAAAAATGGAGGTTTCATACCACCATTCTTTGAGTGCTTCTGCAGACCCATGTTAACTTTATGGGGTGCTGAAACACCCATTTTTTGACCAAGATATAGGACAGAAATGCCATGATGGCAGACCTCAATGCCCCAGTCAGAGGCAAGAGCTCTTGCCTTGGCCTCAGAACAGTTTTTCCACTTTGAAAGAATATTAGCAAGTTTTATCAGGTGAGTAGGATTTAATTTCTGTGCTATGGACTGTCTGCAGAATCTTCTGACTTGCATTTGTAAAATTCAGTGTTACAACAAAAATGAAAATTCCTTTTGTAGGTGTTAAATATTTATTTATGTGCCCTGCAGCCACATTACTGTGTATTATGATCCTGTCAGATCTTATAACCAACTTGTGGATGAACAGAAAGGTGAAGGCATTCAATTTGGAGACTATCAAAGAAAACATGCATGATCCAGGAATTAGTACTGGCAGTTATTAAATAACACTTTTCCTTTGAGTCAAAGCATGAAATCATCTCTACTTGGTGCTGAAATGGAAATGAAAAGTAATTTTCTCAAAATAGTAAAGGATAATAACTTGAACAACCTATCAGTTAAGGTAGTACCAACTTTTTGTTTTGCTGTTTATCCCTTACATCTTAGCAGAGATGGTTACATGTTAGAAGATTGTCCTGCAAATATTTTCTTAGACTAGATCCAATTAAATATGTAGGTGCCTTCAAGTTAAACAGGCAGTTACTGTGCCTTTAAACTATTTTTCCTTTCCAGAGTTATGATCCGACTCTGTGCCACTCTTCAGGCTACTAAGCACTACTCTGTACTGTACCTCAAATGTTAAAACTACTGCTTAGAAACTGGAGCCTGAAATTCAGAGGATCGCTGCTTGGAATTTATCTGTTGGGTTTTTTTGTTTGGTTGGTTGGGCTTTTTGTTGTTGTTGGAGTTTGGGGGTGGGGGGTGGGTTTTGTTGTAGGGTTTGGTTTATAATTGTTTAAGTGTTTAAGGTTTGTTCTCACCAGAAGGCCCTACAGGAAAGGCACAGCTGCAGGCTGGATGGTTGGAAGTTGGTTGAGGGGTGAGATGCTGCCGCCGACCGTGGGTGACCACTCTAGTGGTCACTCCGGTGCTGCGACCTTCCCCAGTGAGACCGTCCCGGAATGGGTGTCTCAGGCTTCTGAGAGGCACAGGCACTCGGTGGTGATATCAGCTCTTTTGAGAAGCTGCAAAAGGCAGCTATCTCCGGCAGCTCTTTCTCTATCAGCTCTTTTGTGAGGCTGCACAAGGCAGCTCTCCTCAGCAGCTCTTCTTCAGGTGACGCTGGAACAGAGCAGGAGGCAGACATCCAGTCCAGAAGGCTCTTTATTCAACAGGAACCGAGGACTGAATGAAATTGACAGACTCAAGCAGTGGGATTATATAGGGTTCAGGATAGGTGGGGCTAGCAACTTGGACCAATCACAGGGAAGATTGAGAAAACAACCAATCGGGGAGAGGATCCAAAACGCACCAATCAGGGAAGGGGAAAAACCAGGAAGTGAGGAAACAACCAATGCGGGGTAACAAATTAACATAGAGCCTCGAGGGCGGATGGGGTGAAACATTTTGCTCTCCCTAACTTGAAAAACAGTCTCCCGGTGAGACTTCCCTGTGGGGAGCTTTGCCATTGCAAATACAGCTTATATGCTGTGCTCTCTCCATGGCAGGGCAAGCGCCCCTGTGGTAACCTCAGGGGTTACCACAAGAGGCAGTTAGGAGTGAGGAGAGAGTCAGTTGGGAGTGAGGCTGGAGGGATGTGTGGATGGCGTATGAGCAGAACGGTGATTGGATGGAGGGATGCATGGGCAGCATATGAGCAGAAAGGTGATTGGATGGAGTGACACATGGATGGTGTATGAGCAGAACGGTGATTGGGTGGAGGGATGCATGGGCAGCGTATGAGCAGAACAGTGATTGGATGGTAGAACACGTGGACAGCAGCACTGCAGCTGGGCCAGCCAATGGGTGCCTTCTTTCTGTTGAGTTCTGTTAAGTCTCAGTTTGGTTTCAGTTATGTCAGGTAGAGATAAAAGATATATAAAGGGTGCAATTTCTACAATAAAGCGATCCCCTTCGGATGCATAAGGGGGGCCGTGTAGCTTTGTTCCCCATTGCTACGTTTTGTTGTGGAGTTTTGGGGGGGGGTGGTTTGTGTGTGTTTAGTTGTTTTTATGGCAGTTGGTTTTTTTATGGCAATGGTACAAGAAGTTTGGGGTTTTGCTTATACTTTTCTTATTACCTAAAGGGTTGTTAATGAGAGCAATACTCTGGTTCAGCATTCCAGGGGAAACTAGAATTCAAAGTTCTATGTGCTAATAAAGCTCCTTAACTTCCAGCAGAAAGACTGTCTAGTGACTAAAAACATTTTATCTCTCTCCTGTTTAATTGTTGAGGTGCTGGATCCTTGTCCTGCAGGCGTAGACCAGAAAAAAATTCTATAGTTTTATATTAAACCTTCACTGCCAAAGGATCTCTTAGATTTTGGTCTGCTGATATGTTGTTGTTGTTGTTGTTGTTCTTGCTATTCTTGTTTCATTCAATAGCAGTATAATGCAAACTGAAGAAGGGCTTGAGGACTTGAGCTTAGTACCATTGAAGACAGTCAGTAGTCTAACACTTAAACAGTTTTTTGTGCTATTTCCTGAGGAGGAGGCTATCCAGCCTACTAAAACTTGCTCTGTAAGAAATACAGAAATTACAGAAATATAATTTTAGGACTTTCCATTTCCCTCTAAGGTAGAAAAATAAATATATACTTAATACTGTGAGAGTCTAATTGCCATGGTGTGTGGGCTGGGTAGTATCAAGAAGCTGTGCCTTTCATTCATGAGTGCCTGATTCCTGTTAGTATCATTAGACAGGAGGAAAAGGTCTCAGTGTACAGCTCAAGTGACCTTTGGGTTATTCCTATAGTCTTTAGAATTCACTGATGCTTAGGCAAAAGTAAATTTCACATGTCCGTGTGCATGCACCAGAAGCAGGTGTGCAGAAATCAGAGGAGTTCTCATATCAAAATGCATCTTTAAATACCTTGCAATGTAAGCAGCTGCTGTATAAAGTTTAATTTCAGTGATACATTTGGACTTTTGCAAGTCACCTAATTAATCATTTTGTTCTTTTTCTATAAAGATTAATATTGTGTACATGTCTAGTAGACATAGTGGTATAACCACAGGATCATCTTTTCTTTTTTCTTTTTGTTAATTTGTTTGTTTAAGATAATGACTTCATATTGGATGCAGGAATTGCAATACACATTCTTGAAAGTTGCTTGTTAAAGCTGAAAGTAAAATAAAACAAATTCTGGAATTTTTAATCTTAGTAAATATGGTTTTCAATAATGTAGAAAATTGTGGCCAATATTACTTTACTGGTGTTTGTATATCAAAAATTACTATTAATATCATAGAGAAGTTTTGTCTTTTTTGCTGAATGTTTATATAGAATTCATCCTGCATTTCTTCAGTAGTTTAATTGAACATCACAAACTGTAAAGTGCTGGAAGGCCAGTGCTGAAAATAAAATAATTTTTTGTTATTTTGACAGGCTTCTGAAAAAAATGGGTATTCAAAATTATTATAAGGCCACAGCACGGAAATTATTTTTATGACCAGATTTTTTTGTTGTTGTTGGGCCTTGGAGTATAGCATTTTTATTCAGAATATGTTACAAGATAAACTTGATAGATTACTAACAAGGAAAGAGTGAGTTTCTACCAAGGTGTCCTAGGGTGACATGATGATACTTGTATCTCCAATCATCTGTTCTGTTTTGCTGTATATTAAGTTCTGTACCTTTAAAATGGTTCTGGGAGCGAAGGGGAGAAAGAAGCAGCAGCAGTTTGTTTTGAGAAAACTGCCTGACTCCCACACAGCCTGGGTCCGGCGTTCGTCTGAGGCACGGACAGCGGTGGGACAGAGATCTCCCGTGCTTTAGTTAGTTTTAGCTGGCTGAGGCAGAGAAGTTCCCTGGACTGTTTTTTCCTTTTTCTTGGGACTGTTTAAATCTGCTCTGGACTGACAAAACCAGAGGAGCAGCCAGGGCTGGCACCTGCGGCCCACCCGGCCTGGCCCTGCGGAGGGAGTGGGGCTGGTGAGAGACTGAGTGAGCTGAGCTGCACCCAGGGCAAGGAGTGGCTCTGTTTGCCATCTCTCTTCAGAGCTGCGAGAGGTTTTGTTTCATATTATTCATTCTTTGTGCTTGTGGGCATCTTGTTTGTTAAATAAATAGTTTTTTCCACTTTTCTCTGAGGAAGTTTTTTCCGGACTGGCTGGGGGGAGGGGCCGTTTGGGTTTGCTTTCCCAGAGGAACCCCTTTGGAGGTTTCCTCCCAAATTTGCCCTAAACCAGGACACAAGGAAAAAATAGCTCATGAAAAACAACAGTGTTTAAATCGAGATCAATTATTAAGCAGTTAACTTTTCAAGGTGTTTCACTGCTGATTGATAAAAATTTAATCTGATTTTTTTATCAAAGTAATCCATAACTTAATAAACCCTGGAAATGACACATAATTGTTTCTACTAAATACCAGCTGCCTGCTCCTGCCTGGGGCAGTGGGACAGCCTAGGCCGGGGGCTCTGCCCTGTCGCTCCGCCATCAAAGCCAGACCACAGGTGCCATTGGCTTTGGAGCACACCGACTACCAGTTCTGGGATCAGATCAGGTTGCTTAAGGCTTTATCCATTTAGGTCATGAACATTTCAAAGGCCAGAGACCTCAGAGCCTGCTTGGACCACTGGCTCTATTGCCTGCCTGCCCTCATGGTGAAAAATATTTTCCTGTGTCCAGGTCCAAGCTCTTCTCTTTCAGCTTGTGCTTATTGTCCCTCATTCTCCTGCTAAAGGCTACCATGAAGATCTCAGCTCCTTCTTCTTCAACATCTCCTTATGGGCTCCAAAGGGGTGCTGGTAGGTTCCCTCAGTGCCTTCTCAAGCTGAACAGGTCTGGTCTGCTGAGCAGTCAGGTGATATATCATCGTGACACGTCACCTCTCTACCACGCTTTACCTGTAAGTTCCCAAAGAATTTTTCAAAGTTTAAGCATCAGAAAATGTATTCTGGTTTGGTTTATCTGAATCATAGTCTTTAGATAGGCTAAATCTACCTCAAGAGCTTCCCCATTACCAAATAATTCTTCTTAAGCAGTTAGAAATCACTTTATAAGAGGGAAAAACAACAAAACAGCACTGATCACCATTTATGATTTTGTCACATAGATTCAAATCTGAAGTATAAAATTCCTTATTTCAGGGAATTTCCTATTGAGTAAAATTACTATAAATGACTCAAGGGTGTATATCAAAAGCGTGAGACATGTACACAGTATGTGTCAGCTTGGTGAGATCTTGCTTGTCTAGTGAGTGACACATTGTGCATCTCCAAGTCATGGGCATTCAGCCTGTCCAGCACATTGGTCTGGCTCCTCACTTTCTCCTGGTGCCTCCTACGCTGCTTCTATCACATGTTCCATGAGTAGGTAGTACATCCAGGTACTGGGATTCCCACAACTATGACTTTCCTCTGCATTCTCCTCTCTGTGGGGCCATCTTTTGTCATGTTACCTAATGGGACACTTCACAATAAGAATGGACAGAATTAGATGAACATCCTCAGTACAGGATTGGGTGTGATAATATTATCACAAATATGTGATGGGAGAAATCCCATAGAGATTCACATTGTCGCAGAGAGTTATGAAAGTTAGACTTTCTTGAGTCAATTTACCAACTGCTCAGTGATTCAACAGTGCTCTAACTCTATTGAGGTACTCTTGAGTAAACTCTCTTTACATATTTTTACTCTAAGAGACTGAATTTTTATAATAAGAAATATATTCTTCAAGTCCTGGCATGTGGAATGTGAGGGACTAATGACACTATTATTCAATACATCTTAATTTCTGAAAGCCTTTTTTTACATGCCATCTTTGTTTACAAAGGAAAATGAGAGTGATAAGTGTTTTCAACTTAATCATTTCTCACAGCCACATCAAAAGACTCTGAGAAGATATTTGAGAATGTTAGCCTTTTACTGTGTGTCCCAAAGATGAATCACATGCCAGTTCCTAAAACAGACTCCTGTGGTTATCTTCAGAAATGCTTGCACTGTGTGCCAATGTGCATTGTCAAACTTGTTGAAATTTGCTTTTAATTCCACTGACATTAGAAGTTATAATAGTAAAATAGTACAACTTTTTTCTCCTGCAACCTCATTTCATTAAGAATCAGTAATTTTATGGTTAAATGTGATTAAGTGTGGCTTAATTGTTGTAGAATTTTAAAAGTTACATAATATGCCCAAGACAAAAGTTCCTGAATGTCAGTGCATTGAAGTTGAATAAACAAGTTATTTTATTGAAAAAGGATAATTTGACATGTCTCTGAAATTTATAGGAATAGAATCATCTTCATAACCTTCTAGGAGCTGAAGAATAAAATTGTATTTGATGCAATAGTGAACGTTTGTGATTTTTTAATGCAAAGCAATGTGTTCTACGTGCTTGCTAGCAAGAAACTTGTTCAATCTTCTTCTGCCTTTGGGATGACACTTCTGATGACTTTTAAAATGAGAGGAGGTGGCTCTCTAGGACAGACTGGAAATATTTTTATGCATTCAATGGAAGTCTACTGTCTGTTGTGAAGTTTTGCTGGGAAATTAGTCAAAAAATTTCCTCCGTAAACGTTAATGTGGCTTTCAGAGTTACAGAAAGCATTTTGATTTTGATCAAATGACATTTATATGGAATTGTGTAACCAAATGGAAAGTATTAAAAAAACCCAAAAAACAAAAACTGAAAAACTAAGATATGTATTATTAAGAGATTTTTCTCTCCCATGGATTTAGTGGTTTTTTGGGTTGTTTTGGTTTTTTTAATACACCATAATTTAGAGTGGGCTGAAATGAACACATTTTGCTATGGAGTTCTCTAGCATGTAGATCAAATGTTTTATAAGTCCATAGAGATACAACCTTTGACTGTCATATTTATGTCTTACATTTTTCCTGAAAATTATTTCTGAAAGCATACCTCAGATTTACATTTGAGTGTTGATAATGTTTCTTTGTAAAAAAGGATGTACATGTTTGCCCAACAAATGTGGGGTTTTTTTTGATTTATTTAAAAAGTTTCTTTACTACAAGGTAATGAAACTCATATATGATTTTGCCCAACTTTGTAAGAGACTTGCTGAATTTGAACACAAAAAAATAACATTCCATCCAGATTAGCCAATTATATATCTGAGTGTCTGTGTTTATGGTCATTTTGTTCTAAGCATTTCCAGGTGAAAATATAAAGGGGAAACAGAAATAGAAAAGATGATGGGGTCCCAACGTTTCCTTGTTCATTTCCATAGGAAGTTGTAACATTGATATCTATCCATGAACTGAGGCAGATGAAAGCTGTAATTCATTCATTAATGAATTAGATTGCTAATGAATCTTTCTGGAGACTTTGCCTCTAGAGAATATCTGCCACATAAAAGAGTGTTTTCTAAAGGTATGACTGACAGGTCCGTTCATGAAATATACTGTACTGAAGTTGGTTTCTCTAAACTTTAACCCAGAGACAGAGCTAGTACAACTATTAGCTACAAATTGTGTTAGCAAGCACAAAACACAAGCTCTGTTGTATTCATCATCTTGTTGGTTTTGGTTTTTTGTTTGTGGAGTCCTTCACATTTTTAACACCATGGCAATAATTAAAATGTAACTGTAATGTATTAATATAATGTAATTAAAATGTAATAATATTTTCATGTTTTTACTTGCCTCCTCAAAAACTTCTGGAATATCATACCTATTAATTTCATAGCAAAACTAAGGTTAAAGATCTAGAAAAAGTAAGGGCATTTTTTTCCATTTAGTACCAAGGGGAAAAAAATCACCTCTGAGTTGACATCTCAGAGATTTAAACATCTGAAAACAACAGTTTTCTTTTCTTAAATTTTGAGTGCTTCGAATTCCAAACCTGACTAATATTGAAGAGTTATGAGGAGTTCCCATCCTTAACATTTGATAAACATAAAATAAATCATGCTAAATAAAAATATTGCCACAATAAATTGGTGGCTGAGGGAGCTTAGCATATCCAGGTATCTAATAAGGCTATAAATAAAAAGCAATTTATTTTTATGACCTTCTGTAATAATTTTCCATTAAATTCTTTTTCTCTGATAAAATTTTCCAAAAATTCCTAGGTATGTTTTTGTTAGCTTATTTTTCAGGTTCTTGTTCTAGATTTTTTGGGGGTGTTTTGGTTCTCTTTTTCTGTTCCTTTCTCTCTTTCTCTCTCTCTCTTTCTCTCTCTTTCCCTCTCTTTCCCTCTCTCTTTCTCTCTTTCTTTCCTTCCTTTAGGTCAGAACTTTTTTTTTCCAGCCTCCCCTTCTCATTTCATTAGTCTTTTAATTATACAAAATCAGTGTTCTATGCTCAGCAGAAGTTTTGTGCCCCCCATATCATCTTCTTCATCCTTCTTGTGGTTGTAACTATTTCAGCACCTGCTCGTTTTTCCTTCCTTGGATGGTTATGTCTGTGTGTTTTCATACACATGCTGTCTTGGTCTATGTTAGTAATAGTAAAGGCTGAATAAAAGCCCCAGGTTATATATTCATTACTACAGAATGAAAAGGAAGTTTTTTTCTTTTTAGTTCCTTTTCTGACAGCTGTCTGGACAGGTTTTTTCTGGACATACATAGCATCTCAACTTCATGGCTGCATCTAACTTTGATTTAGCAGATAGAAAAGATGTTTGCCTGAAGACATCTAAGAGGACAATAGAAAAGACAGTATTTCTTTTCCCTTTTGTGCCTACAGTCATGGGTATTCACATCTCTGAAAATGAATGGTAAGGGTGGTCATTCTAACTTGAAAGCTTAGTTTAAAAGTTATAAATATTGTTTTTAAAAATTACTATTTGGGAAGTAAGTGACCTGAACTTCAGAAGATGAGATGCTAATGAGAACACAGGAGGACAGTGTGATAAAGTATTCAATAGCCTTCATAATGTTGGAAGAATGTTGCAAATGTCAGAAATTGTGTTGTTCTGTTTCTATTACTCTTTTTCTTCTTTTCTTCCTAGTTTTACACTTGAGAAAAGAACTGTTTGTGCTATTTCTCCTTTTTATCAGCTCCTTGGTTGGATTAGTCAGGAAGCCCATTACCTTGTGTCAGCACAAATGCAGTTATACAGAGTTCATGTTGAGTGATGTCCAGTCTTTTAAATTGTCTTATTATCCACATGGTGGACTCTTTGTTTGATGAACAAATGCTCTCCAGCAAAAGACCCTTGTGTGCAAAGGATACTCATATTCTCCCTCCTTACTCATTTTAATTGATTGTTCAGTGGTTTGGAAAACTAACTTCCTTGTCTTGTTGTAACTCATGCATTTCAGACCACCCGAGGCAGGTATAGAAGGACAAAACCAGTGTTTGTACAATGCTGTGTACAAATTGCAGATTTTTTTTTCCTGTAAACCAACAAAATAAAGATCAAAAAACATATGCTGCAATGCCAGTGGGATAACTATCAATCTCACAACTGTAATTAAATTAAAATAAGAAGGTACTCATCAATAATTTATGTAAATCTCACAATATCCATACAACTTTTTACATTTCACTAACCTTATAAAGAAAAACATTGAGTACCTGGTTCAGCAAAAATTGTTAGGATAAATTTGGTTTATTTTTACTTTTTTTCCTTCTCAATTTATAAGTCTGGGCTACCAGAAAATTTAATGCCTGTTTTTCTGTCCCCCATATCAAGACAGCATCAGATTTTGCTTCTCCTTAATGTGCTGAAGAATGATGTCTATGAAATAATCAAATTTCCCTTGAATCAGCAAGTTTCTCGGTTTGCTTGCTGAATGAATGAATAAGAATTTGATGATTCTAGGCAAACTATTCCATTCATCAATGGAGTGGGACACTTTACATGGCTTCATCTCTTGCCACATCAGTTTTTTCTGTGAGGATTATTTTTCAAATTCTTTTCAACATTTTTCTTTTTTATGGAAACTTAAAAAGTTGGGAGGCAGGAGGGACCATTTCTTTTCAATGTGAAATAGAGAGGCTCTGCTAGAATTCCAATAGTTCCACTCATTGTTTACTGGAGTTTTGAGCCTTTTAGTATTTTGAGACAATGAAAATTGACGAATGTACTGACGTTCAAAATTACACCCTCAGTCAAGTATTAGAACTTTGTGAAATAAAATATACCATTGCTAACAGCCTTATCTCAACCTCCAAAACACATATGGGTTTCAAGTCTTTAGCATCATGTGATTCATTCTTGAGGATCCACTTCTGTGGTCTTTATGACTTGCCAATTTAGGCAGAGCTGGGGATGGTTAAGGTACCCCAGCAGGATCTTGAATGAATACCAGCCTGCAGTCAAATCAGGGAAAGAAAGATGAAAATTGCATAAACTACACACTAAAAATCACCATCTCTGTGGAAATCTGTCTTTTGCTTATTAGCATTACGAATTAAAAGCCTAATGGATTTTGTGCTCATCATAAGCTGATCTGTCACATCAAATACAGTAATATTTTAAATTGCTTTATTGTCAAAATGGCTGTGTGCCATCAAGAGAAAGGAAAATATAATCTGAGCCCCTATATATTAATTAAATCAGATGGATGCTTTTTCTAGAACAGATATAATCAAATATTAATCACTGGGGAAGCTACAACTCGCTGGAGTAACCTTCTTGGAGTCGGTCCACACAAGTTGTGTTGAGTACACCAAAAATCAACAGGACATGAATAAAAGAGAAAAAAAAATACTTTAACTGCAAAACAAATATTTTGTCATGCTATTTGAACTAATTATATACCTGGAATGTATGACCTCAGGAGATACAGATAATGTTACTGGATCTGACTTAATTTCAGCAATGTGAGGTTCAGTCCTCCAGCATCCAGCAGGATCCTCAAAGAGTGATTCAGTGCTTTGGCAGGTTTACCATGGAGCAGCTACAAGACAATGAAATAGGGTAGGAAAAGAATGTGTCTAAGGCGATCTCTGATGCCTTGGCAGTTGAATAAAGGCTACTCATTAGGAAACTCTTAGCTGGGTGTCAGTACAGGCATACAAACATTGAAGAGAAAAACAACTGGTTTGAGTATTTGGAAAAGCCCAGAGAAAGTGGTATTAGGTAAGGGAGATGGGGAATCAATGGATCAGACATAATTCAAAGCCTCACTTACAGTATTGCCCAGTTATGAGTAAGACTGTGACAATCTGCCTTTTCCCTATCAAAGGCACTTCTGCAAGTTCTGTGAGATTTATGGGGCAAAAATACTGATAAGGAAGACCGTGTTGAACTATATTCCAGTGGCCTGAGGACTCCCTATAGTCTAATCTTTTAGAAACATTTACACTTACTGTATTAAAGAAAAATAGATGTATGCTCCCCTGGACACAGGGATAAGAAGTTGTTTTTGAAACCATCAAATTACATCATTCATTATGCTGGCTCTTCTGGTTGTCACAGACTTGAGTTAAACCACCATGAATGTGAAATCCTGGACAAAAGTTATTTAGGATGGACTCAATCCCTTTCCAGGGTCTTCAGCTGGTGGAAACATAATCAGTGCTTGTATACCTCTTCCAATTTATCTTTGAATTTTGATGGAGTATACAGTCATTAAGTGGCTAGATGATTATATGGAGAATTTCTAAGTGTGTGGGGAAGTTTTTGATCAAAATTGGAATCGTATTTTATTTAGAATGCTACCAGGGTTGGAGAGTACATTGTCTGAATTTATCTCAAATTCTGTTGATTTTGGATTGTCTCAATTTTACCCTTTGGTTATTTTAACTCTAATATGGAATATTCTGTAGCATGTCTATTGGCTGTTTATAATGTTGGCTGCTAAACTCTATATTAACCTTACCTTAATCTTCTGGGCTTCATTATAATACAAATAATAAAAAAAATCCAAACTTGAGTATTTGAACTGCATAGTATCTCCTGTCTTCTCCTCTCCCAGGCCTGAAAGCCTTAAAGAGATTCTCAGGAGAAGAAATTAACCACAATGGCTCCAACACAGAGATACACTCCTAATTTCTGTTAGTTAAACAGAATGACTGAGCTGGCCTTGTGACTTAATCTGTGTCACAGAGGCAAACACTAACACATCATTCATAATAAGCTTCTCTCCGTGGGTCAGAGAGTTACGGGCAAACCTGGAAGGTTTTACATGTGTGAGTAGTCCCTGTCTTCTCTTTTTCTGACATTATTGACTTTGGTCTTACACCTTGAGCTTTACAGGCACTGGTAATATGCCCTTGCAGACATAAGTTGTTTCAAATGAGCAAAATTGGAGTTTCATGCTACGTGACTAATTAGTATAAGCAATTCTTGTCTCCTAGCAACCTAGATCTGATGATGAACACCTGCCAGCCCAGATGGTTTGGGGAGGAATTTTCTAGTTTAATAGAATAAAGTACTGTTGCTGAGCTGCTTCAAACTATTATTCAACAGGAATTTTGGAGGAAGTCTGAGAAGTGATTATGGTGAAATCGTAACAAATAAGAATGTCCAAAATTGTCATGCTCAATTGTCATCACTTGTCAAGGTATGACTTTTAAATAATGCATGGCTGTTACATCTTATTCTGTCTATGTGTGCTAAAAATATTATTGAACAGGCATAAACTTGGGAATACTGCAAAACTAATAAGATCTACAAAGTTACAAAATTTGTTTTCTTA
This sequence comes from Phylloscopus whistleri, assembly GCA_017589585.1. NCBI lineage: Eukaryota > Metazoa > Chordata > Aves > Passeriformes > Phylloscopidae > Phylloscopus > Phylloscopus whistleri. The sequence continues at coordinate 9,312,393 of JADMLD010000759.1, read as the reverse complement.
TTATAAGATTTTATGGTATGAATTGCAGTCTATAGTTCTAAAAAACTGTATGTACAAACTTTTAGAGGAGATTATTATAGGAGATTTTTGTAAAATTTCAAATAGAAATTTCAACTATCTCAACTCTTAACTATGAATTGACTAGAATTTTATAACTTATGGCAATAATTCAGAATAGGTATGTGGAAAATTCCAAAACATATCTGTGTGCTAGAGATATTGTTACAGCAACTTTTTAACTCACAGATGAACTTCTGATCTCACTAATATAAAAGATACCAATATTTCAGCCACCAAACATGGGGTAACTTAAATATTTCAATGATTTTTTGTTATCTAGAAATTGTAAAAGAAGATGGACTTATCTGAAGCTCTTTCATCAATTCTGTTTATTAAACTTTGAAGAGATTAAGAAATCTCTGGGAAGAGAGCAGTTATTAGTTGCAATGAAAACTCAGTATCATAATTTCTTCTGCATTTTAAAATCAAGCACCAAATTTGTCTAAAATTAACAGATTGACTTTTCCATTGCTACCTATTTTATTTCAGCTTTATTACTATACCTAAAAAACTTAATACTTAGTAACATTAAGAGGTAGGAATTCCTCTTGGAAATTTTGTGTACTATGTATTTTGTCTTAGATGTATTTATGATATTAATTAGTTAATATTGCTGTTTAATTTTAGAGATGATAAGGCAGACTATGTTCATGGTTAAAAATGATGATAAGGCAGAAAATGTTCATGGTTAAAAAATTCCAACCATTTCTTAATTATTGTACCACTTTCCTGTATATCTTCCCTTCTTTTTGTAAAACCATTTGTTATGAAACATGAAGAACTTATTTTAAAAGATTGGTTTATTATGAAGTCCCAGAAACAATTTTGGCAGGCACTACATATGCTAATATATTCCCCAACTAGAATTTATCAATTCTAGGGTTCCATGAGTCAGAAGAGAAAAAAGTTTTAGGTTTTGTTTTGAATTTTAACTTAACAGCATTAAGAGTAGAGCAATGGTTTTTTTTCAGTAATCTAAAAAGAGATCCCTGAGACAATATGTAAGGTGCACAAATGCATTTCTATTCCCTTTCCCTGATGGAATCAACACTTAATTATATGTCAGAACTAAAATGAAGGTATTTCACCAGTTGCTTATCATTCACTGCAGATCTAGAATACAATTTAATCTCTTAACACATTCCAGAGTTGTACTTGCTAAGAGACCTCAGCTGAGAGAGAAAAAATAGATCATATAATTGGCTGCTTAGGACTCAAAAGACAACATCTTCATGTTATAAAGCAAACTCCCTTTTTTCCCCCAAATACCAGCAACCCACAAGGCAAAAGAAAGAGCTACACTGACAAAAATGTGTACAGGGGAAGCTGGGATATGTCAGGCTGCAATAATAGCTCGAAGCATTTCTGTCAGAACATACAATGTATATTTTGGTTAAATTGAAGAAAAATTAGCCTACTTTCACTTATCAGCTTCCTAAACTACCATACCACAACTTACACTACAGGATTTTGCTTAGAAATTTTTCCTTTATGTTTTTTATCTTTTGCTTTTATTTTTCTCTACAGGGGAGGGAAGGAATAGAACTGTATTATTTTAAATTATTTTATTTTGTCCTCTCTGTTTTCACAAAAATAGCAGGTGTGATTCTATGATAGAAAAGTGGTAAGTGTAAGATCAAGCCCCATCTGAGGCACAACTTTTCTCATTAATGAAAAAGTCAAGAAATCTGATTGTTCTGTAACACACATTCTAGTTCTTTCTTAAAATAAGATAAATTTGGAAAATACTGCATGTAACTGCTTACTAATCATGTTGAGAAAATTACAAAAGTGATTAAGTCAATTCAGTAGCATCAGATAGTAAAAAAAAATGTTTTGACAGTTCAAGACTAAAGGCTGGAATAAAACTGAGATAGCATTATACTTTTAAAGATCCTGAACAGGCACTGACAGGGAGGTCTGATTTCCCACTTCCACACTGGATGTCTTGCTACACACTGCATATCTCATTCTTAGACTTTGATGACAGTTTTCTCAGGTTTCATTTAAATTTTGGCCTGAAGCACACAGGACAAAATAGATGATGTTGTCAAAACCAAGCCTGACAGACATTTCAGAAGGAATGTGATGAAAACAGCACAAATGGTCATCCAAGGGTTACTTCAATCCAAAGTCCTTCGAAACCAAAAAACCCGTTAGATATGCATATAGGTGCATGTGGGGCGTGTGTATGTGTGTAAACATTTAACACACAATAAAAGGAAATTAAGATTAAGGGAAGAATATCCAGGATAAACCAGTATATTTTGAATGTCAGATGGCATTTTTTAGGCAGATAATGTGACTGCTTGCTGAGGTTTCTGAGCAGATCTCCATACCTAATCTATTTTCAAGTTCTGTATCAGGTTAAAAACTGAGCTAGAATATGAATTTTCTCCTGAGAGGAATGGATTGGCACATGAAATCTGTTTTAACATTGTATGGGAAGTCTTGTATAAATGACTAAATATATGTGAATATGTAAATATGTGTGTGAAATTGCAGTGAGTCAGGTATGCCAACGTTGCCACTGAAAGGTCATGACACTTCCAGTGCAGTACAGCAGAGTTTAGAAATATCTTCCTCCTGGATGCTATATAGACACCACTGTAATCCTTAGTAGCAACAGAAGAATCAGGAATTGTTCTTTTAGGAAATTAGACTGTCATGAATGAATTTGGGTAAATCAGCAGGTTTTTTTCTTCTACTGTAATTGTTAAAGTATGTTTTTCTTTTCTTCTTGACTCTAACATGTGTGAAGGTTTTTGTTTGCAATTCATCTCAGCAGTTGCTCAGTACTTCTATCCACTCCAAGAACTTCTATCTATTCCAAGAACTGACAGCTGCCTCAGCTGATCATCAGCTCTGCTTAAAACTTCTCCTCAAAATTGTTTCTCTTTCATTGCAGTGCCATGATATATTCAAATGTCTACTTTCTCCAATAAAGGGAGTGAACAAGTCAAATTAAAAACAAAACAAAACGAAAAACCAAAAAACAACACCTGAGTGCTTTCAGAGCTACGTTTGATTTCTACAGTCCTATCTGGTCTGCTTAGGAATTGTTAATGTTATAAATAGAGGCAGCAAGGCAATTTGAAGTTGATGAATTGTATTCTGGTAAACTGCATGAGCAATAAAGGTGTGCTTTGACTGCCCTTACAGGGAAACGATGAACCATTGACTTAAATTCCCCAAAACAGAATGATTTGCAGCAACAGTAAGAATTCATTCTGATGAGTCAGTCTAAAAACCACAGAAACCTTTCATTCCTTGTCCAGTTCCTTCCTTCTTAAAGGTAGTTCTTTTGTAAACTTTGAGTCAATTCTAAAAGGTTGTATCCGAGATTTTATTTAATGCTTTCAGTGTCATATATTCCATCCTTTAATTAAGCAGCAATACAATGAACATGAAAAATAAGGCCTATTTTATATATAATATTTTATATATATATATTATATATAATATATATATTATATTATATATAATATATAAGACTATATTTCAGTCAACACACTCTATGTTCTCTCACATGAGATCAGAGAGGAAAATTCCTATTTAACAGTATCAAAATAAAACATAACTAGAACATTTCAAAAAGAAGTTCTATAATTTCTTTCATTTTATTTGAAACAAAGTTTACTAGTATGGTAAAAAACCTAAAAAAATACATCTGTAAAGAAATTCAGTGTTCAATATTAGAGATGGGTGTCATGTCATTCCAGTACAACCAATTAGTCCAAAAATCTATGCAACTGCATATTTTATCTGATTGCTCTAAATATTCAGCATGGTTTACCAGAGGCATTTGTAGGAACAACTTCCTTGTTTTCAAGTTTATTAACAATTGTTACTGTGCAATGAAAGCTGAAAGGTATGGCCACAAGTTGCAGCATAATGACTTCTTTCTAGCTTAGTCTCCTTACCCACTATAGGATCAAGTTATGTCCAGGATCAACCTCAGTTCTTACATTAAAGACTGTATGGTGAGCAATCCAAAATCTCTTTAGGAGCATTCTTTGATATTATAAATTAATCATTTAGAAGTTAAAAGGTTTTTTTTAATATTTATTTTACACAGAAATTAAAGAAATGCTGTTTACTGGTGTGAATACTATGGAAATCAAAGTTAAATTACTTTTAACATTTGTGCTGAAGGTGTTTGATTTCTCATCCTATCAGGGATCAGAAATAATTCACAGAATTATTATTATCACAGAATCACAGAATATCAGCTTTGAAGGTACCTCAAGGATCATCATTTGGCAGATTAGCTTGCAAAGCCACTCTCCATCATTTACCAGCAGTCCTGGCTCACTGGTGAGGTTCCAGATGACTGGAAGTTGGTCAGTGTGACCCCCAATCACAAAAAGGGTGGAAAGAAGGATCCTGGTAATTATATAGGCCAGTTAGCCTGACCTCAGTATCTGGTAAAGTAATGGAACAGTTTATATTGAGTGTCATCATGCAGCACTTACAGGATGGCCAGGGTATCAGACCCAGCCAGCATGGGTTTAGGAGGGGCAGGTCATCTTTGACCAACCTGATCTCCTTTTATGACCAGGTGACCCACCTGGTGGATGCAGGAAAGGCTGTGGATGTTGTGTACCTGGACTTCAACAAGACTTTTGACACTGTCTGCCACAGTATACTCCTGGAAAAGCTGGCAGCACAGGGCAGGAGCACTCTTTGCTGGGTTAGGAACTGGCTGGATGGCCGAGCCCAGAGAGTGGTGGTGAATGGTGCTGCATCCAGCTGGCAGCCAGTCACCAATGGTGTCCCTCAGGGGACATTTTATTGATGACATGGATGAGGGTATTGAGTGTTTCATTAGTAAATTTGCAGATGACACTAAGCTGGGAGCATGTGTTGATCTGTTGGAAGGTAGGAGGGCTCTGCAGAGAGACCTGGAATGGTTGGATGGATGGGCAGAGTCTAACAAGGTGAAATTTAATCAGTCCAAGTGCTGAGTCCTGCACTCTGGCCACAATAACCCCATGGAACATTATAGGCTGGGGAAGGTGTGGCTGGACAGTGCCCAGGCAGAAAGGGACCTGTGGGCACTGGTGACAGCAGCTGAACATGAGCCAGGCAGTGTGCCCTGGTGGCAAAGAAGGCCAATGGCCCCTGGCCTGTATCAGGAATGGTGTGGCCAGCAGAAGCAGGGAGGTCATTCTTCCCCTGTACTCAGCACTGATGAAGCCACACCTCAAGTGCTGTGTCCAGCTCCGGCCCCTCAGTACAGGGAGGATGTTGAGACGCTTGAGCGCGTACAGAGGAGGCAACGAGGCTGGTGAGGGGCTTGGAACACAAACCCTGTGAGGAATGACTGAGGGAGCTGGGGTTGTTTAGCCTAGAGAAAAGGAGACTCAGAGGTGACCTTATCACTCTCTACAACCTCCTGAAAGGTGGCTGTAGCCAGGTGGGGGTTGGTCTCTTCTTCCAGGCAGCAACTGACAGAACAAGAGGACACAGTCTCAAGCTGCATCAAGGGAAGTATAGGTTGGATATTAGGAAAAAGTTTTTTACAGGAAGAGTGATAAAGTACTGGAATGATCTGCCCAGGGAGGTGGTGGAGTCACCATCCCTGGATGTGTTTAAAAAAAGACTGGATGTGGCACTCAGTGCCATGGTTTATTTGAGGTGTTTAGGGCATGGATTGGACTCAATGATCTTGAAGGTCTCTTCCAACCTATGTGGAAGAGACAATTGTGATTCTGTCAATTCTCACTGTTGATCCAATGAGAGCAGAACATAATTATTGGACAGATACACTCACAGCAACAAGACAAGAAGAGTTCATCATAAATATAGTCACTGTAATATGTTAGTTAATTTATCCAGTCTGCTGTGAAGATATGAAAGCTTTCTGAGGTTTTTTTAACATATGAATGGAACAATAACTTTGATGAGGAGTAGAGAATGACATTTTATGGATAAGTTGTCTAACTCTGTAAATGAGGGCAACAAATCAAATAGAACAAAATAAAAATGATAGAAATTCAAATTCACTGGTTGTTTCAATTATTGTGTGTGTGTTTGTTTGTTTGTTTATGTTTTGCCTAATGTGCCAGTCCCTTCTGAGACATAGAAACAGAGTTACTTTTCAAAAGAATCAAATTAAAATATAAATTACAAGCACTCTCTCTGAATCTTGATTGAATGTGGATGACAAAAAGAGGTGTCAGGAAACTGTCACAGGAAGGTTACAAGGAAAGGCTCTGAAAATCAGGAATGCTGATTGGGTAAAATTCAAAGACACTGAAATTGTAATTTGAAGGACAAAATCTACATTTCTCATATGCATATCTATACTCTGAGTTTCTTTGCTCTGCAACCAAATAAAAATGCTGTGAAAGTACTGACTTGGCAGGTCTTTGAGTGCTCCCATTACTGGTAGAACTGGAAATCCAAAGTTAGTTGAGTTTTTATTTCTTGTAAGATTTTTCAGGGAGGAAAAATTCTGACAGCTGTTGAAAGATTTCAGCTGATATTCTGTAGCCATAAAGTAATGAAAGGATAAAATCATCTTTCTCTTCTTCCTCTTCACACTTTCTGAATATGAGGGTTGTACTGAATGGCTGCTGTCTGTGAGATACAGGTTTCTAAATAGTCTTCCTGAATTAATATCTGTATATCACTTGTAAATATGCAAACACAGTGTAGGTGTCCCATATAAAGCAGTGTCAGAGCTCCTCAAAAGAGGTGGACAGAAGTGCCTTGGCTGTTTGGATTCAAACTGTATTCACTGTTGAGGTACAAGTGAAATTTTTCTTCATTCTCACTGATTACAGACGGATGCATACTGCAAGTCTCAGGACATCTGTCTAAGCTTGTAACTCCAAGTCTAATGATATCTGTTGGCTTAGAGACTCTTCAATGATTTATTTTGGTCCTGCTTCAGTGTGACTGCTGAACAAAGTCTGGATCTGAGAAATCTTACAGGGTAGCAGGATGCACAGTTTTTTCAGTGGACTATATTCAAACTCAGTGTAGGCTGTACAGATCAATTAATCATATTTGTTCTAGACCAGAGCTCCTAGACATAGTCAGGCTTTATATATTAACACCAAGAAACAAGTTTTTAAATGTTACATTAAAAATCCGTTGGCAGCAGTGAATGACTCTATCCTTCCTGCTGTTGCGTAAACTTTCTACCATGAGCACAAAGAGTGCTTAGAACATTAATGAGGAGTCCAGAAGTCCTGCAACCAAGGAAGAAAAATGGAATATTACCATATTTTAATAGTAAATAAATGGGAGGAGAGAATCCAGTTTGCAAACACAAACCCACCATTCAGACCTCATATATGAAATAATCTAAACATGCTCTTACTGATATGATTTCCAGTCACGATTCATAACTCAATAGTATTTAAGAAAATATATTTTTTCTATCCTAAACAACGTCCAAAGTATTTATACATAAACAGTGTATGTGTAACTATTTTACAGGAAGTAAAGCCAAATTCCAAACTCTGTTACTGAGTCAGCAAACAAATCATGATGCAGAAGTTACCCACAGAACTTTCCATTCTGTACTCATTATCGACATGAAAGGAACAGAAACTTGAAAAAGTCACCTTAGAATAAATTGGACCTTGATTGAAGTTAGCACTGCTAACTACATTCTCTCTTACATAATCACAGGGGAGACTACATTTCTAACTTTTTTCTTCTCACAGGATTGTTTCCTACTTCTCCATCCATCTTCAAGTAAAATAAATGTACTTAAAATTTTTTATTCTACCCCGATATGTCCATTATTTTCTCAAATTGTGACAAAACCACTTTCAAACTACCTAAGAATACACCATAAAAAGTGTTGTCTTTTTAATTGAAACACATAGTTGCTAATGCAGTATGATTGTAAGAGGAAAATTATTGAGGAACGTAATACTACATTTAATGTTCTAATTAAAAAAAAAAAGTGGAAGCTATTAAAAAATCATAATATTAATCAGAAAATCAGTTTCTAGGCACTTAAGTACTGTTTTATTACACATTTTATTGTTCTATTTTTTATTTTGAGTATGTTTTCCTCTGCCTCTTTTCTGCCTCTTTCTGGCTCAGTTCTAGAAGGTATTTTTGAAATTTAATGAAAATCAAAATTATAATACTGCAGTTGCTTCCATTCAAAATATTTATTGTAACAGATTTTCTGAATTATCCAGAGATATATCTCATAAGCACTTCTTAGATAAGCAGCTCCAAGCTTTGTTTCTCTGTGAAGTGTTGGGGACAATCACTATTGAAACAATAAAAGATGAAGTGAAAAGAGCATTGATGATGTCAATAGCAAGTCATGCTGAGCCCTTGAACTGCAGAAATTAGAGTATTCCAGGCCTACTCTTATAAAACAATTGTAATAGTAATCCAGCTTTGGAATTTGGAGATAGAGCATATTGGGGATGTTTGTACACTAAGAATGATGATTACAAATGCAAGGTATAATTTTCAGTCTGTAAATAAATATATGTGGCATAATAAATCAAATTAAAACTCTAGTAATTCAATGCCGCTGAGAGCAAATCAAGACGAGGTTAGGACGAGATGCAGCAATTTACTAACAGGTAAATTATGACAAGGCAGAGCTAGGAAAGAAGTCAGGATCAGTAGGTCTATAACCAGGTTACAACTGAGCTGGAGCCTACAACATTTCTGGTATGCCCCAGGGTGAGGTTAGAGTTCGTGGGATGACTGGTGTGGGTGGAGGCTCCAGCTGAGTCTGGTCAGGGGCCTGAGAGAAATACTGGTGAAAGAAAAACTTCAGGTTAATAATTCTTTTATGGTGGAGATATATTTAGAGAGGGGGTTGTTGCATGAGAAGCAAAGCTGGATGAAGAACTAGAGCAGAACAGAGAGAAAACCTAGGTGATAATATTTTTTTTGTCCAGTAGGACAGATCTGAGGTATTCAGAAGATTATTAAAACATCAGTAGAGAGATGTCAAACTTTGTTTGGTCTTTCCTTACAAGTAAGAGTTTAGGCTGTTCCTCTAGCTGGGAAAGAAATGAGGCAAAAAGATAAACAGAAATGTAATTTGCACACTGTCTGAGAATATTTGGGAAAAATTAGTAAAAGCTGCTTTTTCCTCACCTTTTCTACTTGAAAGGTGGTGCAGTGGTAAGTGCTTCCCTCGGAAGTGTGTAGTGTAGCTATTAACTTAGTCAAACACACAGGTCATATTTGAAGAAGAAATACTGATAGGGCAGGGACAAAGCTGAAATGAAATTATTTGCTACATGCAAAACCAATACTGTTAAGGAATTTACCAAAATAAATTAAGAAAACCTTAGGAAGGTAGAGCTGCCAACCATTTAGGCAATTCAATTATTCCTGGTAGTTTTTCCAAACCAGGAAATGGTTTTGAAATGGCTTTTTTGATGGGGCAGTAGGACTGACCCTCTGGGAGGCCCTCCTTTAAAGGGCGGAAAATCCAGAATTGCTGCTGGCATTTTCATCTGGTTTGTGCTGTCCATATTCTACTTCCTTGTGTATCTTTCTTCTGTAGAACAAGGTAATAGTTGGTTTTTTTTGTCAAAACTAGATAAAGCTGTCATGTTAGGATACTATTCCAATGAGGCTGTTATATTTTATAGCTAGAAACTTCAAGGTGTTGAAAGAATAGTAGGGAATAAGAAGAATACCAGCTTTAAAATAGTGTTTATTTTCAAGAGCATAATTCAGCTTCTAAATTTAAGGTATTTTCAAATAAAAGCAACTTATGGTGCCAAATTTTATAGCAGAGTTGCTCCATTTTCTTGTTAACTCACTTCAGTCCAGATGATAGGCTTGCTTTGACAGTATTTTAATTAGTTTCCATATGTGAACTTTTTGTACCATGTGGCTCTGAAATTTTCTTTGTGTATGGAAAAAACCCAAACGATTTAAGCAATTACAATTATTTGCCTGCATCAGTTCTGACATTCCAAAAACAGATGGCTTTGACAGTTTTATTATTCTTTGTGTAGCAGTATGGTTGATATATATAAATATATATAAACCTAAATCTGTTATTTATATTTAACAATACAATCTTTATTGTACATATGTATGAAAACAATACAATATACAAATTCTTCTGCATATACAACAAATGCAGGTATATGTTTATGTATATATATATTTACTGTTGTCATTCCACATTGTTTGGGTAGACATTTTGCTCTCTGAATACTTATATTAGAACAAACAAAGATGGACAGGAGGTCAACTGAAGGATTTTCAGCTGTTAAACTCAATTACAAGCAATGACTGAAATGAATTTTAAAATGCCTTTCCTTGAAGGGTGAATGTACTCTACTCTCCAGTATCTGATATGACAATGCTTTCAGGCACTTTCTGAGATGAAATAAGCTCTGCTTATTATTTTATTTGTTCAGGGAGGAGTAGGACTTGTATTGTTTTGGGTTTTTCTTTTGCATCAGTTTCCTTCAGTTTTCATGGGAGCACTAAAAAGCCACTGTCAAGTGTACCATAATTTCCTGTGTTCCCAAGAAGAGCTATTAATCTGACAGAAGCAATTAATTTACAATACACAAAGCATAAAAAATGTTTTATTCAAAGTTGCAACAATTTAAAACAGCAAAATGAAATGTCAGAGGACAATTTGGTATAAATTACAGGAGAGGAAGCCCAGCTCCTATTCACAAGAGAAAATGATTGATGACTTTTTTTTTAAACCCATAAAATTCAAATAAAAGAAAGATACTTGCACTTTCAGGTCCTTCCTCTTATTCACTGTATAGTTGCTGACATATTTCCAGTTGTATAATTATGTGCTTTGCAGAGTTTCTAGGTTTGGAAACTTATTTTTATGTAACCTGAGTAAAAATATTTGCATCTCACTACTGAATCCATAATTAAAAGTCTTTAGAATAAATTCTAAATATGGTATTTACTACCTAAAATTAAAACTAAATGTATTGTTGGTAGGGATTTTTTTTTTTTTTTTTTCATTCACAAAATAGTGTTCGCTGCTCTCTGGAATTTTCCACTTGCAACAAAAATAAATTTAAAACTTAGAACCTGGTACAGAAAACCACTTATCCGCATGCCTATATTAGTCGCAAATCACAATAATATTAACACATTCATAGATTTTACCTTGAAAACAACAATTAGACCACCTAGTCTGGCACTTTGTATGACAGAACTGGAAAACTGCACTTTTTCCTTTAAAAAGTCCTGTAAGTAGTCTTTGGCTAAAAGCAGCTTCCAGAAGTCTGATCTTGACTTCATAACTTCAGGTTATGGTGTATTCATCATTTGAGTGTTTTTACCCATAAATACTGCATGAAGGTAATCTTTGATTTATGGGATTTAAATATATATTAAAAATTAAGGACTTATTTTCTCTGAAGGAAAATAATTTTGCATATCAAAATCTTGCACATGAACATTGCTGAAGGATCTAGATCATGCTAACATTCAACTTTGTTCTTGTTCCTGCAGGTGGGAAAAATCCTACTCATGTGAGTATGTGCAAAATGGATCATAAACTACAGTGATTTCAGGAGAAGACTAATTTATAAGGCAGATTTAACCAAACCAATAGCATTCCACTTTGTAATATTAACATAATTCTGATGGAGGCTTTCCCATCATTCTTTAATACCATGAAAATTTTTAAATGCATCTTATGATTTTTCCTGATCTGTCTTAGGAATTTAATTCTTGAGTTCTGAGAAAGTATTAGACTTTCAGGACTGTATCAAATCAGAGGCCTTTTCACACATGTAACACTAGATCACATAATTATGGAATAAGATTTCAGATATGAGAAACTGAAGATATTTTGTATGTATGCTAGTGAACTATTTTATGGATTCAGTTGTGGGTTTGGGTTTTTTGCAGGGGCAGGCATAGGAAGGGGTTTTTTTGTTTAGTTGATTGGTTTTTTTTGTTTCCCTGGAAGAGAAGAAAAAGAAGTTTGACAAGAGCACCAGGGTTCTGGTCCTTTTCCAAGTAAGTTTGACAAGTCTTTTTTAACAGATGTCAGCCTTGCCCTCAGTCTGTTGAAATTTTCTGTCAAATCTTATCATTAGTTTTAATGACAGTGGTAAGAAGTCCTTAAGAAGAGATTTTTCCCCTGTGGTCATGCAATTCAGTGACAATAAAAAGGGCAAAAGTCAATACAAGGCTCACAAGCTTACCTGGGAGCCCCAGCATGCAGGTTTGTTATTTATTGCCCTATTCTCTTCTAGGTTTTTTTCTTGGTTTTTGTTGTTGTTGTTGGGTTTGTTTTTTTTTTTTGTGTTGTTTTTTTTTTTGTTTGTTTGTTTGTTTGTTTTTTTGTTTGTTTGTTTGTTTTGTTTTGTTTTTTACTTTTGCTATTATAATTATAAAATTCTTATCTCCCCAAGGTTCCCATTTCACTAGCTTTTGGGCTATATGGCTTAGAGGAAAAATATTACCCCAGAGATTCTCTGAAGCCATAAACTGGAGAGAGTTCAAACTGCCAGAATATCCCACTTGCTTCAATGAAGATGTTCCAAAAGCATGGAGAGCTTTGATTTTAGCTTGTAACCACACATAACACAAGACAAGGGAAAGTAAGTCTCTGGGGTTTTGTCTTTTTTATTTCCAAAACTTGGAATAGGAAACAAAGGTAGTACAGTAATTAGGATGAGATAAAAGGAACCAAATGAACCCTCATTAGAATCAAACCCAAACATCTACCTCCCTCTTTGTCCATGTAGCAAGATGGAACCTGACTCATTCCCTCCATGGCCTGGAACCTGGGTTCTGATCTCTAAACAAATATTTGAGGTAGTAAATTGGTTTCTGTTTTTACCCTAAATATTTGGGGGTGAGGAGAGGGATTTGAGGATGTAGTTTACTGTTTCAAGGTGGATTTTTTTTCCTAAAGGAGGTGTTCTGGATCTTCTGGACAAGATGTTCCCCTCTCCCCTTTTTTTTTAAAGATCTATTTATTTAACCTAACAGAAATACATAATTTAATCAGAAAAACTACTTGAAAAAACCTTAGTTCTTTCAAGTACAAAATTCTCTTTTCCACTTTATTCAATAAACACTGTGATCAAGAATTATGATTTCTCTGTTGGTGAAATATTATTTGAGCAGCAGTCCTCTTGCCACTTCTTTTCTGCTCCTTCCATTTAATTAATCAATTCTTGCTTGTACTGCTGTAGCTGCTAGTTGGGATCTAAGGTGAAAAAAAATATATCAAAATGGTGAAAAAACCCCTTACAAACCAATCAAAAATAACCCCTACCAACCAATCAAAAAAACCCCATCCCAAACTCCCACTCCCTGCACTTAAAAATTGAAAGGTTAGCAAAATCTTTTGGGCTGAAAATCCAAATTTGTATCCAAGGGATACAACTTCATTTACCAGTTTCAGTAGAGATGTGTGTTGCTACGTTACCTTCCCATTGTCCTTCCTCAGTGTGCATTCTGCTTCTCCTCACCCGGCTGGCAGAGTTCCTGTCATGAGCCGTGGCTGATGAAGAAAGCAGCTAAAGGAGAGTGGCATTGCCCCACCAGTTTTATACAGTGATGAGTTTCCTCACCTGGTAAAATTTCTCAAGAAATCCTCCCACTGCTTCATTTTCACATTCTTCCACAAAAGCATCATGAGATGAACTGATGGCCTGGAAACAGAAAGTGCATTCTTTGTGTGGATACACTTTTGCATGAAAAGAAAGGACCACATGAGTCAGCCTGTAGCTGTTGAACTTAAGTTCTTTAGATAGCTTCTTCTGTTTCCTGATACAGCAGGAAAAAACCAGCTTGCTTTTATGACAGCTTTGAAGGTAATGGCCTCCAGTTCAAGAGGATTACAAAGCACTGGGACACACATAGTGAAGCATAAGGTGCTAGCAAGATCACTGATAATAAAGTCTATTGGGCAATATCTACCAAAAAGAATTGTTAGAGGGTTTTCTTGTAAATTTACATAAATCAAAACATACATATTATTATAAGTATTACTAATAAAAATGTTAAATAATTAAGCATCCTTATATTAGAATTTTATAATAGAAAAAAATTGTAATTTTTCTCACAAAATACTACTACTTTTTCTCCTTTCATTCAGCATTTAAAAGGCTTTTCCAAGACAATAAAAATGGCTTTACATTTTTGCTTTATTTTTTATATTTCAGATTTTATTTTGTGTATTGTAGAGCTTTTGTTTTGCTTCTCTAAATGGCAGCAATTTTCTCTAACAAATTCATCCACTCTGGGTGTTTTATTTTCTTCAGTGTATCTATGTAAATCTCTACCACCATGTGCATCAACTTTATTCATATATAGAACAAAAGATGAAGAGGTTCTCGTTTGCTTCCTCATTTTTGTGGTGGTCTTGTTTTGTTTTGTTTTCTTATGGGTCTGCTTGCTGCATAATTACAGGCTATTCTAGCTTAAAAAAAATAAAATCTTGACTTTAGAATGTTGTTAAGAAGACCCAGGATTCACAAATGATTCCTGTCTTATATATGAAGTGAACCCAACTACCTTATGCAAGCTCTGCTACTGTGTGATTGCATTCAATCTTTTCTCTCTTGTGTATGGGAATTGAGAGAGGGGAGGAGCACACAAGGCTGTGCAAAAGAGGAAAACTAGATTCCCAGTCTTTTCAGCCCCCAATTTACTTTCTTAAATGCTTTAGGAAGTTAATGTGAGGGTTCATTAAGAATTTTCATGTAAGAATAACTTCAGTGTAGTGATTCCACTGATAAGACATGTGATCCTCTGAAATCTCTGTTACCTTTGATGGTTCTCTGTAAGAGAAGTTAAAAAACAAAACCAAACACAAAAACAACAACTAGCAATTTATTCAAGAGTATTAGGAATTCATTTTTAAGCCAAAAAATCAGAAGGATTTTTGGAACAGCTTTGACTGAAGATTGGAAAGGATGGTTTTACTCTCCACTCCTGATTAGGCTTAACAACCTTCTGTAGCATGAGAAAGTGAGCCAGACATTCTGAAATTATGAGCACTTATGAGAAATGTAAAACCATGGCATTCTATATAATCCTGCCAGTGAAGAATTCTATTCTGTAAGGGAAAGTGTTTCTTACACCTTCAAAGAATAATAAAAAGATGCATTTTTAAAGTTTTTTCAATATATTGAGGAAAAGGTGAATCATTAAAGAGTAACAATCTTTATATATTCTGCAGTATACTATAGCTTTGAAGTGATTTTTTTTTCCTTAAAATGTGGAGTTATTAATGGCATTTTTAAACACCTTTGGCATGCCTGATTTTTCTAACACAAAGTGTTCACTTAACTATTTTGCAACTACATCAGCTTTTTCTAGGTCTCTGGTATTACAGTATATTTATAAAAATTATAAAGACCTATTCAGATATTATAAAATTATATTTATAATTATATTATTGTTTCATTAAACTATTTAATTATAAAATATACATATGTATTTATTGTATTTATTATATTTATTTAAATATAAGTTATTGAAATTATGTATGTTTAATTAAAATTATAAATATTGCAACTTCACAGTCTTTTTTTTACCTATTTATTTCAGTACCCTCTGTTTTAGATGTCAGAAAATTATAATTCATACTCTAAATAGTGTTATGCTGCCATTTAGTCTTTGACATTAAATTGTACATATTCAGATACAAAGCAAACAAGTTTTGAAGGCAGATGTATCTGAACCCTGACTGTTAAAAATGGTAGATTTAGGAATTACCTTGCTTATCCCTAAGTGAGAAGTAAATGTCTCAATTGGAGGCTAGATGTTCTCTTTTCTGATGTATGTGAAGTGCATTCCGCCCTCATTTATTTGAGAAATGCCCTTCAGAACTAGAAGACATGTTATTTATAGTGCTGCTGTTGTTCTGTTCGGTTTGGGGGGATAGTTTTTGTTTGTTTATTGTTTTTCTTGGTTTTGGTTTGTTTTGTGGGCCTTTTTTGTTGGTTTGGTTTTCTAGAATATAGAAGGCTTGTGATTAGAAGAACATCAAGGGATAAAAGAAACAGTCAAACTGATTCTGTGTATTTCATTTCCAGTACCCAAAAAAAACCCAGTAGAGAGCATGTTGACTTAAATCCTTAAATCATCTTGCTGCCTATCACTGTTTATTGAGGACTTGGCAACCTACAGACAAAAAGCATTGTGCAAATAATTCTCATTGCTCCACTGATATTCTTTCTTCATAATACATACATGTATGCATATAAAGCACGAATAAAAGGCAGGTGAGCAAGGTCTCGTTACTCATTTCAGTGCAGAAGGAACATGTGTACCTGGAAACAAAATGCTGGCAGGCAGGAATTATGGGGTTTGCATTCAATACAGCAATAGACACCTTAAGCTGAATACTCAAGGCTGGATCAGCACTCTAGTCGTGATTTCAACAACATTTCTGGATAGCAGCTAAAAATAACTTTCTGCAAATGAAAAATACAGAGTTGGACTTCTCAGAAATGATTAGCAATGTTTTTTTTTTTTTTTTTATGAGAATCAGATAATAGATAGTGCATTTTGCCAAATAATTTAGCCTATTGTTTTGCTCCCAAATCCTGATTGGTCCCTGGAAGTCCATCCTGCAAATTCATATACCATTTAATTCTCTTTGGCAATTAATTGTGTGCTTCCCTTTGAGACAAAGCCCAGATGCAACCTGTGGCATAGCATGCTTCTGGGACCACAAACAGCCTATGGTGCAAGTAGAGAATGGTGGAGCTACTTAGCCATCCCTCACCCTCTAGGATTATTCACAATGGCCTTTGAGAGCTTTCACTCCCCATAAAGCCATGGCTGAGGCCTGGCGTAATAGCATGACTATAACAGCATTCATGGGGACAGTCCTCCCATCATTTCACGAATTTCAAACTTCAGTATTCTAAATGACAGATAATTATGTTTTAGGGCCACAGAAGTCTCATGGAAAACCCAGAGGGCATGCAGTTCAGACCTCTGTGAATGTGGGCACAGCTGACCTACTTCAGAAGTGATGTCCACAGAAGAATAAGCAGCAGTTTTCTCCTTCTTGGCCTGGGGTCACTCCCATCAGTGGAGGATTTTTCAGATTAGTTGTTGCTATTTATGCACAGTCTCACTAATCCTTTAAAATGTCCAAGGTAGATGAATCAAGTCATTAAAACATGTGTGTAAAAAGGATATTTTTAAACTTTCCTTGGCTTTTATGCCCTGTTAGAGAGAACACTGAAGAACTGATAAGCAAAAAATGAAGGGTTCGGACGAAACCCCCAGCAAGTTTGCTATTCATCTTCCTACTGTGGCTGGTAGCAGATATGTGAAAAATGATCCCTATTTTCTTGACTGAACAGGATAAGGAATAAAGAGAATGTGTCTAAGCTGTGTTGTGGCCTAAGAAGAGATCACCTCACCAAATATTTCCCTTCCACAGCAGGATAGGCATTGAATTTTATCTCTTGGTAAATCTCACCTGGAGGATGCATCTGGATGTTGGATTTAATAGCCACTACAGGCAGATCTCTGCTCACTTCTTTAATCCATATACATCTGTTCACTTTGCACATGATGAAAAGATCAAGACATAAATAGAAATTAGGCAAGTGCAAAAATATCAGCCATGATATCATCTCTCCATTCAAAGTTGAAATTATAACTTTTGAAAACTCATACAAAGAGAGATGGCAGCTAATAGGTTTTCAAAACAAATGCATAGCTGTAAAACAAAGTTATTACTCTATAAAAATGGAAGATCTCATAGGAGTGAAATCACATTACTCAGAATTTACAATATTTACAAACACTTCTTGTCTGCATATACCAGTAAATTACAAATTACTAAAATTCCATGAGCACATCAAAAAGAAATTATTTCAGAACACATAGTGAGGCAATATTTTTTTTGATTTTCAGTGTTTATGCACTCAATTTTTTAACTTGAAGTCATTTATTTTCTCATAAGGGAATTAAGGAAGCTTTACTGCACAGTACTTTAATGCAATATTCATCTTTAGTGACAGAAAATTAGTCAAGATGTGAACCAGATATTGGTGTAAGAACTTACACATATTAACTAATTGATAAAATTTTTGGGGGAGAAGTACCTGATGTAATCTCTTGGCTTCATTCCAGAGTGATCTTTTATTTTTACAGTTCACCTTTATACAAAACTCTTCCAGGAGGGCAGATCATTGTTCTTGTAGCTGGTGGAGATATATTTAATGTAAGCAGGAACTATAGTGTGCTAAGTAAGCACAAAGGGTACTTCTCCACAGCTGACTACTGGAAAATGACAGCACCTGATGGGAAGTTAGAAACAACAGACCCAAAGCAATATGTTAAAAGATGGAATTCAGACACCCAAGGCTCGAGGCTCTCATCATGCTGTGTGTCAAGCCAATAAAACAGAACCAGACTTGGCAGGTGATGAAGGTGGCAGCTCCAGGAACATCCTCAGGGGACACCACAACTGTGGAGAAGTCACCATGGTGCACAAATGATGAATCTTTCAAATCCATCTTCAAGTCAGAATTCTTTGGTTTTATGTGGCTGCTCTTCCTCTAATTTGGGGGTAGTAAAGACATACCTGCCACTTCCAGGACTCCTAGACATGCTGCCATAGTCTAAATATTTAGACTATAATTAGGTATCCCTTCATGTAGGAATTACCTGACTGCCCCAGGAACAGGATTTAAAATAATGTCTTAAAATAATGTAATTGGGAAATTATAAATTCTCCTTTATTAAACTCTTCAATTAAGACAGACTTTTAAACCTTTCTATAGAGGTACTATAGAGGTACTATAACACTTTTACATCCCTATCTTATAACCTGTATGCTGTTGCTCCTGTAAATGAGCATAACAATTATGAATAAAGCTGAATTTTAGCATAAGGTATTCATTTCATCAAATGATAACAAATAGAGGTAAAAGAGATAACAAAAAGAGGTATGACATAAAAAAAATACTGATTGTTCAACTGTGTAATGTTATTTGCAGTAATGTGACAAGTTTACATGGACCAATTTATTGAGAGAGTACACATATTTATTCTATTTTGTTTTGTTTCCACTTTTGCCAATTTGGAAAATTGCACAAGAACAGGTTAATTAAATCACAAAAGTAACTGAGTAAAATATATGTCAGCAAATTAAACACAATAAAGAGATATTATTTAAAAAATGTTTTGTAGAATTAAGTCCAAATGGCCTAACTTTCTGTGGCATGTGTTGTTGTGGTATGTCCTATTCTGATTTTAGACATTGCCAAGGGCCATACAATGTGCCATCAAGAAACATTTCCTTCAATGGAAACTAAAGAATAGTAATCAATAGTAGTACAAAATTAGGCAGGGTAACCTATTACTTAGTATTGTTTTCTACTAAAACATTTCTTCAAATATTTCATAATTAATAACCATATTTTCAGCTGTATTTCATGTAATTAATTATATGGCAATAGAAAGTACCATTGCTTCTACTTTAATTTTTTTTTTAATTTTCCCTTCATATTTGCCACTACATATGATAAAGCTGTTCTAACTTAGTCAATTAGATTCTTAGAATGAAAACATCTGTATATTTAATTATAAAAGAGATCCAGCAAAATCCTTTCTGTCAAGATGCTCACTTGTTTATGGATTTTATTTATTTGCTGCTGAGACACCTACTGTCTGCTGCCAAACCAAGTATTTACTTCAATCTCTTATCTTGAATAAAAAGGAAAAAAAATTGTCAATGCCAGAGTACCTACGAAGACTCCTTGGAAATGCTGTTTCATGGTTCATGCAGTGGCAACAAAATGAGTTCTATAATGGAATTAGGTGAATGAGTTATATAATTTGGAAGATGAGACATTTGAAAAATAACTACAGAGCTCAACGTTTAGTTATATATCCTTTTTTCCAATAAAATTTATGAAAGGACATTTATTCTTTTATTGAAGATTGTTCAAGCAGACTTTGTTTGCATTCACTATTATTATTTTATTTTGCAGTTACAATAAAGGAGCATAATAACATAGAAGCAGTATTGGTAACAGTCTGAAAATTGATTGAAAGACAGTTTCACAATATTTATGATTTTTATCTACTACCCATGCTGAGAACTACGTTTAGGTATCTGAGATATTGTTTGGGATATATTGCATTCTTTTTAAGCATTTGCAGAATATGGGTAAAAGCAGAAGAAATGTGTTTCAGGTAAAAGGAAAACAGACTCACAGGATATGCTGAGTTGGAAGGGACCCACAAAAATCCCAGCACCACACCACCCCAAGAGTCACACCATGTGCCCGAGAGCACTGTCCAAACATTTCTTAAAATCTGTCATCCTTAGTGCTGTGACCACTTCCCTGGGGAGCCTGTTCCAGTGCACAACCACCCTCTGGGTAAAGAGCCTTTTTCTAATATCCAACTTGGACCTCCATTGACACAACTTCAGGTTCTGGTCCTGTCACTGGTCACCACTGAGCAGAGATCACTGTCTGCCTCTCCTCTTCCCCTAGTAAGGATGTTGAAGACCACAATGAGGTGTCCCCTTAGACTCCTCTTCTCCAGGCTGAACAGTCCAAGTAATTTGTTGAGGTCTCTATGCAGGGCCTCCATTCTTTCAAGGCAGTCAACAGCTCCTCTCAGTTTTGCATTGTCTGTGAACCTGTTTAATATCCCTTCCAGTCCTGTATTCAAGTCATCTATGAAGATGTTGAAGAGCCTTGTGGAACCTCACTTGTGACATGCCACCAGTCTGATGTCACCACATTGACTGCAACCCTTTGTACCTGACCCATGAACCAGTTGCTCACCCATTGCATGAAGTGTTTATCCAGCTGAGTGCTGGATGTTTTGTCCAGAAGGCTGCTGTGAGAGACAGTATCAAAATCTTTACTGAAATCCAAGCCTTCCCCTGATAAGGTAGGTGGGTTACCTTGTCATAAAAGGATTGATTGATTGACTTTCCTATCACAAAGCCCAGCTGGCTGTGACCAATGACTGCATTGTCTTTCAGGTGTTATTCAATATCTCCCAGAATAATCTTCTCCAATCTTCTTTACCAGGCCCTGAAGTGACAATAACAGGATTGTATTTCCTGTGATCCTCCTTGCCATTCTTGAAATCAGGATGTTTGCCAGCTTCCAGTCAGCTGGGATCTCTCTGGGTTCTCAAGACCACTCAAAAATCATCGTGGTTTTGCAATGACAATTTTTGTCTTCTATTATTCTGAGCTGTATATCATATTGAATGGTATGGGTCTGTGGGACAGGAACCTGTTAACTGTCAGTACAACATGTCTGTAGCACATATATTTTAATTGCTTTCTATATTCTAAGTAGCTTTAAAAATAATTGGCCAAATAGAGTGATGTCTGTTGGAGAATTTAATACATATTAATAATGTAATAAGCAGACCAAACAATTGTGATGACCTGGTAATTTCAGTATGGGATTGAGAAGCTAAATAAAATATATTACTTCTTATGATGAAAGATTTTGGTGTGGAGGTTTGTGGAATTCTTAGACGTCTTTGATGCCTCTTTTGAACTTTGGCCCTGACCTTAGGTTAAGACAATTTACCCAGAGTTTATCTAGCTCAGACTACCATTTCAAACATTTGGAATCTGTTGTGTTCCCACATCTAGGGCAAATTTAAAAACCCATGTATTTGGAGTATATCTGGTACTATCACACAGGAAATCACAAGTGCTATATTGCTTCTCGTATGGGAAATTAAAATTATTAGGAATATGAAAACCTATGCTAAAAACTTGTCAGGGGAATAAGATCACATTCAGATCAGATATCTCAGTTGTAGGAAATGAAATGAATTAACTGTATTAGGAAATCTATAATGTGTTTTGCAGAGAGTAAAGAGTTATATTAACAGCTATATTTAAATTTAGAGAACATAACAATGCAGAGGTTAATAGGATTTCTAGATTTAGATTTGATAGGGTCTTTTTTGTGAAAAACATTTTAATGTGTTTCAACTGAAGCAAGATTTTTCAGTAAAATTGAGTTAATGCCAGCAACTCCTTCAATTGTTTAACAATCTGACAAGTCTTCAGCACACGCAGTGTTTTAATTAGACATCATAGTAGCAGGCAAATTGATCTCTTGTTGACAAGTGCCAGTTAGTTTAAGGTGAAGTCCCAGCATTATTTCAGTTGGAGGGGAGTAGAATGAGAGCATTGGCTCAGCTCTGGCCATAAACTGAGTTTGTATGCTATTACTGAAGCTAATAAGTTTCCTTTCTCAAGCATGTACTTATGCAGATGAATATCAGTAACCATACACTGAGAACTTGCTTAGTAGAACTGAATATTGAATAAATGTATGGTCTGCTATTTTCTAGGTCAAACTAACAGTCATTGAGCTATATGTGGTTTTGCTTCTGCAGGTGCTGAATTGCTCCTCTGCTGTCATGACATGCAGGGGATAAAACAGCCCTCAGCAACCCCTTTTATATGTCCTCAGTGCATAATAGGATTAAGTTTGTTGTCATTTAAAAACCTGAAACTGCATCTGCCTCACATATAGTGTTTTGTAAACAGTAGTGCTAGTGAAGCTAAAACGAGGGTTGGTATGGAGAAATTTAAATAAGTCTGACAGCCACAGTGGTGCCACAGAGACTAAGCAGGCAGTGGCTTATCACAAGCTGCTGTATTTCAGGTTGGGTATTTATCTTTGCTGGTGGAAAAGACAAAATCAGCAGCCACTCTGCTCTCCCTCACTTATGTTCTTTTGCAGGATATAGCAAACCCGCCAATACAAGCCACATCAAAGAGGAAGACAATCCTTTTGCAGGTCTAGGTCCGCTTTCCACCCTAGATTTATCTTTATGCATTTAAAGGGCAAAAGGACTTGTCTTGAATGTCATTTGCTATATATGATTTTAGTAATGCAAACACATGCTTTTTCACAATTCTCTGGTGGATAAAGTACCCTGAAAGTATAGGTTCATTTCCTTCTTTTCTGTGTAAAGATTCAACCCTCTCACTTCCCCAGAATATTCCCTTGTTAACAGCCTACAAAATACAATACTTTTGCAGGGCTCCAGAGGCTGCCCTATTTATCAGCAAGAGTGTGGAAAGCCATTTCAAGTTGCAGTGCTCACTTGCAACTGCCAAAGAAACCTGTACTTGTGCACACCAGTGTTTCCTACACAATACGTGGTCAAAATATAGCTAAGGTGCACTTGACATCAGGAAGTTAAAAATTACTCCTGGGACCACCTTTTTTAAGTTACAATAAAAGAATGTGAACATCTTAATAGAAAAAAGAAACATTCTGATATTTGACTGGGGGAGAGAAAATAGTTTCTAATATTATTATGTGTTACTTATATTTTTACTTTATGATTTATACCCTACTGGGACTAAGGACAGGGACACTGTCTGGATTTCAACACTAAGAGTTCTGAATATGATTCCTGGCAAATAAAAGCATCTGGAAATTACTAATTGCTGGAAAAGAAAGCATATTTTACATGTCTTGTTACTTAACAGAAATAATTGGGAGAAGTAATAACTTTCAGTATGGTAATGCCACACCTATCTTCTTCCAGCATAAATACTTGGCTTCTCATGGTAGAATAAATAGTTATGAAAAATAAAATAAAAATAATGAATTTTTTACTATGTGACAACTTTTTTAGGTCATACAAAAATAGGGGTTTTTAGAAGAGATGACTGAAAAATACCATATTCTGAATATTTTAAAGGTTTTTTCTTGGGATTTTATTTAAGAGAAGAATACAGTGATATTTAGAGCATTAGTTGAGATAAGTATTCTTCTGTTTTAGTTCTGAAGGCTCCTGGCTTACAGCCTCAAAGACCTTTAGTACGGTTAAGATTAGTCCTTGTCCAATAGCAGATCCAGTTTGGACCAGGTATTTTATTCAGGTTTATTCAGGCATATAGAGAGGAACAAAACAGCTCTTTCGTGCTGTGGCCTGAACATATCCTTTGTGATATTTCATATTCTTGATCATAAAACATTGAGCTGCAGATCTAGTTCCAGAAAATACTCTGGTCACTACTGTGGCAATGTTCAAGTCACTCCAAGGTATTATTTTTATAGTACTCACTGTTGTATGAAAGCAGAGAAATATGAAAAAAATTCCAACAGCCAGACTTCAGAAAATGGGCTGGTCAAGGACTGTGTCTCTCACCAACAGATAATGTGCTTTCCTGGGTAAATTACAACATATGTTCTTGTAACTGTATCAGGAAATATTAGAGATTATATTGCCCAAAGCACCTTCATGCTTCTGTATAACTTCCTGTTAGAACTGAAAGTACTGCAAGCAAAATAAAAACATTCAAAATGTATTTTGGAAGGTCCTTTTCAGGATTTTTATAGGTCATTTCAATTCAAGGTAAATTTAGCTCAGACCTTTTAAAATTGCTAACAGGAAATACATTCTCAAGAGAGAATGTTTCAGAGCAGATGTGCTTTTGTCTAGGTGGAGATTTTTTTATCTTGAAATGGTCATCCATCCTTAAAATATCTCAAAGAAATTTACATAATTCTCTAAATTCTATTCTTGTCTATTATTCATCCATAAATACACTGCATATATGTCTGTGAGATTTAATACCTTATTTCAATCTCAGAAAAAAACCCCTTATTTTTCCAAATGGAATAAACAGCATCAGCAGATAAACACTGACTGTTTTCTCTTCCAATATTGTTTTACATTTCTTTTGAGAATGAGTTTTACAGATTTTGTTTTGTTTTGGTTTTGGTTTATTTATTTATTTATTTATTTGTTTATTTTCTATTGCTAAGGATTTCTTTTTATTATTTTTTTTAATTTAAGAGAAAATTTCAATTGAAGACAAAGCACTACTTGCCACAGAAACTGCCTAATTTATTAGGTGTACTATGCCTGGCTGTTAGAAGTCAAAAAGCTTCCACTTCTTAAAAATCTCTCATTTTTTCCCAATTAGAAATCCTGGAAAGAAGAGTGTATGTCACCAGCTCTTCCTAATGAAAATGTTTTGTGATTATTTGCATTTTTATAGACAAGCACAAACATTCCATAGGCTGTTTTTGAAGTTCATTGTTTTCCTCTGCCAGTGGACCTGGTTTGGATATTGAGTACCCTGACTTACCAAAAACAGCCACAGCTGCAAATAACAAAGGACAATGTATATAAAGTTAGTAGGAAGAACCCCTTTTGAACCCAAAGTAAGACAAATATGTACAGAATAGTTGTTTCCAGTACTGGAGTTTTCTATGGTCGAGCCTGTTCTGCTTCTTCAGTAATCCAGGTGTCCCTCATTAGGCACTTTCATGCACAAACCTAAAGGGAAGTTCATCTATGCATTTAAGTTCAAGATCAACTCCATAACAATATGTACATACTTAGCTGCTATAAATAGATGTAAATTTCAATTGACTTAAATAAGAAATCAAGATTTTAAAGAAAGTTTACAAACTTTTGTATCTCTGGCTCCAAGGACAGAATGTAAGGGGATGCAGAATATATGTACAACATTAAATATTCAGTTGTAATTGCATAGGAAATGTTTATCCTTCAAAGTTTAAAAAACTTAAGCACTCTTTACTAGTACTTTTATGTTCAATAGCTTGACCAAGGACGTAGGTTGTTGCTTTTTTTTGTGGTACCCTTAGCACAGCTGATAATATTGAGCATATCACAGAAAGCTGCACAGAAGGGTTTACATCAGTTATGGGGTCAGCTATTCATAATTTCTAGGGAAAACTTTGTTTAATAATTCTGGCTGGGGTGATTTTTTCCAACAACTTAGAGTCAGTACTTAGGCATCACATAACATTATTGACATATAAAACAAAACAACAGAATTTCTTAAAAGAAAAAATCCTAATGTAATGTATTTTTAATTTAATCTACAAATAACTCTTTTTAAAATTATATGTTCAGAGACTCTAAACAGTAGAGGACTCCTTGTTCATTGTCTCCAGTGGGATGATCTGTCTGAAGAGTGCTGATTAAGATTCTTTTAAAGACTCAACTTATTTCAATGAGAATCGTGATTCGTTTTTGATATGGCAGCTGCTTGTGAGTATTTACACTTCCCACTTCAGCTGGATGGTGCTGGAGGTTTTACAGTTGCATTCAGGCATGACTTAAATGCCATTTTCATAGATCCTGGAAAAATTTGGAGCCTTAATGTAGAGGGATTTGAGTCTATATTTTTCAGTGACTAATTTATTCAGAAAATGATTTTGCATGACTTCTCTGTGAAAAACAGTTTTAGGAATATATATCCTTTCTATGACTGTTCAAATAATTATTTTTGTAAAAAGATCCTATCCCATACCTTCTTCTCTAACATACAATGTTGTTATTTACTGGTTGAGATAAGTTACTTTTGCTTTATGATTTAGACTATTGATTCCCAGGAGATTAAGTGTGTCTATGAGTGAGGTATTGAATGCAGAAAGGGATGCTAAAAAGATGAGACTCCCAGGAAGTCACATTTAAATCCCATGTAGGCCTAACAGACACCCAATATGTCTGCCAAATTACACAGACAATTAGCTTTCCTTATTCAATAGTTTAGGCACTGGTGGTTGGTCGTGAGAATAGCTGTGACCACCATAAGCAAAGGAGCCCAAAGTCAAGGGCTAAATTAGCAATGCGATGGGAATTTTTTTGATGTTTTGCAAGGATGGTGCATAGATTAAGGGAAGTATATCTGCATATGACATTAAAGAATGTGAAGATGGGATGGTGGTTAATGAGGAATCATTGGACAGAATGGAACCTGACATGATGTAAATTACATGGAATAAGAGGTAAAGAATGGGCTGGTTTGGGCTGGGATAGATTTAATTTTCTCCATGTAAGCTTGTATGGGGATATATTTTGGGGTTGTGATGAAAACAGTGTTAATACAGCAATATTTTTGTTACTGTTGAGCAGAGCTTGCCCAGAATCAAGGCCTTTTCTGCTTCTCACACCACTCCACCAGTGACGAGGTTAGAGGTGCACAAGAAGTTGACTCAAGTGACACAAGTGATATTCCAGACCATATGTCATGCTCAGCATATCAAGATGTAGAAAAAAGAGGAAGTGGTGTACCTTTGGAGATGGCATTTGTCTTCCCAAGTCACCATTATGTGTGATGGAGCCCTGATTTCCTGGGAATGGCTGAACACCTAATGCCCATGCAAAGGGAATTAATTCTTTCTTTTGTTTTGCTTGTGTGCAAAGCTTTTGCTTTACCTATTAACCTGTCTTTATCTCAACCCCATGATTTATTTTTCTTCTTTTACTTTTCTTATTCTCTCACCCATCCCAAGTGGCTGAGCAGTACTTTGTTGTTGGATGGGGTTAAACCATGACAGTAGCAAAGAACTAAAACAGGAAGAAGAAAGAAACAAACCACACAAACCCCTGTTTTAGATATCTAATTTCTGGTTGAAATGCTGTTCAGCATTATGAATCTCAGGCTTCTCATGCAATATGTCTGTAAAGTAGTTTTTTATCTATTCTGTCCATGCACAAGAAGGTGTTTTAAGAAAGAAGAAATCAAGCCAAGTCTTAGAAAAGTAGTGTTATATTGTAGTGGGAACATATTGCTCTGTGAGATGATTATTTCCCCCCACCTTGCCTGACAAAAGCAGAGGGAGGATAAAGGTATGATGCTTCCTTTTACTCAAAAGTCAGTCTGGATCACTGGTTCAGGACATTAGAGGTGTAAATCTTTTTTCCACCTGTGGTCATCCAAACTTATAAATAATTGCTAGAGCAGTGGCGTTTGTGAAATGACCTTTTACACAGTCGTTATGAATTTTTTGTTTCCTTCCTTTTTAACAGCCTAACCCCATCCCTCCTAAACCAATTGTCAGAGAACCAATTTTAAATGGTTCCAGGAACATTTTTCATTTAGAAATGTACTTCTAGGAATGTTGCATTAGTTTCCTGTAAATGCCTTCTCTGATTAAAAAAAAATCACTTACCTGACTGCACATGAAAAAAACCCTTCATAAAGAGACCATTCTTACACTACTAATGAACTTCAGGGTTCCCCAGGGGAATATGATGTCAGAATGAACAAAGAACACTGCTTTCATGCTACTAAAATAGCACAGCTGAAAACCACTGCTACTTTACGTGCCACACAGATGTTAAAAGGTAAGCATGGTGAGATGCTGTTTGGAAAAGGCAACAGTGTATTCCAAGATTGGCATTCACAATTAATTCAGCATCCGTGGTTGTCTAGACAAGTGTCATCATGTTTTATTTACCTCATCCAACACCACTTCTCTTTCTGAGAAGATTCTTATTTCACAGTTCACAGCTAGGCCCGTTCTTCATACTGTTCAACTTGAGCAGCAGGAATCTGCCCCCCACTGAGACACTTGTTTCACCCAGTGAGGAGGTGCATGTATTACTGAGAAAACCGCATGCTCTGGCCCATGCATTTTAAAGATTTTCTTTCACAATAGTGTTTCATATTCATATTCTTTTGACCTTTTAGGATTAGCATTGCCTTTGAAGGAAGAGAGGAGAAAATCTAGTACATTTTCACAAAAAAATTCACTCACTGCTGTTTTTTTATAGCCACACTCTCAAGTTTTACAACTTCCCCTTTTAGAAGTTTCTCTTCTCTACCTCTATTTCAAAGTGATAAACTTGTTTTCTTTTCATTCTTCTTTACCTCCCATTTACACAAAAGTAATCCCTTTTCTTGTCCACAGTCATACATATTCAAATTAAAACAAGTACAGTGCATTGACCACTCTCATAAATACCATGGCTGATCTTGAGCTCTTATATTCCCTTCTTCATTTTTACTACTAATTGTTCAAATTATTGTAGTGTCCAAGATTTGTTTTGAATAACAAGCCAAGCATGTTATGTGCCATTATCTGTAAGAGAAAGACAGACAGAAGAGAGTATAAGGAAATTAGTCACATATATAATAACATTTTTTTCACATCCTGAGAAGTCAGCAACAGAATTGAAATGAACCAGGTTACACCAAGAAGTGTAGATCAAAGGTAGTTATACAACAGAGATAAGAAAAACATTGGCATACATTTATAAATATAACCTTAAAACTTCAGTAATGTCTTCATAGCATATGATTATTTTAAGGCAAATTTCTTTAAGAAGGAACAATTTTTAAGAATTTTTTTCTCCCTTCTTCCATGTACTGCAAAGATTGAACATAGACTTTGATTAAGAAATGGCAAATGAGCATTCAAAACTAGTCTGAAATATTGTGCCTGTTTTTTCCCCACAGCAGTTAATGTATTCAATGCATAAGAATGTATCAAATCATTGGTATGCATGACAGAAATCAGACAGAAGGATCTATGCCATGTTATGGATGTTAATAAAGTGTGCAAGATATGAACCAGATTCAGCTAGGCTGAAATATTGCCTTTACATTAACATGTCAGCATTGACTGTGTGTTATATTTTAAAAGTTGGGAAGACTGCTTAGCAGAGGTTTCATTTTGTTGGTATTCCTGCTACCATCCCCTGATGATTATTTCTTTACACTGCAGAGATGGAGGACTTCTTCTCAATTCTACTGAGCCTTGTACCTCAAAACATGTCTGCAGATGTGCACCTGCATGTGCACACATACGTAATGCTGCATCTGTGGAAGCTCAAGGATGTAACAGACAGGTTACAATCTTTTCCACTATTCTTACTTTTAGCTTTTCTCCTACATAGATCATGGTTTGGATTTTCAGAAACCATTACACAGGACCTCCCTTAGGTATGGCACACTCACTAAGATTTAAATGAAGGATTAACATCAAGACACCTTGAAAAAAATCCTCCATTAAGATGAAAGACATTTAAAACCAGAAGGATTATACTACTATCAAATACAACCTGTGATTTCCATGGAAATCTACTTTTAATTTCTCGTTCAATTTACCAAGATTGAGCCCTAACTGATGTCATAAAACCTGTTTCTCTTACTACCTACTGGATTTTCAAATACATTTTTCTTGTTTTCTTCCATAGTTCTTACATTCCTGCTCTAAGAATTTCTTCAAATCTTCGAAGTGCCTGATTTTGATACGATGCCTACCAAAGGTCTGAACAATTCTTAGCTGGATAGAAGATTGTCTAAAAAACTAGGTCTCTTTCTTGTGAGGATTCCAGTTTCTGGAATGCAAGCACCAGTTTCATTGAACTTCAGTCTAAAACAAAAGTGGAAAACTTCTAAGAAAAAAAATGGAAATACGGTGTTGCCTAACTGCAGTGTGCTGCTCCTCAAAGAAATTAAACTTTTGTTCTTCAGTAGTCTGTGACTTTGGGAGACTCCTGAGGTGAATTCATTCAGGGCTGAGGATCCAGCACTTCTTGTGTTACCACTCTTGGAGTGGCTTACCTGTAGAAACTATGAGGTTCAAGGACTTAAAGCCCCAGGTCCCAGTCCTGCTGCCAGTACACCACAAGTCCATAAGGGAGGAGTATGGGAGAGATGACCTTGTTCCAGTGACAAATATTTTGGTCTCAGTGACAATTGCTAATGCTTGTTTTTGTGGGGAATTTTCTAATATGGTTTAGCCCCTTACCCAGTCTGCTTAAAAAGTACTGTTTTAAGATATCCTTTCTGGTTTTCTGTAGGCATCTATCCATCTTTTCTTAAGCAATTTTCAGTTTCCAAGATTTTTAAAGGCATTCACCCTCATTGTCTTGTTTACGCTGCTTTGAACCTTCCATTTGTAAATCATGATGTAACACTCTTTTCAGTACACTGGTAACTTAGGAGAAAAATCATACAACGCATGAGAGTATTCCTGCTAAAAAAATTATAGTAGAATGTCTGAGTTACCCTTTAATTATATTCTAAAAAATATTTTCCACAGATCTATCTTAGTCATGCGTGCTTATTAGAAGAGGAGATAAGAAAATAAGGACTTCAATCCACATTTTCCCGTTACATGATCTGATGCAAGAAGCGGCAGTTTTCTTCCAGAGAAAGTTCCATCTTGTCACTATCACACATGAAAAATATAATCTGTCACAAGGAAATAAGTCCACCATTGTGTTCTTTTCCACTTGACTTTTAGCAGTCAATAAAGTTAAACTCAAAGGGGAACCTTTTACCTGTATATATAACTTTGTTTGCTTCTCAGGACAGCTTTTCAGAGCTACAATGTCTTTGAATAAATAGATAGATTCTGTTTTAGCTCATACATTTTCAGTGGAATTGGAGGATAATTTCTACCTGCAGGTACACGAACATGAAGTTATTCTATTGGTTACACATGGCTATGCACAGAAGGGCTTGTTTCAACCTTCTGTCCCACAAATGACCAGTAATTGAGAGGTGTTTACATACTTACCTGGAAAGCAAAACACCTAATTTTTGCATTATTTCTTATAAAAGATTGGATGACAATATGAAATTTAAGTATTTTGCTAAAGAATGTTGGCTGCTCTGTACTTCATGTACTGTTTTACGTTCATAGTAAAGTTATTCATCAGAAAAAGAAACTTTATTTTCCTTATTCTGCAACATAGAAATTGACAAAAGCAGTGCTGAGATATAAGCCTTTTTGAAGAGGGCTTTGCATTTAAAAAGATGCTAATCCTTTGACTATAGGTTCCCCATGAGGCATAGTTTATCTGTGGTTGCAATTCTAGAAACTACATGCAGTTATCCGTGGGTGACATGAAACACATCCATAATAATTGTGAAATACTATGCTAACTAAGGTATTTTTGATAAAACTAGGCAGTTAGTATACCTAAGATCTATTGGACTAGTGCTGCCTGTTTTTCCTATATAATTACTTGTGAAATGGAATAAATTTTAGAGATGCTATTGTGATTAATGTACAGAGCAGTCAGAGGAAAATAGATCATGATTGTGCTAATTGCACTACTGATGGGTCTTAAAAGAGTGACACTGCTTCAAAATATTTACCATTGAGATGGTAAGATGATGAGAGTGAGGAAAGGAGGAAAGAAAACCTGTTGTTAATTAAATTTAAACCACTCATCTAAAATAAGGATGTAAATAGTCTTTGTAAATGGCAACTATGTTATTTGAGATGCACTGAAGTTCTTTCACTGCATACTTCATGAAGCACATATATATACAACAGTTAAAGTGGAAAATAATTCACTTCTGCTCTACTTCTAGATCATTCCCTCTCTTCTGCTCTTTTTCTGGATGCATCCCAAATTTCAGCTGTCCCAGACTGTCAGTGTTCAGAAATCCATTTCACAGAGCCATGGGGAAAAGTGAGTTAAAAGCTGTGATATGATCATGATATGCTCCTGTGTTAAAGGATTCCTACAAATAGACCTCAGCTCTGCACCAACATTATTCTGTGCACACATACAAGATGCTGGTGGTGAAATTGAAAGAATTAAAAGGCTAAACAGTGATACTTTCACTGTAATAACTCCCCGAGTCAAACACTACTTTCTAAAATATGCTATTCTCTCTGGCTCTCAGTGAATCTTAATGAAACTCAAAGAATCTATTTCAAACCTGTATTATTAGCATACAACCAACATTCTTTTGTTTTGCTGCACAGATGCTGCACTTAGTCAAAGTGCAAATGCAAACTCAACACATTGAAGAAAAGGCTGATAAACACAAAAATTCCACTTCTTTACAAAAACATACCTTGGACGTGGACAAGTGCTCAGTCACTCTATCTTCAGTTTAAAAAAAAAACCAAAACTGTCAAGAAAATCTACCAACTCTTGTTAGGAATTACGAACATTAGTTAAGCTATAGTAATTGTTTTTAGGGGAGATGTGAGGAAATTGCAGCTCTGTTCCACATGGAGGCCAGAGTTGTCTCCTCTGAGGGAAATCTGGCCTAATGATTGCAGATTCTGTTCTGTCTTCTTACACTACATTTTTTTTATACAGTTAATTTAGTTGTCTGTATTTCTACTAAAGCTGGATGCTATACTCACTAGGGTGTTCTGTGTACCACAAAAATAAAGCCTACCTTTCTTAGAATATACTGATGCTTATTCTGCTAAATATCATCTTGAATTTTCTCACATGCAGCTCCACAGGCAAATATCAAGAATGGGCATATCATGTTCATTAAAATCTGCCTCACTCAGACACAGTTTACTATTTGCAACAATCAAATTTAGTTCACACTATTTTCTGGAGTTAGAAACATCCACCTACAGTTTTAAACAGTCAACAGCTAACTCCTATACTTTAATTATGTACATTATGTAAAAATTCTTTCCATCTCCATGTTTTCTTATTATCTGGAAGAGCTCAAATTATATGATAAGATGGACATTTATAGTAAATTAGACATATGATAATGAAATTGTAGTTATTTGCAAAACATCAAATAGATCTACAGATGTCAATGAGATGAAGTTCATCTTTTCTAAAACTGAATCATAATTATTACCTTCTTGGTAAGGTAAAGGTCAGAAAAATTTTGTGTGTACCTTTCTCCAATTCTAAATGATGTTCTTATTTATGAATAACTATTTCTGTGCTAAGAACAGCTCTTTATTGCATTTCACTGAGATGACAGTCTACACACAGAAGAAAGGCACCTTTCTTGAGTGAGTGGGGTACTCACTCTTCACATATTTTTGATTTTCAGTGTATTTATTTAAGTGATGCATTTATTGTCCCACCAAGGTTTCTCAGAGATTCTAAAATATCTCTGTGCTTGGAGAAACAACTGTTACTACTGACTTACAAGTTGCATGTTATTAAACTATATGCTAAGAACTGGCTTATATTTATTAGAGCTAAATATTTCATGGCAATGATGTTAATTCCTCTGAAGGGAAAGCTGTACAGGAGACAAAAAATCCATTAGAAATTTTGAAAGAAAACTTACATTAATAGTTGATTGTGAAATATCTATTTATTTGTCAGAATGAAAGAAACAAATCATCTGTGAAGCTGAAAAGATAATTTCCAGGAAAAAAGGAAACATAGAATATGGAAAACCTACTTATTTTCCAAGTTATTTTTATTTTATTTTCCCTAATTCACCTAGCTGAGGAGAGAATCTTGTATTTGAAAGGTTCATCAGTGGTACCAAACCAGCATTTGACTTATAAGAGTTTCAAATAATTGAAAAGGCATCTCACAAACACCCGTGAACTTTGCAGTCAATAACTTCCTGAGCAAAACTGTACTTGATAATTAATTGCTCATTTTAAGCAACCATCCTCTGGAGCTGAAAGGAGAATCACTGTAGGATTCTTAAAATGATAAACAACAAACTATGAGTAAAACAGAAACCTTAAGATGAAAAACCCATAAACATCATCTTTAATATATTTTAAGACAGATGATGAATTTGCAAATGTCAGTTAATAACTATTTTTATTTGCTTGGTATTACTGAATGGATTTAGTTGTTCTTCTAAAGGAAATAGTTTGATTCTGAATGATTAATGTCATGAGTTTTCTTTCCAAATCTAAAAAAATGTTACCCCTAAAAGCCCAAAAGGATTCTCACTGCCAATGTTCAGCTGATATTAAGTTGCACAGTACTTAGAGTCAGTGGGCATTTGCATTTTGACAGTAAAATATCCTCAGGGAAGTAAACCTCTGTTTCCAAATATGCGTATCCATGCTCTCTAAATTTGATACTTATTAGTAAGAAAGGCCTTGGGCATTGTGGATAAGTATATGTGCATCAAAATCCACTATGCTTATGATGAGAGTCCTATTATGCTAGCAAAGCAAAAATTTGCATTTTCAAGCAAGCTGCTCATGCGAGGACCAATTTTGCAGCACAGTGGATTAAATCATCTGGACTGTGTCCTTCTTTTTAAACTGAGGGCTTGTCCCCAAGGCTGGGACTAACATAGCCACAAATGCAGTGTATCCAGACATCTTTCTCTCACTAAGTGGTTAAGAACTTTAATGTAAATATTTAGAGCAAAATGTTTAACTTCAGGTAGGAGCACAAAGGTTGAATGGGATATATTTGTGTTGCTTCAGAACAGCTAGTGAAGCAGTGACTGAAAGAGAAATACTGGTGAAAAGATATTGTTTCAAGTGCTCTCAGATATCAAAACAATGTTATTGAAGGTATTCTGATTAGATTAGAGTTAAATATTCTTACAGTATTTTTTGAGAAATACCCAGTGGACATCCACTGCTGGAAGACACTTATGAAGCAGCAACACTACATAACTAGAAGTTTCACCCCAGCTACATCTAAATTACTGAGCTGCTAAACCCTCCTTTTCAGCTCTTTTGGTGTCTGACACATTGATCTCTTCTGGATGCCTGTCTGAGATGCTTAGAAATACCAGTGGCTATCATTTAAACAATTTTTTGCTAATCCAGCCTATGGTACTAAATTCTACAGAATAAATTTTTCATTGATATTACTGCAAGCCAATAAAGAGATTGGAGGATAGTCTATCTGGAGAACATGGAAAGAGGCTTAAATCTTTCCATGTTTCTAGTATATTTTATATCCTCTTGAGAAAATCAGTCCATTAAACTAAGAAAATTCACAACTAAGATTAAATAGTGGATATCCTCAAGAGTAAATATTTTACTTTATTCTTCCCCCAACAATAACTGTTGTGATGTGAATTACATTTTCGACCTTCAGAGACTCTAGGGTGATTTATTTAGTGCAAGTTAAACCATGAATCTTGCTTAAACACACTTTTCAAACCTCAGTCTCCATAATTTGTGCCAAATATGTGATCTTTGTTAAGAGACGAAAAGCTAATATTAGCATCCCTTTGAAAGGTTGCATACCACTGAGACTTCATTATCATGGCAAAGATGTTTCAAAAGTAAACATAAATAATGCAAAAAGCATTGATCAAAATCTGATCTAATTTCACCAAAGGATTCTTTACTGCAGAAGTAGTCTTCTAAAAGCCAAAATCACAGACTACCATTCAATACAAATCTATTGAAACCTGACCCCTAAATTAGTAAGCATCTTGTAAATAAAAATAATTTTAAAATGCACACTAATCCCTCCCTGTAAAAGACTCCACAGCTACTCAAGCAAAACATAGAAAATTAATTTCATGTGGCACAATTCTCAGTTTTTACTCATAAGACTCATTAACTGACAAATTATCAGCCATTTTCATAGGGAATTTAAAAATTGTGATTTATATGTAGTTTTTGGTTTAGTTGTACTCACAATTACATTAAGAGTTAACTGGCATTTACAAGAAAACCTTGGGATACTTAAAAAACATGCTTAAAGTAGTTTTCTGTTTAGGAATGACAAGAACAAAGATCCCGTAACACAGTTAAATTGAAATCTGGGCTCCCACTACCTCACATTTTCTGAAAATGGAGGTGATGTTACTAATGAGCTAAGAAAGAAGGTCAAGAAGCTTTGTACTATCTACAGATGAATATAAGAAGAGTTTAGAACAGTGAAAGAAAATTTTATTCCTGAAATCTCCATCTCATTTATAAACTGGCATCAGAGACACCCAAATTCCAGAGGTAACTCAGCACTGTCTTGCTGTCTTGCTTTTTAGAGAAATTAATTATACAGTTGTACCCTCCATATATGTTAACCTATTTGTCTATTAATTCTTCTAGTAAATTTAGTGGCTTAAAATATGTTCAAGTAAAAAATATAATATTTTTTTTGTTACGTTTTAATCTATCTCACCTCTGGATCTGAAGATAACATTTATCATTTTAACAGTAGATAAGAAAGTGTGTTACAAAGGCGGTTAATATTGTTTCTTAGAGTCATAGATCAGAGCTTGAAAGGTCATCTAGCTAAGTCTGCACATCCAAGGCAAGATCAGCCATAACTAACCCGTCCAAGACACATATTCATCTAACCTGTTCTAAAACATCTTCAGTGATGGAGAGTCCATTCCTTCCCAGACAACCTACTCAATTGCAGATCTGTCTTCAAAGTTGCCATTCTTTTTAAATACCTGCCTATCTTGGGTTATGGAACCAAAAATATGTATTCTATTTCATCTGTTGAAAGCAGTTGGGGAGATGTTTTTCTGTGTCTCTTGTTATTCTGGGGGGAGGGGGGCAGGTGCCTTCTGATAATGGGCCAACTGTTAAAACCAGGTGGGGCAGTGTTTCTTATCTCTTTCATCACCTGTCCTCCCTCCAGGGAGACAATTTCGGCTGATGGGCCATTAAAGCTCACTTAAGGGCACAACATATTCTATCATCCCCATTGTGAGATGCTCCACCCAGTGGGGGGGGCCAACCTTTCCTACCTGGATAAAAACTGAGACGTAGGAACACAAATTATCTGGTTCCATGGGATTCCTGGAGGAAGACTGGACCCTTCTTGCCAACACTGGACTCTTTTCTCTCAGTGAAGAAAGATTTCATGAGCACCTCCAGGAATGGAATATTCACACCTTCTCTGGGCAACCTGTTCCAGTATCTCATAGCGAAGAACTTTTTCCTAAGTAGGATTATCTCTACTCCAACAGAACCACATCTGCCACTCCAGGAGGACTTACTTTTGGACTGCTTCCAACACCCTGACCAACAGGGTGTCAGGTTGTAGCTCTGACTCTGTCAGGCTTTCTAGGATTGTTGTTTGTTTGCTTGTTTGTTTGTATGGTTTTTTTACTACTACATTTGTATTGTTAATATTCCTAGTAAAGAACTGTTATTCCTATTCCCAACTCTTTGCCTGAAAGCCCTTAATCACAAAATTATAATAAATTGGAGGGGGTGAAGGGTTTACATTTTCCATTCCAAAGGAAACTCCAGTTTTCCCTGGCTGATACCTATCTTTCCAAATCAAGACACTCCCACAGTCATTTTTGATGAACTCAAAGTGTGTTACTTCTTACTCTGTCCCCAGGAAAAAAAAAATCCCATTCTCTTTCAGCTTCCCTTTACACACAAGAACACTTATTCACCTTAGTATTTTTCTGTCTAGACTAAGCAACTCCAATTTTTACAGTGACTTCTATTGATCACCTCTGATCACCTCTACAGCTTCTGTAGACTGTCTCCAAATGGAAAATATCCCTCTTTAAGCACAACCTGAAACTTGATCTTCCAGCTTATGTATTGATGCTAATGGGTGGAAAGAACAGAATAGTTAATATGTTTCACAGACCTTTCTTCTAGTTGTACATGAGGAATACTTGTGTAGAAAAGTCATGCCATTAACTAAATTGGAGCCATATATAGATCATTTGCTCATCTGCTTTAAGTCTGGGCTGGAAAAGATACAACTGTTGGAGATCTGGTCCTGTCTGTTGCTATATATTAGGTTAAAGTGCAGGTCATTGCTTTTTGTTTCCCTCTAGTTACTGAGAAAAGAAAATCTTCCTAATATTTTCCTTTGATGGGACATAAAACTGAAAAATATACTGTGCTCACAGAACATCTATTAAATACTCCTTTTAAATCATTATGACCAAAGAAATTCAAATAATTAAGACTCAGTTGGAGTTCCATCTTAATAACTATAAAGATAAACCAAAGAGAGGGGCCTAGGGCTCAAAATCAGGAAGTGATCAGGTTCAGTAAGCTCAATTCAAAATTACAGCAATCCTGTCTCAACTGGTAATTTTGCATGTGTTCATATTTTGTCTATCTATAAATGTTAGGTACACCTAATATAGGCAAATACCTATATTTAAATGGGACTGGACCATTTTACCACTAGTGAATAGAAGAGTTTTTCTTCACTCCCTTCACAGCTGATAAAGGGCACGTTGGTGTACAGAATTCCAGAGAGCAATTGAACTCATGATCTATATGTATCTTGGATCAAATTGTCTTTGGAGATGTTTGTTTCTTCTCACTGACTAAAAATCAGCCAAACAGCTAAGACAGACCTCTCTATTCATCTTCTCTAGCCAGAAGACACATAGGTTAGTACAAGTGATTATTCTTTAGTATAACAGAAAAATACAATTCCTCACATAATCTCGTATAGCAGGAACTAGTTCAGGGACACCTTCCAATAGACCAAGTTGCTTAAAGCCCCATCCAACCTGGCCTTGAGCACTTCAAAGAATGGAATATTCACACCTTCTCTGGGCAACGTGTTCCAGTATCTCATAGTGAAGAACTTTTTCCTAATAGCTCATCTAAATCTACTCTTTTCTGTTTAAATGTTCCATAATCATTGGCTGCCTCTCCTCCTTTCCCAGATGATGGAGATTATAATAAAGATATAATCAACTATGATGAAGGGAGATACATTGTTTAATTATGTTATAATGAAGATATAATTAAGTTTATCTGAGAAGGAACACATTTTGTTATTTTGTTTTCTTCTTGAAGTTTGAAACCTTGTTTTTCTCTGCCAAAATTTCAAAAGCTTTTCTTTACAGTAAAAAGTTAAATAAATTTTTTTTTTTTACTTGAAAGCTAAGCTTCTCATATTTCTAAGACCTAGCCCTGTATGAAACAAGTAGTAATATTTCCACAAGCAGCCACCTTGATTTCTTGGAGCTCAAAGTCATTAAGCTCTGGAAAGTGAGATGTCACAATGCCAGAAGCAAAAACAAGACATGAAAATGTTGATATAAAACTACCCCAAATAACTCACAAATAAGGAATTAAAATAAGTTTTAATTTAATTTCTCTTGTCTATTGGTGATACAAAATTTTTTGTGCATTTCTATTCAAAACATTCAAATAATCTAAATTTTATTAGATTCTAAAGCAACATGTTCTTATAAGATTAATTGTTCATTATAGAAACATTGCCTTCTATAGGTACCACATTTTAGAAATTACAACAAATGGATTTTTACAGTGAGTTTCAATTTGACAGATTACTTTTGAACATCCCCGCATAAGAATTCTCTGCAGTACCCTGCATTATGCAAAATACTTCTTAATTTTGTAGCTAGGATTGCATTTAAATCCTTGGAGATATACAAATTTCTTTACTGGCAAATATTCAGATTTATACATTTAGATAGATTCCCAGGTTTCCCCAACCCTTGAAACAGTTCTGAATCAGTTTACAGCTGCTATAGCCTCATAAGTCCAAACCTGGAAGTTCATTGAACAGAATTTTATTTTTCAGACAGAACTTTAATCTATTTTCAAAAGATAGAACCCCCAGATCTACGTGCGGGTTAGTAATCATAGCAGTTAATTAATTTTAATTATGATATGTCAATTAATGGTAAGTATTTACTTTGTACTGCATGCAGTTCACTGGAATTCAATGTAATATTAAATGATACTAATCACCTGGAACTCTCCCTTCCACACATTAATTATAGCATTTTTCTTTCTGAGTCCAGAGATAGGACTTGCATTTGTGAAACAAAAGAAAATTAAAAGATATCTACCTGAGAATCACAATAAGCAACTGTGCTGCTGTTCAAGATCAGAACAAAATATTCTGTAAGTGTTTATAGTTAGCAGTGACAGAAGGGTAAACTGAGTGTTTTTCATGCTTGAATTTTTCATTTAGACCATTTGGATGTGTTTCACACTGTCACTTGCAGAAGCTCAGTATAATATGCCTTCAGATCACTCCTCAACAACGCTCTCACCTTTGGCTGTTTCAAGGAATTTTGTATCATATTAATTACATATTTAAGCACAAAATGATTTTATTTCAAAGCATCATGATTTTTCATTTCAAGTTGAGTGAAATCTATAGCTGTGAGAACTAATGGAAATTTAGCAAGACTCAATAAAATGTATTCATGATTTGCCAATGTTGCCTTTATATCTAAAGCAAAGAAATTACATGGTTGGGTCTCTTTAGAACTGAAGTAATAAGTTGCTAATCTTTAAAACAAGCCTTATAGAAAAAAAGATGGATTGTGTTGTTTTGGGTAAAAAACAACACAAAAAAAAAAAGAAAAAGAGATGCTTTGATTTTCTGTTTAATAACTAAAGAGTTTCATTTTCTTATTTTTCTTTCCACTCCATTTTTTTTACTCTAGGCTTCTCTCATTTGCTAAACAGAAGGTGAGAAGTGCACTTTCCCTCTGTAAGTTGGAGCTCACGAGAAGTCAAAGAACTTTCTCAGACTATCAGTTGCTCAT
Source organism: Phylloscopus whistleri (assembly GCA_017589585.1). Classification (NCBI taxonomy): domain Eukaryota; kingdom Metazoa; phylum Chordata; class Aves; order Passeriformes; family Phylloscopidae; genus Phylloscopus; species Phylloscopus whistleri. The sequence goes on along the minus strand of JADMLD010000759.1, from coordinate 9,271,451 downwards.
GATCAGACTTAACAAGAAGGGAAAATAAAAGAGGAAGACAAAAAAGGAAACACCCAAACTCTCACAATTTTTATTTTTATTTTTCAATTATGATATAATACGCAGATCAAGAACAATATTATTAGCATAAGCTATTAAATGGTTCTCTTTTACTCCATTCTTCTTTGAGCAGGTAAAAGGTTCACACATACGGAAAGGGCTGGCATTTGCTGGGATCATCAGCTTGTTTTGAAAACTGAACACATTAAAATATCTTAGAGAGGAAGATGTCTGGTGACTGTCATTGTCACATAAAGGGAATTCTTTATCAATGTTATCCTCATGCAGCATAGAAAAAAATCTTCTATTCTTTTATTATCAGCTTTTGCTGATACTTGCAATCTTTGCAAGATATTAAATGCCCAGCTTGGGTACAGGTAATAATAAAAATAGTTTAAAAATATTAAGGCATGTGTATGCATATATGCCTCTCATCAAGATTATATGCTTATAAATCTATAAAGCTTAAACATTTAAATAGGAAAAACTTATTAAGTCTTCCAATATTGATCTTATTTCTGAGTTAAACAAGCAATTTGTTTATATATTTTCATTTCACACCTAAATAACTCATCTTCATGTGGAGTCATCCTCCCTCCTCTCAGTTTCAATTACACATTTAATTTCTCATGGCAACTATAAGAAATCTTCAGGGAGAAGAGAATTCTTTCTCTCTTACAATCAGTTTATTTTTTTTTTTTTTGGACAGGTTTTTCTTACTTGATGTTGACAACTGGTTTTTGTTCCTGTGCCATTTTGTGTTGCAATCTATATAAACTATTTTTAAAAATCAACTTACCGAATGCTCAAAAAAAGCACTGAAAACATGTTAATGAGTTCTGAGCCTGGATTTTGCATGAACTCACACTCTATGCACTTTTTATTTAAATTTTTATTCCTAATCACCAGCTAAAATGACTGGAAAAGACATCTCGGGTCATCTATTTAAATGTCTTTGCACATATCAGATTTTTTTTCACTGCTAGTCTGTCTTCTGGAGGTGTATATGTGGGTGAACACATAAACACATATAATATATACACAAGTATAAATATTCTTACAATTTAATGCAATCCTCTGATAACTTTCTCTCTGGGCATCAATTAATTGCCAAATTTTTCTTACTACTAAAAAAGATAATAGGGTCATATGTAGGTATCTTTTTTTTATCCATTTTGAGTCCAGTTGTACTCCTCCTGCAGTGTATACATGCTACCTCTCACCTTTAAAAAATGAAGTTCCAACAGGATTCTAAGATGTAGAATATCTCCTCTTACATACAGACACATGACTTCCCTCTCCTTCCTCCTCAGCTCCATAAACTACTGTCCTTCAATCACCTAACAGGGAAAACTTGTGACCTATCTGAGATCAACCTGGTCATAAGACTGCTGAGTTACTTTGAAGAATCAGGCCCTATCCTCAATTTGCAAATGTGAACGAGGGAGTCCTCCTCACAGAAACAGATGTTACAAATTCATAAATAAATAGATCCATTATTGCCTTTGGTAGACAACCAAAGTAAGTCAGGAAGAGGTTTGTAAGGCTTCCCATTATCAGGAATGGCCAAAATTCTTATTAAAGATTATATTATGGGCTTGGGAGGTCCTAAGGGCATTTTTACAGACACAAGAAATCTTATAGAGAATGTGATTGAGGATGGACATTCAACTGCCTGGACTCTCATTTTGTCTCCCCAGCTTTCTATACATTTCAAGTGTTAATGACTGCAAGTAATAAAACTGCTTTTCAAATGTAATTTTCATGTACTGTCTTAGAAGAGGACAGTAACCTGTTCTATTAATCCTGTACTGAAATGCAAGTTTTGCTCAGCCACAGGATAAAGCAGCTTCAGAAAAGATAATATTATCAAAAGAATACTCTTTTAATAATAGCAGTACTCACAGACTATTGGACTCAATGAGTTCACTACTCACAGTTCAGGAGATTTAATTCTCTTGCATTTCAGTCCTTTTTCTGAGCCTTTTATAAGCTATGAACACTCTTTAAAAAGCAACCATTCCATAAATTTTGCGAATAGGGGGTATCATAAAGGAGCTCACTTAAAATTGTGCTGCAAACTGTAATATAGGAATTTTGTAACCAGAGCATTATTTTATTTTGTTTTATTTTTAAGTTAAATACTCCAGTCATACTTTGTAGCATATTTTTTAAAAAAACCCTAAATATTAGAAATTTGAAAATTATATTCCTAATACTAGTATTATCCTCTACCAGGATAATACAGCAGTCAAAACTGATTATTTAACTCCAAAAGTAATTCAGTATTTAATCTAACACGTCAACTTTGAGATGCTTTCATTGGTTTGCTGTTTAACCTCAAGCTTGAAGCCAAAGATATTCTCTGAAATTAAAGAATCACAGGACCACAGACAGGCTGAAGTTGGAAGACACCTTCTGTTCTGATTCAACAACATCCTGTTTAAGCAGGACAGCTAGCGCTGGCTGCCCAGGACCATTCTGGACAATCTGTTCCAGGGATCAATCACCCTCAGTATAAAAGTGTTTCCTGAAGTTCAACAGATGCCTCTGTGTTCCAAGTGAGGCTCATTGCCTCTATTCCTGTCACTGGACACCAAGAAGAGTCTGACTCCCCCTTTAAACTAACCTTCAGGCGTGTGTATACGTTGATGACATCTTCTAGATCCTCAGCTCTCTCAGTCTTTCATTAGATTGAGATATTCCAGGCCCTTAATCTTTTTAGTGGCCCTTCGTTTGGTCTACTGAAGTAGGTCCATGCCTCTCAGTCGAGGACTGGACTCAGTGCCACACTAATGCTTAGCAGAGAGGGAGGATCACCTCCCTTGACTTGCCGGCAGTACTATTTCTAATGCAGAATTAAATTCTTTCATTGTTGCATAACAAAAGAAAAATAGTTCAGACTATGAAAGTCATCCTCGGAATGCTTTGTTTCATGTGTAAGGTTTCTTAAAATTCAAATAATAATATTTAATCAAACTTAAAAATGATGGTTTACTTTTTTTCCTCTTATTTTCATTTGTGAAGAAATTATTTAAGCATAGAGTTTTGGAATGCTTCTGGTGAAGAAAACCACTTTTTCTTTTTCTGTATTATGGGAAAAAGTCTAGTCACAACTATGACAAGCACTAAATCATCTACTTCAGATAACAAAGAAATGCTGATATATGAAAGTAATGTATTAATTTCAATGTGCAACAAAAAGAATTGTCTAACAGTTGCAAATGTTTTGTGCTTACTACTACACAATTTTCCTTTTTCCTTCTAATCTCCTCAGCCTCTGCTGGTGGCTTAGTTCACAGTTATTCTCCTAGCTCTTATATTGGTTTGGAACGGCCTGGTTTTTGGTAGCAGAGGGGCCACAAAGGTGGCTCCTGTGGGAAGCTGCTGGAAGCTTCTGCCATGTCCAACAGAGTCAATGGTAGACGGCTCTGAGGATGCACATGCTGCTGGCCAAGGCTGGGCCAATGAGAGAGGCTGGTAACGCCTTAGTGATGATATATTTAAGAACAAAATCAAAACAAAGTCATGGGTTTTGCTTCTAGTCAGAGAAGAGGAAGAGGTGAGAACACGTGAGGGAAACAACATGGCAACACCAAGGTCAGTGGAGAAGGAGGGGCAGGAGGTGCTCCAGGAGCCAGAGCCGAGATTCCTCTGCAGGCCGTGGTGAGGACCAGGGTGAAGCAGCTGTGCCCCTGCAGCCCGTGGGGATCCACGAGGGATGCAGAGATCCACCAGCAGCCTGTGCGGATCCACGGGAGAGGCAGAGATCCACCCACAGCCCATGGGGATCCACGGGAGAGGCAGAGATCCACCAGCAGCCTGTGCGGATCCACAGGTGTCATTCTGTTCTTCTAAAGTTTTTCTGAAGTTCTTTCAGCCTTCTGATGTTTACTTTTTGAAATGGAATTACTCACGCACTTTTCATGTAAATAACGATTGTTTTGCATTCCTTTCTGGAGGAGGAGAGAATTGATGGACTGTTGGTTTGACCAGTGTGGTTAGAAAGGACAATTTTCATCCTCCAATCCATGGTCACTGTTGGAATTCTATAAATGTCGAGGTCTGTAAATAAATTGCCTCTTTTTTGCCTTGGACATCTCAGTGCATGAGTGTCGTTTCTTTTGTGTTGTATTGCAACACATGGGGGATGCAGAGATCCACCCACAGCCCATGGGGGTCCATGGGAGATGCAGAGATCCACCTGCAACCCGTGGGGATGCAGGGGGATGCAGAGATCCACTCACAGCCTGTGGGAGAGGTGCCAATGCCGGAGCAGGATGCCTGGAGGAGGCTGTGATCCAGTGGAAGATCCAGTGGAGAGACAGAGGGCTCTACTTCCAGGCTGAAACAGACTGTCCTTGGAGGACTGCACCCCATGGGAAGAGATCCATGTCACAGCAGTTTTGGGAGGGCTGTGTGCCCATGGGAGGGGCTCATGCTGCAGCAGGTGCTGTTTGGCTGCTGCTCGTGGGAGTGGACCCACGCCAGGGCAGTTCACAGAGAACTGTCTCCCATGGGATGGACCCCACGGTCTCACAGGGAAAGACTCCACTCTCGAAGCAGCAGAAGAAAATCTCAGTGATGAACTGACCAAAACCCCCCTGCCCTGTCTCCCTGTGCTGTTGGTGCGAAGGAGGGAGGGGCTGGGGAAAGAAGGTGTTTTAAGGGCTTATTTTACTTCTTATTATCCTCCTCTGATTCTGTTAGTAATAAATTTCACTTTGCAACTAAAGTTGAGCCTGTTTTGCCCTTGAAATATTTCTCCTGGTCCTTATCTCACTCATGAAGACTTAGCTAACCTTTTTTTTTCCTTTTCCCTCCTTTGCCCAGCTGTGGTGGGGGAGGATGAATGAGCAGCTCTAATGGGTGCCTGACATTGGGCCAGTGTCAAACCATGACAACTCTTCATTGTGGTTCCCCGGATCACAAGGTATTTTTCTTCCCATTCCTTCTGTGTTCATCTTTCCTGTCTGGTTGCTCCTATTTTCCCTGTGCTTCCTTATCTTCTCCTCCTAGTTTCTCTCTTCTTTCTATTCTTATTTGGTAGCTTTTCTTAAATGCAGCCTTTTTTTTTTTATCTTGTTAATTTGAACAGGTGGAGCACTAATATTAGAAAGCTTCTCTAGTGTAGCATAGGATTAGAAAACCATCTTTTTATGCACTAAAAGCATAACAGGCTTTGGAAGTCTCAGTTTGATAATGATTTTGGTGTGCTAAGAACTGTGAGGGGATGAAATGTGTTTAGCAAGGATGAAACTGTCTGAGAAGTAGTGGAACAAAAAGTCAGTTTCTACTCAACATATGCAAACTGAGTTTAGAGAAGTACACAGCGATTTTGCTAATGACTGTAGTGCTTGTCGAGATTCACAGAATATTCTGAGATAGAAGGATCATCATCCATTAGCAAGGATCATCGAGTCCAACTCTTAAAGGAACAGCCCATGTAGGGATCAAACCCACAACCTTGGTGTTATTAGCCCCATGCTTCAACCAACTTGAAAAATTTAACACCCAATGAATAATTTCATTCCTCTATAAAAAGACTGCCAAATGCACTGGTTCTTCTCAAGAATTCTTTTTTTTTCTTTGGAACATGGGCAGAACACACCTTCCCAGCAGCAGCTGATCAAGGTTTACCGGAAACATGTGACTGTTCACTGTTGCACCTTGCATAGACTTGGTGTTCTTACTGGTTTTGTGCAGAATGATTTAAGTTTAACAAATTCACAAACAAATCCAAGCTAAAATTATTAAATGTAAATTTTTAAGCTTATATTCTTAATGCAATTGTACAGAGAAGGAAACTTTATTTTGCAATAATTTCTTACCCTTCAAAACATTTTTTTCTCATCAAAGCAAATAAAACATCTTTTAGAAAGTATTCAAAAGTAATGGATTTCTTGCATATTTTTTTAATATGAAAAAAGACACCTTCATCTTGGAGAGAATAAAAAAAAATAAAAGTGTTGTATATGGTGTTCAGTAATGACCTCTGAGAAATAAATTCAGACACTTTTCAATCTCTTGATTAGTGCACTGGTTGAGTATCATTACACTTCTGAAACTTCTTGTTTCAGAAGGGTCTGATATGAGAAATTCTTCACCTCAGGAAAAGTGACATCAGAGTAGCTCAATTTTCAGGATGAATGCTTGGGTCCTCTGTCAAATAAAACATGGTAATCTCTTCCTTAAAATTAAATTGAAATTTGTAAAAATCAATAACATCTTTCAAATAATGGAATTTTGATTTGATTACAAATGTTCTGATGTGTTGGTTTTGTTTTTTTCTTTCTTTTAGATTATGGTTGTGCTATTCTTCCTCTTATGAGAACACATGTCAATCGCTGTCAGAATACTATGGAAGAACATCCCTCTCTCAGCCACAGTCATGTTTATTTCTGAGTGAACAAAAGGAGGATTTATTGGAGTTCTACAGAACATAGAAAAAGAAAAGAAAAAATTAAATGGCTGAATTGTGCCTTTCAATAGAGGAGAAACTTCTCTTATGCAACCTAATGCATTTTGTAGCTAAGCCTTTATCTGATTCATCTCAAAGTTTTAGTGACAGTAATTGGATGAGTATAAATATGAGTGAAATTAAACCCTTCCTTTCCAGAGCCTTCAATCTCTTCACAAGATGGCAAGGGTGAAGATGCAAAACTGGAGTTGTAATTCATTCTTTTTCTTCCTCAAGCATTGAACTTTTAATTACTAAATGTGTTATAAATTTTGGGATCCTTCCCCACTCCATCTCCATCCCACCTTCTTCCTAACAGTAAGATATTTTCAACAGTCAGATATTATCAAATTGGAGAATACTGTGGATATTTTCAGGAAATTCCATCAAATGAACCCTAGAAGAACAAATTGTTAAAGAATTGAAGGCAAACATGAAAGATCTGTGTACACATAGACTTTTGGGCAAAACATGGACCAGATAAGATCTGGAGGCCCCTTTCAATGATAAAATTTGAAAAGAAAATTAAGTTACTGATTCTTTCTTACTTTTCAATGGTTTTTTGTTTTTTTGTTTGCTTGTTTGTTTTGCAATATGAGCAAAACAGTATCTTCTCAGCCAAAGATGAAAACCTGAACTGTTTGAAAACAAAAGCATAGAATTTCAACCTTTTAAGATGGAAAATTAGATCTCTTGCTGATATGTTAATCAGTTTGGGGGTTTGTTTGTTTGTTTGTTTGTTTTTCTGGGTAAGGACTTCTGGGCTGATGAGTAAGTGAATGTTTATGTACCTCAGTAACCTGTCAGTTTGGTAACAACCTTGTCAATGCCTTTCATTCAGCATTCACAGACCCAAAAGCTGTCCTCAGTGTTCTGTTTGCCAGTATTCAGTCCAAATGAAATAATTCAGTATTGTCAAAGAGAAATTAATTTCTTACCTTTACACTCATGAAAACATAGTTACAGGCCCAGTATTACAAAGCAATAGTCAGTGGTGCTGCTGTGATAACCTGTAAGTGTTCAGACAGAAGAGTGCTTTGCAAACTTGTGGAAGAGTTACTTTTCCATCTGTGTTACCACACTGGCATCTCCTTATTATGACCTACCACACACCTAAGCCTCTCAGCAGAGCTGTTCACGTCAAAATTGCAGTGAAATCAAGATAGGTTAAGTTAATGGGTGTAGATACAAGATTTTTCCTAAGACAGAACACTGAAGCTGTCTTGGCAGCAGCAAAGCTGACATTTCAGAGTGATAGTAAATTCTGCCTGGGAGTCAAGATAGACAGAGACAATGATCAGCAGATCACTGTCCATAAGGTATATGTGGAACTAGAAAAGGATGTGTGTTCCAAGTGTAATGATACACCATTCTAATGCAAACATTGGGGTATTTTTCCTTTTTGTTCACCTTTAGTTTGTTCGAGATTGTACTTTCTCTTTGCTAAATCACTGTGTACTGAGACAGACAGCCATTGTCAGTGACTTTGAGAGAAATGTTTTAATTGTGGTTAAGCTATGATTTATGCTGGGTTTATACTCTCAGATCATCTAGGAAGCTTAGGCAGATTCTCGATTGTATGAGTGTTGAATTAACAGTCCACAAAGACTTTTACCTGAGATTATCCTTATACATGGGTTACTTACTGATGGTTGCAGGAAGCCGGATGTGATGTCTGCTTGTAGTAATACCCACTAATTTTTGCATCCTGATCCTGAACTGGGAAAGTTAGTTTATACCAAATGAGCACTTCATTAATGATCTATTCTTTCATCCTGCAGAAAAATTTCAGATTTAAACATTTCTGGACTATAATTTTTTCTTCCAGTGTCTAATTCAGAGAGGGTCGTGTCTCTGAACCCATTAACTCTGACAGGATGGAGAGATGGGAGAACATCATCTGGATCTTGCATAAGTAACAGGAACTTATGTTAACAGAAATACTTTCACTAGCTGGAGTGAACTAGCTTGGGAGATTGCAAATTCAAAAAGAGGGAGTTCTTCTCCATCTCATTTTTCTTCCCCTCAATCCTGTCTCTATAGTCCTTACTGAGCTCACCTTGATGTTTTGCTGAAGCTTTTGTGAGTAACTTCATTTCAGTAGCTCAGCAAAAATGCTTACAAATCTGTAGACCAACTGTAGCTTATCAGCATTTTGCCAGGCTGATAAATAGAACTGGCTCAGCAAGGTATCTTCAAATCCATGTAACACAAGGAAGGGGAGGATTCAGACAAGAACAGAGGAATGAAATTTTCACTTTTGCTGGCAGAAAGTTACTCAGGCATCTCTGCTGCTTGGAGAAATGTAACAGAAAACTTAAAAAAAGGTGGCACTGCTCCTTATTATCTGGGAGATCATCCAAGTCCCATTAAACTAATTAAGTTTTCATACTTGTCTTAATGATGCCTGGATCAGATGTTGTATAAACAGACTGGTAAGTCACTACTAGAAACTTAATAACAGGTAAACCAACTCTGATCTTTGATATGGGTGTATATTATTCAAGAATTGTAGATAGTTAGGAATCAAATACACACTCTAAATATATAAAGAACTTTTTATGTACCTATTTTTCCACAGAGAACAAAAGCTAGCAATTCCCAGGAACAAGAAATCAGGTAAGGAAGGCAAGACACAGACAGGTCTGAGTAGGGATCTGCTGGTCAAACTAAAGGGGAAGAAGCAAATACATAGGCAGTTAAACCTAGGATGGTGATCTGGGACAAGTGTAGATACAAAGTGCAGTTGTGTAGGGATGGGATGAGGAAGGCCATAGCAAGATGGAATTGAATCTTGCAAGGGAAGCAAAAAGTAATAAGAGCTTCTACAGGTATGTTAACCAGAAAAGGAAGGTCAAAGAAGGTGTAACTGCCTCATGAACAGTGCTGCAAAACTGGTAACAATAGATGAGGAGACGGCTGACATACTCAACAAATATTTTGCCTCAGATTTCAATGTCACACTCTCTTCCCACACCTCTCAAATGGGTGCCAAGCAGGGTAGGGACTGGAGGAACAAAGAACATCCCACTGTAAGTAAAGATCATGTTCATAACCACCTAAGGAACCTGAATGTTCATAATTCTATGGGACTTCATGAGATGTATTCTAGAGTCCTGAGGGAATAGACTGATGTGGTTGCCAAACCATTCCTCATGATATTGGAAGTGACAGTCATGTTAAGTCCCAGGAGACTGGAATAAGAGAAATATTGTACTTGTCTTTAAACAGGGTAGAAAGGAACTACCATCCTGTCAGCCTCACCTCTGTCCCCAGGAAGATCATGGAACAGTTCCTCATAGAAGCTGTGCTAAGGCACATGGAGGGCATGGAAGTGGTTCAGGACAACCAGTTCAGCTTCTAAGGTAAAATCCTGTCTGACCAACCTTCTAGGGTGGAGTGACTGCGTCAGTGGACAAGAGATAGGTTAAAGTTGCATTTATCTGGACTTCTGTTAAGCTTTTGACATGGTCTCCTACAAAATCCCTCCCCCTAGATTGGAAAGAGATGAATTAGCAGGTGGAATCTTAGATGGACAGGAAAATGATCTGATGGTGGCATGCAGAGGCTGGTGGTGAATTTTGCAGAGTTGCAGTTGACATCAGTGACAGGTGCCCCTCAGGGATCCATGTTGGACCAGTGTTATTAAAAATGTTCATTAAAGACATAGACGAGGGCATTGAGAGCACCCTCAGCATCTTTGCAGACAACACTGAGCTGAGTGGTGCAGCTGACAACCAAGGGATGAGACCCACCTGGCATGGGCTGTGGCCATTGGGTCCTGACTGGCCAACTTGATCTTTTATGACCGGATGACCTGCCTAGTGGATGAGGAAAGGCTGTGGATGTTGCCTATTTGGACTTCAGCAAAGCCTTTGACACTTCCCCCTGCACCATACTCTTTGAAAAGCTGGCAGCCCACAACTTGGACAGGGTCATTCTTTGCTGGGTTAAGAACTGGCTGGATGGCCAAGCCCAAAGCGTGGTAGTGAATGATGTTCATTGAATGAGGCCATATGGCATCTAGTCACTGGAGAAAAACACTTTTTCTGAGACAAAAAAAGATGTTCTTATATGCTCTTGCCCCTAAAAATTTCCCTAGTAAAATCTGCTTGGCACTTCTCTTGATTATACTATAATGTAATTTGTATTCATCCAAATTTGACATTTATTATTGAAGCTGGCAGCTATTGCAATTCAAAAACCATGTAAGCTAATAATTTTAAATGTGATATGTCATGTGCTTAATGTATGAAAATTCTATTATTCAGCAATTTGGTGTGTTTTTGCAGCAATAGTCACTTTAGAAGTTATTGTAGTGTCATTAAATGTTATTATGTGTTTTAGAACTGTTGTTAATTTAATCCTATAAATAATTTAAGGAGTCATTGCAAATAAAATTTTCCACATCTAAAAACATGGAGAGTGAAGCAAGTAATTCAGTCAGTGTCTTTATTCAGTTGCCTATCAAATTCTGCTTTCATTTGCTTGTGCAGCTGTTCTTTCTGTTCCTTCCCTGCTCCTGCTGTACTATGTATTTCTGTAAATACTTTTTCAAAGACTAGGACTAGTAGTTAGTGGTTTTAGGCACTAGGGTGCCTCTCTGTATGCATTTAGTATATGAAGTAAAATAAAATTTTCAGTACCTGAAGTCCTCTGGCACTGTTAAGTCTTTCTTTAAAGAATAGTACTGAATGCCTTTCCTGCCCAAGGAAATGTGTATTACTCTTGAATTCATGTCATATAGATCTAATGAGGTAAGACAATGAAAAATGAGGATGTCTTTGTTCTGATGGGAACTCTCTTCATCTTTTAAGCTCATTGTAGCTCCATAGTGAACAATTTGAAAAAATCCCAGTCCTGTGGCACAAGTTTTTCCTTCTTTTTAGCTAGAAAAATATCCTTTTCCTTCCAATAAGATAAACACTATAATTCATAATAAAACTGATTAGATTTTTTCCCTCAGATTATTGTAGACTCATAGAATCAATTAGGTTGGAAAAGACCTCTAAGATCATTGAGTCCAACAGTAACCCAGGACTGTCAAGTCTACTACTAAACCATGTGCCTGACTGACACATTTTTCAAATACCCTCAGGAATAGTGACTCAACCTGTGCCCTGGGCAGCCTGTTCCAATACTTGACAATCCTTCCATGGTGCAACCTGAGGACATTTCCTCTTGTCATGACATTGCCTGGGAGAAGAGGCTGACTCACACTTTGCTGGTACCTCTTGTAAGGTAGCTGTAGAGAGTGATAAAGTCTACACAGAGCCTCCTTTTCTCCAGACTAAATAACCTCAGTTCTCCCAGCCACTCCTTGTCACACTTGTGCTCCAGCTCCTTTCCCAGCTCTGTTGCCCTCCTCTGGACATGTTCCAGGACCTCAATGCCCTTATTGTAATGAGGCACCCAGAACTGAACACAGGATTTGAGGTGTGGTCTCACCAGTGGTGAGTACAGAGGGACAATCACTGCCCCACTGTCCCTGCTGGCCACACTATTTTTGATACAAGCCAGGATGTCGTTGGCCTTCTTGGCTACTGGGGACATACTAGCTCATGTTTATTCATGGTCAGTCAATACCCCAGGATTTTTTCTGACAGGATGCTTTCCCACCACTTTTCCCCAAGCCTGTAGCAATGCATGAGTTTGTAGTGACCCAAGTGCAGGACATTTGGCTTTGGTGAAGTTTACATAATTCATCCAATCAATCCAGCCTGTCCAGATTCTTTTGCAGAGCCTTCCTGCAGATCAACAATCCTGCCCAGCTTGGTGACATCTGCATATTGAAATTATTCTCATAGAAAATAAAGTAAGGGTGACTTTTCAGTTGGCAATTTCATTACATCAGCTTCCTAAAGGTGTAATGGAATTGTTCTGCAATACAACAGTACTAAGAGCTCTGGAAATGTTATGCAATTAGTATCCGTATTCATATTTTTGTGTCATGAGTACAAGAAAGGTAACGAGTGGGATTTTGTACAGCCATACTGGTAATTATGGGAATTTTCACCTGGAAATCAGAATTAACACCTGTAAAAATAGAAGCTTAACTTACAGCCTCACTGCAGATGTAAAATAGCAGAATATGTTACATAAATGTTCAAACATGTTTGCACCTTGAATATAATACAAATATCTCTGTAAAAGCAGATTTATTACATCTAAAATTGTACACTCATATACACAAACATCTACATATACCTAAAATATGTCTCTGCATCTTTGTGTGCATCTCTACATGCTTGTTGTATACATATGTTGATTTGTGTCTTTAGACTACTATTCTGCAAATAAAGGCACAAGGATTGAAAATGACCAGCTGAAGTTGGAAAATGCACCAGTAGGTTAAGAGCAAGAAAGCTAGAAGTGTTTCTTTTTGTGGCAGTAATACAGCTGGTACAGCTGTGTCAATAAGTATGCTGTAATTCTATTATATTTTATGTGGCTGGGTAGATTTGCAGAGCTCTATTTAAGATTAGCACACACACTTAGTATGATTACATTTTTATACTATTATTTCTTGCATGGATAAAATACATAAGCACTGGCATGAAATAGCGTTCCTAGTTTTACTAAAATTATTTGACTGATTTTCTCCTGTATAAAGAATACTGCCCAGGCAGACATGTCTGGTAGTGAGTAATTGTTGCAAAATACATAACATTATTTACTCTGATAAGAGTGCTGAGGTATTTCCAATTGAACTGCATGCTGGCTGGAGAAATGTAAACAGAAGCTAATGAGCAATGGCAAAATGTGAATATGCCGAAAGGCTTTTACTGGAATAAATAAAGTCCATGTGATGGCTCTTCCTATTTCCAATCTTTAATGATCTAAAAGAACAAAGAGCATATTCATGGAATTCACTGATAATCAGTCTGATATTATCTGGAAAAGAACATTGAACACAGCTGAAAAAGAGAGAAAGGGATATGATGTTAGAAACATAATAGTAAGCAGTAATGTGAAATCAGACATAAAAATCATGCATGTTAGCATACATACAGCCCAACTGAAATAAGGTCAATGCTGAAGTAGGTTTCATCATGCTGGATACTGCTAGAAGGTATTGAGGGTACATGAAATGTGATACTGGTCACTCAGAGGAAGCATTCAGGCAAAGGGATATGCCTTCCACACAAGAGAGAAAACACAACAAAAGAAAAACATACTTAACCTATGTCCATGATATCACCTCAGAAACTGTTGGTTCAGTGTGAGTCTGCAAATGCAGAATTAAACACTGAACAATATATGGGTTTTTTTTCAGCAACAACACACAGCTCTGTTATCTGCACAGCTGCTTTTCCACTGCTGCATGTTTTATTGAGATGAGGACCTCTTCAGATCAGGGACCGTGCTTTTGCACAAGCTTTGAGTGCAGCATGGCTCCAAGATATTGGATGGTCCTACCATCACCACCGGGGTTAATAATTATGCTTCAATGTGATTTCTCCCTCACACATTATCACAGTATTACCTAATGACAACCTTGACACTACAAGGGCTTATAAAGTAAACTTGAAATTGGTTTAGCATACTTAATATTTTTTAAAAAGTGTGTCAAATATAGCTCTAAATATTGGGGTGTTTTGATGTTTTTACTTGCTGTGTAGCAAAAGCCATTTTATTTTTGAGTAATTTGGTAAACATTTTTTTTTGATGCAAACCAGTTTCTGAGTATTCAGAATCTGTCCCTGTTTGACATTAGATTTAAATCAGACCCTTTTGAAACTTAAATTTTAATGGATAAAATAAGGAGAGAAACTGCAGGATGCTGGAGGATAGCCACCATCAGAACAATTATTTAGGCCATGGGAAAAGTTTCTCATTCTTTCCCTGATTTTGAAGGGATTTTTTTTAAATGTTGAAGTTGGATATTTATTCTGCATGTATACATCTTTACCTGACTATCCTGAAATGAAAATCTTTCTTGCTAGACATCTTCACGATTCCACAAATAGGAGACTTCCTATGCCTAAAAGATAGTAAGGTTTCCCTGCCAGGCTAAAGCTGAACTAGGTCAGGACTTCACAAAATTCTTTGCTCATGTTTGGCTCCTGCACATCCATTTTGGTTTCCTTAATGTTTTGGCTTCACCACAGCTTCTTCCCTGTAGTGTTATAGGCACATATAAACATGATGAATAACCTGGGACATCTAAACTTCTCTTTGAAGTTTAATTTTAGACAGCTGACATCCTTTCTTAAAAATCTGAATAGCAGCCTGATCACTGTGCTAAAGTCTTTTCTAATATAGCAGTGATTTGGACTGAGATTGTTTCTCAGAACTCTGTCTTAGAAATATCTGAATCTTTTTTACTAAAGCTTCAGTGAAAATTGGTTAATTGTTACTCAGATGTACATTCAAATAATTAATCAGTGTAAAGAAACAAAGATAAAAACTTCCTTCACACAGAGTTCCAGTGGATAGAGCAAAAGAAATAAACTACTTTTTTTCATAGTGTCTTGGGTTATGGAACCAAAAATGTGTATTCGATTTCATCTGTTGAAAGCAGTTGGGGAGATGTTTTTTTCTTTATCTCTTGGAACTATGGGGGGAGGGGGGGCAGGTGCCTTCTGATAATGGGCCAACTGTTAAAACCAGGTGGGGCAGGGTTTCTTATCTCTTTCATCACCTGTCCTCCCTCCAGGGAGATATTTTCGGCTGATAGGCCATTAAACTCACTTAAGGGCACAACATATTCTATCATCCCCATTGTGAGATGCTTCACCCAGTGGGGGAAGCCAACCATTCCTACCTGGATAAAAACTGAAACGTAGGAACACAGGTATTCTGGTTCCATTGGATTCCTGGAGGAAGGCTGGACCCCTTCTCACCATCGTTGGACCCTTTTCTACAGGATCATCTCTACTCCAACAGAACACATCTGCCACTCCAGGAGGACTCACTTTTGGACTGCTACTAACACCCTGACCAACAGGGTGTCAGGTTGTAGCTCTGATTCTGTCAGGGTTTTCCAGGATTGTTGTTTGTTTGTTTGCTTGCTTGGTTGGGTGGTTTTGTTTTCTACCACATTTGTATTGCTAATATTCCTAGTAAAGAACTGTTATTGCTATTCCCAAGTCTTTGCCTGAAAGCCCTGAATTGCAAAATTATAATTTGGAGGGGGTGAGGGGTTCACATTCTCCATTCTAAGGGAAACTCCAGCTTTCCCTGGCAGATACATGTCTTTCCAAACCAAGACACATAACTTCCTTCTTCTCTGCTCCTATTTACTGAACCACCTGCAACAGGAAAAAATAATCATACACCATAAACTATCAAGTGACATTTAAACATGTGAGCTATTGCAGCAGTCTAGCAAACATTTATGTGTTTCAGCTCTTTTGTTTCCTACTGTAAGGCTAGAATGTCAGAGAGATGCTCTGAGGAAAAGGGTTGATAGAAAAATCATACAATTATAGTAGATGAGACTTCACAAATGTTAAATATATTTTTCCCAATAACTGAGACTTCTCTTTTTTTACTATTTCCCCATATCAATGATGTTAAAGCAAATTAAAACGTGGTGGCCACAATCCAGACCACAGCAAAGAGCACATGAGCCAGCAGCATTAGGCTTATAGGAATGACACTCAGGCTGCTAAGTGTTTTTGTATATAGCTGTGACCACACTGAAACATTTCATGCTGCCTCCAGATTTAAACTATTTCTTTGTGTACATCTCAGGGGGGTCCTTTTGCTCAATGAAATCTTAGTATTTCATCTTTTCAACCCAATATTTGGGGGAAATATCTGAGTGATTTATTTCAAGCTCGCTATGAATGACCCACAGCAATGCACAGTGTCATGGTAGGGGCCATGAGTAGGAGCAGTGTGTCTGCAGCAGCCGGATCTGTTGGGGAGAAACAGACAGTAAATCCACATGTTAATGGGGCAAACATTCTGAAAATAAAATTGAAACAGGCATATGACAAAACAATGTGAATATTTGGCTATAGCACTGGAATATGACTAAAGACCTTTTTCCACTGAGTGACATCCAGCTAGTCCTCTTTCTTTTTTTTTTTTTTTTACTTTTTTATTTCTATGGAACAAGAATTACCATGAGACTTACAAACATAATGAAAGGTTTCAAACAAAGACAAATGTAAGTTATATTGACATAAATAGAAATGTCATCTTGAAAATGCAGAAATTATCTTTCTCCTGTTCTGTATCATAATTCAAGAAACACATTTGGGCATGATACCTCAAGAAGAATTTTGATCAACTAGATAAGTTAATACAAGCACTGAGATTTGAAAAAGATATTAAAGAAAAATTGAGAGGATGGAATTACTTACTTGGAAAAGCCTAACCAGGGATATGATAATAACTTTCCATCATGTAAAGTGTTGCTAAGAAAAGAAAGTGTTCCATGATCTAACCCTGAGCTCAAGTATAGCTAAGTAAGAAGTGGATATGAGAAACATAAAATAAAAATGAAAATATTAATTCTAGGACATTTCTAGGAAAGTTCAATGCTTCAAAACTTGTCATGAAAGAGGAATAGAGGCAATATTTTTTTGCACACCACAGACTGATTGAATTACAGTTCTTGCTCAAGATTTTATCATCCCTCATACAGATATTAGTTATCATTCTATCACCTTCTAGGAATGGGTTTATTATAGCTTGCTCAATCCCAATCTAAATCCTGGGTAATAGGTCCCAGGATAACAAATGTTGTTATGTCACCAAATCTAGCCTGGGATCTCCATTCGAAAATATCTTATCCAAATGGCTTTAAAACAGTTTCATCAAATCAAGGCATTATACATTTTTCCATTCAGTTGTCCAAAGCATGTTCCTGACAGTTTGTTCATCCTAGATGGCCTGCCTTACCCCAGAGAACCCACAGGCCAAACAGATCACTCTTTTCAATGTAGGCTAACCAGCTTGTCTCCAATACTGGATCATAAAACAGAACTGCACAGACTTCCATTGACAGTGTCCCTGTGACAGAAGAAAAGGAGTTTCTTAGGTTTGGCTGAACACAGGATTTTTTTAAAGCTTTCTTGAGGGAGATGAAAATGTGAAGAGTCCAGAGCCACCAGTATCAAAAGTAGCAAGCACCCCTGAATAAATGGCCTTGATGAAAAAATTTCCAGGACAAAATATTTTTCATTGATGAGTTATCAAGTCTCCTGAGATGTCCTATATAGCTATACATCTGGCAATGTTGTCTTTGGGGATGCTTCTGACTGGATTACTATTTTATTTTCCTTCTTCAATCTAACAGTGTTTTCATGGGCCTTTAGCATAAATGATATAAAAGCAGGTGGTCAGCAACATGAGACACAGGTAGAATCAAATATAGTATTCAAAAAATAAAATTCAGGTATTTTCCAAGTTCATGATAGCTATCAAAGAAGTTGATTCTATTTTTAATAGAATGTGACTTCCTTCTTAAATAAAGTAGAAATGAATTCAAATCTTTCAGATCTGCACAGACCACTAGGTGTCAACAGTTTAGTTTTCGCAAGGAAAAAAAAAAAATAACCCAGGAAACATTTGAGACTGAAAATACTTGTCAATGCTGACAGTGGAAGAAGGCCAAGACAAAGGAATTTTAAGATCAGAAGCAACAAGTAGTCAAGGATCAGACAGGAGGGTTATGATGTCGAGCCTGGGGAGATGATCAGTGAGAGGAAGGCATTAATTAAAATGCAGGCATCAGGTAAGGAAGAGGAAGAAAGTGCTTTCATTTTCTTTGAGGGAGTGTAGAATTTCTCTCTAGAATCCTGTAACTTCCTAAGGACATTACAGAAGCTGCATACTGCAAAGTGATCATCTGGAAATGATATGGTATATCTGCTGTATATTGTCATAACAACAACAATGATATGGAATCAATTCCATATCAATTTGAATATAGGATGCCATTTTATAAGGCTGTAAATCATATGGAATTTCTACAAGGGACTATTTTGTTTGAATCCTTGAATGTTTCTTGTCCTTAAATTACACCATGGTTTAAATTAAGAAGAAAATCTTTTTTTCTTTAATACCTTATGAGGATGTAAGTCTTTTAGAAAACCTCCAAGTCCTGATTTCAAGATGTCAAAGATTTCAAGATGAGAAAACTTGTCACAAGCATTGATAGATTTTATTCTATAATTGAGGAAAATTCCTAACTTATTTGCAACGAGAATATCTAGTTTCAATTTCCAACTACTGGTTCTTGTTACTGCATCTTGCACAAGATAAAAGAGCTCTGTAGAACTTAATGTATTTTTTTTCTGTGAAGATACACTCTGCAATCAAATCACTTTACAATCTTCTTTTTTATATGTTCTGTATTTCACTTTAAGGTACTTTCTCCAGTGGTTTCATCATTTTTGCCAATCTTATTTTTCGTGAACTTTCCCTAACTTTTATCCTTCTTCTAAAATATCTAAAACCATAATTAGAGAGAATAAACTGATGATACTCCCTGCAATGGTAAAATCAACTATGTGCTCTAATTAAGTTTTCTCTTCCTTCTCCAAGAACAAAATTACTTGTTGCTACAGTATTGTTCTGAATGCTGATTATCTTGCTGCTGGGACTCTTAGGTCTTTTGAATCTCTTTTTTTTTGGGAAAAAATCTTATTCTGCAAACTTCAATATTAAAATAACTTATTTATCTGGCTGCATTAGAAATAGCTCATTTGAATATAAATGGTTTATCAAACTATCCAGATTATAATATACTACCTACATTCTCATTATTACTTACTGTTGGGAAAAATATTTTGCCTTCCACATGTTTTATTGCTGGTGATTACATAATTAGTTCTTTTTTATGTGACATTGGATACTGTCCTGTTCTCTGTGGAACTCCCTTCTCCTGTGTAATAATGACTAACCATTGACAGCCTATTTTTAAGTCAGTTAACCAGCTCTTGATCCATTCAGAATATTATACTTTGTGATACCATATTGTGTCTACTAAGTATACTTATTAAACAGTGAAAATTAATAACCTGGAAATCTTCTTTAAAGTGCTTTCAGCTTCGGATTGTTTTAGCTTGCTTTCAGCTGTGTCTGGTCTCTTCATTAAGGAGACATCAGAAATCATGCTTGTGTACAGTCCTTCTGCACAGGAAGGTAATCTATCATTACAAATCCATAAAAACTTGTTTTCAGCCAAACGAGTTTGACACTAACAACATAGTGTTGATATTCAGGCTTTCCTGCTTTTCCCCTTGTGGGATGAAAACAACTGCTAATAAAATAGTCAGTCTAAAAATTTTCCCAACGTCTTGAAAATCTGGAACTGTCTCTGCATTCTGATGTAATATTTCCTTTATCTGTTTCAAGAAATTATTGTCAGCGATTTTTTAAACCACCTTACAATTCTTATCAGTCTTGCAATTACTATTTCGTATGGAGGAAGACAATGTACAATGATTAATGTACCAGAGAGCTCCTTTGTCTCTCAGAAATAAGAATACATTGAAGAGTCTGACCACATCTTCAAGTTCTTTTGGATTGACTGGACTTTTTCAAGTGGTAGTGTGTAGCATAAAAAATATCTCCTACCACTACAACCTGTAAAAAATGCATCACCCTTCAAATTTGCAAGTGAAAGAAACACTAAAAAAAAAAGGACTGAACAGAAAATTGACTGAACAGAAAATATGTACTTATGTCCAAATGTAGAAGTAATAATTTAAAACATCTTTTAGGATTATTCTAGTTGCAGTCATCATCATTCATGATTTTAAGACCACCATTGTATTTGTTTGTACTGGCTCATTTGGAGGCTGCAGAGTCTGTTTCTTTTATAGAAACTGTTCCTGGCATATTTGTTCTATATCTTTTCTAATCTGGTTCTATCATTAGAAGGATTTTGTTTAACTCTTGCCATAACTGCATATAAAGTACAAAAAATAAGAAAACAATGAATTGTCTTTGGGCAGTTAGAAGGTCCCACCCTCAGTAATGAGAATGTGCTGTCCCTAGGGATTTGTAGAAGTCACTGAATATTGCCGTTTCCAAAAGAGAAAGAGGGGCAGTTTCAATGAGTTTCTATTATAATGTATCTAGTGGCTGCTTTTTGCTTTGGCTCTTAGATATTTTTTACCAAAAATTATTTCAGGAACCTTCCTTCTGGAATACAGTAAGAAATCTATTAGTTCAAAATGCTTTGATTTTCAGCAAAGTGATTTTATTCATAGCAACAACTCACCTAAAATATATCAACCCTTCTACCCATCTCCTGTGTGTCTTCATAAGCTTGAGGAAAATGTTGCCCTGAATATTTAAAGCTAGTTTACTGTGGGCTCATTTCAGTTCCAAGGAAGAGATATCCTCTTAGAAGTTCAGAAATATTATGAGCGCTAAATTGTAGCAACAGTTGTAGAAAAATAAATTTGGGTTAGTACCCTGTTGTTCTCCCATTCTTTCCTGTGAAGGTGTTTAGAGACTGAAAACAAATGGAGAGAGACTGTAAAACTGAAGTGTTTCAAACTAAGGTGAAGAGGTTTATATTAATCTTTACTTTCAGAATGCTTTCCACCTGGGCTCAGGCTATCCTCTCTGTGTGTTTAATGCCATCATTACAATTATTCTTCCCTCTTGACTGAATAATGAACTCTGGTTTCCTGGTCCTGGAATAACAGCTTATGATTTGTACTTACTACTTGATCCCACTGCAGATGATGTAGATGTACTAGCTTTTATGAAAGAGTTTTTCATTCTATGTTTTTTCCTTCTTTTCTCTTTTAGAAAAACTCTCTGTAAAGAAGACATGTTCTCAAAAAATCAGACAGTTCTTAAATGTGAAAATTTACTTGTGAAATTTTTTTAGTCGATATGAAGAAAACATTTGAAATGTTTTCTCTTGCAAATACATTATCTGGTCAGATTTGTATAATAGAGATTCAGCGGACATGAGGGCATACACATCTCAATGCCTCATCACTCATCTGTACTTCTTTTTTATCATGAGGTCCCTTGAAGGATTTCATGTCTGCAGTAAATCCATAACTGATTGTTTACAATCTTCTATTAAAAACAAATACACTACCACTTCTGAGACATTTTAAACATTAATTGTAGGGTTTGAAAAATATTTTGCAGCCATTCTCCCATTAATCAATCTCTACAAACCAAATCTCAAAGTTTTGGGTTTTTTTAATATTACAAGATGATATCTGACTATCTATTTGTAATGTGATTAACAACCTGAAATTCAAATTTCCATTTCACTCCCTGGTTATAAAATTTGTTTGTTTGCTTGTTTGTTTTGGTAAAACTTAGCATTAAAAAAGCTAGTATGGTGAATTTACCCTTTCTCAAAAAGAAAAAAAAATAAATATACAAAGAATATTACCCTCAATACAAACTCTGGAACATAGAGGGCACTGTTACATTAATGAAAATAATATTTTATAAACAGGACCATTTAGAACTTCTTTTAATGTGAGGAACTAAAGCACCATTATGCTATAGGATAGTGGTAGTTATGATGTAATTGTTCCTGTCTGCAAAAAACTAGTTCATATAAAAAGTAAATGGAATCACATATGCAGTGTATTTATCCAGAATGAGTTAAAAATTAAAAAATCTCTATATAGAGATTATTTTTATTTCTTTCTTTGAGTAAGTTTTGCATTTTAGGCTTTTAAATTCTGGTATAAAATAGCCTCATAGTATCCTAACTTGCAGAGATGCATCCTTAATCTTCTTAATGTATTTTAGAAAGGATATTTAGCACGTAACTGGTACATCACAAAGTATCTTACACACTAAGGGGAACCATAATCACTATTTTACAGGTAGAGAAATGGAGCAATTTTGCTTTCGTTCAGCTGGTTTCATGAGGAAGTCTACTCAGCAGTGCCATAGTTATTCGTTCCTGTCCCCTATTGTTACTCTATCCTTCCCCTACTGCCCACAAGCAACAGCAGTACTGGAAGAAGAGAAGCTTTATGGAGACTGTTTCCCTGGATAGCCATGCTTTTATTCTGTGCTCTGGAAGACTCTGCAATTAAGAACTGCAGTTGTAGGCCAGAAGACAGAAATCAGGCACCACTGGTTAGAAATGTTAGTTAGAATGACTCTAATAATTCAGGCCCACGTGGCATTTATTATTCTGCTCACTGGAAAAAAATCCATACACAGGCTGAGGTTTATTAATGCAGGAGAAAAGATGCTAATGCTCCCACATCTGCTTAAAGGCTGAGAAAAAAGGTAGTACTCTCTTCAGCATCACCTTGTATTTTGTAGCCCAGTATTGTTTTATGTGTGTTTCTTTACTTGAAAGTGATGAAACTGTAAAATGAATAAGTTCTCTCCTTTATGGAGGGAGCTTGGTGATTTTAATAGCTATCTCATTCTGGAAGCTCCCATAGCAATTGTCATGACTCTTAAAGAACACATAAAATTATAAGACACTTTTTTTTTAGCATATCACACTAATCATAGAACTAAGAAAATGGCCTGGAATCTATTTTAATTAGAGCTTTGTAAGTACCACAATAAAACATACCTAGTAGCAGTGACTCTTATGTTGAAAAACAGTAACTGTGAGATTGGACCTGTCTGGGGTTAGATTTGTTTGCAATTATCCTGCTGTTTGCAGGTATCCTGGGGTTAAAAAGACCTATTCAACTTCCACTGGTTTTTATACTAAGTGCTTAAATGGGTCTATATTTGTAGTAGTTCAGTCAAAAAAAGATTGCATTTCTTCAAAGGACAATTGATTAGGAATTCAGACAGGCAAAAATTTAAGATATACTTTTGATATCAAAATTATTGTTTAAATATTTTTCAGCTAGCTAAGAATTCTGCTACATTTGGAACGTCATGCCATCAAAATTCATCAAATATGACCCATAAAGAAAAGTTGCCGATTCTTTGATCTAATTCTTCTTATTATTAAAATAATTCTTCTCCCAAGAACTCCGGTTTCCCTCTGTGCTTGTAGCAGAACTTGTAGTGCCATAAACAACAGTATTATCTTAAAACCAACTATCAAGGTTGAGCTCTGCCATCAAGCACAAAAGTCTACTCATCTCTTTCCAGTACAGAACATATTTATATTTAATTACCTTTAAGAAAATAATTTCTGTGCTGCATATGAATATTCTGCTGGAGAAAACTTTTACAGTTGTATGGGAACATGCATGTACATTAAAAATAAGAGGAAAAAAAGGTGACTTTTAACCTCAAATTTTAGAAGATTGAAAATAATTGACTTTTGACTGTGATTGCAGAAATGATGTCTATGGTCCTACCATAAATAAAAATGTTGCTGTTGCTTAAAGATGTACAAGCAACAGGCATTAATCAAATGAATCTTAGTTCAAAAGGATACTTAGAAATTAATAAAGTGTCTTTCACAGTTAGTACACACATTTTCAATGCAATGAATATTTGTTATGATTGCATACGACGTGTTGAAAACTAGAAATTATGAATAGTTAACCTGAATTTTCATTATGTTATATTTTCTAAAGGAAATTAAATTATTTCATTATGTTGTATTTTCTAAAGGAAATTAAATTAATTTAAATTGTTATTTTGCATTTCTGTTTTTTTATGTAACAAATACAAAATGTAGCTGCCTGAAACAAAGTATGGATATAATTGATAAATACATTTATTAAAGTGTTTTTAGTGTTTAATTCATACAGGTTGCAATACATTCCAATATTTCTAAAATACATGGGTTCTTTACAGCATTTTTTGTTTCAGGTATCAAATAATATTCCTTTTTTTTTTTTCTCTGCCTCTGAGTGTCACTTCTTCAAACAAAATATATTCAATTTCAGGTCAGGAAGAATTTTTGAAAAAATTGCATAGCCTAGACTAATGTTTTGTGACTCAGAATCCTACTTAAATATTGGGAGAACTGCCAGAAACAGTGAGAAGGAATAATATTTTCTTTTTATCCTGGATGACTGTGAAATATTGGTCTCAAAATTTGACCCAGCAATTTTTTTTCATGTCTAATGTTTTTTCAGACTAATTGATATATTTCAAATCTACACTCTGTGATGCTCTTGTTGAACATGAAAAACTGTAAAACATCCTACCTTAACTATGTCATAACTGTAAGACTGAGTATTTTCTTTTCAGACCTTCTGGACAAAACACAAAAGGCATATTTCTCAAAGAATAGTTTAAAATTAATTGTAGTTTTAAAAAGTCCCTGGAAGTATTTGAAGGAGCCAGCTGTATCTGGCACAGATAGAGTCACTTGCCTGAGAACTAATTATCTGTGTTATAGGCTAGGGAGGCATGAGGAAACATTCTTCTGGGATTTTGAAGAATTATACATTGGAACTGGCAAGCCTTTGAAAAAGACAGATTTTTTTATGATATTAATAGAAGCAACAGAAAATTCTTGGCATAAACTCAGCATACTTACAATATACAACCTGCAATTTAAAGTTTTGTTAGAAACACCCTCCCCCAAATTTGCTGTTAAACATGCCAATTGATGAAGACAAAGACCCACAGACTACGTATTACATGTATCATGAATTAGTTTATTTTTCACTTAGAGATATCTGTTTAAATAGACAAGGAAAATGATAGTTCAAAGGCTTATGAGTTAAGTGGTCCTAAATGCTTTTATTTTTCTGAGTTTGATTCATATTAAGGGAGCAGACTTTTTTCTTTAAGGTAGCCTGTCATAGCTGATACATCATCTGGGACAGTCCCTGTGACTCCTGTGTTCTATTCTGCTCCTGGCAAGTCGTAATAATGTCACATTGAGAAAAATCTCAACTCTAGCACCACAATTATCACTGTTTTTCTATTCCAGCTCAATTCACAGCTCTCTTAACCCAACTGGTTCCAAAACACTACATGCTGCAGTCTTCTCTTCTTCTCTTTCCTTTCACATTGAACAGGCTCCTTTCATGTTAGCAGATTTTAATCAGAAAAAACAATGGGTTTTGAGGAATATTAATCATAAATAAGCATGATGAAAAAACAGACCTGCAATTTCAAAGTGTGGAAAATGAATCTTCTTATGCAAAGGACTAGATCTTGTCAGTAGTTTATGGATGAGACAGAAGATGTACAGCTATCATGATCATGTTGAACCTTCTATTCTCCTGATTGGGTTGGTTTATAGGGACTTGCCTGGTAAAAAGATTTTGGGGAAACAGAGAAGTCTCAAAAGAAATGAAAGGATGCAAACAGACACTGTTATTTGGAAAATATGAAGAACAATATCTTTCCAGGTATGTTTTTATTGAATGAGGGTCACAGTTAACTTTAAGAATAAAAAACTACAGGATAAATTTTTACTGAAGAAGTGCTCCCCCTTTTTCGTCTAGAACTGCAGACTTTTGAGATACTTAAGTATTTTATGCCTTTTTCCTCCCACAAAATCTGTCATCTCCGTATTTCTGACATCCTCTGCTTCTATGACAAGCAGTAGGTATAATAGGCAAGTTTTCAATTCACATTTTCTGAAAATTGAATATGAAAAAGACATCAAGAAAATTCCAACTATTACTATAGTATTGATTCTAAGACAAAGTGAGACTGGATAATGGTTTCATACCTTTCATTCACAGAAATACCCATCTAAATTCTTGAAGACTGAAATACTACCCACTTTAATCTATTTTTTCCCCCAGAATACAATTCATTTCAAAAGCAAAAGAGATTTTCTGTCCAGCTAGTTATTTACTTTGAAATTTTTCTGAGCATTAATTAGTGCTTCTGTCACAATATGCATTTTTACCACTCAGAAGACAGGCAAATCTCCCCCACACATCCTATTTCCCCAGTTCCCAGAAGATTTGAATTTGTAAAATACAATAAGGTGGTTTTGAAAAGGATTTGAATCACACAGACATTTTTTGCTATGTCATTTGTATCATTTGTAAAGCCGATTTTGAGAATTTCTCTCTCTCTCTCTTTTTTTTTTTTTTTCCTACAGGCACATTCTCCAAACTAGGAGTGAATATCAACAGCAAAAGTTTGATAAAATAACTTTTTCCTATGCTTTATCTTCTGACACTTGCAGACACATACTTGTAGTAAAACAACTCTAAGAGTAAATATGTACAGACATTTTGTTTTGTAATGTGATGATCATTGAAGAATTGAATGGTTTAGGTTGGAAGGGACATTAAGATCATCTGAGTCCAGCCCTCTGGCCATGGGAAGGGACATGTTTCTCTAGACCAGGTTGCTTCAAAGCCCCATCCAACCTGGCTTGAAACATTTTTGGGTATCGGCTTTCCATGACTTCTCTGGGCAACCCTTTCCAGTGTCTCACTACTTTCATAGTGAACAATTTCTTCCTAATTTCTAATCTAATGGTTTAAAACCATTAACTCTTGTCCTATTACTACAAGCCTTGGTAAAATATCCCTCTCCAGTTCCCCTGTGGACCTTCTTGGGGTACTGGAAAGTGCTCTAAAGTGTCCCTGGAACCCTTTTTCCTCCAGGCTGAGTAACTCCAACTCTTTCAGCCTGTCTTCACAGGAGAGGTGCTCCAGCCCTCTGATCGTCTTTGTGGCCCACCTCTGGACTCATTACAACAGGTTCACGTCCTTCTCATGATGGTGGTCACAGAGATGAACACAATGGTCCAGGTGGGATCTCATGAATGGAGTAGAGAATTAGAACCTATGTCTCTCGACCTGCTAGTCACACTTCTTTTGATTCAGCCTGGAATACAGTTGTGTTTCCAGGATGCAAGTACACGTTTCCAAGTTATTTTGAACTTCTCATCAACCAGTACCCCTATATCTTTCTCCTCAGTGCTGATCTCAACCCATTTTTCAGCCAGTTTGTATTTTTGTTTTGGACTCATACACAAAACCATACGCTTGGCCTTGTTGAACTTTGTAAAGTTATCACAGGCTTGCTTGTCAATCTGCTCAAGGTCCCTCTGGATGGCATCCCCTCCCTCCAGAATGTTGACAGCACCTCACAGCCTGATGTGATAAGCAAACTTGTCTGAGGGTGCACTAATTCCCCTGTCCAAGTTGCCAACAAATATGTTAAATGGCATCAATCCCAATACTGACTGGTTTTGGTCTGAGGGTGGTTTTTAGGTTTATAGGAATTCACATTCTGTGAATGGTATGTGAATACAAATGTTTAATAATAAATTTACAAGAGCCTGAAAAAATAAAATTTTAATCCCCCCCAGCAGTTGAAAACACACTGTTTTTAAAATCTACAAAAGCTTTTGATCTTATTGAGAGCTTTATGAAAGTTAATATAAGATTTTTGCTGTATTTCATGTAATGTTTGTTCCATTGCAAACTTACTTTCCAAGATATTACAGTTTTCTACCTTCAGATATTAAAAGTACAATTTAAAGGGTTTTGTGTAATGACATTTTAAATTCAATACCAGTTGCAGAAATCTGATAGTTCAAGTTCATTTACAGTTTTAACCCATTCCCAGTTTTCTGTCCTTTTTGTGTCTTGCATATTGAGTTTGTCAGTGACAACTCTGCAAATGTATAAGTATACATACATGTATCTCCTAAACCAAAAAGACAAATTAATAGTTTGCTTTATGGTCATTTTATTTTCAGTCTAACAAAGAAGGCTGCAAATTCCCATTCTCAAGTGTCAACTAAATTTTCACAAATGTGAGGAAACAATGGTTGTGAAAATGTTAGACCAAGTAACTAATGGGACAATTAGGTCATTACACACTTTCTCCCTAAAACACTTAAACTAATCACAGTCTTCAAATCAATACACAAATACAGATCTGAGACAAGGGACCAGGTATTAAAAAGCTCTTCACACACAGTACGCTTTAGTACTTAAAGAGCTCTTCATAAATTATGGCATAATATTTTAATTGTTTTACTGTTTAACTATTTTTATATGTATTTCAGTTATTTACAGCAACAAGTAATACTTTTAAAAGCAAAGTATTTGTTATGGGTTTTAATTTCTCTTTAATAATCAAAAGTGAAACAATTGTGGTTATTAATATTGCATTAAAATTACTAAGACAGTTTTATCTAGAGCATATAGTGTCTATATCTGTTTTACATTCTATGTTTTTCTTGCAGCACCTTTTGATATAATAATTTTCTTATCTTTGGATAAATAGAAGTTTTGTGTCTTGTACATGTCAATTGTATGTACAGGAACAGTCCATTAAATTTTAATGATAGGTATCAGTTTCAAATTATGATACGACTGTATCGTGGCTGAGCTGTTCACTGTAATCAGAACAATAGAATACCTTATAAAAAATGGTGAAAAAATTAAGACTTTTATTCAACTGCCTTTTTATTATAAAAGGGTCCTTTTTAAGCAACTTCTTCCTCTCTTTCTTTCTCTGACAGCAGAAAGGTACTAGAGCACAATTTAGCATTTTAAACACTCTGTGAATTTTCTTTCATTCCTACAATGCTGTTCTCCCAAATAACACATACTTGAAACTTCTCTGTCCATTGGTACATTGCAAAGACTAAGAAATCGTAGAATTTTTTAAGAATGAGGAGATCTAATTCAGATTTGGCATCTCTTCCCAGGTTGTGACACTTCACCACCACCAAGTCTTTATTCTGGATGAGAATTTATCACTGAAATGGCAAGATTCACAAAGGGTATCATAAAAGTTTTTACTGTCAACAAGGAGAGGGATATTAAGAAGTAGAGGGTAGTGTAAAGCAATTTTTTTTTCTGAACAGTTTCTGTATGAAGATTTTTCTGTACCATATCTTGATTTGCTCTTTGCTAGCAATAGAATATAAATCGTTAGAAACACTGTGAAATACATCAGGGTTTTCATTTCATGTTATGTGAGTTTATTTCACTACAAATGAATTATTTTCAGACAATTTCTTCCTCATTCATGTCATAGTGTGATTCACAGTTTCTTCATGTTTCTTTTAATAAGTGGAAGAGATAGTAAAACTAATTTGTTTCTTTCTCTCCTCCATGAAGGAAGACTGCACAAGACTAGGCTGCTGCAGAAACCAGTTGAAGAGCTTTAATTCCAAGCAGTGAAGCCTAGAACAGCTTATTGTGCTTTTGATAGATGAGATTAATTTAATATCCTTTTTGGATGTCCTTCAGATGTTTTCTTAGTACGAAAGAGAACAAGAGACAAAATAGTATATAAAAATTGTAGATAGAGAGTACTTGTGGTGGTGTGTTTTTGTTAAGCTGTTGTGAAGTTATTTTCCCAATGGATCACCCCTGTTTCCCCCCGATACGTTTAATATCGCCCAAGTTATCTCTTTCCTCACCCAGTTGTCCTTCACTCTCTAGACCTGCCTTTTACCCCATCTACCTAAATGTCAATCCTCCTTAATCCCTGCCCTTGGTTCTAGAAAGTTCTCTGTCAGTCCTTATTGTCCCAACCCCCTGGCCAAACCTCACCCAGGAATTCCCCTATTCCACGATTGGTCCATGTGCCCCTTTCCACTCCCATTGTCTTTTCTATTGATTGTCATATTGTGAGCCCCTCAATCTCATCCCTGTTGTATCCCTGATTGGTTGAAAAATTGTACCCTCTCCCTGTACCTCTCCTGTTTAAAAGACTGAGCACAATGCTGATTTTTGGCTTTCCATCTCTGCCCCCCTTGGGGAATAAACTCCTTTGAGAAGCAGACAAAAAGCTCCTCCCTGTTCCTCATCCTGATGCTAGATGCCAGCTGCCCTTGAGGGCAGGAGCAGCTCTGCTCTGCACCGCCACTCGGGTCAGAGCCGGACCTGGGGGTGGCCACTCCTGGCGTGGACCGGGTAGTGACAGCTAGCTCAGGGGATTTCTCCAGCAGTCACGTCAGTACTGATGAGGACTACAGTTAAATTAAATGTTAATTACTGACTTCATATTTTAATGCTTTTCTGACCAAGAAATATCTCAAAGTTTGAGTCACTCCTTTTGCTGTTCCTTCCACAACCTCTCCCAATAACCATCACTGAAGTCCATATGGCACAGATTCACAGAATCCTTTAGGTTGGAAAAGAGCTATAAGATCATCTTCCAACAGTTAACCTATAGCTCAGGATAACAGTATTCTCCTCTGATGCTGAGTCTGGAAAGTACACAAAGGGTCTTTAACATTTTTCTTCTTTTCTTCTGCATCAGCTCTGCATCTATCACACTTCATAGTGAAATAAAGCTTTAAGGCATCATAAAAATTTGTGGCATCTTTAAATCATGACCATGCCTTGTTTTGGCAAAAACTGTTATTCAGATATCTACTCTGGTAAAATAAAACTATTCTTTTTAGAATAGTGTCCTGGTTCCAGCCAAGAAAGGGTTAATGAGTTATTCTGTACCACCATACATTATTGCTGAGCACAGGGGAAAGGGATTCTCTTTCTTCTGAGGAGAAGGAGTTCCTTCCAGTTGAGAAAATGTGATGGAGTGTCTTTTATCAGGGATGTTTTTCCTTATGAATAATTTATTTTCTCATACCTCTTACTAGCTTTTTGCCATTATTGTTTATTTTCTTATGTTATTGCTGTTTCCAGTAATTTTTCCGTATCTCAACCTGAAATCGTTGCCTTTTGTGCCTCTAATTCTTGACTTCATCCCACTACAGGAGGAAAGGGGAGGCGAAGGAGGAGCAGCATGTGGTTTTGGAGAGACTTGGTAGTGGCACTGAACTGGGGAATACCATTCCTAAACCATGAAAAATCGGATAATATATTAATATCTTGAGCTTAAAATCTTTAACATGTTCAAAAGGGTCTCCTGCCAGATTTATACAAGGTCTTTATAAGTTTTAATATTTCTGCAGCTTAAAATCCATGACACATTTGACCTGTGGGAAACAGTGAGTGTCCATCCCACAGTTAACAGTTGCAAAAATAAAGCATGACTCCAGAACAGACATCTCCCATTGAATGCTTATTATCTGCTTTGGGAAAATCATCTGGAGAGTAGGAATCTAAATGAAAACAGTAGGAAAAAATCTAAAATACAGATTATGTAACACATCTCTGTAGTGAGAACCATGAAGATGTGTTACTCATCCAAAGGATGACTGCATTCATCCAGCACACAGTTTTTTTTTTTTCCAATTGCCATTCGATGCTGTTGACTGCAATCAGATAGGAGAAATGTGTTTCTTTGGCTTGCATTCCAAAGAAGGCATAGCATTGGCTTGCACTGAAAAATAACCAGGAGGTGGAATTTGGCTCCAGCAGGTCTGCATTTCTTGCAGTTGTTCACAGAAGAACTAGATGGAAGAATGAGAATTTACCATTAAAGCAGGAATAAGTCTCTGTCCCCCTTCCACTCCCTGACTTCTCATTAGGTCCTGTTCCTGACCAACAATGAAAGTATCTTCTTGCAAAAATCAGCCGTTTTTTCTCTTCTTCAAAGGATGAATTTTACCTGACTCATTCCTAATAGTTTTCGAATAGCTCTTCCTCAAAAATAAAAAGTGAAAAATTAAAGAGGTGATAGTGAAAATTTTTATCCATTGATGCAAACCAGAACTCTTCTTCAGACCATTATGCTCCTCAACAGATTACTGGCAGTGACATTTTCAGTTCTGTGTAGCAAGCCTCTTCACATTTGTTTTTTCAGATATAATCAGTCGAACTATTAAAAGTCCATTGAAAAAGTATCTGGTACAGGCAATAGCAGCCATATGATACACGAAATTTAAAAAGTCCCATTGGTCTGTCTCTATACTCAAATTCAGAACTGTCTTCAATGGTTGCTTCCAAACTCCTACCAGAACTCTAGGGCAGGGCACCAGATCAGTCACTTCTGTGGGCTAAGGAAGCTATTTTCATATTTAAGGCAATAATTCATTATTGGGCTAGTGAAAGGATAGTTAAACTATTAAAAAGAAATCACTTGGTGTACAAGGACAGTAACCAAATCAGGAAATTATTGCAAGAAAAAAGTAGCTTTAATGAAATATTTAATGTTGATATACACAAACTTTTTAGTACCTAATAGTTTCTCCGGGATATGCTCATATTTCCAATGTTTCTCTGGGTCCTAAGGTTGATGGGACCAGTCTTCCAAGAAGCAGGTGGCATAGATTTGAGCTGAGTCATCGACATTCAAAACCTGTTACCAGAACCATGGCACTGTTATGTTCTTTATATTGATGATAGGATCTGCTTGGTGCTGTCTTTATGTTTTTCATTTTTTTTTTCTGTGTATAGTGTTGTTTACATGTGTTGGATAACTCCCTTTTTGTTTTCCTTAAAAACCAATGTTTAATAGGCTTCCAAAATTACATTCCTCTGATCATTAGAAACAAGGAAAGTATGCCTAAAGCCTGATGGCCTGGAGCCTTTGTTTTCATTCTGTACCTACACTGTCAAGATCTTTGCTATTATTCCCCATCTGCACAACTGCACACTTATTCTTCAGTCTAGTGTTACAGAGAGTTTCAGGCTGAAAGTGATAACTACTGCATATTACTATGTGTCACTTTAAATAGTATATCAAAATGATTCTAACAGTAGCTATTACAGCAATCATAGAAAGTTAATCTAAAACCAAAACAGGTAAAGCAGTAGATGTTTGCTCATTATAGAACTGTTGTTCTAAATAAATGGTCACGGTTTGATCCCAACCAGCAACTAAGTACCACTCAGTCACATTCTCACTCCCCCACCAGCAGTACTGAGGAGAGAATTGAAAAAATAAAAGCTGAAAGGTCATGCTTTGAGATAAAGACAGTTTGATAAGTAAAGCAATGCACAACCATGCACACGAGCACCACAAAACAAGGAATTCACTCATGAGTTCCCATGGGCAGACAGGTGTTCAGTCATCTCCAGGAAAACAGGGCTACATCACGTGTAATTGTGACTTGGTGTCCTGGTTTAGGGCAAATTTGGGGGAAAACCCCCGAAGGGGTTCCTCTGGAAGAGCAAACCCAAACGGCCCCTCCCCCCAGCCGGTCCGGGAAAAGAACTTCCTCGGAGAAAAGTGGAAAAAACTATTTATTCAACAAACAAAATGCCCACAAATGTAAAGAATTAATAATATGAAACAATAAAACCTCTGCCCACTCCGAAGAGAGATGGCAAACAGAGACAGTCCTTGCCGTGGGTGTAGCTCAGCTCACTCAGTCTCTCCGAAGGTCCAGGCCCGGCGGGCCGCAGGTGCCAGCCCTCGCTGCTCCTCTGGGTTTTTTCAGTCCCGAGCAGATTTAAACAGTCCCAAGAAAAAGGAAAAAAAAACAGTCCAGGGAGACTTCTCTGCCTAGCTAGCTAGCTAAAACTAACTAAAAGCACAGGAGATCTCTGTCCCACCGCTGTCCGTGCCTTGGACGAACACCGGAGAGCAGCAATGTGGGGGAGTCAGGCAGTTTCCTCAAAACGAACTGCGCGCTGTTCTTTCCCCCCCTTCACTCCCAGAACAAGTTTTAAAGGTACAGAACACAATATACAGCACAAACAGAACAGACGATTGGGGATACAAGCAGCATAAAGTCACCCTGCCACATTCCACCCCTTATCCCCATATCGTCAACTTACTACCAAAACTAAAATTCTAACTCTACACACACATACCTTATACATGCATATATATACAGTATACAGCTATATACAGAAAATGGTAGTAACATTCAGTAAATGATATTTACTCATAGTTTTCACCCAACAATCAGATCTCCCTGAGGTACACATCGTGTTGTTCCACCTTTCTGCATTATCCACCATGTGCAACCTGGTCCCTGAGCAAAAACAATCCCATGGATGGGTTTGTCTGTACTTGAGGCAGATTTAATCCAAACTGTCTTCCCTAACAAACCTCTCACATGTACCACTGGAACTTTATCTCCATCTACTGTAGATAGGAGCTCAGACTGGGCAGGGCCTGCTCTGTTGGTGGAACCTCGGGTGTTAACTAACCAGGTGGCCTTTGCTAAGTGTTGCTCCCAATTTTTGAAAGATCCTCCACCTAATGCTTTCAAGGTGGTTTTTAACAGTCCATTGCACCTCTCCACTTTGCCTGCAGCTGGTGCATGGTAGGGGATATGGTAGACCCACTCAATGCCATGTTCCCTAGCCCAGGTGTTGATAAGGCTATTCTTGAAATGAGTCCCATTGTCTGACTCAATCCTCTCAGGGGTACCATGCCTCCAAAGAACTTGCTTTTCCAGGCCCAGGATGGTGTTCCGGGCAGTGGCATGAGGCACAGGATAGGTCTCCAGCCACCCAGTGGTGGCTTCCACCATGGTCAGCACGTAGCGCTTGCCTTGGCGGGTTTGGGGCAGGGTGATGTAATCAATCTGCCAGGCCTCCCCATACTTATATTTGGACCACCGTCCACCGTACCAGAGGGGCTTCACCCGCTTGATGGCAGCACACGTCTCACAGTCATGGATAACCTGAGAAATACTGTCCATGGTTAAATCTACCCCTCGGTCCCGTGCCCACTTATAGGTGGCATCTCTGCCCTGATGACCTGAGGCATCATGGGCCCACCGAGCTAGGAACAACTCTCCCTTGTGTTGCCAATCTAAGTCTATCTTTGATACTTCTATTTTTGCAGCCTGATCTACCTGCTCGTTGTTTCGGTGTTCTTCATTAGCCCGACTCTTGGGAACATGGGCGTCTACATGACGAACTTTTACAGACAGTTTCTCTACTCTGGTGGCAATGTCTTTCCACTCATCAGCAGCCCAGAGTGGTTTTCCCCTACGCTGCCAGTTGGCTTTTTTCCACCTTTCCAGCCAGCCCCACAGAGCATTAGCTACCATCCACGAATCGGTGTAGAGGTAGAGCTTTGGCCACTTCTCTCTTTCAGCAATGTCCAGGGCCAATTGAACAGCTTTGAGTTCGGCAAGCTGGCTTGACCCACCTTCTCCTTCAGTGGCTTGTGCAACCTGTCTTGTGGGGCTCCATACGGCTGCTTTCCACTTTCGTTTCATCCCTACAATGCGGCAGGAACCATCAGTGAAAAGAGCGTAGCGTGCTTCTTCTGCTGGCAGTTGGTTATATGGTGGAGCTTCTTCAGCCCGGGTTACTTGCTCTTGTTCCTCTTCATCAACGAGACTAAAGTGTTCACCTTCAGGCCAGTTTGTAATTATCTCCAAAATCCCAGGACGATTCAGTTTTCCAATACGGGCGCGTTGTGTGATAAGAGCAATCCACTTACTCCATGTGGCATTGGTGGCATGGTGGGTAGCAGGAACCTCTGCTTTGAACATCCACCCCAGCACCGGTAGTCGGGGTGCCAAGAGGAGTTGCGCTTCAGTACCTGTTGCAGTCGCTGGCACGTGTGCCAGTCGACATTGACACGGCACTCGAGGTGCTTCACCAAAATCATCAGAAGGCTTCATGACGGAAATCATCAGCATGTTGTTATTCAAACAGTCTCCTATATCTTCCTTCTTTATATCTTCTAAGAGCAGCTCCATACAGCTCTGGCATTGTCTCTCTTCTGTTCCGAGTCCAGCTCCATCCTGCCCCTAGCACGGCCGCCTAACCCTGTCTATGCTAAGTACAATATCTTACAGTGTCTTACCTTCTCTGGCCCTTGCCACGACCTCCTGTCCCTGGGTCTTCACAGCACGACGAGCAGACTCCAACTGACTTCAACTCAGTTAACTCACTACTTATCATGCCCAAGGCTGTGAGGGCAAGGTGTTTCTACTCTGAGATAATTAACACAGCTGTAACCTGTTACAGAGGAGACTGCCTTCTGCAGCATCTCTTTTTGCATGACCACAATTCCCCATTTCTTTTTTATAATTAAACATTTCTAGAAACACATGTTTAGATAGATTGACCACTATGTTTAAATAAATTGACTACTATAACATTCAAATACTGTAAATAAATATTGTCTCCATTTTTTCTAGATTAACAATGGTATCTTTTCTATTTATTTTCAGTTTATTTTCCCATTTTTCTTTTTTTTATTTTCTTTTTTTCCATTTTTTCCTATTTTCTTTTTTCCATTTTTTCTATTTTTTAAGTTTTCCTTTTTCTCTTTTTTTTCTTTTTTCCATTTTTTCTATTTTTTAAGTTTTCCTTTTTCTCTTTTTTTCTTTTTTCTATTTTTTTCTGGATTTTTGTCCTTTTCTTCTCCTTTCTCTGTTTCTCTACTGTAGTTGTAATATCCTTCCTTTTTCTATTTTTTCTGGATTTTTGTCCTTTTCTCACCTCTTCTCTGCTTCTCCCTTGTAGCTATATTTTTTCCTTTTTGAGCTATATCCTTTTTGAGGAAACAGTCCGATACCAGAGCCCCTCAAACTTTGAGGAAATAGTTTGATACCAGGATAGCTCCTCAATCCACATTGATTAATGCATTTAACATCTTAGCCATTTTCTTCCAGACTAGCATAAACACTTGATACAAGTGTCACTGTTAAGGCAGTCAATACACAACCTTTTTAGAAAAGTTATGTTTCATTATCACTAGTTGGTGGCTCACCTATTTCTAGGTGTCTTTATAGAAGAATCAGGTCCGGACCTCTATGTGGCTTTCCCCGCCACTCTCAGCTTCACCAACGCTGCCTCCCCCACTTTTCCCAGTGGGTCTATGTTGCCAGTTAGTAGGACCTCATAGAGGTCTAGGCCAAGTATGTAGTTCAAGCTGTTGTATATAGTTCCTGTTTTATCAGTATATAGTTCTTCACATTGCTCATCACATCACTCATCACGTCGCTCCTCGCATATGTTAAATTTCTTTTTTCTTCTTCTTGCTTCTCAAGTTTGTTAACATTTACATTTAATCTCTCTTTGATACTTCCCAGAATTTGTTCCTGCTTAATCTCCTTCCCTTAGCCTCTTTGATACTGCCCAGAATTTGTTTCTGCTTCATCTCCTTCCCTTATGCACTCATCACGTCTCTGTCTTTTCTATGCTGGGGACTTTGCTGGATCACGTCGGTCATCACGTCAGTCTTTTCTGTGCTAGGGACTTTGCTGCATCACATCGGTCATCACTTCGGGGTCACCAGATGTCGCAGTCGCTGGCACGTGTGCCAGTCGACATTGACACGGCACTCGAGGTTCTTCACCAAAATCATCAGAAGGCTTCATGACGGAAATCATCAGCATGTTGTTATTCAAACAGTCTCCTATAAGTACCAATCACTTCTGAGGCAGCTTGAATTCCTTCATAGGCTGCTAAAATTTCCTTTTCTGTTGGAGTGTAATTGGCTTCAGACCCTCGGTAGCTTCGGCTCCAGAATCCCGGTGGTCGGCCACGCGTCTCACCAGGCACCTTCTGCCAAAGGCTCCAGGACAGACCATGGCTCCCAGCTGCAGAGTAGAGCACATTCTTCACATCTGGTTCTGTCCTAACTGGGCCGAGGGCTACTGCATGAGCTATCTCCTGCTTGATCTGGGCAAAGGCGTGTTGTTGTTCTGGACCCCAGTGGAAATTGTTCTTCTTCCGAGTAACCAGGTAGAGAGGGCTCACAATCTGGCTGTACTCAGGGATGTGCATCCTCCAAAAGCCTATGGCGCCTAGGAAAGCTTATGTTTCCTTCTTGTTGGTCGGTGGAGACATTGCTGTGATCTTGTTAATAACATCGGTGGGAATCTGGCGCCGCCCATCTTCCCACTTTATTCCCAAGAACTGGATTTCTCGAGCAGGTCCCTTAACTTTGCTCTTCTTTATAGCAAACCCGGCTTTCAGGAGAATCTGGATGATCTTCTCTCCTTTCTCAAACACTTCAGCTGCAGTGTTTCCCCATACAATGATGTCATCAATGTACTGCAGATGTTCTGGAGCCTCACCCTTTTCTAGTGCAGTCTGAATGAGTCCATGGCAGATGGTGGGACTGTGCTTCCACCCCTGGGGCAATCGGTTCCAGGTGTACTGCACCCCTCTCCATGTGAAGGCAAACTGTGCCCTGCATTTTGCAGCCAGAGGGATGGAGAAAAACGCATTGGCAATGTCAATAGTGGCGTACCACCTAGCTGCCTTGGACTCCAGCTCGTACTGGAGTTCCAGCATGTCCGGAACGGCAGCGCTCGGTGGTGGTGTCACTTCATTCAATGCACGATAGTCCACAGTCAATCTCCAATCTTCGTCAGACTTGCGCACAGGCCAAATGGGACTGTTGAAGGGTGAGTGGGTTTTGCTGACCACCCCTTGGCTCTCTAGCTCACGGATCAACTTGTGGATGGGAATCACGGCATCTCGAGTCGTTCTGTACTGCCGGCGGTACACTACCAAAGTGGCAATTGGTACCTGTTGATCTTCCCCCTTCAGAAGTCCTACTGCAGATGGGTTCTCTGATAACCCAGGCAAAGTGTTCAACTGCTTAACACCCTCTGTCTCTACAGCCGCTATCCCGAATGCCCACCTGAGTCCCTTTGGGTCTTTGAAATACCCATTTCGGAGGAAGTCTATGCCCAAAATGCATGGGGCCTCTGGGCCTGTCACAATAGGGTGTTTCTTCCACTCGTTTCTAGTCAGGCTCACATCAGCTTCCACCAAAGTAAAATCCTGTGATCCCCCTGTCACACCAGCAATAGAGACAGATTCTTCCCCCACATGTCTTGATGGGATTATTGTGCATTGCGCACCAGTGTCAACCAAGGCCTCATATTCTTGTGGTTCAGATGTGCCAGGCCAACGAATCCACACAGTCCAAAAAACACGGTTTTCCCTAGCCTCTACCTGGCTAGAGGCAGGGCCCCTCTAAGCCTGGTTATCCATTTTTCCCTGGGTAACCGGAGCTACTTCCCTCTTGGTGGAACCTCCTCTCTGAGTCTTGCCTTCCACCAATTCACACAGCCGCTGTGCTAAATCGTCAGTAGATTTTCCATCCCATTTCTTCATGTCTTCCCCAGAATCACGCAGAATGGACCACAGCTTAGCTCGTGGGATACCACTTCTTTCCCTATCTGGGGAACGTCTGCGCTTGGTACCAGAACCTCTGACCTGTACTGCGGAGATTTGGAGAATGTCCTCTCTGAGTTGTTTGTGGTTCTCCTCTATCTTGTTTTCTAATGTCTGCATACGTGTTTCCAGAGCTGCAATTCTGGCATGTGTTGGGCCGTGCACAGCATCTGCATATGCTCGGAGCTTCTTCGCCATATCCAGCACAGTCTCTCCCGTGTCATCCCGTTTCATTATTGCTAAAGCAGATGAGTATTCTTGTGGCCCAAGTCGTATAAGTTTTCGCCACATCACGGTTGTACACGGTACCAGGTCTGGGTTCCTAGTGTTTAGGTCATCTGAGAAGACGATCTCTGCCACTGCCATTTCTCTTAAGCGTTGAATCCCTTGTTCTATGGTCTTCCACTGGGTTTGCTGCATATAGAGATTGTCTGCACACAGGTATCTTTGTTCCACACTTCCCAGGACCCGTTCCCAGAGACTGCGTGGATTAGCCTCTCTCATCATTCCTTGGTCAATAACTGGATCTTGTGACAGGGATCCCAGATGCCTTGCTTCGGTGCCGTCCAGAATTGTAGCCTCGCCTGCAGCATCCCAAAGACGGACTAACCAACTAATTATAGATTCATCAGGTCGTCGAGTGTAGTCCTTTCTTAGGCCTCGAAGGTCCTTCAGGGAAAAGGACTCAGTAGTAGCTTCTGGTCTTCTGCCAGTTGGTTGGGCTTGTGATCTTTTGCCGGTTGGTTGGGCTTCTGGCTTTATGATAGTTGGTTTGGCTTCTGATTTTGTGTCTGTCTGTTCAGTTTCTGATTGCGTAACAGTTGGTTCAGCGTCTGATTGGGTGTCACTTGGTTGGGTGTTGGGAGGCACTGAGGGTCCTTCACCTGGATCATCATCCACTGGTCGATCAGTTTTGTGTGTGCGCTTCTTTGCTGGGGCGACTGCCAGTGTCTTAGGCTCACTTTCTGGTTTAGCTGCTGTCTGAGTAGCTGCTGTATTGGCTGCAGCCCCAGTGACTGGGGTAGCTGCTGATTTATCTCCCTGCCCCCCTGCCTCTACCTGCTGCCCTACAGTATCTAGCAGCGTACGATAAGCATATGCCAGGGCCCAGCTTATTGCAATAAGCTTTTTCTCCTTAGAATCATCATGGCAGTTCTCCTCCAGATATTTCCCCACCTCATCTGGGTTCTGAATTTGTTCATGTGAAAATTCCCAAGCTGGGGGATCAGAAAATTCCTTCAAGGTTTGGCCCATTCTCTCCCATTTTCCACACCATTCAGGATTTTTCACACCTGGGTCTACTTCTAGGTCAGCAGTCTCATCAGCCCCTCTGGAGAACTCAGACCTCATTCTAGACAAGCTGTAGAACATATAGAGGAAGCCTACCAGAAAAGTGGTTTCTTTAACAGTCAGAGGACATTGAACATTCTCTAAAAGTGATGTAACCGATTCAAAAGAGAAGGAATAAAGAAAAGACTGAAAAGCTTCATCCCCTCTAACAAACTGGGTGCAATTATTAATAAATCCCCAAAACATGCTACTGGAACTAGGATGCAGGGTAGGACGAAGAAGCCATAAACCAAACATACCAGGCACAAACTCCAGTGCCTGTATAAGCTTCCTATAAATCATGAACATTAAGCCCAGGACAATAACAATCCTAATTCGTGCACCTCTAGTGTAAAAGCTACATGTTAGAGACAACATCGGAGCTATCTCTGAATGAGAAAACAAACCTAAGGACCAGAGAGGTATTAAAACCTCAAAAAAGCCTAGGGAACAGAAACACAGAAAGGACTCCATCCCAAGAGACATTAGGAATTCAACAAGCAACATGGCTACTGAGTAGTCTATTCCCACACAAAGTACAACCAAAAATGCAATCAATGTAAGTTTTTTCCACACTCTCAGGCCCCGCAGTTGGGCGCCAATAAGTATATGTCCTGGTTTAGGGCAAATTTGGGGGAAAACCTCCGAAGGGGTTCCTCTGGAAGAGCAAACCCAAACGGCCCCTCCCCCCAGCCGGTCCGGGAAAAGAACTTCCTCGGAGAAAAGTGGAAAAAACTATTTATTCAACAAACAAAATGCCCACAAATGTAAAGAATTAATAATATGAAACAATAAAACCTCTGCCCACTCCGAAGAGAGATGGCAAACAGAGACAGTCCTTGCCGTGGGTGTAGCTCAGCTCACTCAGTCTCTCCGAAGGTCCAGGCCCGGCGGGCCGCAGGTGCCAGCCCTCGCTGCTCCTCTGGGTTTTTTCAGTCCCAAGCAGATTTAAACAGTCCCAAGAAAAAGGAAAAAAAAACAGTCCAGGGAGACTTCTCTGCCTAGCTAGCTAGCTAAAACTAACTAAAAGCACAGGAGATCTCTGTCCCACCGCTGTCCGTGCCTCGGACGAACACCGGAGAGCAGCAACGTGGGGGAGTCAGGCAGTTTCCTCAAAACGAACTGCGCGCTGTTCTTTCTCCCCCTTCACTCCCAGAACAAGTTTTAAAGGTACAGAACACAATATACAGCACAAACAGAACAGACGATTGGGGATACAAGCAGCATAAAGTCACCCTACCACACTTGGACAGACAAGTGGCATCACTCTGAAAGTGCTCCCTTTCTCCTTCTTCCCCTCACTTTATATACTGAGTATGATGTCTTACAGTATGGAATATCCCTTTGGGAATTTGGATTCAGCTGTCCTTGCTGTGTCATCTCCAAACTGATTGTGTCTCCTAAGTGTTGGAGCAGTACAAGAAACAGGAAAGGCCTTGGCTATGTATAAGCACTACTCAACAATAATGAAAACACCTCTGTATTATCAACTCTGTTTTCAGCACAATATCAAAACAGACCCTCATACTGTGAAAAAAAAACAAACAATAACTCTACCACAGGCAAAACTAGCTCATGAATAAATCACTTAATGAACAGTTGTCTTCTCACCATGACCAATTTCCACTTTGGAAAAGCAGATAGTTCTTCCCCTGCCTCTCACCTGGCTTGGCTCAAGTAGAACACTGTTACTTAGGAAACTTTTCTTAGTTTCATTATTAAGTGCAAGCTGTAGAATGAAATTTGGTAATTAGCAAGAAAAATATCTGAGAAATTGCAACACATGATCTTAACTAAGCTGGAGATAGAAATAGAGAAATTGAAGTCAATTGCTTCCTAAGTTCCAATTAGTAATAAACTCCATAAAAATCTATGTAAAATTCCAGATTGAAAGATTTTCTCTAGTTTAATACCTCCTTGAATTGTCATTACATCAACCAAGAGCAGTAACCAATAATTTTTTTCTCTTCATCAAAAAAATAGAAATAAAACTTAATATTCTCTCACATATTTGCTTTGTTTCTAGAAGTATGTGTCTACATAGGCAATAAAAGTGGTTATATACTACATTCAATTAAAAAGCTGTACAGTAACAAGCCAAGCAATGAGCTAGAATAGAACAACAAGCCAAGCCCATAACTTAAAATAGATACATATACCTAAACCCAGAACATGCTTTTGACTAGCTTTCTAGTAACAGCATACTATTTCAAAGAAGTATTTGGTACTTACAAGTATCTGAAATGGGAATACATTAGCAGTAAGTTCTAAACACTTTTCTTCTCCTTGCCCTCCAGAGTCTTGTCTGTATTTCCAATTAATATTTCACTGGGTTTTAGGGTTTGCAGGCACTCCCTTCTTATCCACTGACATTTATGTCATGATGCTCAGTTTAGGAACAATCACACTGAAATTGGTACATTCTTTTGAGACTCTGATAATGTCCCCAAAACAACAATCAATAAAAGAAAAATTTAGTGGATACTGGCATTCACCTCTCTCAGGTAGTCATTTAGCTCTGGAAATGGGAAAATTAAAGTGTAACTTTGAGATATTATGTTAGTAAGAAAGGCATAGAAAAAAAATTCATTCTGTAAAAAGCCCCCCAGAATAAGAAAAGAAAGCAGCATCTCACCTAGGGCTTTTCTGGGCTACTGGCCCCACATGACCCTACCTTTAAGGAACAACTATT
Organism: Phylloscopus whistleri; assembly: GCA_017589585.1. Taxonomy (NCBI): domain Eukaryota; kingdom Metazoa; phylum Chordata; class Aves; order Passeriformes; family Phylloscopidae; genus Phylloscopus; species Phylloscopus whistleri. Next base: position 9,228,181 of record JADMLD010000759.1, on the reverse strand, counting down.
GCCACCAGAAATGTTGGATAACTTGTTGCAAATATTTCTTCTGGTTTTAGCACTGTTCTTCCATCCCTAAATTGATGAATAATTATCTTTTGTCTCTCAGCCATCCTATATAGTCCTTGGAAGATGAGATGGCTGCAATGGTGCAGAAAAAAGGGGGAAAACCAAGGAAGCCAAAGCTATACACTTGCAAATTCATTGCACATTGCATTTCCTCACATGATCATATATTGCACATATTCATAAGCTTTCTGGAAAAGAGGTGAGTAGTGAGGTGATAAAGTTTTCTGGGAGCATTAAATTATTCAGGGTAGTAAAAGCAAAATCTGGCAGTGAAAAGTTGCACAAGTTTACAAGACTGAAAGAGCAGTAAAAGATGATATTCAGTGGTGATAAATGTAGAATAATGAGCAGATGGAATAACATCTATGTATATAAACAATGAGAGAACCTAAATAACTTGTTACATTCAGGAAAGTGATTCCAGACTCATTGTAGACAATTCTAAAAAAATATCAGACCCATTCTAGAAAGTGCTCAAAAAACTTGAATATAGCATTTTGAATGCCTAACAAAGGAGTAAACAACAATTTAAGAGCATATTTAGAGAAATGGGTAAACACTTTGCAGTTCTGTTTTTCCTTCTAGTCTCAGTAGAATACATAAAAAGACTGTGGTATAAAGAATAATAGAATTCATGGAGTAGAGAGGTTTTGTGCAAACAGAGCCTTCAGAAAAAAGAGGAAGCTGGAATTAGTCAATAAAGTCCTGAGTGAATTGGAAAATGTGCTAAGTACATCAAAAGAACTTCCTAGGAACTAGATGCTAAAGAAAACAAAAGGCAGTGCTTTTTTACAAAAATCAGCTGAATTGTGAAATTTGTTGCTACAGGGTATCATAGGTGACGAAAATACAAATAGGTTCATAAAACAGAAAATTGTGAAAGGAGAATGCATGCAAGCAACCTACTCATACAGGCAGTGATGTACTCTAAATTAATTTTATCTATTGATTTTCACCAGCTGAAATCTGCACTGTCCTTTACGAGTAAGGTTTTCGCTTTCCTTTCTGGTGGAAGGCTTAGGACTCCTTGATTGATGGGATGAAAAATTCACAACTTTTTCAGAGATATTAGAAGAACATTTCCTTTGTGGGTTAGAGTTTGAAATTAAAGCCCAAAACAAAACAAGATTTTACTTTATTTTATTTTGTTTTGGTTTGGTTTGGTTTTTATCCATAAGACATTAAACAAATGCCTATTTGGACAAAGAACTCAGGAAAATATTAGTACCTATGGTTGTTGAGGAACACACTCAATGCAGGTATCTTGGTGTGCAGCTGCAGTGTGAGTAACGAGCTGAGCTCTGGGTGGCAGGAGGCCCAGAAGAGGCTATGAACTGTCAGCTCTTTGCACAAAAGGGTCCAGGGACCTGTGGCACAGCCAGGGGACCAGACACTCAGAGACACAGCAGGAGCTGATGACCTCATACTTTCCCATATTTAGACTGTGAGGGTATAAAAGAGTTTCCTTTGTTCTGGGTCCCTCCTCAGAGATACCTAGCTAGCACGAGCTGTTATCTGGTTATTCAGTTATTGCATCATGATGAAATTATTTTAAGGATCTGGATATCTGAGACTGTGCCATGGGAGTGGAGACAGGGTCAAGGTAGTAAGGACACCCCGTCTCAATGTGTGAGTGTGGTACATGTAGCCATGGAGGGGCTTTGGTCCTAGCTCAAGTGGTGAGGGGTGTGACTGCCAGGGCGGCTCCTGGATGGTTGGAGAGGGAAGTTTCCTTAACATGGTAAATTACATTGTAGAAATTTTAGAGTAAGTTTTAAAATTGAATATTGGTTGGTTGGTTGGCTGGTTGGTTGGTTGGTTGGTTGGTTTGTTATCTACTGTATAAACTTGTCCCAGCACAGGCAGGAATGCATTCTCTGTGATGTGCTATCAGCATGAATTAGAGCTAATGAAACCTTTGAAATACCTCAATATGTGTGCAAATAATATTTTGTGTACAGGTTTTGTTTCTTTTTTTCCCCGATGTGCAATTAATTGGTCAGGATGGTTGACAATATTTGAAATTTTTTTGGTACAAAAATCTTGTGTTGCTGATCTAACACTGAGCAACATAGATGTCTAGCTGACGGCACTGCACAATGTATTTCTAAGCAAATATACTATTAAAAGTAAATATATTCTTTTTTAAAAATTGCAATGACCTTAACTTGCATGGAAAATGATGACTTTTAAATGTGGATTTCAAATTAAGACCTCATTTATGTTTAGGGTATTTTCCAGCATTCAAAACCATCATTTGTTGCTGCTGGGAGAAAGAGTCAAAAGAAAAGCCAAATATCTAGAGGTAACCATGAAAGCTGTGCAGTAGGGAAATACCTTTTATTTTCTGTTAACCAATACTGATAGAAGAAAGATAAACAAAGTGCAGGGAAGTACTATGAAAGGCTGGGAAGTTTAGTCTCTAGAAATGGAGCACAGAGACAGTGCTGATTGAAAATGATTGCGACTGAAAAAAAGATGATGATTTTTTGGTCTGTCTATGATGTCAAGAAGTATGTTTCAACTTACTAGAGAAGTATTTTTGTAGCAGGAGGTGGAACATGTGTATTGCATGCCCAGATAGGTGCATGTGGTCACATCAAAGTCAACTGGAACAATGTTGGAGGAGTGTGCAATACAAAGTTTCATCCAGACTGCGTTTGAGAGCAGTCCTGGCGTGAACCATTTTACAAGATGCTCCTTTGTAGAATGCTAATAAGGGAAGCAGCAGCTGTGCAGATAAAGAACTTGAATGGCTTAAAAGAACAGTGTCAGCACAGAAACGAGGCAGAACACACACTACAGCCACGCTGATGGACTTAGTCCAGCTCTTTGTAGAAAGAGTTAGTTTTCTCATGTTTTCTGATCTGTAAATCCCAGACAACAATCCACCATGAAGAATACCATTGGAGTAGGTGAAAAGCACTACTATGGAGATAATTGGAATGAGCATTTCTAACCTTACACATCTTTAATGTTGCTTTCATATATCCAGGTTCTTTCAACTCTCCCTGCCCATCTATTACAAAAAGGAGACCAGCGTTTGGTGTATCTATTCTTGAGTGAGAAACCATAGGTGCCTGCAGCTGTTCCAAGGGGCAAGGCATAGTAATTAATTAATTAACTTTTAGTAATTAGTAATAACTTTTACTGCAATATATAATATACAAACACATAAACTTTCTGCTTTACATTATTTCTCATAAAAATCTGTTTCAATATCAACAAATATCATTCTATTTTTTTAGCCGTGAGCCTAAGGCAGAACATGAAAACTGATCTTAAACAATTTGACCTAATTTTCTGGCAGAAATCCTTAGTGTGAAATTGGCAGACAAAAACGTAATAGTGATTTGTATATGAATTTTATGTACATTACAACTTATGTATTTAATAAACTCTGCCTTTTCTTGCAAAAGTTAAATTCTTTAAAATATTATGCATTACTCACTTTTCTTTAGCCTTCAGTTAAGGGAAAATCACATTATGACATTTCTATAAAAATAGAATAGTTATGCATCTATTTGACTGTTGTAAAGTGAGAAAACCTCCTTTCAGAAGAGATTATTTTCTTTTAAATATATATAATAAACCTTATAAACAGATGCTTTCTTAATTCCTCCATAGTCTTACTCATATTTTATTTTAGCTGTAGATTCCTTTATGTTGTTCATCACCACGGCACTTCAGTGCTTTCATCTACCCTATTTTCTATAAAACAAGTGCTCGCCTTTACCACATATCAATTGATAACAGCACAGCTTCACTGGAAGAGAGATGAGGATTTTTAAGATATGACAGAAAAAGCTATGGTAAAACAAAAGGACCCACTTTACACAGCTCAGTCTATAAGTGATTAGTAGTATGAAGGATTTGTATAAATGTACATTTTTTAACAGTACATAAATTAATCAAAGGCTAACCTGCTCTGTGCAGTGCAAAACTTGTCCATCACAGAACCCTTATATGACTATCTGTGGGCCATCTTTCTCTCTTATACCTTCTGCACAGCAGCATGAATAGGTCATTAAAGAGGCTTGTTCCCTGCTTTCATCTGCTCTTGATTATGACTGAAATGGCCAATATTCCTAGTATCATTTATATGGTGAGGATTGTGTTTCCCTGTAGAGTTCCAAGGATTCAAATCCCGGCATAGCCATTGTATGTGCATGAAAGAACCTTTAGCTGCCTTTTACATCCTTTTCTGTCTTATTTTCCTTAGCTTTATTTCACTCAGTTGGCCCTTTTGATCCTGAGGTAACAAGAGTTGCCATTCAGACACTTTTCAACCAAAAGGTATCACAGTTGTTGTCTGTAGAGTTGGCAGCCATGTACTCAAAAGCTTCCATATGAGATGAACTCTTTGTAACAATGGATTTACAGAAGCTAAACATGATTTCCTTAAAGTCTGCATGAATTCCTGATGTTACAGTCCTTGCAAAAACTCTGTCCTGGTGCTCTTTGGCAGCTAAGAGCCAAGACAGATGGAGATTTCTTGATCTGAGAAAACACTAGCTAAACTTTCTTAAGAGTCTTTGTCAGTTATGTTTAACTCATGGTCACTTTCAGTTGTGGTCACTCTTGAAAACTAGTTCCACTCTATTAGATGAATGCATTTTTATAACCTGACTTTTGATCTCAGAGATTCTTGATTTTTAAGATTATTTGTGAAAATAATACTGAGTCAGAAAAGAAGTACACATTTCAGCTTTCTGATTCTGATATTCAGGCACTTTTTGGGACATTTATGAGCAACTTGGATGTAAATCAAAGCAAAGGGGATCCCTCAATTTTCCAACTCCAGATATTCACATAGCTGGTGTTTTAAAGTAGTTCCTGTGGTCCATCATACCAAAAGGAGTGGTAGCATTACTGTTATTAGCATTAGAATGTACTTCTAAAGCACCTTCAGAACGCATGCATTTACAGATAGAATAAATTTTCGTGAGTTGGTGTGAGTGAATACAAGTTTCAATTATGTTCAATTTCGGTGCTTTGAGGTTCTTTAAACCTTCTTTTATCATCCCAATTGCATCCAGAAAGAGATCATGGAATTTGACATTCTAAACAATTTCTTGTTTATCTTTTTCTTTTCTGCTGCAGAATATTTATATTAGTTTTATAACTAACGAATATGATGGGTGATCTGCAAGTCTGTACAAACCTACAAAACCAGTGACACTTTTTAGAACCATCTCATATAAACTGTGTTCCTGATTTTGTGCCAGGATTGGATGAATAAGTGGGAGAAATTCAGGAAATCCAAAAATTACACAGAAGTAGAATCAGAGATAAACCATAAAATGCCTCAGATAAGGCCTTTGTTCATAAAATGCTGACCAGCTGGGGAAGTCTTAGTAGCATAAAGAAACTCTTTGCACTGTTCAGTAAAGATGGGAGTGATAAATCCCAGGCATGTACTGAATTAAGTCAGTGTACAATCCTCATCTCTGATTAGAGAAACAAAATCTGTAAATATTCATTCAAAATTCTATTTTCATGCTAATTATCTATTGCTTGCTGTACCACAGACTTCTTTAATGTTCTCAAAGATGCTATAAATCTTTGCTAAAGTTTAAGGCTGCCCACTGAGAATTAGTCAAACTGAGTTCTGAATACCTGCTAACAATTCAAACATAATTTGAAAATTAAAGTATGTTGTGGATCAAGGTTGGAGAAGAAAATTTCAAGAATGGCAACAAACACAAATTATAAGTTCATATGAGTCAACAATCTCAAAACCCACAGAATTCAAACTCCTAAGGATCTCTTTTTCCACTGGTCACAAAAATACTCTGCTTGTGTTGTGTTATGTTGAGGAATAACTCTTAGCAGAGAGCTGATTACAAGAACAATAAATAGTGAATATACATGCTAATGAGTTGGTAGCATAAAAATTATTACAAAAGACTTTTACAGTTCCCCATGTTTATTAGCTCAAAGATCACCTTACTGAGCTTTGAACATTTAAGACTTCCAGATTAAAACAGACATTTTATGCATTCCTGAAAAAAAACTTGGGCTGAAGAGAGACTTAACACCACACCCACATGCTCTGATACAATCAAATAGTTCTTCCATAGTACACATACATTTTCCCTTCTTGTGCAAACTCATAGGCTCACAAAGCAATAAGAAGTTATTTTCTGAGTAATTGTGATCAGAGAGCTTTTACTTCTTTACATGCCTTCACTGACATAAAAGAAATTATCATCAAGAAAAGCTGTAGAGGCCCCAGTTCTCTGCAGACAATACTCAGTATTTGGGGATTGTACAATGAGGGTATTGCTAGAAGAGTATTTTAATGATACAGGAAAGAGCCGTGACGGTGATCTCTGGAAGGCAAATAATTCCGTTTTATCTGATATAGTTCTTTATCTCCTGTTCTTTTTCTGCAGAACACTGCATTTACTCTATTTTTTGATCATTGTACTGACATCTGAAATTTATCAAAGAGCATTATGCAGTATGTTATGACACATATGGTAGTTGTAAGGCTGTGTTTCCTTTGGATGACTTTGCACTAAATATCTCTACTTGCCCCGTGTGCTCCTGTGTCTTTCCAGTCCCACAGTTGCTTAATTTTCAGGTTTGCCATTAGGAGAGGGCTAGGCCAAGGAGACTGACTACATGTAAATACAACACAGAAAATTATGCTAGTATATAGAATTCACAAATTTTATATTTCCATCTGCTACAAAAGCTACAGTAGGAACCTCACTTAAAATATAAGACATAAAGATTTTTTTAATTACAGCAGCATCTGTTTGCAAGTCTAAAACAATTTCTAGTGAAAACTGTGATTATTTTGAGGTGCCTGTGGTTATACTTGGATTTTTTATAAAGTTGAAACTCTGGTGTTTCATGTTAGTATGCATACAATCTCAATATTTAGATGTGTGTGACTAAATTCTACATGGAAAATACTGTGCTATCGATTGAACAGTCAGGGTTCAAGTGTAGTGACTGTCAATTTTAATTATTCATTGTTATAAAAATTTTTAAAAAGAAATCAAAAATATTCCTTTTGTTTTCTTCTCCTTTTTTTAAGTTTCTAATTTTCAATATCTCAGAGTCTACAGCACTTAGTAAATTTCACCCTGATGTTTAGATAATAGGAAGTCTCCACAGAAGGCAAATATTTTTTTTTCTTGGGCAGTATATCATCTTTATTGTTTCATATTTCTGTAGACTATTTCTTTCAGCTGTGTCAGTTTTTTCTTCTCCCTCATACTGATATATGATCATTGTTCCAAGTAATACCAGACAAGTCTGCTTACCTGTATTTTATTTCTAAATACTCTTTTCCCACCGTCTTAATGAAAAATAGATCCTAGTTTCAGTATCAAGTCACCACTTTCACTTGTTCTTCAAAGGACAAAACTGTCTTGATTTAGCTCTATTTTTTAACATTTAAGGAGAGGGATGTAAAATATTGTCTCAAAAGTGTTTGCATACATAACCACAATTCAGTATTGTTCTGTTATATCGCTCCAAATGAAACGGTGACTCAAATATTTTCAGGTTGACTGCAGAAGTACTGAGGATAGACTTACTGTTGAGTAACTAAAAAAAAGTGTTGTGTGCAGGGCAAAACTAATTTTATGACTTGAAAAAAAATTGTATATGAGAAATTTTTCCACTGAACATCAAGGAAGGCTCTTTGAATTGTAATAATTGAATGACATAATGCCTGTAACTTGCCAAGACTTACAATTTAGTAGTGAAAGTCAAAACACAACATTAGTACTCAGTGCATGATACATGTTTTTGTGAAACAAGGAGTATATATGGATCTTACTGGTTAATTTGTGTAGTTTTGCAAGATCCATCAAATTTCTTACTTGTATGTCAGAATGTCAAAAATGTCAGATTCTCTTATTAAACACACAGTTCTATTTACATTAATAAACACTTCCAATATTTTTCCTGTTTACTATTATGTTGGACTGCCTGTTAAACACCTATGGGAAAAAAATCCTCTTTTTGATGTCAAGCAGGTGGAGATAAGCCCATAGTTATAATTGCCTTGATTCATTTTCAGACTGTCTGTGCCCAAGCCTAGTTAATGTGGTTCTGCAGGAACGACAAATGTCAGCAACTTAATAAAAAACATCAAATTATTATTACTATTTTGTTGTTGTTGTTGTCATTATTGTTATATTATTGTTATTATTATTATTGTTGAGATTTTTTCCTACCTGGAACAATCTCACATGAACAGTAGAGATCTGTCTCTTGAACTTTTGAATTTTTGAACGCTGTCTTTTGAAACATATCACCAGTTTTTCTTGAGTACTTAACACAAAATGTAAGTGGATTCATTGTCCCTTACATTAACTCTCTAAAATACAATTTAACTCTTCTGTCTAGTCAATAATAAAGGTAATTTCTCTGGGGGATTTTTTTCATTGTAAGACACATATCCAGGATATAAATTTTCCATTTTTTCAGATCATTGAGGAAATGTAATTGATTTGCTTAATTGAAGTTATCTAAGATTTTAATTGTCAAAGGCAGATGTGTTGTATTAACTATAACCAAATTATTCCATGTTTATGCAGAGAGTCAGAGACAAATCCACCAGTTCTTTAGAATACTTCCCTTTAACCAGAAAGAGCCACAATGTGTAAAAGGTGACCTGGGCACCATAACTATTACTATAACACAGAGGTTTTGTTCAATCTTTTGTTCAATCTTGGACAATTCACCTAGGAGTTGGATTTTGGGCTGCTTCCAACTCAGAATAATCTGTGAAATAAAAATGAAAATGAGGAGTGGGTTATGGGGTGGTTCTAACTGTGCTTGTGAATTATCCAAATTCAGAGTAATTACTGCTCTATTGATTGAAATAGCTCACCTCTACCACCTCCAGGGGAAAAAATGAAAGAAACTGTATGAAGAATAATGCCATATAAAAGCAGAAAAATTCCAGTTTGAAGCTTTTGATTTCTACATGTCACAAATAAACACAAATAGAGAGATTTCATTGAAGTTGTGAATGTTAATCTCTTTATGTAATTGTTTTTTCTGCCTACTTTTAAGTAGTCGTAAAGTAAACATCAGATCTTTAAGTTTGTTGTTCTTTTTTTTCTCATGCCTCCTCAGCAGGGTCAATATTTTTAGGTATTTATGTTTCCTTACTTATTTTCAAGAACAAATACCTTTCTGGTGGAAGAAAAATTATAAATTGCACTTCATTTCTGTTGATTTTGAAGACTGTGAGCCTAATATCAGATCCAAGAAAGCAGCATAATCTAGTGATGATAGCTAACTTTTACACTGTAGAACTTCCATATAAATTATTGGGAATAAATTTGTACTATTTCTACATTTATTCATGTGGTAATAAAAATATTAGCTTATTTGTTAAAGGAACCCTCAATAACCCATCCATTCTCCAGAATGAAAATACATCAATCTTCTAAACTGAACTAACAAACGTTTATATATGGATTTGCTTTCCCTTATGTACCTTGGACAAGATATACACATTGTGTGTGTATTCTTTACCTATCATTAAGAAGTATAGAAACATCTCTCAAAGCAAGCAAGCTAATGTTACAATCTTCTTTTTCATGTTCAAGTATTTCATTAGATCAATGCCAGTGGTCTAAGTCCTCTTTGCAGAGGCTTTTTCCACTGAGAGCAAAAGGCTACAGCTGGAGTAGGGATGGGTCCCAATGGCCTTATACATGTCATGAAAACTTACCATAATATTTTTCAGAAGTTAATTTAATACAGCTAAAAATACAAAAAAAAAAAAAAAAAAGGTAAACAAAATTAATAAGAGTGAAATAATTTTTCTTAAACTTCTCAGGATATCTTATAAAGTGCCTTCAAACTCTCTCAGCATGCATTGAGCTTTAAAAAGGCTGAAAGAAAGGGTGGAGATTGCATTGCAGTTGCTCTGGTCATCACCTTTACAAACATTTAATCTTTATTTTCCTATAAGAATAAGAAAATGAATTGAGCAAAGATTTATGTCACTGACTGTCATAGCTGATTACCTCTAGAAATGAGAAGAATGCAATTTTTATGACTTTATTTAAAGCTGAGCTATTTTTCTTAAGTAAATACAGCCAGGACAGACAGCTTTAATTTTTAAGAATGTATGGAACACTGTGATGTAAATTTTTAAATGATGATATGTTTTTTTAGATTCAGTGTTTTTCTAAATAAAACATTCACCACAACTCTAGTATGCATAATATTTCTGTTGTAATTTGCAATGATATTAAGACAATGATTTTTCTTAGTAAGATGCAGGCACCATGGACCATTTGAAAACATCATTCACTGATAATTTACTTCCAGGGATGATTTCTGGTTACAAGAAACTGACTTCTTTTTCCATCCAGCGGAAAGAAGTTGCATGGAGAATTAGGCATATGAAGAATGTGTAAAAGTTAATGAAATTAAAGGATCATTGCAGTTAAACTGATACATAACAGTTGTGTGTCTGGCATTCATTTTGATCCTTATTTTTGTAGGATAGCTGCAAATAGTCAGATTTGTGTTATTCAAACTGCCTGTGTATGGGCAATATAGGTAATGGTTCCAAAGAACTATCAGCTCCCTGATAGAAGTCTACCTGATTAATGACTTCTTTTTGAATCCATTCTTGAACATAAAGACACACACACACACACGCATTCTTTGTAGCAGCCAAGAAGAGGGGTATGTAAGAGGGCAAGCCCATCACAAAGATGTGTTTGTGAGAGAGAGAGAGGTACATCTATGTAGATGGTGCCAGTCACTGAGAGCTCTGCTCTGAAAGCTGTGTGCATAATACCATGTTCAGGTTCACAAACTTAGACAACCCTGGCATAGTGGCACCCAAGAACAGGAGGACATCATTTTTATTGCTGATTTAGTTATCATTAAAATATTCACAGTAAAACAGTGAGCAGAAGAGATATATTCTAGGAGTAAGCATAGACAAGTATGGTTATTCATTTAGTAGAAATTCTGATATGTTGGAAAACAACTAATGTTGATTCCACTGTCACAGAAAGATGCTTTCATTTTCTAGTTTATTGAAACCTCATTAGAAGAATCTTTGCTTCCTGTAGTCATTGTATTTCTGGCCAGGAAGCAAGGAAATTCCACTATCACCTACCACTGAGCAAAAGATGGACAAAGCAGAAAACAGAGATAATGCTATCACAAGGTTTAATATGACAGATAGCTACACTGCAAATCAGCAAAATGTACAGCAAGCTAGTGTCAAAGTCCTCAGATTTTAAAACTGCAATGGAGCTCTGAGGTAAAGCATGCTTGAGTTTATCTTAATTATTCTAACTAGTTCTTTCTACAGCACGTGGAGCTTTGAATTACTTTGAGCATGCTTGCTTTGAGCAGTGAATGCAGGAAAACTCTTCTCCATTTCAGGCTCCATTCCAGTAGCTACCTTGGAGAAAGTCATGTCAGTATCTGTAATTTTGGAAACTACTAGCAGATTTCCCATTGCTGTACTGTATTCTTCTTCTCAATGCTCACGGTTCACCCTGGTTGAAAAGTTCATCCATCCATGAAGCCTTGGCCAGAGTTTTGAAGACCCACCTGTTCCTTTCCTATAAAATGAGCACATGTGAAAAAACAGAGAGTTTTCAGATGCACCAAATTTATACTTGACCAAAAACTGAGAAAATTACCTATTGGAAGTAAAGCATTAAAATAGGAGTACTTATAAATGAAATTCCCCCTTGCTCATGTATCTCTCAGAATGGCTTCATTTGAATTTGGATCCCAACCACCAGTTTTGAGTAGTTTGATAGGTTACAGTCAAGAGACTTTGGGGTCACCTAATTGCACTCTTGCAGTGCCTGAAGGGAGCCTACACGTAAGATAGAGAGAAACTTTTTACAAAGGCATTTAGTGGAATGGCTTCAAACTGAAGAAATGAGGTCTAAACATCAGGAAAAAATTTTTTACTGTGGGGGTTGTGAGCACAGAGACAGGTTTCCCAGAGAAATTGTGGATGTCCCATCCCTGGGTGTGTACAAGGCCAGGCTGGATGGGACTCTGAACAACCTGGTCTAGAGGAAGGGGTGCCTGCCCAAGGCAGGGGGCTGGAAGCAGATGATCTTTGAGGTCCCTTATTCAATGATTCTATGATTCAGCGAAACAGTCAGTAAGCAAACTCCTTACAGCTTGCCTTTCCTGACCTCAGCATCAGAGGATTCCTTTAGAGTACTTGTTTTTGTCCTTTCCACTGTAGCTAAAACACATTATTTAAAATATTTGAATATGTAACTGAAAAGTTTTCTTGGGTAAATTGCTAGGTTTTCCCCATATCTCCTGCTAATAATAAAGATCCAGAAATAGTGACATTTTGATTTTTTTTGCAAGAATTTGCAGGACATGAAAATTCAGCTAATCAAAACAGCCTCTCCACAGAGAAATAAAATTCCCTTCAGTATTAAATTGAATACATTTGATATGAGGTGACTTGTTGTCCATCACACAAGCCCTTATTTCACAAATTCCAGTAGACAGAAATAACCTAAATAGTACTATTTCTCACTGAAATACCAGCTATTTATAAAATGTAACTCATTGAGGCAGAAATATAGGCATTGGGTTAGAAAATGGTTGCTTATTTTTAGACATCGCCCTGTGTTCTTGCTAGAGTCTGAGAGCTCCATTTACCTTAATTAGATATGATATTTCTGGTTACTAATATTCTGAGCATGCTGGTAGTTTCAGCATAGTCTGTCATGCCTTGCTATTGACATAAGAACAGAATGGGTATACTTGGTGGGGATTGAGGCAATGATGAGCAGAAAGATTTAAAATTAGCTACCAACATTAAAAAACCCCACAGGTGTCAGGTGCAAGTTTACCATCATAAGAAATTTTATGTGTTAGAACAGAGTCAATTGAAAAATATGCCCCTTGAGGAATCTTCTCTTCACTAATTTATATTCCCAGATTATAATGAGCACTGAATTCCTATCAACCCAATTACTAAGGAATATAAATTCCATATTACAGGTTTATAATGGGGAAACAACCTGGAGATGAAACCAACAAACAAACAAAAAACAAACAAACAAACAAACAAAACCACCAACAAAACCAAAAGAAACAAATGGTCTATTAGGTCCCTAACTGTAAAGCTGAAGTTTTATTTGGCATTAGTAGTTTTTGAAAGTTCTTTAACAGGTGAGGAAATACATATGAAGGATTCTGTCTGGCTATGTGGCTATGTGCCTAAAACTTCTAGCCTATATATATTCTTAGGTGAAATCACAAAGGGTTTGTTTGTTTGTTTCTGTGGAAAAGTGCTGATACCACTTTTCAGTTCTATACCAATATTCTTGATGACTTCATGTAATATTAACCAACAATAGAAACAATAGAAATCAATACAGCTTTGAAATATTGCCATGCAATATCAAAAATAAGCATGAAAAAAACCAGCCTAGGCAGTGTATCTCTAAATGCTTCTGAGAACTGTGCTAGCATGGCAGAGTAACAGATTTTTGCTCTGTAGGCAGCTAATGCTACACATTTTATATGATGTGCTTGGTGGTTACTGATACATTCCCTTAATGTTTCTATTAAAGTATTAAGAGTGGATTCAGATCACAGATACTCTGGTGAACATCTGGCACAACTCCACAGGGGATCTTTGGAGTTATTCTAATTTTTATTGGTGTCACTTGGTGTCACATTGATAAAAATTTGGTCTTATAATCCTCCTGTATTCCCCAAGTTGTTTGAGCTTGCAGCTCTGTGGCTAACAAGAAATTTTATGCTGATATGTAATTTTTCTCAAGTTCTGATGTTCTCAGCAAATCTTTGACTTTGTAAGGACATATAGGACGGCTTTATTTAGCTATTAAAAAAATAGAAGCAACTCTGACGAAACGTTATGCATGGTGTATAAATAATAATGCAGGTGTTTTTCTGATGTAATTGTATAGTATAAGTTCTAATAAACACAATTAATGTTAGGAGACTGTAGTTCTGTTGATAGCCATATTCACTAAAACAAACCCACGTTCTGTTGAAACACTGAAAAATCTCAGAGAGCACTCTTAACAGTAAAGTAGTTGAATAGGTAAAGAAAACAAGAATAAAAAGAATATCCAGAGTCTTCTAGAAGTATGGGTTATCTGATGGATTTTAACGTCTTATTTCTTCAGTTATTGCTTTATTTCTAGATTTTTGGATGAAGGCTACACCCCTCTGCATATTATAGAAAGGTTTTGATCAGGCACACTTGCAATTCATATTGTATGTTGATAACTCAGGCAGATTCTTCTTCCTTCTCTAGAAGAAGAAGATCCTTCTCTAGAAGATTAAGGTTAAAAGTCTCTGTGACTGTGCTATAAATGCCTACAATGGAAAAAGTCTTGGAGGAAAGGGGTATAGGAGGTGTATTCATGAAGTTGAGTTCTGAGCTAGAAAAACACAGGAAGAGATCGAAACTATTGCAGGGAAAGTTGGACTCAGCTCAACACAAACAAACCACAGGGTGATCTTTGGTTTAGATAAATGGCTGTATTAGTTGACTGGGTCAACAAGTGTTAAGAGTTGGGTGAGTGGGTGTATCTGTTGTGTAAATGGTTTTTCCAGTGTTAACCAAGAGGCTGTGGAGGTCTTCTTGGATTAACATGAGACAATCAGAGAATCACAGAATAAGATTTGTTGTAAGGCACCTGCAAGGATCACTGAGTCCAACTTCCTGCCCTGCACAGCACCATCCCCAAGAGATGAGCTTATATGGCTAAGCCTAACCCAGTGTAAAAACCAAGCAACCCATAGAATGGACTTTGAGGAGAGCAATGGGCTTGAGCTGGCTTCAAACCATGTATTTCTTCTTGGTGTCTATGGACACCCAGTGTCATGACAGTGAACATAAAGAGACCATTAACAGGAATCATATTTGTACCATGCCCGTTGCATTTGCTATTGCCATTGTGGTTTCAGTACACTGACATATCTCTTGAATAAGTTAAAATTCTGAGTAATGTCAAATATATACATTTAAGTGAACTTTGTGTTAAACATTAAACTCTCTCCATGTGCAATATCAAAAGTGAACCTTGTCAAATAGTATTGGACTCTGACAATCTGCTGACAGAAATGTGAGAATCTTCTAGTCATTTTTATGTTCCTTCTTATATTCAACAATGAGACTAGAAAAGTGTTTATCTCCTCTGCTTACCTACTGTCTTCTCAAGAGAGTAATGGGTGATCAAGTGTAACTTGTAACGTGAAAAGTTACTTCAGCTGTTTAGATTTGGCAAGTAAGGATAAAGGCCTCTTGCTAAAATCAACAGTGCAATCCTGAGTTTTGTAAAACAGATAAAAAGATCTTACAGCTCTGTCAGAATGCAAATATTTTTCCATGGAAGTGTAATATTTCTTGACACTTTCAATGTGTTTTCTTATCCTGCTATCTGTATCACTTTTTAAATGCTTAACTTATTAATCCACTTAACATTGCAGGGACTTAGTTCTGACCTCGTATGAAAGAAACCACCGTTAATTCTTGCAGGTTCTCTGCAAGTTAGACACTATTAGATGTTTACAGTTATATAAAGATATCATTGTTAGTTACGCATAAAAGTGATTTCAGTGTTTTTTAAGTCAGCTAATTCAGCATTTTTTTTTCAAATTTTGCTATTAAGTTTTGTATTCTGTTTTCAAAAAAAGGCCAAAATTGGATGGCTCATAAAGAAGTAGGACAGATATTTGCAATACTTTCCCTCTGCTAACCTCTAAGTTTTCCAACTGTAGCCACCTCACTGGATTTTATGAGCCTGCTAACCTTTCTCTACCTCCTCACCCCATTTTCCTGCTGGTCATACAACCAGTAGGAACTGTGTCTCCAGTTTAGATTCTAACTGGTACTATCTTTCAGACTCGCAAGATTTCACACTGAATTTGTTGAATGTCTCCCTGTGTAGTTCCAGAGTATCCCACTGATGCGGGGTGTCACTTTTCTTGCTCTCTTCTGTTCTCTTGCTGTCCATTTAACTGCAGGTTTTTTGCATCTAATTCTGGTTTCAGTGATGAGTTGGGGTGTGCTAAGCAGCTTGCCGAAGCACTCTCTCTCTCAAAGCACTGATGGCACAATCCCACTGCTCATGGTACAAACGTTAGCCTTCCAATTTTTAAAATAGCATAGAGTAGCAAATAGTAACGTTAGACTCGCTCAAAACCTGCTATTTCTGGAAATACGTGATCTGTTTCCAGAAGCTCAAAAAGAAGCTACTCAGAGTTTGTGACAGAAAAGACTGTCAGTTGTCCTGGTCTCTTTTTATTTTTTCCTTTTCATGCCATGAACTGCTGCTAAATGAAAATGCTCTCTCCTCTCCTCTCTGTCTTCTTGGTGAACCAATTCATGTTCTCCATATTTTAGCTTTCCTAATACCCGGCTTTCTGCTCAAGGTTTCTTGAATGCTTTTCTTGTTGCTTCACCCCTACATAGCAATCAGTTTTTCATGAAACTACCTGCATGCTTCCAGTGGAGATTAAATAATCAAAGCTGCATTTATTCCTAGCAGGTCCTGTTGATTATCATAAAATAAAACCAAGCAAAAAAAAATTATTATTTTTTTCTCAAATGTCATACTCTTCACAAAATCTGTTAATGAAATGAGTTTTAGAAACTACCCTGCAATAAACCAGTGCATATATCTGTGATGTCACTTGCTCTGTACAAAGGAGATGAAACAAAATGGTGTTTGGAGTTCTCATTTACATACATTAATCTGTTTTATTCTATTCCTTTTTAGAAAGCGCTTGATTTATGTTTAAGCAGTTTGTAGCCTGCTACAGTGAGATGCCATATTTCTGATAAAATAGTGTGCATAATGCATTCTTTGACAGTATGTTTACTGTAATCTATGAGGAAATACTATTTATTCATACAGCCACTTATGCACATGCATTCAAAATTAAATACAAATCTCTGTAATTCCACGAAGGTCAAGGTACCTCAGCTATACTACCATTTAGCATAAAATTACTTCTTTAGAAGGTAAATTATGCCTGCCAATTTTCACTTAAAAGCTAAACTGTTACCTTTTTCTAGTTAACAAAACACTAAATGAACAGAGAAAAAAGAAGAAAAAAGAAGAAAAAAAGAAAAAATTCTTTGTTTATTTTGAGAAGAGTTTATTGAAACTTGTCAGCACCTTACACAAGATATATTGCTGCCAATCATCTATAAACATAATATTAAATACATATGTTGCCACTGAATGTTTATATGCTATTAACTGAATTTCTTCTGTTAGTGAAATAACTGTTAGAGAATTAAACATGAGACAAAGTATCAAAGAGATTTAAAAAAAAAAACTAGCAAAATAAATGAGTGCAAATGTGTGAAAAAATTTAATTCTCATCCAACCATGAAATGTCCAACTGAAAAAGTTAGTTCTATATATGAACTCTATTAGAGTTCCTGGAAAAACTGAATAAACCTAATTCTGTAAGTACATAGTAAGTACATAGGCAATTCTCCATTTCCCATGCATTGCCTTACTCATTTGATTGCCTCTGCTTTCCTGTTTTTGAAGATATATTTACCATATTACTTATTTTTGAATTTATTCTTTTATAAGTTTTTGTTTTGTTTTCTTTTCCTTTGTTTTTGTTTTTGTTTTTTTTTGTTTTTTGGGGGTTTTTGGGGTTTTTTGGGTTTTTTTGTGTGTGTGTTTTTTTTTTTTTTTTTTTTTGTTTTGTTTTGTTTTGTTTTGTTTTGTTTTTTTTTGTTTTTGTTTTGTTTTTTTCCAGGGCTTATATTTGCCCTGAAAACTTTTTTCGCACTTTTCTTATCCGGTTTTTGTGTTCTCTGCTGTTATGGGCTCCATACAAAGTTGTGATTTACATCCCTTTCATGATGAACTCATAACATTTTCTTTTGAAACGATAACATTAACAAAGCATAAGCTCCAAGATTGCTAGATCAGTGCATTTGAGTGTCATCAGTGATGGTGAGCTGCAGTGAGCATGAGTAAGTTATTAATTGCAAGCTGTTTTCACATCACTTATGTGTTGTTCAGTTATCTACATCACCAGGACTTGTCCTGCATTTATCTTTGTGGCTTTGTGACTGTGAGTATGCAACAAAAAGTCTGGCTTTTCTGAAGGCAGTAAAATTAATTATTTTGAATGTTTTACTTGCAGATTGAAGTAGTTTATTCCCTCCAGTGATAAATACAGGGATTTTACTGCCTTAGCCAGCAGTTTGGATCATAGATTTTGTATGTAAAAATCTCATGAATTTAAATTCTTGGCATATCTATCCCATGACTGCAACACAGAACATACTGAAACAAAGCCATGGCTACTACTCACTGTCCCTACCAGTCACAATGTTCTGCTCATAAGGTGTTAGCAGCTAAATTGCACTTGTTCTCATGCTAAACTTCTAAGTTCCTTGCATCAGTTGAAATTTTTTTATCCACTAGAGGGATAGTTTTGTATTCTGCACATGTTCTTGGACATATTCTCCTGATCACATTAATCCTGGGATGCCCAAATTGTTTCAAGAAGTCTCCTCTGAACACAGCAAGTAGGCAAAAGTCACTGAAGTCTTCATTATTATTATTTTCCTTCCAAATCAATGACAATGCCAACACAAACCAACCAACCAACCAAATAAATCCCACCCTTTGCTGTACATACAAATTGAGCTATATGTGAAAGAGTATTATGCAGTTTATTCTGTGTGGGGAGACAGTTAATGTCAATATTGAATGCTACCTGTATATTGAACAATATAAACCACAGGCATTTCAGTCAAACAGCTGTACTATTTCTCTTGTCCTTTGACATGTTTTTCCTTGTTTTCCAGAGTAATTGAAAGGTTTTTGCTTTCACTGCCTTTTCTTGACAGAGATGCCACAAGGTATCTATACATCTCAAAAGCTAACACAAAATCAATCTGTGTGATTATGCAATTTAACTGCATTTGCAGTGCTAATTTATCTTCTAGCATCTGTAAATTACTTTATTATAAAAAATTCAAAAGCTTAGCTGAAAGCCAAATTAGACCTGGTAGCAACACAAAAACACTACCAACAAGGGAAATCTCTAAAAGCAACAGCAGACAACAAAACATCATGTGATGTGTAGAAAGACATATAATGTGATATAAATTCATTAAGTGCTGACTATTGTTGTTTTATTTGAGATCTGAGTAAAAGTATATTGCTAGAAGGTTTTGCCAAGTTGCCCTACAGGGAGCCACTTTGCCGTTTCTTATTAAGCTGTGCTATTTGGATATTTTATTCTTACATTTTTGTTTAACAATACCATTTCCCAACTAAAATGGGAGGGGTGGGGGGGTAATTGGAGATTTCCTAAAAGAAGACAAAAATTGTCCTTCGGTTGGGTAAAGCTGATAGCTGAAAATCTTTCCTGTAGTTATGAAATGACAGGCAGTGAATTCAATGTTAAATATTCATGCATGATGAAAAAGCAACCCATGAAGTCAAGGTTAAACACTTATGTAAAAGAGCAGCGTGGGAAAAAATAGAAACTTAGAAGGAAGCTAATGACCTTTAAACATCAAAGGCAGAATTCCTATCCATTAGGAGGTCAGTGTGCTAATGTAGCATAAAACTGCACCGACATGATTTCTGGTGTCACATCTGATACTGAAGGAAACCCTATTCTTACTTAAAAAAAAAAGATTTATTATAAAAGGTGTAAAGATTTAAAAAATTCTCTCTTTTGCCTTTACAAATACTACTTCAGTTTCATTTTTTACGGTTTGGAAGAATTTGACGTAAGACTTGACATTCTTATCAAGCATGTTTGAATTTGTAATTGTGTGATTTACTCACAGTAAACAGTAGATTTCCATTATGTTAATCGAAACCACAAAAAATCCCAGAGATGAAGCCCTGCCAACATAGTCTAAAAAAATGAATAGTGTCTGTTGTTACTAAAAAGATATGATCTTTAGATGGAAGTGGAAGCTTTACACATTGAGAGAGAAAAAGAGAAAGCTAAGATTGAAAAAATAGAAATATCAGCTAGACAGAGTAGAGAGAAGCATCTAGCAGAGTGTAAAGACAGAAGGGATACAGAGGAATACAGGAAATATAATATTGAGAGAAGAGCAACTATAGGAAGCTAGTCATTATGGGAGTCCAGAAAAAGAAATCCAACTGAAAAAATAAAATATTTTGTTGTCACTGGAGATACACAGTGACAACAAAAGACAGTGAGGGAAAAGAAATGGAAAATAAACAAGATGGGGAAAGGAAAGTACAGGAAACAGAACAGTGAGGAGAGTAATGGACTAGGTTTTTAAAAGGACTTTTTTGTTTGTGTTTTTTGAGACTCTTTTTTCCCCCCAAAACCACCAAATCTACATGGAAGGGGATAATGCAATAGCTTTTATTTAGAAGATGTAGAAGTGAACTATAAATACAAACCATAGTAGAAAAACGGTAGGTTAGCTATTGTAAATAATCAAAGTAACAAGGAAATTCTGAGTGTCTTTGCTTTTAAAGTAGAAAATTTTTTTGCCAAATTTCAAAGTATATATTTTATAAATCTTCAATTTCTCTTTTTATGAACTGTCCTGTGTGCTTTTCTCTGGAAGTGCTATACACTCACCTTGGAAAATATAAGTCCCCATTACATTTCCCTCTTCAACAAAGAAAACATTCAGCACGGCAAGCATCTTTTGACAGAAGGACTTCCCTAGGAGCAGAGATCTTTTCACACATTCTTTACTGTTCTACAGTCTCCAGTAGGAAAAGCAAAGGGTTTTAAACCCTTAAAAAACAGGACATTAAGAGATTTTTTTCCTTTCCTCAGATACAGTTCTTTATTATTTGGATTTTGGTCCAGTGTCTTATGTTGTCAATCCTGCTTCACTTTTCTTCTTTCCTCAAAACAAACTTCTATTCCTTCACTTCCTATATCTTTATCATGGATTGTTGTTTGGTTTTGTTTGGTGTCTTTTGTTATTGTTTGGGGTTTTGGTTTGGTTTGGTTTTTTTTTGTCTGCACCATGCTTCTCTCTCATAGAGCAAATGTGAAAAAAAAAAAAAAAAAAAAAAAAAGGAAAAAGATAAAGAGGAACAAATGGTGTGTGACAATACTCCCAGTTAGATCAGGCATATAGATCTGGAACCAGATAATCACAGCATGGTTAGGCTAATGGCCACTATCAGCATAAGAATTGTCATAAATCTCTGCCACATCCAGACAACAGGAGGCAGCAGAACCCTATGTTGGCACAAATTCCAAGGATCTTTTCTGAAATTCCTTTTATTGCTCTCCTTTTATGCTAGGACCTTTATTTTCTCAAGATAGGTGCAATTTAGTTTAGCTGCACCAATACAGAAGTCTGTTACAATTATATTTAATTATTAAAGGAAGCAAACTATAGAGTCCTCTCTAGCTCTGAGAACAAGTGGCATTTCAGAGCTCACATCCAGATGGCTAAATCCCTGAAACTATGGTGTCTTCAGACTGCTTTTGGAATTGGTTTGGTCAGTGTTGTCCCCTGAACTGTGCCCAACAATGGTCTGTGCAAACATCTGTGTTACCAAGGTAATAGCAGCAGCGACTCTGTGGCGTTGCCTCTTCCCATACCCTTGTGCATGTTAATTTACTAGTACAGGAATTGCCAATAAAGAATTTAAGTACTAGTGTAATGCAACCAGTAAAATGAAACTGGCAGATTTCCCACTGTTATGTTAATCTCTTTGGGTGTATTTGTACATCCTTCTTTTAAATTCCAATCAACGATAAAAATCAGAGAAAAAATAAAGTAAATTCCTTTTCCTACTCTGGAGAATAATGTTAACAGATCAAAATCTTTAATTGTTTTCATTTGTCACAGATTAAAAGGTCTGCAAATGGAAATACTGGTTTGGACGCCATCTATGAGACAGATAAAAGTCTCTGTAAACATGTAACAGCAATAAAAGTTGGAAGGTAGATTGGATTTGTATATGAAAAATGCACACTTAAAATTTTCTACCTTTAATGCTCAAGCTGGAGTATATCTGAGCTGTACAAAAGAATGCAGATACAAAAGCATTTTTTAGGAAGGAACTGCAGTGTCTCACAGGCCTGTGTTTAACTCAGGATTGGTTGTTTCCACAGTCCAAAATAGGTCACTGAAGCAGCCCTTGGCACATTGCTGGATCTGAGCAATTTCAGAATACCTTTGTGGGACCTCAAGGGTAATTTTTCATGTATTGTTTGCACAGACTCCTTGCTATTTTACTTTGCCACATTGACACTATGTTCTCTTTCCTGCTACTGAAATTCTTGCTTGTTTGTTTCTTATATAGTTGCAAAGGGAAATGAATATCCCGCAAAAGGGTTGTTCGTAGTGATCTCAGCATTTTAACAGAGGACTAAAGGAATGTGGTACTCCATTAAAAAAAAATCCTAAATAATTTGAAACCATTTATTGATACTATTAACAATGGCAGAAGAGTTTTATCTGTGCAAAACCACAGACTTAAATGAAAACTGCACTGACATTGCCTGTCTTCTTGTTAAATTACTCAGCAATCTGCTCTATTTCTTAGACTTTTTTATTAAGGTAGGCCAGTGAAAATCTTTCACAGATATCCATTTATTCATCCATATTAAGAAAGAGGCCAAACAGACCCTTTAATTATTAAGATATTAGTGTCAACAGCCCAATTTTAAGGTTATTTATGTAGCATGGATTTTCAGCAAAAGATTTATTCTGATAGGGGAATGGTGAGCTAATAAGATTTTCTTATTCTGGTAACAAATATTACAGTCAAAGTTCAAAATGTAACCTCTTTTGCAGAAAATCCTAAGAAATATAAAGATTTCTCTTCCTCTAAACACAGGTATAAACTTTAGGAATTCAGTTCTGTCGTCCTGAATTTGCTCTTTTTCGTCTTAAAAGATAGCTGCAAATTTCTAGTGAATGAGCAGCTGCAAGTTCTTTGAGCAGCAGCTCAGCATGTAGAAAAGTTCAGGAAATAAGTAGAGGTATTTTATTTTCAGCTATGGGTAAAAAAATATCCTTGGACACAAAGACAAATTAAATGTGTTCTGGGATAAAACCAAGACTGTCTCTCTCTCTGGAGAGTCTAGCACCAAAGACAAAATACAGAAATCATTTAGAGGCTACCTAGGACCACTGTGTCTGACAAACATTTTTCATGAAGAAGAGCTTTCTGAAACTTAAAAGGTAATAAAAGTCATATGAGAAAACCAGGAATAGTGTTAAAAAAGATTGATTTTTTTTTTCCTAATTACCTAAGTTTCATTTTCAATATATATATTTATGATTTAGGCTGCTTCAGTTTATCCTGCTGCCTATACTTCAGGGATGAGAGAAAGCTGTGAGTTTCAACTAATGGTGTGGGACTGCTGGCCTGCTGCCTGTTTGAGACAATGTCAACCCAATTCAGGGAAGGATTTCTCTCATAATGGCATTTGCTCCCACTGCTGTTTTCTAACACAGCCCTCCGAGGACGTCACTTTAAATTGGAAAAGAGAATAACACTGCATGAAAATGTGGTTGCCTTATGAGGTGGAGAAGGTTTCACAGCAGCTAGGAATTTCTTTCCCTGTGTTGTGGCTCCATGGAATATTGCTTCAGACTATTAAGGTTCTTGTATTAGAATCAGAATTGGAAATTGACTCTGTATGTCCTCATTTGGATTTAGAAAATGATACATCTGAAGGAGCAATAAAACTCTGGCATGACCTGCAGAGCCTGAGGCATTCTAAAACTTTTCCATTTCCCTTGATTAAGGATAACGTCTTATACTTTGTAGGCTGGTTAAAGTCTTCAGAAAAAAGTAATTCCAAAGTAATGAATAAAAACTATTCAGAACAATTTAAAGTACGTCAGAGAATTATCAGGACAGAAGATCTTTGATTCTAAAAAAATTTGATGCCATTAAATTAAAATTCGAAATTTGAATGCTAAGACTTTTTAGATTTCTGCTAAAGGTAGAATTTCTACTAAAGGTAAAATCTTTGTAGTGATGAAGACAGATAGATAATCCAAACAAGTGACTAAAAATTTTGCTGAAAATGAAATTGCATTGATTCTTCACAGGTCATACCCAGTTTCAATTAAATAATTTGTTATTTATGTTGTTATTATAATCAATATATTTGTAAAGTTAAACCACAAATTTTCATTTTAAACATACCATGAAGATCATGAATTTCATCTAAAAAACTTTGAGCTGAAATCCAGGATCAATGTTGAGGGATTTATGTAATGATAGATCATACATTTTCTGGATTTTACCAGATTAAAACATTTTTTTTTGTCTGTGTATTCTTTGGGGGCTTTTTTGTGTGTTGTTTTTTCTTTTGGGGGGGGCGTTGGGGGGTTTTGGTGTTGTTGTTGTTTGGGGTTTTTTGTGGTTTTTGTTGTTGTTGTTTTGTTTTGTTTCATTTTGTTGGGGTTTTTTTGTTTTTTGGGGGGTTTTTTGTGTTTTTTTTTTTGGTTTGGGCTGGGTTGGGTTTTTTTGTTTTGCTTTTGGATTTTTGGGGGGTTTTTTGTGGATTTTGGGTTTTTTTCTGAAATACCAGACTCAAGTACCAAACCCAGAAACTTTTACCATTATCACCCTCTCAACAGATTTAATTTAAATCCAGAAGACCATCAGAGGGTCACGCTAAGCCAGTCATCCCTGTATGTACTTCTCAGGATGAGTGCATGTACAGAGAACTTCTGTCACAGTTTAACCGTTTCATGTCTGAACCATATTTTATAGCTTCTGGTGGAATTAAAATTTTTATTTGGCCAGGCAAATGCACCTAACTGCACAGTGCTGATTGTGATTGCTGCTGGGACTGCAAGACATGCACTATTTCTTTGTCATAAACAGTGATTTTAGTTTTATAAGATAATGCCACAGGTTTTCTTTCGAAGGTAGTTGTCATTACTGCGAAATCTCATGAGCCAGTTTTTGCAGTAGGAGGTGAGAAATATACTCCACATATTTCCAAACAGTAAAGGAAATACTCAGCAAGGCCAGGGAGGGAAGATCATGCTTTATGTGTATTTCTGTGTTTACTCAGGCTCGTTTGTTCTGTTCTATATCAATTCTGTGGTGGATTTCTGGTGTAAAATAATTTGTAGATGCTTAAACTGTATTTGTGCAAATACTGCTATCCAAGTCTAATCCTTGGAGATAATACTGAAATGATACAATACCTCTTATCCAATATCACTATGAGAGAGCAAATCTCAAGATCCCAAGGCAGAACTGATTATAAATATTTTATAAGATAGATGTCTAATGGGCAGATCATGTTTGCAGTGAGAAAGAGGCTCTTCTCTTCTCTTCTCTTCTCTTCTCTTCTCTTCTCTTCTCTTCTCTTCTCTTCTCTTCTCTTCTCTTCTCTTCTCTTCTCTTCTCTTGCCTTGCCTTGCCTTGCCTTGCCTTGCCTTGCCTTGCCTTGCCTTGCCTTGCCTTCCCTTCCCTTCCCTTCCCTTCCCTTCCTTCCCTTCCCTTCCCTTCCCTTCCCTTCCCTTCCCTTCCCTTCCCTTCCCTTCCCTTCCCTTCCCTTCCCTTCCCTTTTCCTCTTCCAAAAAAAGTTACTTGAAACTGACAAAAAGTTATTTTGTCCCTTGTCCTCTGCAAAAAATAGTATTGTTCTTGCTAAACAAATTAAGGATTTCTAAAGGAAGGGGGTATAGCGTGAGAAACTGTACTTTGTGTACAGGATTTATAGGGTTCTTTGGTTCATTAGCACGTGTTTATGAGTTCAGAAATTACACATTAATTCCAAATTCTCAGTTTTATCATTTATGGTATAAAAATCTGTGGACATAATAAGGCTATTGTCATATGAGTAGTGTATTAGTAATTTTGCTGGAGATAGTTGCTATTGGCATATGATTTAACAGATGCATTGAATGTTGTTTTTTGTCCAGCATATGGTACTCTAGCAGATAAGCTGAATAACACTGGGAACTGCTAAAGGGATTTTGCTTTGAGCATTGTTGCATTTGCACTGCATTGAACAGTTTGTCATTCTGCAGTCTGGGCTGTGGCTCATGAAGATATTGGGTTTCCATCTGAAAGAAACTTCCACACTAACAGTTTGTTCCGAGGCAAATGGCTGGTAGATGACGTTAAAGAACATATTATTATTTGAGAAAATACAGTAAATCTTTGGGGCCTTTCCCCTCTTCTGATTTTGTAAGGATGTTACCTTAAGATTTTGATGTTGCGTTTTATTTCTTCCATTTTGAAATAGAGGGCTCAAAAATACAACCTAAATAAAAGAAAAAAGCATAAATTTCACTTCAATTTTACTTTTCCTTTCTGACGTACAGACAACATTACCTCTCCTACAGCAAACACAATCAACACAGGAAAAGAAAAACATTTTGTGTTCAACAAATCATGTGACTGGGCCATAAATGTAATTTTATATCATACAGCATTAGACACATTCTTAGAGTTACTAAATAGAATAAAATATCTTTTTAATGTAAAAGAAAATTAACCTAAAAAAAACTTTGTAAACATTCTGGTTAATAAAAGAAAACTTTAGAACTTAACCTTTGCTAACAGTTTCACTTTGCTTACTTTATTGAACAGAAGGTGCTATTTTCAGTGCTCTGAAGAAAGTCTGCTACTGAAAGGGAAGGCGACATTGAAATTCTTCAGCAACATTTTTTGTTAAACTTCATTAAAGTGGATGAAATGGGATCAATTTCAGAAGAGTGATGGGGCAGTAATGAAGAAAGGCCCAGTGCTACTGAGAGCAACACATAGCTGATGTTTTTATTCTGAGACCTCTTCCATGAGAACATTCTTATTCCTTAGAAGCTGTTCTCTGTGTAATTATCACCTTCACTGCTAAGGACAAACTGCACATCATTTAATCACTCCGTCAACAAAGTCCTTGCCTATGACATCCAAAAAGCATGCAAGAAGATGTTACTGAAAGAGAAAAGGACATAGGAGATCTTTTTAATATTGTAAACAAGAGAATCAAAGCTTTTTCATTTGCTCTTAGATAACATATGATAAGCAACCATGATGGAAAAGGCAGAAAATATTGCTCAACCTTTTATGCAAAGTTTTCCAAAATACATATTGCATTCAACATTCACTTTCTCAGATAAGATTACCACAGTTTATTAAGCCATTAGATAACATAATTTATTCAACTGCTGTTTATGGTCAGCAAGACAGAGTAGTACACTGTGGCTCATGAACTGAATCAGGTGATGAAAAATCAGGCTGACTCTGTGATCTTAGTCATAAGTCCCCTATTAGCCTTTTCTTTCTCTGCTTAATTGAATTCTGTTTTAGATAGGGAAATTTTACAATCCTAGTGTGTCTTGAGCTTGAAGTCTTTTTGGAAGTTATTTCTGCCCTAAGTATACTTACTTAGGATTTCTAAAATAATGTCAAATTGAACAGTTAAACCACAGTGCACATCAGTCTATTTCTCTAATATGACCAGCACTTGGGAACAGAAACATCATATCAGTCTTGAAAAAAGCCATGCTGGATGGTTATTCCCTCAGAACTCATAAACACCTCCTAAAATACTTCCTACACAAATATTATTCAAATACTTCCTCCGTGGTAGCATTCTCAAAATCTGTAGCAATATTCTTCAGAATGTGATCACTCATCAAAATTCCTGATCCTGAAACCAGCATGCAATGATTTTAACATAGCTGAATGTGATATCTGTCCTAGGTCTTCTAGTGTTGCCTTGCACTCCAGAATAGGATCCATACAGACCTTCCTGGATCACTTCTGCCATTCAGAATGCAACGATTTATGCCACTAAGGCAGGTAGATACACATTATCAACCTCGTTACAGCAAATCTCACTGCTGAGTCAATGATTCTCATAAACTCAAAATATTCCACAGGAATGATTCAGAGCCAGAAACAGGAAATCAGGCAAACTGGCCTGGATTAGTTTGAAGTGTAATAGTTTTCCAAAATGTAATGAAAATGTCCATTTACTGGGTGTTAAACGAGTCTGAAGTACTTCTTTTAAACTATTTTTTCTTTTCTTTTTATAATACACTGTGTATTAAGAACAAGCTTTTCCAAAGTGACATTTAGGATCATTTAGAGAAACAACTGAGCATCTGGTCTCTGAAATTAAGTTTTTAAATAGTGCAAAATTGATCCAACACACTTCATAAGAGCTTTTCCAGGGTCTAGAATGTTACCCCTCATATATGGTGTTTTTGAGAATCAATTTACTTTGACTTGGAAGTGGTATTCAACTTCTGCAAACGAGTAATTGGAAAATTTATTTCTGGAGTCTTAGAAGCATTATACGTGTGCCTTCTAAAAAGTAATAATGCAATGGTTATTTTATTAGTACAATAAAAATGAGAGAAGAAGAGAAGAAACAAATAATATGCCTTTTCTTGATAATCTTTTCACACCAGAAAAGAAAGTTTCATCCTGGTCAGGGGAGAATGTTAAAAATAATAAGTGCATTGTGACATTTTCCAGTTACATTTCTCTCTGTATCTTCTGTCTTAAATATGTAGCTTCTGTTCTCCTAATGTGAAAAATTCCCTTCGCTCTCAGCCTGGTAATTAAAGTACAGTAATATTTTAGATGATAAAAACATGAAGAGATATGCTAATATTTCAGAGGGGTTTTTTTCCTTCATTTTATTCAAAGATGGAAAAAAGAATACCTAGTAAGCTTGTAAAGATACAATGATTATGGAACAGCATGGCTGTGGTAGACAGATTCAAATTAAAAGTCACTGCCAAAAGAACAGTCATCTCAAATTGTATCAAACATAGCAGAAAATATGTGCCAGAGTGCCTAGAAAGTCTATTTGGGCTAAATCACATTCAGATGGTTGGATCAGATGGTTGTTTATTTAAGGTACATAATGCATATGCATTAGGGAAGTGGGATGGTTGATATTTTTGCCGAGGAATGCATGTAATTTTCCTACTGAATATCATAACAGTAAATAAATCTCTTTTTTTTCCCCCCACTATTTACATATGTTTTAA
This sequence comes from Phylloscopus whistleri, assembly GCA_017589585.1. Lineage (NCBI taxonomy): Eukaryota > Metazoa > Chordata > Aves > Passeriformes > Phylloscopidae > Phylloscopus > Phylloscopus whistleri. Next base: position 9,199,140 of record JADMLD010000759.1, on the reverse strand, counting down.
ATGCACTCCCTTTATGTGAGCCTGCCTGAAATATCTTAATTTGTTGTTTATTGGGAGCTTCCCTCTCCTTCCTTCTCACAGCTGTTAAGACAGTATCTGCTCAGCATTCAATTTATGATTTTAAACTCCTGACCTGCAAGTTTTTGTTCATTTGTTTGTTTCTGAATCTTTATATTCAGGGAGAATCTCACTGAATTAGGTCAATTTGATTTGGTATAGGACTACACGAGCAGACAGCATGACCAAAATCCTTTTCTCTAACATTCCAGCCAACAATTTGTACAGAAAAAGTAACAGAATATTTTAATCACATATCACAGAAATTCTTTAGAACTCCATAGCAAATCCAAGCTCCGTAAGAAAATACCAATATGTGGCTAGGTAGCAACAATACACCATAGGAAGAGAGCAGGATACATTAAGGCGATGCTGATGTTCAGTTTTGGCAGAATGACAACTGAGGTTACCCAAGCAACTGGCCAGGCTGGAGAGAATAACAGAAAAACTTCCCCCAGTTCCACCCAAAGGATGAAAGCCAGGAGAGAACCAGTCACACTTAAATGAAAACTGTAGTCCTGAAAATATAATGTTACATGGAAAGTCATACTCTCCTGAAGAAATTCTGCTTTCAATAAGTCACTTATCAAGACATAAAAATTATTAAAAAAATGTTTTCAATGACAATTCAAATCTCTTGCAGCCCAAATCAAAACCCAAACACAGAAAACAATCAACACACCAGCATAGTAGAAGGGAAACATAAGTTGATGAGAACTTTTTACCCATAAAGGAATATCAAAGGCAAAATTTCTTACACCGTGAGGTTCTTTTCAATTCGTTTGCCCAAACTAAACCAAAAAAATGATATTTTCATGATTAAACACCCAGATTTTTTTAACAAATAAATTAAAAGTTATTGTTAATAACTAATATAATTTTATTTATTTAGCAATACTCTAGAAGTTATTGGTGTATTATAGTTACATGAAGGATAGAATTTCTTAACTTCAGTTCACACTTCATCTCCTCTAAAACTCAATGAGGAAGTAGAAAAAGGGGATATAGGTGTTAAGGTTTATTAACTAACTGTAAGAAAGATAATTGCTGAAAGACCACCTGGTGGTGTTCTCTGAAAGACATTTCAAATCAGGGCAACTCTTTCAAATTCCAAGTCGTGGAACATCTATTAAAGTACAAATTCTGTGTTACATCACTTGCATCCTCGATATTTATGGTAATGTTACATGCATGCTGCCCAGACATTCATGACTACTAGGAGGTTCACAAAATCATAGAAGCACTAAGGTTGCAGAAGATCCTTAAGATCATCAAGTCCAACTGTAAATCTAATACTGCCAAAGTTGTTCCACAGAAGCATTTGAAATTACAGAAAAGGATATTTTCTTCAAGTATGAGGTAAAAAAGCAGATGATTAAAAGTTATATTTATTCTCTCTCTGTGTTTGAACATGTCCCAGAGATAAAAGTATGTTAATGACACAAGAGCAGAAATTCTATGGGAAGGAAACATGAGACAATGTATAAAATTTTCTGCCAAAAGTGGTGCTTTCTTTTCTCTTCTGTCCTTTTTAGGTCTTACTGATAAGGAATGTTGACTCCTACCTTGTATTAAATGTCTTTTCTTAGTGCATGTGCCCTGAGAAACAACCTGGATTATCTGCATTGTTCCCTAATTATCTGGGGAAATATAAATAAAGATGCATTTCTTACAAGAGATTTTTGAGTATTAGTCAGACTATATGAATAAACATGCTGCTCATTTCTCTTGAATCAGGAAATGTTGATAAGAAGTAAACATTTTTTTACCAGGACCACAAAGTTTTGTTTTCTTCTGCTTTTTCTTCTTCCTATCTTTCTCTGAAAATCCTGAATAGATTTTAACTGTCTTAAGATACCTTTTCCTTGTGAGGTTACTTCTGTCTCACCACCTTTCCTGCTTATGTAAGATATACCAGGACGTGTCAGTCATTGCAGACACAAACAGAACAGAGGGGTGATAAGCCCTCAAAGCTGTATAAGTACAAATCTTCAGGTGGAGGAGGTCTATTCATAAACTAGCACCAGAAAGAGAGAACCTGAGGTCAAAGATGGCTGGCAGCACTCTCATTCCTGTTGTGTTTTCGGATGGGAAACTATTCTCTGCAGCCTCAAGGACTGGGAAAATGTGCATCTACAGGAAGAGTGTGTGTGTGAGAGAGAGGGAGAGATAAGAGACTTCAAGGTTCAAGGCTAGTAGGACTGGTTACTAATTATAACTAACAAAGTTAAAAATAGAAGTTTTATACATGTGATTTATTACAAGTAACTTCTCTCTACTGCACCACTATGAATTGTCCTCTTCCTCTGGTTATCTCTCTCTTTAGGCATGAGTTGTCTAGGCTTGCAAGGAGGGAGGAGAACATTAATGGTTTTTAATCAGGCATCCAGTGAGGCAGCACAGAAGAGGAAATGATTATTTTTTTTTAACTGACTGCACTGGTAGCAATGCACTCAAATGCCCAAAATTAGCTTTATTTTTCAATGTTTCTAGAGGAGCAGAGAGCAGGATCCGTAGCATACATATTAACAGCACCAATTATCCATATGACTGCTGATCTTCTTGAGCCCTGTATATTTCAGGAGATACATTTTTTATCTTTATGCTTTGTGCTCAGAGTGTGAAATTCAATAAAATAAACCAAAGCAGTATCACTGATATCATGGGTTTTTTACTGTTTCCTATTGGGTCCATTAGACTAATTAATTCCGGTGATAAAACCATATATATTCTGCTCATGATTCCTGGAAACATGTGGGCAAGAGAAGGTTTCAGGGGTTTTGTTGTTCTTCATTTATAGTTTTCCCAGCTATTTCCCTTAATTCTCTCCACAAGAAGAAGTAATTCTTGCTCAAACATCTTTGTGCTCTTACTCCCTTTCCCCACAGTTGCTGGCTCTCTGAGCTGCATTGACAATAACTTTGCAATATTTTGCTGATGTTTTTTCTTCTCTCAAACAAGTGCAAGCACATTATATTTCATCGTCTTTTTACGTGTCCATAGAGAAAATAAGTAATGGAGATTTGAAAAAAAAATCAATATTTTAATTAAGGAAATGCATGCCAAGCATGTTTTGATTCAGAGGGAATTGGTTGTCTCCTTGGAAGGATTTTAAGTTAGGGATTAAATGGCAAAATTTGGGATGGTATTGTACTCATTCTCAATGGTCATAGATAGCATATCAGACAATTTGGTGAGGTATTATTTGAAGATAAAAGAATTTTGCAAATGTTCACCCAAACAGCAGGAGTCTAATATAGAGTCAAGATTTGTTCTCTTTTGAGCTGAATTTTGGGATGGCCATGAACAGAAAGTCCTTACTGGTCTGTCAGGCCTTAGCTGACCACAACAGAAAAGAAAATGCAGTTTTGTTATCAGTAATACCTGGGAAACAGAGACTACAGAAATAATTTGATTTTTTTCTCAAACAAAATATTTTACATTTCTCTGGAGTTTTTCAGTCTCGATCCATGACTGCAGTTAAAGAGAGATTTAAGTCATTCAAAGAATCACTGTCAAAGATATTAGCAAAAGTGATTTTAATTTGAATTTTTTAAACTGCCATTTAACCAAGCTAAGTGGCAAGGTTTACTCTATCACTTACTGCATGAAAAAAACACACAAAGGAAAATTGACTAATAATCAAGCTAGAATGAATTACACAGAGACTGGAGATGTAAAACTGTAAGGAGACTCTCCCACTGAGTCATCAGATCCAGAGAGGATCCCCCTGCTTTCTAAACTCCTGATGTAGCTGCTATATTTCTGGAAAAGAAGTGATTGGTTTGTGGTCACAATATATACAGTGGAAAAGCTATGCAGAGACTCCTTGTTCCCAAAACCTTCTTTGGTCCTTGACAAGTGACTTTCAGAAAAACTGTGGGTCACTGTTCCTTTGGGGGTTTCCTAGAGGAGTGTCTTGGGTTATGGAACCTAAATTGTGTATTCTATTTTCATCTGCTGAAAGCAGTTATGGAATTGTTCTCCTTTATCTCTCGTTTACTCTGGAAGGAGGGGGGCGGGTGCCTTTTGATAATGGCCCAACTGTTGAAACCGGGTAGGGCATTGTTCCTTATCTCTTTTACTGCCCGGGGAATATTTTCTGCTAATGGGCCATTAAGACACCCCTACCCTTCCCAAGATAGTACATCCACATTCCATCATCCTATTGTGAGATGCTCCAATCAGTGGGGGGAGCCAACCATTCCTACCTGGATAAAACTGGGACTCAGGAACACGAAGCTCTCTGGCTTCACCCCGATTTCTGGGAAGAAGACTGGACCTCATCTCACCATCACCAGACCCCTTCTCACCACCTCTGGACCCTTTTGGCTGCAGGATCATCTCCACTTCAACAGAACCACATCTGCCACTCCAGGAGGACTCACTTTTGGACTGCTTCCAACATCCTGACCAACAGGGTGTCAGGTTGTAGCTCTGACCCTGTCAGGGTTTTCCAGAATTGCTTGTTTATTTGTTTGCTTGCTGGGTGATTTTGTTTTCTACTACATTTGTACTGTTAATATTCCCAGTAAAGAACTATTATTCCTATTCCCAAATCTTTGCCTGAAAGCCTTTAATTGCAAAATTCTAATTTGGCGGGGGATGAGGGGTTTACATTCTCTATTCTAGGGGAGGCTTCAGCTTTCCCTGGCGGATACCTGTCTTTCCAAACCAATACAAGGAGGAACAGCTGGGAGCTGCAGCCCAGGCCTTTACCCTCTTTGGAAACAGCACCAAGGTATGGTTTGCTTGTTTAAGGTGTCAAGTGCATCCATCACAATGACCAACTTCTAAATTTTTGAAGTGCTTATGTGAAATATTTTCCTCAGTGTACATTTTTGGAAGCAAACAAAACATGTTCGCCTTAATCTCAAAAGTTATATCTTTCTGTTTTTATTATCCAAATATATCTAACCACCAATTTGTTATAAAAACTTTTATTTATTTAGTTGCACCTATACAACAGTGGACAAGTACCTAAATTGTCAAGCATGTATCTTAATTGATACCAAATTATTATAAAGTAAAAAGAAATGTTAATTTAAGAGCAATCAAATCCTTATTTAGGATGTTTAATTTAATATGTCATCAAAAATTGTTTGGATAGGAAAATCCCATCTGAATTACTATCATATTATCTTTATCTCACTGAGGCAGTGAGAGTTAGTTAAAATTTCATTATAGGAATACTATATATCAAAGAATTTTTGCATGATGCTCCACAATGTGATACATACTATAGTCTAGTCAATTGCATATTTGATTTTTTAAATTCTATCAAGCAGATAAAGTTTGGAGAATGCATTTTAAGCTGATGCTCCAACAAACACAAAGAATCTCTTCCTTAATTCCATCTTAATTGAAGGAAACTAAAAGCTGCAGTTCATAAGGAAATTTTCATGCACCATTATTCATTTTCAATTTTAGACATATAGGTACTTTTACAACATTTAAACAGTAGCAATGGAGAAATATTGCCTTGGTTTCTAAACTGCCCCTCATTTTTGTAAACACTTCAATAACATTCTCAATTTAATATTCCTAATACCATTGCCCACAATGAAATGATATTATATCAAATATATTGGGTCTTTTATATTAAGAATGTATCTGAATGGACTTAATTACTTGGGCATTTTTGTTCCATCAACTTTGTTTAGAAAGTTTTCTAGGACAGAACAATATTTTTCGGATGAGTCCTTCCAAGCAGTTCTTTCAACAACAGAACATTCTCAGCTAGTTCACTTAAGTGCAACTAAAAAGCTCTCTCTGAGAAAGGAGTTTCAATTATATGAATATGACTGTGACTATAACTAAGTAAAAAATAATTGTAATCATTAAGTTATGTAGAATCTCCCTCATCTGCTCACAGCAGGTAACAGTTGGCTCAAGTTTCTCTGCTTGTAAAAACGTGAGAGTAGTAATACATCCAAACTGATAATGTATCTGCTGATAATGTAGCAGTACAAGTGTTTCTGCCATCTGGCACCTAATATTTACACATTTTTTTTCTCAGTTGAGTTTGATCAGACAGCTGCAATAGGAAGGATGTCAGTGCTTCAATTCCCATTCTTATAGTTTGTAGTAAGTTAGAAACCTGGTGACTTGAATCTTCTGATCCCTCAGAGTCATGAAGCAGGAGAATGCCATGCAGATGTCTCTGATAAGGTTACTTAGGACAGATTTTCTTGGGCTGAAGAGAATCTAAAAGCCTGGTTTTAATCCTAGGTGGCGTTTAAACTTTCATATTGTTACCACTGCTTCCTTATTTAAAATCTGATAATACACAATTTATGAATGGCTTCCAGAATGTAGGTTCTGACACTTGTTTGTACATAACAATATTTTTTCCAAAGCCCAGAGTCACAGGTTTACAGTCTGGAGAAAAGTATAATTTCAAAAACAGATTTGCATTTGAAATTTTGTAGTAATTGCTGTCAAAATTTTCGTGTTGCTTGTGTCATTTTTGTTTTCCCTCCTCAGAAGTACCCTATGAAACCTAGGTACTTAATTCTCAGCACTAGCTTCTGCCAGAGAGAGGAAAAGCCATAAACAGCAGGGTGCAAAATGCAAAACCTGGACATTTAAAACTTCTCTTCTGCCTAATCCAGAAAAAAGTGAGCAAAAAGTATTAGAAGTTGACAATTTTAGATTCAAGTTTATACAGATTGTGTATGTCTGTGTATATATATTTACATACACACATATATATGCCTATACACACACAACTACAAAGGCATATCTCAAAAGTTATGCTTTCATATATTCAATACATTTTCATTTAATTTAGCATTTGGATGGTCCCAGTATTGTACTTCTATCTTGCGCAATCCTTTCCTTTTGTGAGGTGTACTTGATTCTATCCATGACATTTAAGACAGATGAAACCTCTCTGAAAGATGTTCATATTACCTGGCCTTGTGAGGGTCTGATTACTCTGCTATTGGACATCAATGCATTCCTTTCAAGTTTGCTGACATCTCATTAATCGTGAGTAAATTCATGCCAGGTCCTTGCAAGAATTGTAATTGATACCCAGTGGCACCCAACCAGACTCTTAAATTGTTCATCAATAAAGTAACATGTAAATTCTGTCCTTGAGGAGCAATGAATCTACTTTCTTTGAAATCCCATCAGAGAATCCAAGAAAGCATAGGAAAAAAAGGAACAGATGGAGAGCTGGATAATAAGAGCTAAACAAGAGCACAGTGCTATACTGCAATATATACTGCTATAACATATGAAACTCTGACCTGGAATTAGCTGCAAGAAGCAATTCCCTTGAACTTTGTCATTAGGAGAGCCTAGTTCTGGAAAGTGAAGGCAAGTGAGAGGAAGGACTCCATTCTGCAACATTTACTGTTGCATTCCTTTCCACATAAATTTATTTTTATAATGATATAACATATATGCATTCCCTGTTTAATTCCTGATTGCAGCTTAAAATTCTGTAATACAAAGATAAATCTTTGGAATTCAGATAGCAAGTTATTTTTCATATTTTCTTGTTTTAGCAAAATGTATCTTTTAGCACTGCATAGAGACATTCATACAAAAAATCCAATTATAATTTCTAAGATACAGTTGTAACATACATGGAGTGTACAACATACTTGATTTAAAGAAGAAAAAATATATTGTATTTTGAGAAATCAGAATGTAAATGTAATTTCTTCTCTGCATACTTTTTTTAAAGGAAAAATATATGGCATAATATGAATTATTATATTTTAAAAGCAAGTTAACTGCTTCTAAGGGAAAGAAGGTAAAAAATTATGTAATTTGGATGTTTTGGAAACTAAATTTTTGATAAATAATTTAATTTCTGTTTAGGAAAACATTTCTTATATTGACTGAAATAACCATAAATGCTAATATATTAATTATAAAGATGTTACTTGATTGAAATGTATAGGGATATAGGGTTTTTAATTACCGTAGAGTTTACAAAATATGGTTCTAGTGAGCTGAACAGCTATGATTTTTAATTAGTGACTTCAAATTAACACCACTTTTTAAATTAACTTTTTTTCTGCTGAAACATCTGAAAAGAGCTGCATAAAATATCTTACTTTTCACAACAAAAGTGAACATGGGGCTCTTTTTTAAAGAACTGATCGTTACCTGTCTAAGAGGAAATGTCCAGACTGTGACCAGATATATTTTTCTTTTCATTTGTTTATTGTTAAGTCCTCATGAGAGAGAGTTAGTATCAAAAATTACAATACTCTTTGCCCTTACAAAATGAATTTCTGTTGCTGCTGCTTTTGGATTAAAATAGTGTTCTCTTTATTAACTCAATCTAAGTGATCACTGATATAAAAAAAAAAATGAAGAATCTTTGATACTTATCTTTATGTATTGCTTCAGTCAAAACTATGATCTTGCACTCTGTATAAATTAGGTTCTCCTATTCACAGAAAATTAATTATTAAGCTTTTTAGGAAGATATGTAATTAAATAGTTCATATACCATCTAAAGGGACTGAAAATCTCTCCCCCTTGTAAATGGTAGACATTGGTACAGTTATTGCTGTTCATATCCTCACGTTCACTTCAAACACAGTGCAGAACTCAGGGAATCAGTACAAACAGGGAAGTGATTGGCAGGGCAGCAGTCTTGCTGGAAAGGGCCTGGGGATTACAGTGAAAGCAGGCTGAATTTGTATTCAACAATGCACTTCCACAACATACAAGCAAAACCTCACACTAAGCTACAACAGAAGCAGCATGACTGACAGATGCAGTGAAGTTATCACCTCTCTCTGCTCACACCTAGTAAGGCTGAACATTGAATGTTGAGTCCAGTTTTGAATCCCCAGAGTTCTGTGGGAATGTGGAGACAAGGATACTATTCTGGGTGGGGTGTGTGATCTGTGGGGAGGGGTTAAGGTATCATGAGGTTTATTAGTTCAACAGTGCAGTGTCAAATTCATGATTCAGTAGCAGCCTGTGGTTACCTGAGGGCTGCTCCAGGGCAGACTCTCCTCAGTTGTCACAGGTAATACCACAAGGGGTAAGAGCCACATAGGGTCTCAGGAAACCTTGACTGGTTAACCTTAAGAGAAGAGTCTTCACTTGTAAGTTAGTGCAGAGTGTACTGAGATTTCTCAAAAATGCTGTGGGTCTCCATTCTTGGAGATTTTAACATTTATCTATACAAAGCCATAGCTCATTGGTATAGAACTGGAGACTGTCCTGCACAGATCAAGATTGTGGACTAGGTAGTCTCCAGCACTTTACTGTGATCTTGCTATGCCAGAAATTTCTTAGTTTTGTTCAGCCTCATTGATTATTTTGGATCCCTTTACCACAGTCATAGAAAACCCCCTCAAATAAGAGTCCCCAAAGAAGTCTTCTCCGGAAGAGACCTTGTTCTGACTAATAAATCCACTGTAGAAAACATTGATTACAATGTAGTGACTACAATAATACATATAGTCACTACATTATTTGATATCTTTTTAAAAACAGCCAAACTGTTGAAGTAAGGGTCCCAATTTTTTTTACTTCAGGATAAGTTTTATGTATTAAAGTCTGGTATAAAGATCTACATCACAATGTACCAGAAAATAATTATTCCATGTCTAGAATTGCGTGTCTGACTGTCCTGGTTCCTTATTCTCATTAAAAATAAGGTGGGAAAAAAATTGACATGTTTATGACATCAGCAAGATTAAATGGGATTAATGACTATATTTTCACAAACTCTTGGATAGCCTGCCAAGAAAAATATCTTATCCAAATGTGGTGGCATTAACATTGTATTGCTCAATTTTGGCTCATGATCAATAGAATAATTTTTAGACATAACTGGACTAATACTTCCACTTAGTCTAGATGCTTTTCTACTTAGATTATTCCTGAAAATACCACTAATGGGCTTTTACAAAGATTTATGCAGACACATAATCCCTTCTATGAAGAGCATTATTGCCTGTGCAAAATTGTCGTTCACATCTAGATAAGGCTGGAAAATTACAAAGAACTTCATATAATGTTACATTTGGAAAATGCTCTAAGTGTACCACATTTGAAGCTATGTTTGTGTCTCCTATATAATGTAACAGGAAACTCTGCTAAATTCTTCTGAAAAATGTAAATGGTGATGTATAGCAAAAAGTGTCCCACCACAGAAAGCATCTGCCAGAAATTCTGTGGTTGACGGCATAATATTCTTTGGGAATAAGAACACAAGGATTTGGTATTTAGAAAACTTTGTGTTTTAATTAGGAAGTCAACATTTAAAAACTATTCCATATAATGAATAGCACAGTATTTCTCAAGACGCTGGGGCTGAGAGTCAGTGCTGGGTTAAACAATAGAAGAAGAGTGGAGAGCCCCTATCATCTGAAAAGCACAAAGACAATGAAAACCATGCATTATTCTCACTGATCTAGCACATGAAGTTATAAATTTACATGTTTGTAAGATTCAAAGGACACAAATCTTGCCTACCCCAGGAAATGAAAATATTTCTTACACAACAGAATATTGATTAGGGTTAAGTGCCTGCATAGTCATTGACAGCTTCTTTTGTGTTCCAGAAAAAGGCTACTAGCACTTTTAAAGTTATTGAACAGTTAATAAATCTAGATTAAAAGTATTAATACAGATCTCCTGTTCAGGTTTTGGAGGATAGAAAACTCTATTACAACTGTTTGAATATGAAAAACACCACATGGAGAGTTTCAAATGTAAGGTTGCACACATCATCACACCATGATCCCCTTTGATGATAGCAATAGCTAATATGAAGTTCTTGGATCAAACTGTACATCCATCCTCATAGCTGTTGGCCAACATAGGAAAGAATCTCTATGAAATATAGCAGTTGTGATTTCTCTTTGCTTTTGAGGATTGTTTTTTTCTGTGCTAACATTCACTTGCAGTGAAAAGAGCGATCAGAATAGCCATGAGAACACAATAAGTCCTGTTTCCAAGACCTCAACAAGCAATGAAGACAGATATTGAACCATTGCACCTTCATCAGTACAAAAGAGTTTTAAGGTGCTCAGTACATGGGGGGTTTCGTAGAGAGTTGCATGGTATATGTGATTTTATTTAGGGCTGGTACCATGAGATGATAGTGTGGAAAAAAACACTCTCCGGTAGCAAATATGTCACTCCTGACAAATAGCTGAACAGGGGAGGGCTCTTGATCTTCCATGGTTCTGTCACAACATGTATCAGTGACCAATGTGGCCTTTGAAACTGTAGGGTTTCATGTAAAGTGAACAAGAGAAAATTTTGGTAACCTTGGAAATATATATTATTTAAAAAATAATATTGGCCTGCAATTCTTGATATATTTGATATCTTGGCCTCATCTTTTTACAACTTTGTTCCTTGCATTCAACATTTTGCTGTCTTCTCATTAGGAAATTACATGTGGATGCAGAAATCTTTTTTCTTTTCATTTTTCCAAATCCCACTTTCCTCCTTCATCCCAGAAACCTTCAAAAGAGTCAGCTAGCTAAATTCAATAAATAGTTAGATCTAACTAGATTATGTAATATTCTGACTGCCCTGGTCAGGAATAATAAAGCTCAAATAAATGTAAATATTATTTCTGATATTTTTTGCTATACAAGCAGTTTCAAATCTGAGAGAAACATGGAGAAATTACACCTGACTGCCTGAGATGGACTTCTGTAGTTTATTCTTGCACTTCTTCTGCCACAGGCATCAGTGGGGATTTAGGTGTGAAAAACAGCTCAGCTATACAAGTATTGCATGTTTTTGCATATTACATTGAAACATATATCAGCTAAAAACGTAAAAGCCTAACTAAAAGTATTCTTAACAGTTTTTTACTGCTCTTATAAAAACAAACAAACAAAAGCTGAAATGTTTGTATTTAGGAAATATTTTTCTTTTAAGAATAATTCCAGAAATGGTCAGTTTGAAATACAAATTTTTATGATTCCTTTTAAAAGCCAGTGATGTCAAAACACACAACTGAGATATTTCTTTGCACAATTGCGCTCTACCTGCAGGGAGACTTCTTGATGTGAAATAATAACAACTAGAAGAATATTTTTTACCATGGGAATCCATATCAATAAAGTTTCTCATAGTTCCAAAGATCGGTAATATCTTAGAAGCATAAGTACTGCAATAGTAACCTGATGAGAAGCTAATTTTATCATATGGGGATCAAATTTTTCAGAAATAATTATAGATTTCTAAGATCTTACAAACTTCTTGTTGAAGTTTACATATTGGGCTCCAAAGATTTATTTAATATTTGATTCAGGTTTTTACAATAAATTAATACACTGCATGTAGTATATTCAGCAGTTTTATTCGTAATAAATGTATAAATATAACACATTGTGCAACATAATGCATTTTTATGGTGTGAGAAGAGCCTGGCTCTATCCTCTTGACACTCTTTCCTCAGATACTGATAGACATTGGTGAGGTCACCCCTCAGTCACCTCTTCTCAAGACTGAACAGGCACAGCTCCCTCAGCCTTTCCCCATAAGACAGATGCTCCATTCCTCTGATCGTCTTGGTCACCCTCTGTGGGACCCACTCCAGGAGCTCCATGTCTCTCTTGCACTGAGGAGCCCAGAACTGGACACAGCACTGCAGATGTGCCTCACCAGGGCTGAGTGGAGGGGCAGGATCCTCCCTTGGCAATGCTGCTGGCAGTGCTCTTCCCAATGCAGCCCAGGATTCCATTGGCCTTCCTGGCCACAAGGGCACTGCTGGCTCATGGACAGCTTGTTGTCCACCAGGTCCTTCTCCCAGCAGGTAGCCCCAAGTCTGTGCTGGTGCAGGGGTTATTCTTCCCCATGTGCAGGACTCTGCATTTGCCTTTGCTGAATTTCAGACAATTCCTCTCTGCCCATCTCTCCAACTTGTTGAAGTCCTTCTGCAGGGCTGCACAGACTTCTGGGATATTGACCAATCTTTCCTGGTTTGTGTCATCAGTGAAATTACTGCTCTCCTCTCATCTATCCATCCAGTTTTTCCCATTTTAGAAGGCAATCGCATTGGCTAAGCACACTTTCCCCTTCATGAACATATATGTAACAATATCTATATACTTACTTTATGTATGTTTAGAAATATATACATAAATGTATATGCATATGAACTGTATATAAATTTTTGAATCTTGCCAAGGATGTTAGTGTTTTATGAACAGATATCGTATCTAGTTTTCAAGATGATCCATAAGTGGGAAGCAGAATATTATGTATTTGACACACAATAAAAGAATGCCAAAGCAAATGAAATTAAATACTACATAACTGCAGAAATATTAGTTGTGATTATTATACTCATTAAATATTTTATTCCAAAATGCAGAAAAAAGTGAAGTGTTAAATAAGGTAATGGGAATAAAACAATTAAATTACTCCATACTTAAAGAATTCTAAGAATTAGTAATAAAAATATAAAAATGATATTCAATAGGAACAAACCCTCAATATTTAAAATGGATTAGCTTACATTTTTTCATCTGCTTATCCTAAAAGCATTAATAGATTGCATGCTAACATTACTGAAAAAGGTGCCTGACTTGCTTACTTTAAGGAATGAAAAATACAAAAGAGAATAATGACATGCAGGATTTTATTCCATAGGGAAAAAAGTTCAGCAAATAATTCAGGCCTTAAAAAGAAATTGCTACCCTGAAGAGTTTCTGTATTTGATCAGTTCCTGATAAAGATCAAGTGCAATTCAGAAGACCATTTCTAGTCAGCCGACATTTTAAGACATGCTTAATATTGCTACCAGTAATTAATACGACATGACTTTCCAAATAAAAAAAGTAACTCAGCAAAGATACTCATAAAAAGCAACACTCAGGACAAAATTGAATATTGTTAATGGATTATATTTGTTTATTTTTTGTTTATGTATTTATTTGTTTTGGCTACTAGTCTTTAAACACAGAACTTCATAATAATCTAGCTACATATTTTAATTTGCTCAGATTGTTTTGAAATCTTGTCATATATTTGTTATGAAGATATGAAATTCCATTTTACATATATGTGTGGATGGATCTTAATAAAGGTTTAATGATCAAATTTTAAACTGAAAAAAGGACATCAGAACTGATGTTCATAATCAATTTTTACATCACTAACATAGAAAATATCAAAAATAATTCCACTGGTCACTTAAAGCCCAAGTTTTGTTTAATTCTGACATGCAGAAACTGAATTTTTCTGGTTTTCCTTACACACTTCATTCAATAGAATAAAGTATGCAAGTATCCATTACTAAATTTCAACTTTATCTTTAATGTTTCGATACATTGGTCAGATAGACCAATGCATTAATATTTCCCGTTTTATTAATGCATGAATATTTTAAGCCTGTCACATTCATTATTAACTGAAATATTAAATTGCCAAGAATCAATATGAGAATCAAGTTTATACTGTGCTTAGATTATTAAGGAATAATAAAATATTTAGAAATCCTTTATTGCGTGCAATCTGCAAAGTGATTGTTAGGAAATTGCACCATCAAATCCCATCCTACACTCTATATATAACATAAAGCTAAGTTTGAGAACATTATTAGGCTCTCAAATCTAATTCAAGAAGATTAAGGTTGACAGAATTAAGATTGTTTTTAATTCTCATATTCCTTCTTGGAAAACAAAATCTTGCTTTTTTTCCCAAAGGTCTTATAGATGATTCAATGAGATAACACTTGAAATAATGAACGGCTATTGAACTTGTTTAGTGCATGGTTCTGTGTAATATTTATTGCATGCCATACAAATCCTTTCTCAAGAAAAAAATATCAATTTTCTTGTAGCCACAGTATTTTCAACACTGTACTATCTGAATTCTCCATAGGCAGTTATAAGTTTATTTCAGCAGTATAGCTGTGAGTAAAAGTTACGAGAGGTTTCTTCGGTATAAGAATATCCAGTTTCATCTCGCCACATAGCAGATCTTGTTGTTGGCCCCCATCTGCCAAAACATACTTGATTAACATTCAGCTTGATGACAACAGTGGGTGTAAAGTAGTTCCACTGTCTGATTGAGACAGATACCTTACCCAGGCATGTCTTTGCAAATGTTCATGAAGACACTGATAACATGACCTTTATAGCACTTAGTGAGATCTTTAAATTCCATGCCAACAGTCCTGTGTTTTGTGATAAGTCCCTCAATGTAAATATATTTGCTCCACCATCTCTCCATCAAATGTTTTATAAATCTTTCAGTTTGGCAGTGAATTAATGTTACATTTTGCATATTCTGTCTCATAAGAATAAGCTTGCTTGGCATCTGCAACACTGTATGAATGAAAAATAAAAGAAGCTGAAACAACATGACTTGAAAGATATGCTGAGGTGGTTTCTACTATGATGTATTCCTCAGAGCAGATGTCGCACCTACCCACCTACCTGTACTGTTGTATTGCTGTGCAGCATACAAGACTAAGCAAGAACAAGTAAGGCTGGCATCGAACCCTCTTCCCCTAGAACTTTAGCTTTAGCAAGTAGGTATAGTGTTTAGGAATGGATTAGAGAGCAGTTAAATGTAAGGAACAAAGGCCATGTAAAATAGATTAACAGTTTACATAAACAGTGTAATTCTCTGGCCTTTTCCAATTTGGTTTCTATTTAGAGGTCTGTAGAAAGAAACGGTTTTGCCTCATCAGACTTAGTTTTAACATAACTAAAATGTAATACACTAGTGAGGACATCTAGAAGCACAAGGTCTTTGTGTGTGATATGGTATCTATTTCTTCTCTGTTTCAAAAGGTAAGCCTCAGGAGTTCTTCTGACAAGATTATGTGTCTGGTACCTATCATTTCTAGAATCCTCCAGATATTTATAAATAAAATTCTATATTAAATTTTCTGTTTTAAAATGCTGATCTATTTTGGCTGTAGAAATTATTTATGAACATATTTGTCCCATTAAAAAGTAAAGGCAAGGTTTTCTGATTTGCTAGGGAAAAACAAAAAGCCAGCCATAAACCCTTTATTTGTCTTTCTAAAGTTACTTTTGATCTAAATCAAGTAGAAGCAGTTGTAAAATTTCTGGCTGGATTGTCTAAATCAGTTTATGCTTTTAGTGACCTTTTCAGATACTGTGCATACATGCTGCTTTCTGCAGAAGAAAAAAAAATAAAAGAAAAGGGAAAAAAAATCAAACAAAGATCCTGTTGCCATTTTGGAAATATTAGAAAAAGTTTACATTCAGTTGTATGATACTGAGTTTTTGACTCAGAGAGAATGACGACTTCCTTTTTTTTAGGTAAATGGTGCATCCTGTAGAAAATTAAATGAGAAATTCTGCTCCATTATAATTTATAGTATGCAGCAGTAAGTTTACCAGATTATGGTTTCTGGTATGGAAACCAAGATAACAGACTAAAGAATAAGATCAAAAGTGTCATCTGCCGTTGCACAGAAGATCATACCGGAGCCAGAAGTGTTATACAACACATGTAGAAAACAACATTGACATGTTTCACCCTGTTGAAAGATCAATACAAAATTTAATTTGGATCACAAGGACTTTGTATTTGAATGTCAGTTTCCTTCTATATACCATAGATTTAAATGCCCTTCAAGGAATCACATAATCACAAATTCAATTAGGTTGGAAATAACCTCTGAGTTCCAGTCCAGTCCAGTGACACCACCATGTCAACTAGACCATGACACTAAGTGCCATCACCAGTCTTTCCTTAAACACCTCCTGGGAAAGTGCCTCCACCACCTCCCTGGGCAGCCCATTCCAATGTCTACTCAGAATTTATTCACTTTCTGTGAATAAATTCCTCCTAATGTCCAGTCTAACCCTCCCCAATTGCAGCTATGTCTTTTCATCCTGTAGCTGGTTTCCTGGGACAGGAGGTTGATCCCCCCTGGCTACAACTTCCTTTCAGGTAATTGTAGAAAATAAAAAGCCTCCTTTTCTCCAGGCTAAACAAACTCAGCTCCCTCAGCCACATCTCACAGGACTTATGCTCCAGATCCTTCACCAGCTTTATTGCCCTCCTCTGGATTCCCTCCAGGCCCTCAGTGTCCTTCCTGAATTGAGGAGCCCAGAACTGAACTTATTACTTGAGGTGTGGCCTCACCAGTGCCGAGTGCAGGGGGACAATTTCTTCCTTGGTCCTGCTGCCCACACTATTGCTGATACAGGGCAGGATGCCACTGGCCTTGTTGGCCACCTGGGCGCATGCTGGCTCCTGTTCAGCCACTGTCAACCAACATCCCCAGATCCTTCTCTGTTGTGCAGCTTTCCAAGCCCTGCATGAGATTACAGGGCCATGAGATTGTTGTGGCCAGAGTGTAGGACCTGGCACCCAGTCTCATTAAATCTCAAGCCATTGGTGTCAGCCCTTATTTGATAGTGCACATGTATATACATAGAAAATATACAGTGTAAAGTTTTATTGTTAAATATTTTAATTTAAATTGAAATATGCAGAAATTTCATTATATGTGAATTATCTTCATTATATGTGAATCAGGATACAGAAAGATACAATGAAGTCTAGTGTACTAATACTCAATGTACAGTCTTAGAATCACAGAATATTACGACTGGAAAAGGTGAAAAGATTTCCAAGATCACGAAGTCCAACTTTCAAACAAATGCCATCATACCAGTCAAGTTAAAGATTTCTGCATGATTCCTTGTTCTGGAGACAAGGTACTGTTTCCTGAGAAGTGCTAAAGTATTAACATCAAAAAGTGTTATATAAGTATTTCCTTCATACTTATTAATAGACAGATGGCTTCACAGCCAAGACTCAATGTGTTCAGTGCAAAATCTGACTTCCAAGTCACAGGAATTTAGAGGTATATTACTGTGTCACATTTTATTTTGTTGCCTCCTCTTGTCATTGCCCACCCAAGATTTGTTTTGCGCACCTGAGATTGTTCCTGGGATGTCTTTGGAATACCTGAAAGTCTCACTAAGATGAAAACCTATGAGCAGTCTGGTGCTCACCTCACCCAGCGATACAAATCTGTCACCTGCTCCAGCTCCCCAAACCTCTGGCATGGCAGAAGGATCTTATGGAGCCGCTCTGCATTCAGCACAGGCTCTAAGCATCACAATCTGTCTAATGGAATGTGGCAAGGAAATGTCATGGCGAGGGAATGCAACACAGGTTTGCTGAAGCACATGAGAACTGCAGAGACTAAAGACAGAAATAATGAACCAAGTGCTGCAGTTATGCATATAAACTGTAAGAACTGAGTCACTTTTTCTATGTAAAATTTCATTTCAATTAATATGGTTCTGTCTATTTGGTCTGTTTTGTTTTTCCTTTTGACTGATTCGAATTTTCTGATGGGTTTTAGGATAATTAAGCAATTTTCAAATTTTTATGCATACTAGAAACATATTTGAACTTTTCTTGCTCAGATCTGAAACAGTCTTCATAACAGCTTGTTTATGAAGAAAATATTTTGTGAATGTCTCTTTGCAAATAATTCTTAATCTATGCTTCTACTTTGTGTTTCCTACTGTGCTCAGAGAATACCTCTTTAGGAATTCTTTGTAGGGAGCAAAAACTCCATTACCAGTTTTTCGTAACCACAGCAACCTCAAGTTTCCTTTGCTAACCACTCAGGTCAAAGGGCACATCTACCTCCTAACTAAAAACTTTATTTTTTTTTTCTCTTCCTCTCTTTCTTTTTGATACTTGTCAGAAAGCCCATGTGGTAGTTTTGGCAGTGTGAACTGTCAGGTTGGAAAGCTGTGAACTTACTCCCTGGTGAAATTAAAGCCAAGATTCAGCTCTGTGAATTCTTGTATTTTCCAGTTTTAGAAAGGCAGCTACCCTTACCTTGAGCTCTTTTGCTTTCCTACACAGTGTTTCATGCTGTTAGCATTTAAAACGATACTTCACAGTAGTTCAGAGCTTAAAATTTAATGCATCTTTAAAACTGTTGTAATCTTGCAGCTTATGGTCAGGGTATTCACAATATATTAAGTGACTGAAAAAAAAAAGTCCAGCATCATAACACAAAAGGAATTCTCTAAAGAAGTAGATGCTAAGACTGTGTGAACTTCTTCAAAGTCTAGGTGACATAGATTAATACTGAACATATTTTCTCCTTTGCTTCACCTGAGATGAATGTAACCTTATAAACTCTGACTGAGACTATTAAACTCCAGGAGAATATAAAGATTTGATTAATGCAAAAATGTGTCCTGTCTCTATAGCATTTCTGTCTATGAGTTCTGCATAATAAACTGAAACAGGGTGAGTGGTGATGCTTAGTAGATGAGGGAAAGACTGTGGATGTTCTCTACCTAGATTTTGCTAAGCCTTTGACACTGTTTCCCAAAGCCATTCTCATGGACAAACTGGCTGCTCATGGTCTGTACTGGTGCACTCTTTACTGGGTTAAAAACTGGTTGGAGGGCCTGGCCCAAAGACTGCTGGTAAATGGAGTTAAACTCAGCGGGGAGCTGTTCCCTCATGGGATTCCCCAAAGTTCAATGTCAGAGTCAGCTCTGTTTAATATCTTTGTTAATGAGCTGGATGAGAGGATCAAGTGCACCCTCAATTATTTCGCAGTCAACGTCAAGTTCAGTGGGAGTGTTGGATCTGCTGGAAGGCAAGAAGCCCCTGAATTGCCAGGCTGAAGCCAATTGTGTGAGGTTCACCAAGGCCAAGTGCCAGCTCCTGCTCTTGGATCACAGCAGCCCCAAGCAGTGCTACAGCCTGGGACAGAGAGGTTGGAAAGCAGCTGAAAAGAAAACTACCTGGGGTTGCCAGTCAACAGGCAGCTGAATATGTGCCCGCATGTGCCCAGGGGGTCAAAAAGGCCAATGGCTTCTGGGCTTTAATCAAAAATATTGAGGCCAGCAGGACCGGGGTAGTGATTGTGACCCTCTACTGCTCATTGGTGAGGCCACGCCTTGAATCCTGGGTTGAATTTAGGGTTTCTCACCACAAGGGCATCTTGGTGCTGTAGCAAGTCCAGAGAAGAGCAGCAAAGCTGGTGAAGATTCTGGAGCATGACTCCTATGAGGAGCACCTGAGGGAGCTGGGTTTGTATAGCTTGGGAAAGGAGGCTCAGGGGAGCCTTATTGCTCTCTACAGCTGCCTGAAAGATAGTTGGGATGAGGTGTGGGTTGGCTTCTTCTTCTAGGAAAGCACTGACAGAATGAGGAAATTACATCAGTTTGGACCAGGAGAGGTTTAAATAGGGCATTATGTGAAATTGCTCTATGAAAAAGATTATCAAGCATTGGAACAATGTGCCCCTGAAAGTGATGGATTCATCTCCTGGAAGTGTTCATAAAACATGTAGGTGTGACATTTGTAGACATGGTTTAGTGGTGAACACAGTGGGGCTAGGTTCAATTTGATGGTCTTTGAGGTCTTTTTCCAATTTTAGGAGTTCTATGAAATAGACGACAGAAAGATGACTGGATAGACGTTCGCCATCTGGAAAGGTGGAAGACAGGTTAGGCCAACCTTATTTCTTTTTTGCAGAGCTGAGGAATAGTCCTCGTTAAAGAATGAAACAGTCGAGGAGATTGGGACATATCCTTCTGGGAAATGTGCACATTAGTAGAGAAGTTTTGACAACTAGCTTGGGAGACAAGTGTGAACACAAGAAATACAATTTATCCTCGCCCAAACATCTTTCCTTTTCCGTATGCAGATATCCCATAAAATGTACTCTTTGGTCCTCAAATACTCCACTCTGCTCTCAGCAAGCTCTGTAGCCCTTGGCAACGCTCCTTTTCTGTGGGGTGACACAGAGAGTGTCCCCACTGACTCCTGCTGTTGGATCCCTGTCCCATGGGATCTGACCACCCCTACCACAGCCCTAGAGCTGGGGCAGTGGCTCCTTTTCCTGACTAAGGTATTGAGGATTTGCTGCCCACCACCATGCCTCTGTGATCTTTCATGTCTATGAAGAAGAGTCTTTAACTATCTAACATAACAGGATTAATTTCACATTATTTCCTCTTTATAAATGGAAATTAAAATCAATAAGTAAAATGAGCACTATATAAGTGTTTTGGAGCAGGCTGCATATCATCTAGCTATTTAGGTAAAGTATGCATCTAAATCTGATCTAGTCACTCAGATTAGTCTCTTCCTGCCTGAACACTATGGAAGAATAGGAACTCTGTCTGAACCAAACTCACCTGCACAGCCAAGACAGACAAGAGGCCATCTCTATGTCACTTAACAGAGTTCTGTTCTAAAGACAAGTCTACAAATCAATCACTACTCCACACTATAATTTTGTTCCTTTACAAACACAAATTTTTTCAAGTTATTATTTAAGGGAATATTTTTTTGGTTTGTTTTTCCTCAATTTTCCCATCTCCTGCTAGGAGGCTTCAAAGAAGAAGTCAAATTCACACAACAAACCAAGCTGTCAAGAATGACACTGTTGGCATATACAGAAACTTGTCTTGTCATATACTGCAGAACTGTCCAGAGGTATATAAAATAGATGCCACTGAAACTGACTCTTTCACCAGTATTTCACTACTGAATGACTCTGCTTATTGTACAAGAATACACCATTCTACAACAGGAGTAACACAGTAGGGAATTTATTCAAGGATGGATGGATTTAAAGAAAACTTATGGAAATATGATAGTAATAAAGTCTGTTAACTTTTTTCCTTGCCTTTTGTTTAAAATTAAGGGATATATCAAAAGATGGGACACAAGCCAATTTTTATGGCTTATATTATGCCTTCTAAAATATATTATCCTGGAAACATAACCTTTGATTTCCCTGTTATTTCTATATATGAAACTATATCCAGTTTTGCTGTGTTACTGAACAATATTCCTCTTTTTTCATTGACATCTGAGAGCCTGTAGAGTCTGTATTTGTTCAATAAAAAAGTGAAATGCAAACATTGCATAAAACATACTGATAGTGATGGGAGATTTTTTTTAATCAAGTCTTGAAATTGCTCTGACTATCCAAATAATGATAAGAACTTGCTTACTTTTATTTAAATTTATTCAGAGATTTTAAGATTGGCCTTCACATTCAATAGAAGCCCAACAAATGATTTACCCTGCAGTTCTTTTTGAAAGAAATTATTTCACTTCGTCTCACAAGCAACATTAGGAAGAGCAGATGGACCAGCTTTGGGATGATGGAGGTGTCAGTGAACTGCAAGGTAATTAAGGAAATACGCTGGTTAAAGAAGTCTATGCAAGTCAGGAAACATTCTATCATAAAGTGAAAATCAAATTATTGTTTATCTGATAAAATATATATGTACTAAATACCTAATATTCAGAGAAGACTTTTTTTTCCTTCTCTTTTGATTTTATGCAGTAATCATTGAAATAATGTGAATAATGAATTCATCTTCAGTGTAAGTTCCATGTAATACAGGGTAAAAGACCAAAATATCAAAAGAAGTTTCTAGTTTTCTTCAAAGCATGGTTTGTTCCTGTCTATCTACCACCATCTGTAGATAGCTAGGTCAAGCTATCTGTCCTGCAGCACTAATTATGATCATTAGAGGTGTGTGTGCCAGAATTAAATGTTGATTTCAGTTTTAAAGCTGTTTCTTTGTCTGTATGGTTAATGTCACAGCTTTTCAGACATTAATGCAATTTCTGCTGACATCCAAGGTTCACTGCAGCACACCTGGAATGGGTTGCACTCAGACTTACCAAAAGTGAATATTCTAATTGGAACTGGTTAATTAGTCTCAGTCTGTACTCAGTGGGAGATCACCACTTGCAAAGAGTAATTTTCCCAGCTATTTGGATGAAGCAGCTTTCTAAAGTGTTTTGGTTTGCCTTTTTTTTTTTTTTATTTGCCATTCTCTCCTTTGTCTTTGTTCTGCTGACCACCAGCAGTTTTCTTACATGGACCAGTGTCAGCTCCCTGGGGCAAACAGTCTCTTCTGGACACATCAGATCCTCCACCTCCCAGAATTTTGCTGTAATGACCCACCACATTGTAGCATAATTGTTTATCAATCTGGACATACTTTTAGTTTTTTAATATTGCTTTATCCATACCCATGAAAATACTAGCAAGAGTAACAATTAGTAGCAAAAAAAAAAAAAATGTTTATTTCATGCTCTATATCTTTAAAGATCGTATGCACACATTAGTAGTTCTATGCATCTTCCTACTTGCAGTAGTAGGTGGTGTTTGAGTAGAAGTGTTTGAGAACACTTCTACAGATTTTTGATGGGCTAAAGACATCCTGCTTTTTAGTCTATTTTCTGTCAGATTGTCAATCACACTCCCAGCTTCTTCGTTATGTCACTTGCACAGCTCCATTAATTAGATTTTGTATTTTTCCAGCTTTCATATCACTGCTTTAGCTTACACTTATCTCTTCCTGCCAGCTACAGAGGGAGCTGGATGACTGCTTCGAACTAGATACTTAGCTTCTAAGCAGCTAAACTTGGAAGATACTTTACACTCCTAATACTTTCAATTCCCAAACAGAGACTCTAAGGAAGGATTGAGTTTTGGAAAAGAGGGAGCCTCCTTCTTCTGAATATGAGGCCAAGTTAAATTAAACTCTCAGAAGCTCAAGTATTCAGTCACCAAATGTTTTTTGACAGCATTGATTAATGAAATAGAGATTCAAAGAGATTCTTTGTACATAAAAGAGAGCACTTTTTTAGCAGATGCTATCTTTAAAACTGAGAAAAAAAATGTAAGCTAACACGTTATGCAATTTACTTTGTAAATAGAAAGACTTCCTTCTCCCCAAAGTGACTAAAACCCTATGAAGCCATTGTTAGTTTAGACCCACGTTTATATACGTCAGGGAAAAGAGAGAGTTTTAAACAGAAGACTGTGTTGTCAGGATATTAGCTGTTACTCTCGGTTACATTAGAGGATTAATTGTATCCTCTACAAAGGTCAATGTAGCAGGCAAAGATTGTGAAGAAACTGCTTTAGAGATGGCTATCTCCTGGATAAATTAACTGATGTTTTATCTTGATTATGGTTTATTCTATATTCCAAAGAAGTTTAAGTAGGTGAATACCACATCCAATAAATACAGATTACTCAGCTTTCATTGAAAACTGATCTTCTCCACAAGGGAAATCTATGGTAGACTTGTTCCTTAAACACAACGAAAATGTTTCACTTCACAGTGCAGACAAATGGGCCCTAGGTCTGGTACTTCATCAAACTGGACAACCTATGCAGTGAAACAACTCATACTCCTAAAGAACTGATTATGCTTGCCTCTTTTTAGTTTAAACAAGTTATTGACTCATTCTTATTTTGTTGGGTCTGTTTTCTTTCCTTTAAAAAAAAAAAAAAGCATGCATAGAATTATGCTCTCTAAATACTATATAACCAAAGCCAGAAAGAGGAGGGAACTCACGTCTAAAATGAATTAACTACATTTTCTTGTTCAAATCCTTTGACACAATCATGCCAGGATGTGAATTCTCGCGTGCAATACTCATATTGTGAAGAATAACATGTGGGAGTTTGGTGGAGTTATTTTGTTGTTTTTTGTTGTTCAGGTGCGGTTGGTTTGTTCTGTTGTTTAGGTTTTTTATTTACATTCTGTAGAATTTTACTTGTCAAATTCAAGTTTGAATAAGATATTTTCAACCACCAAGACTAGTCATAGTGTACTATTAGCAGTTATTGTTGCTGAGGATGAAAGGTGAAGAAAGAAAGAGCTGTAGCCCTCTCCAGAATACTGCTATGAGGAAAAAACAGCAATCAAAAACACTCAAACACAGGGTGACTGTAAAATCGAATTCTAAGCATGTCGTTGTGACTACTGGAAATGTGCTACATATGCCAATGGTCAACAGGAAGATAGGATGTCTTCCTAGGCAGCAGGACAGAAACCACCACAAAAACCAATTCTGACAGATAGAGGAAAACAAACTATTCCCCGCTACTGTGTCTCTAAATGATTTTGAAGAGCAGAACAGCAATACTGATCCTTTTTTGCTCAATTTATGACTTCATAAAGCATAGGTACAACGGGGTTAGCAAGCCATACACTTCCCATTGAAGGTCTATTAGCTTTTACTCATAAAGAAATTGAGATCATTAATATCAAAGCACTTGAGAAAAAAAAAAGTCCATCTTGGATTTTGGGTGTATTAATAAAGAATCTAGTTTCAAATTGTTACAAAGCAAAAAGCAGAGCTCAGTGAATCAGCTCCCTAAACCAACTTTTTTCATTGACAACCTCAAAAAAAAGGTTTATTATTACTTCAAGGGGCATTTCAAAAGATCAAAGAAATTGCATATATCAGAAAGGATTTATTTGAGAGTGTAGGATTTAAAACTTAAAACTATGTTAAGAAATCCAATAACAAAAATCAGTCAGTTCTACTCCAAATCCGTGACATCAGTGATGCACAGTAATGAATACAGATTGATGCCTCAGTATGTCCTCAGAAAAAAATGGTTTATGCCCCTGGAGCAGGAATCCTGAACGAAAATTCTTCGAAAACATGGAGGTTACGTCTTAAAAAACAGAGACGTTATGGGAATGATACCAAAAGCAAGATGAAAATATTCAAGAAATAAATGAAAGCTGAGGAACCTAAACACCCATGTAAGAATAGGACATTCGCACAGTGTAGCAAAAAAATAAGTAAAAAAAAAAATCTACAGACAGAAAAAGCTCTTTAAGACTAATAAAAACACTTAAAGAACAAAACCCAGAATGATGAAAGATCAGTAAAAACTTGAATATTACCTTAGGGCACAGAAGACTTGATTCTCTAGAGAAAATTTCCCTACTGTATGATAAAACACTAGAATTAAAGAAAATTTAAAAAAAAAGTATTCCATGAAAAAAAATTGGGAAAGAAGACTCTAAAAAAACTTGAAGATTGAATATATCTTGTATTAAAGATAGGTATAACATCTTCATGTGATCTTATCAAGAGTAGCCTCATAATAAAGCAATGTTAATTAAGAAAAAAAGGTAAGGTCATCAGCAGTTTTCCAGCTATTGCCTGATCATATTTCCCAGTGTTTCCCAGTTTGAGAGAACTCAAATGGGTGAGATACTCAAATCAATCGATATTTATCTAAGTGTCAGTTCTGACTGGATTTATTCAATTTTGTTCTTTTGTGTATCTTTGTCTTTTTGAAATTCTAATTTAACCTCTTTAAATACCGTTGAAAACACACCAGTACTACCTGAATTGATTAGCTGAGTCTCACCAATGTTTGTTATTCTTTTGACCTCAGAACTATGGGTCTGTTAGAGCTGCACCTGAACAGGAGAAATAAAACTTATTTTCTATCAGGTGAAAATGTTATTAAGTACCTTCCTGTAGAGCCATAATAGCAATTGAATAGCAACTTCTTTTCTATTGATCTTTTTGGAAGAAATGTATGCCAGAAATGCTCTTAAAATGTTATATCAGACCGTGTTACTCTGAGGTTGTATGTCTATGAAACTGGTATGTGCATACTTAAACATTGCAGTAGGCCTGAAGCAGGTACATATATCTGTGCATGTGTTTCCATATGAAAACTGTCTACAAATGGATGCCCTTAATGTTAGAAAACTAAAAAAAAAAAAAAAATATAAATCAACAAGGAAAATACTCAGCAAGTGTGATAAGTTAGATAGCCCAGCAGCGTTTTTGAAGAAGACACCTAAATTCAACCAAAGTCCCATGCTGTTTGTCTGGAGCTTACCCTTGGTCTTTCACTGACTCAAGCTCAAAATGAATCAGGAAAGATGTTTTCCAGACCCTATGCAACATGATTTACATGAGCAGTCATGGAGGTGTTCAGGATTATGGAGAAATTTGGCAAAAATACGGCCAAAAGTAGTTAAAATTGATTTACAGTCTCAGAATAATATATTTATCAAAGAACAGTGAATTTTTTTGGATTTTTTTTCTGGCTTTCCAACAGGTTATTGTGACAAGATCTGACTGTATTTGTTTGTGTGGATACAAATCTGACATTTGGAAAGGACCTTACTATCTAAGAATCAAACATCCTGTTTCATTAAATTTTGCTTTAGATTAGTCGTCATAGAATAATAGTCTCTTCAGAGACTGTTCTGTCAACAGTTCCTAACTGTAACCTATGTTTACATTCCTTTCCCTAGGAGGGACTTCTTCTTGATGTCCCTCTGACTTGACCAATGTAATTGAAGAAGTTTGTCTTTCTTCCACCCCTTGCGTGGTTCTTTGTAAAATAGTATAAAGGGAAAAAATTCCCAGGTAATAAATTAGAGTCATTGTCAGCCTTCTGAAACTCGGAGTCCGTGTCATTGTAATCTTAAACAACGTCACATGGCCAAAGTGTTTATATCTGTTGTGCTTCAAGAGTGCAACATTGGCTTCCAGGCATGGCTCGACCAGACTGCACATCTCCATGGGACTACTCGCTGCTCTATGCAATCATGCTATTGTCACACAATAGCACTAGACACTCAGACGGACACTCAAACTTTTGCTCAGAGAGTAAGAAATTATTTGAATTCTCTTTTCCCCTCTTGGTTTTGCTGCTGGTATTGTTATTCTTGTCCTCAGCACTGTGTCCTGCTTTGTGATTATTTCATATTTTCAAAATCTTTTCATAACCACAGAAGCTAGAGATAAAAAGCTATTTTTTCCATAATCACTAAAGCTGTTTCTGTTAAGAACTAATTTAGACATGAATGAACAGAACACCTTCTAACAGAGGACTTGTTATTCCAAAGTGACCTAATTTAATCTGAAGTTTGCATTATTTGTGCTGATGTCTTCCAGCAAATCTTGAACGCATTATGTTAATTAAAACTTCCTCATGTTAATCTGAATTTTTACTACCATTCTTGTCACCATTCTTTTGCATTGATCTACTAATATCTGAAAGAAATAAAATCTGATATATCTACTTAAAAACCTAAGACAAAAATAAATAATTATTTGGTTTATGATTGGGGGACAATCTGAACATAAGTGTCTTGCAGGCATTCTTAAATGGAAGAAAAGAGAAGCCACTCCAGACAGAATGATATTAAAAGAATGAAGTGAAATACTATATGTTAAAAATTTACTGTGAAAAAACCATATACACTTTTCATATACCAAAAGTAACATAACATCCAGATCACATTTGAAATTAGAATTGCACCAATATCCCTGTTGAGAAGAACATATTGAAACACAGTTTATAGAAACCCATCAAGAAAAAAACCTAATATATTGAATCAAGCAGAAGGAGCTAATTCAGAAAGTAATATTATGTTCTCCAGCTGTTATTTCAATAATTAAATAATCAAAGTGCCTATATAAAAGCTCATACCATGTAATTAAGCTGCTACTTTGAATAATGTGATCATGGAAAATGTTCTGGCATTACCACATTAAGTGAACAGTACACTTGCTTCCACTGTGCAAGGCCACAGCTGAGTTTGGGCTTTGGTGACCCTGGGAAACAGCCAGGGCTCTGCAGAATGTAGGCTTGAAAAGGGAGTGGAGACCAAGGCATCAGATTGTTTGGGTGAGGGTCTTCTCCTTCCCCATTGAAGCTGTACCTGATGCATTTATAAACACGTCATTAGTTGTGTCAGCTCTTTCCCAGCTCAATGATTACCATTTTTATAAAGCACGGCTTCTCAAACAGAAATGAGAAAAAATCTTAAAAACAACTGCCCTCTTTTGTGACATCTGTGGGCGTCTGTGGGCAGTGTGTGGCTGAATAAAAACCCACTGCTCTTTGTAGAAGACACCCAAACTCTACGGAAAGAAATTGTATCTGTCTGAAACTACTAAAGGAAAAATTTACCTTGTCACTACTAACGATGTCATGTATCAATAGCTTTATTTGTCTTGGGAGGTTAAGATATTCCAGTGTTGCTTTCACCTGCTTTTCCTCCTCTGCCGGCTAGCATCTGCAGGAGAACTGGCAACAAGTCTTTCTGGGTCTTGGAAGGGAGGTGAGGTACAGGAGCCTTACCAGAACTTCTAGGGAGGATTCTCTTGGCAGCATGGCTAATGGCAGCACACAGGCAGGAAAGACACCACATGGCTTTCGAGGGTGTTGATTAGACAGGGTTTATTTGGGGGTCCCACACCAGGGGGGAGTGGCATGGCTCCCACAGGAGAGAGGGGGAGGGAGAGAAGGGGGAAGAAGGGAGAGAGAGAGCAAGAGCAAGCAAGAGCAAGCAAGAGCTAGCAAGAGGAACAAGAGAGCAAGAGCAAGTAAGAGAGAGCAAGCAAGCAAGAGGTCTTCCCCCTCATGTCTTCAGCTTAAAAGGCTTTTCCAGCCAGGGGGCTGACCCAAGGCTCGGACCAATGGGATACTGAGGGTAGGAGGGGTCGGGTAACAATGGGGTTACAATGAATGGCAACTTAGGGGGTGGTTTACGACAACTTGGTAATGAACTATACATGTTGGGGGAGAACAGAATCACTTAGGAAAAATGAATCACCACATTCCAGGACATTTATTCTGATTCTATGGCTCCTGACTGGTTGATATCTTGCATTATATCCAAAGGTATTTCATTCACAGGAGCAAGATGACTTCTGTTGAATTTTACTCTTTAACGTCTTCATTTTTCATTACAGGCTTTGTCAAGTTTCATTAAAGATATTCAATATCTCAATAACCAGCTTTGAGATCTGACCATCTTGTTCATCAAAATGAGTTATCCAATTAGCTCTGGTATTATTTCCATTTGGG
Organism: Phylloscopus whistleri; assembly: GCA_017589585.1. NCBI lineage: Eukaryota > Metazoa > Chordata > Aves > Passeriformes > Phylloscopidae > Phylloscopus > Phylloscopus whistleri. Next base: position 9,169,460 of record JADMLD010000759.1, on the reverse strand, counting down.
GAAGTCTAGCTTATGCTGGTCTTTCAGTAATACCCCTCAAAAAAATTAAAAATGTTTTTGAAACACTATTCTGCCTAAATTAATATTTTTGGTAAATTTTACTCATTTTTAAAATTAATTCTCAAAGATATGCAACAGGATTTTTTATTAGGAATATATCTTCTGTCTTTCTGACACACTTTGTAGTTCTGAAAACATGCAGCTTCAAAGGACAAAGAGACTGGGCAGAACCTTTAAAGGGGATTTCCAAGCCCAGCTATTCTATGAACTTTCTGTAACTTTTCTGCAATTGCATTTCTGCAGTTGCATTTTGCTTGGTTTGGATCTACAACCAGGTGACTGAACTGAAAGCAAGTAATTTTTCTACCCTGCATTGATTCATTTGTCAGTGCACAACCAATGTAAGATAAAGGGATGATCAATTTGAATAGAGTCAAGGGAAAGACCAGACTATAAGCACATTGCAACAGTGTTTGAAAGTAGAATTTGAGACTAAGTTGGAGGCAAAAGAAGAGGGATTATGGGCAGGATGCTGGGGTAGACTGTCGGGGAGGAAAAACTGAATGCTGGTTTGGATCAGTCTGCATTTTAAAACAAAAAGTCTAAGGCTGATTTTAATCTTTAAAACATTCTGAAAGCAATTTCAACATTAATAGAGTAAATTAGTTTCCTTTTATGTGTCAAATTTTCAATTCTTCTTACATCAAACCATATTCTAGTAGATTTAGCAATCTTGAAGTTTGCTTGCTCTTACAGTCCTTTATTTACGATTTCTTTTCTCAATTAAGGGACAAAGTAAAACTTTGTGGGGATAATTTGTGCCATGATAATGTGGATGACTAGCAAAAAGGGGTTGAGTCACCTTTAGGTGCTTCTCTTCCCCTTTTCTGTAAAAGAAGCTTAAATTACATACTGAGATCACATGCTTAACACATTGATGGCTAGATGAGATTAATTCCATCCCTATTACTGTTTTACTGTGCAGACCTGCTAAGTTTTGTAGGCGTAGTGAGAGCTGGACCACTGAAGGCAAACTGATGCAAAGCTTCCTTTTGGGACATTGCATAGTAACCTCCATCCCTTCCTGGCTGACCTAGGAAACAAGTTTTCCATGCTGCTCTATTAGGTGATCAGACCTGAAGTCCCTGACACCATGGCACTACAAAGCAACACGGAGCCTCAAAATGAAGAGGCAAATAAAGCCATGCTGCTTTACACCTTTCTTCAAAGGTGTAAATAATGTTCAGATTTAACAGTTAGATCCCAACCAGATGTGTATAGTTAGCCAGTAATTTTTACTTTTCCTTTTTCTTATGTTCAGAGCTGTGATGCCTGTGTGATGGATGCACTTGACAGGAACAACCCTTTATAAAACTCTAAAAGCAGACGTAAGTACAACAACCCAAACCACATCATTATGAATAATTGATGTTCATTTAGCATTGGCAAGCATTGATTATAGGCTTAAATGGAAGGTTTTTGCAATATTGATTTGGATGCTTTTGACTTGAAACTGAAAGCAGAATGTACTTAATGGAAGTTGGTCACATTCCTTAAAAATTAAGCAGTCATTAAGTTTCAGGGATTGGCTACTCCATTATCTTGTTTTTGTGGGATAGATCGTATGTCCTTGGGAAAATATAAAAAATATATTAAAATTTCAAACTTTTAAAACAAACTAGGATTAAAAAAGTCACAAAAAAGTTGCAAAAGATTTTGAAATTCTTTTTGATTTATGTTGGGAAAGATGATTTGTTGAAAAGCTCTCTTTAAAAAAAATAACAAATGGAATTAATGGAATTAAGGTGAGGGCAAAGGTGATAAGAAGTATTAGTTATTACTTAGTAGGAAAGGCATTGTGGCAACAGGGTTTTTTTCTTGATTCTGCTGCTTTATACCAGTTTCACAGTAGTTCTGAATCTTTGGCTGAAAAAGAGTTGCAAAATTGTATAAAGATGGGAAAAAATTGGTGGATGAAGCACTTAGGTAATTGTTAGTATATTATTGGAAGACAGTGTGGGACTGGAAATGAATTGTAGGTTTTGGAGATGATTCCATTTCCACTAAATTTCTGAAACTGAACTGATTTCGGTTGCCATTAAGCAGTTCTTCAAGAAGTTTCTCTTTTTTTTGAGCTAGTTTCAGTAGCAGCACTGAGTTTTCTTTAAGTATGACCTCCACTTCCACCTCTAAAGTAATATTGAAAAATGTCAGTGAGATCTAAGTGTAGACTAATCTTTACTATTGACTTGAAACTTGTTAGTAGGAAAATTATTATTGCCGAATATAATTTGACTTGATGGTTTATTTGTAACTGAATGTCTTTTTCGAAGGTATTTTAAAAGGTTGAAAGAACATACACACAAATATTTTAATTGTTAAAATAATAAGTGAAATCAACCAAAGTGCTTTTGCCGTGATAATCATTAAATCCTTCTTTACTCGGTCGAATGAGGTTTTTAAAAATAATTTTGGCAAAAAAGGGTGCATCTTTTCTACTGGCTAATGTATGTTGTACAGTATGTAAAAGCTATATAAGTATTTAAAAGATGACACAGATAAAACTGAAGTAATAATGTCAAAAAAACCCCAAAACAACTCACAAGAGGGACAAAAAGATTTCAACTTGCAAGACCTGTCTAAAAGCAGGAAGAAGACATGGTGAGAGGAGAGGCAGTCACCATCCCCTACAATTCAGCCTTTTATTGTGGAGAGATTGTCCTAATCTTTTAATCTTTAGCTGTGAGTAACTGTATAAAAATTTTCACCAAATGTGAAACAAAAGGGAGCTAGTAACACTACATACGAGAAGTTTAGCACACTGGAAGTTTGATTGGGTAAAAGAGTAATGGGTGACTGCCTTTGACATAGAAGAAAACATTTCTCTTCAGTTAACTGCATAAAAATATTTGAAAGGTTTATCTGTTCTGATAGCGTGGTCTTTGCAAGTGTAGGGCCCGTGTGGCTTCTAATGAACTTGCAAAAGGATAAGGGATAAAAATAAATTGCACTGATTTTGCATCCCCAAATAAACTGCTATATTTGTACTTCAGATGTGTCTTTCAATAACACAGATGTGTGATTCTATTATTCTGTGTTTTGATTACATCATTTTGCCAGATAAGGGTAATGAAAACAACAGAAACTTCTTAACTTCATAACTCTTTAACTTAAAATATAAAAATGTTAAGTCCATGTCTGAGCGTTTCCCTAAGAGCCCTGGTATGATAGGCAAAAGTTAACCTCAGTAAAATTAATGTGTATTAATCAAACCTCAGCTAACTGAAACTTAATCTGACAAGCAACTTTACAGTTATTAGTGCTTCAGTTCTGTAAAATGGTTCTAAGTAGGGCTCTAAATCTCAAATATCTACTAAATACTATTGATGTTGAATGCACAAAAATGTCCACAAATATGTTCATAAGTCTAAGTAATCCTTTGTTTTTTTCTCTCCTGAAATTTTGTAGAACAGAATCCTAGCTCCCATGTGATGCAGTCATCTAGAATAGAAAGTATAACATTTTACTAAAAAAGTGACATTTAAGCCTACACCAGTTTTCAGTTTTGCTGAGGGCTTAACTTATCTGTAAATAGCCCAGAGCTGGGCGGGGGGGGGGGGGGGGAGTTTATGTTTAGGTGGTTTTGGTGTTTTTGTTTTGTTTTTAAATAAAAGCCAGCCACTAAAATCTCTGATATGAGAGGAAGTGACATTTATTTGTGGTGTATTTTCCATACTAATATAACGAGTAGGTCAAGGTGATTAAGATTCCTCACATAAAAAGTATCTCTTAAAGACCAGAACTGCTTCTCTTGTTCTTTTAGTGACTACATTGAAAATTGCACAAAACTGTGCAGAAGGTCAAAAAACTGAGGGTCTGGTCCATCCAGAGTTTAATGGCTGATCACTTTTGGCTTTTGTTTTCTCAGTGACTGGATGCTGTAGGTTTTCAATAAAACAGGATTAACAAAAGTTTAGGTAATAGAATTGATCTTTCTTTCCCAGCACCTGTGTTCTGTAAGATTTAAAATCCATCAGGCAGTAACTATATGTTCATTATTGGCTCATACAAGAAAGGAGCCTGATTCATAATAGGGTTAAAAATCACCCATAATTCCCACTGAAATGAGTTGGGAATATTCTTCTGATCAGTGTTTCTCAAAGACTAATTGCTCTGTGCAAGTACCCTCACTTACCAGATAAACCTCCTGAAAAGTTTGGGTTCATTCACTCTGAGCTTTAATCCTTCCATTTAAAATAGAAATAATATTTGCACCTAGCTCTGCACAAGGTTAAAGCATTTTGTGTGTAATTATATGGTTGTTCTAAGAGAAATCACTGAAGAGTCACAATAAGAAAAATAATTCCCAGAAGTCCTAGCCTTGCTGTTTTTAACCATTGCTTTTCTCAGTAAAAGAGTTATATCATAAATTAATGAATTAGATTTGAAAAAAATTGTATTACTAATTATTTTCCAATAAAAACAGAATGTTTTAATAAATAATTCTATTCACAGAGTTGTATTTTTCTGCGTATTTTGATACAAAATATTTTTTTTCTCAGTAAGTGTCTAGAATGTAGAATGATATTAATTTGCTGTTATTTGTAATTAGAGTGAAATATCTGTGCCGCAATGCAGTCTTTCACTCTCAACTGAAAATGGAAAACATAATTCTAATAAGTATATATATATATATTAGGAAAACGAAAAACAGCCTAAATAATTTAGTTGGTGAACAAGATGGGAAACAGCACTAAGAGTGAAAAGGAGAGGAACAGAGTTGATAATCATAGAATATTCTGAGATGGATGGCATCCACAAGGATCATCAAGTCCAACTCCTGGCCCTGATGGTTGATAATTAAGAACTTGATACGACCCCTTTTTTAAAATGTATAATCTTTTTATTAAATTTAAATATAAACACACAGCAACAGCAAAACCATGTAACATATTATTATTATTATATGATTCTGTGATTCTCTATCTGCAAAAAGGAATGCTACTTCATAATTTGGATTTTGGGACTTCTACCTAAGAGCTCTAAATATACTTAGCAGAGTTATTGTAGACATCAATTCTAATTAATTTCCCTTCTGAAGTTGTCAATGTCTACATGCTCAATAAATGCTGAGTCTATGTGTAAAAGAGAATATAAACCTCAGTTCCCATTACTCTCATGGACAGTGATTTGAAGTAGGCACATGTAAGAGAAAGTATATGAAAGAGGAAGCGTGTAGTGTATGCAACTTATTATCTTTTCAGTCTTCACCCTAGACCAAGGAGGGTGACAGAATGGACAGCAGACTGGTCTTCATTTACTGAACGGAGAGCTGAAATGGCACAAATAGTGTCACAGCCTTCATATCCTGAGATTATGTACCATCCCAGTTCCTCCTACAACCTTAGGCTCCCTGAAAGCTGTTGTGAATGTCACCAGCTGTACTTAGCCCTGAGGTGCAACTCTTTCTTAATCATTTCAGTGCAGTTTGCTTAGAACAATATTGAAAATAACATTCATAAAATCCTGAAACCTTGTTTGCAGAGGCCACGGGGTAGTTAAGAAAAGAAATGGGGATCTCTAAATCTCTGTTGTAGGCTTCTGAAGGATCGCTTTCCTAGAGGACATTTCCATGTAAATGCTAATGTACTCAAATTTGGCCTGTGGTGCCCACAGGCTAAGAATGAAGCAAACTAGAGAACATTGCTTATAAGGAGTTCCTCTTCCTCTTCCTTCCCCTGTTCCTTTGCTTGCCTTGAAAGATTGATTATGCAGTTTAAACTCAGCAGTCTTAACTTAACTGTGCTTAGCCCAATACAACATTTATGCACAATGTAATCTTCCAACTTGCTTCCCCCTTCAACACTTCAGAACTGACCTTCAGTGACCACGCTGTTTTACAAGTTAACCTCAGCTGCCTACAGACAGACACTGCCAATGTATATTTAAGAAAATGTCTTAAGTTTATAAAGTGAAAGTAACATCAGCAATTTTTTTTCTAGTATTTTGAAGAGTCTGTGGTGGGTCTTTGTGGTGCAGATTATTTATGCTTGTTTTTTTCTGCTGAATGGGTCTAATAGTCAGTCTGGAATCCAGATAAGATGACTCTGATTTTGAGTTAATATACTCCAGTATATATCATTTAGGGTCATGTGGGATCAAACAAAGTGCAAATGGAGGTCTGTGTAGGGAAAATGAAGATTCGCCAGATCTCATATTACCATTTTTCTCATAGATTTGTAACTACTGCTTTACCAATCAGCATGTTTGATTAACTGAGTTAATTATTCTTCCAATTTTCATAGTCTTTGCATGTTCAGAGCCTCTGATTCATACCGGACAGAGAAATTTAGAATTGTCTTCATCCATCTATTCAGCAGTATGCTTGGTTATTTTTTGTGGAAAGAGTTATTTCAACATAAGAAGTAATGCTATCCAAATAGATCAGCTTGCAATTTTATACTTATGATGATGATTAGTCCAATGGCAATTGCTCTTAACATTGACAATGACAGTTATCTCCATGATGGCTTGCATAGGTGACATTTCATTGCACAAAGTCTGATTTTTTTAACTAGAAGGTAGCTAAATGGAACATATCTTTATACCATATCTCCACAAAAATTAGGATTTTCCCGAGATACAGGGCTACTGAACAATGAGGATTTATTTATATTATAGTACTACCTGATTACCAGCAATTATCCACAACAATATCAACACGTCAGAAAATTAGTCAGAAAAGTGAAGCCTAAAATTTCACTACTATTGGGTAACTTCTAGAAACCCTGGTTGAGATTCCATCAAACCTGTGTAAATTATGGCAGAAAACATGAGATCTTTCTACTGATGATTGCAACATTCCTTAGGAAGGAAGTTGTATTATCTCCAGGTGATGATTTTTTCTGTTTTTTTCAAACTGGTATCCTAACTGAACGGTGCCATGTTAATATTTTCACGGCGTTTTGGAAGAAACCCTGTCCAGGGTGCTGCTTGTGTCGCATAACGTTGCTCAAACCTGACATTCTTTTCATGCGAATTTAGTTCAATAAGAAGAACTGATTAACCTTTTCAGACTGCATGAGTTTTCATTAAATTGCTAAACTAATAATTGCATCTGTATCATATTGGACTTTAGCATAAAGTTAGCTTTTGAAGGACCTTGACCCTAGGTCTCATCTGTTTTCGATTCCATTGTAATGAACACATTCAAACACCATTCCTTAATTACATCACACATCAATGAATCTTGCATTTTGATAAGGTAATAATTCTATGTGATTCTCTGGATCACTTGAGAATACGCCCATGAAACATCTAAGCCATGCTAATGAGTTCCAAGAAGGGCATACGTATATATGCTTCAGACTTATTAACATTTGTTTCCTATCTAGCCAGAGGTATTTGTATTTCATTTTATGATAAGCATATTTTATTTTATTCAGGAAAAAATACACTCATCTTAGCAAACTTCAGCTGTTCTTATGTTACTTTGTTGTTAGCTGAGGGGCTATTCTTCTTTTTTCCCCAGCACCAGTCCATTATATTTCCTGAAAAATATGTTTTTCTTGGAACTTCTCCTGCTCTTCAGCTCTACAGAAAGACTCTTGTAAAGGTTTTTAGTGAAGAAAGAGTAAAATAAATGAAAACAGTTAATTGAAATGCTTCTTAAATTTGGATTTCTTCATCATAGGAAATGTCACAGCTAAAGATGAAATGCAAGATATAATCAATTTGGAAGAAATGATATATCTTGGACAAACCTTAAGTTACAAGCAATGCTAACTGAGCACGAAATACAGATGGTAAGCTGGACCGCACAACCATTATGGATGAACATCTATAAAGGTCACATGCAGGTGCAGCTTAAGCATTGAGGATTTCTCATAAAGATCAAAGTTGCCAATATTATTTCACAGAATTTCATAAGCCTAAAAAAAGCTGTGAGGCCTAAAAAAACAAATAAAATATCCTTGTAAATTTTGTATCATAGATATGCATTGCTGAGAATAAATACTTCTGGCCAGCAAAGAAATGCACTTGTAGTTTCACTAAAATAAATTGATTTGTTACAATTCAGATATTTCATAGAAAATTATCTCTTTCAAATAGCACTATTAATTTTCCTCCTTTAAATCAGACATTTTATCATTCCACATTGGCAATTACAATTTCCAGCTTTGCAACATTTTCTTTTCTGTCATAGAGACTGGTGGTTTGTTTTTCAGCAGACCTTGTTTACACCTATAATGTACCTTTTTTTTTTTTTTTTTGCAGTGTATCTTCAGGCTATCATTGTACCTTGGAGGATGTCAAGCTCTGTAATTAGAGAATCTCCTAACTGAAGAGCACTAATGGCAGCCACTGCAACTGTCAGCAGTTTCTCACTTTTCACATGAGGACACTGTTTGCTAATTGGATTAAGTCTGGTTCTGGCTGTAATCTCTGCAAGCAGTAGGTAAAGAAAGAACTGTGATGCCACACCTGGTTTGTGGGCTGGAAGGTGATGAGCACTGCTAATAAAATCTAATTTAAAGCACAATCCATGCACATAATTAACTATGCCTTATTTCCTTGATTAAAAATCTGCTTATCATTGATAATGGCTCAACTAAAACACGATGTAATATTTTAAGGTAGAGTAGGCACTTACATTATATGAATAAGATACTGTTTAAATGTGCTGAGTGAGTTTCTTTTATGTAGCATTGCTGCTTCTTTTGACAAAGCAGGCAAGTAATGTTCAGAGCTTTGCAAGTTAGCATTTTTTCTGCAGTGGAAAAATTGAACAGGCAAGGATACTTTTCTAATAAAACCTAGTCTACTTCTTATGTCTCTTTCTCAGAGCAGTACCACCAAATTCCATAAAAGAGCTGCTCTAGAAATCTAAGACTGCCAGCACCCTTCACAGAAAGTTTTTATTTCTCTTGACTTATCCTATTGTGAGTGTTTGACGTCTCTCAATTTCTGTTGCTTTTATAGTTTCCTATTTCAATCCTTTTTTTCCCCTTACACAAATGCTGATAAATAGATACAACTGAATCAATTCTCATCCCTCTGCCTTTGTAATAAGAGCAGCCTCTGGTTGTGGTAATTGTTGTTTGAATCATCATTAGAATCTAAGTCCACCCTTACTGAGCATGAGGGGAAGGACAACATAAATAAGGTTTGTGATTGCTCAGCTATCAACAACAAGCTTTCTGCGAGCCATACACCCTCTGGCATAACAGTACAGCTACACTGTTGGGTGACTTTTTGAATCTTTATAGCTCCTAATAAGACATGGATTCAAGGCTTATGTTCAATAGTACTTCAAGGGATGATAATGAAGAACTGATGACACTGCAGAGGTTTAGAAATTCAATCTAAAGAAAATTCAATCTAAAGAACATTGACCTGACAAGGATAAAGAAAAGGAAACAGATGGTAGAGCCTAAAAACTGTAAAAGGAATGTTGGTACATCATGCAGTAAGAGTAGTGGGAGAATTTCAAGATGGGTTGAGAGGTTATGGACAGTAAGAGAATAGCTAATCTTTATTTGTAACTAACGTCGTAATGGCTGAATTCTTGAGGGACTCATAGAAGAGCTGAAGAGCTAAGAGAGAAACACCTCCCCTTTCCAAATACTTACAAGTAAAGAAAAAGTCGTTTTCATTTTGACTCTGGTTTTGTCTGTGTTTTGTGTAATCTGAAATATTTTGAAAGAAAAAAGTTTAAAATCCTACTGCATATTTTCCATAATCCATCTACCTAGTGAGGGACTAAAAAGAAATCAGCTGGGGCTGACTGTCCAGCAATAGTTGAAGAATCTGAGTGTGAAAGAGCTGCCTGCTCAAGATCTTGAGAACCACTGTGAGAAACTCATCAGCAGTGTTTCAGTAAAGTGACTCAAAAAACTCATGAGGTTCTGGAAAGGCCTTGTCTGGCTGTATAAAAAAGTAAAATAATTTTCTACTATATTGCAGAGAAGTTGCTTTCTGACAAATATAGAAAAAACATGATGTAGAAAGCAAATGCAAAACTGGTTCTTGGACTAATGTGCTCTGCACATGGAGCTTAACAATACCTGTGTAAGCAATAGAGAATATAGATGTAGTATGGTTTAGTGATCTGTCTTCATAATCCATTTTCACTTTCTGGAAATTTATGAATGTGTTTAAATTAATATAATTAAGCTTCAGAGGTGTACAGTCTGTGAGATAGTTTTATATCTTTTAGCAAATATCATTTCAAACAGCTCCTAAACATAGCTTGGGGGTAATGTACAATAGGGATTTGAATCCAATTACTGTGCTTCAGGTAATAAGATAGTTTAACATTGGGGACACAGGCCATTCTGTGTAATCTGACCTCAGACACTGAGATTCATTCCAGGCATGATCAATTTTACTGGTACACTTATGAAACCTGTATAGTATCTGGCTGAGATGGAGTTAATTTTCCCCATAGCAGCCCTCACAGTGCTGTGCTTTGTTTTGGGAGCCAGAGAGATGTTTATAACTAGTGCTTTGGCTGAACAGTGCTGTCTTTCCAACATTCCCCACTACCATCACCAGTAGGCAGGGAGTGGGCAAGGTCTTAGGAGGGGACATGGCCAGGACAGATGGCCCAAACTGACCAGAGGGTGTTACATACAATGCTTGCTCAGCAATAAAAGCTAAAAGAAGGAAGTGGGGGACATATGTTATTATACTGTTTGCCATCCAGGACAACCATTACCTGTATTGAAGCCCAAAATCGGAGGATGCGGCAGGATATGGCCTGTTGATAGGAAGTAGAGAATTAATCTTTTGTTTCCATCTGCATCTACATGAGGCCTTTGCTTTTCCGAATTGCCTTTCTCTTGAAAAACCATGACGTTTCTCTGTCTTATTTTCTTCCATTCCCATTCTGCCAAGGAGTGGAGTGCCAGTGGTTTAGTGGGCACCTGGCATCCAGGCAAGATCAACCCACCAAAATCCACACCCTCTTAAAATAAAAATCATGTATCCTCAATCATGAATGTCTATTTAGAACTTGGCAGTTGAACTCTATAAGTGCACTAGGATGTTTGCCTTTCAAAGTCTCTCTGGAGGTGTTGCCATGTATTGTTAGATTTGCATAATCTAACATAATATGATATCACACATATAGGGTGTGCCAGCTAAATTGTTTGAGCCATTTTGTCTCTAATTTTTTGCTTTAAATGCTAACATTTCCTCCTGCAATGCTCATCCCTACACTGTCTGAGTAGGTTCTGCCCCTCAACTTTTGACTTTTGTATATTCTGATGACACCGACTTGTGAATTCTTACAAACCATTTTTTCTTTGTTTTTTTTTTTTGTTCCACAAAGTGACAGAATGGCCCCTTAAAGCCTTGGACTAAGTCCTTTTGATAACTCAGCTCTTGCAAATGCTTTGTCTATAGACCATGACTTTAATTTGCAAAGTACTGTGTAGGCAGCAGTTTTACAGGTACTTGTCAATCTATTTTACTATATTCCTTGCCCTTGCTATTTTTTATTTCCCACTGGCTGTATTATCATTTTCATTTTATTTTTTTTAAACCCCCAATATTTTCTCTCCTCTTTAAGCAAATAGGAGATTTTGCAGGTTAAACAGTATATTAAGGGCTTTCATGTTCCATTATTATAAATTATGAATACTATTAGACACTGAAACTGCTTAATTTCATTGTAATTTTATCACTGCAATAACAGACCCTCTAGTGTTAAACTACTAAAGTGCTAGATTACAAGAGTTCTTAGATAATTTTATATGATGAAGTGCAGGATGTGCTTTGGATGTTCAGTTAGGCTTTCCTTAATTTATTGAGATAGGTGCTTTACATGGACTGCAAATTATATGTGTATCTATGTATGCATATATACAGGTATTTATATTGTCCAAGTTCAATGCTCCTTTGCTGTAAAAGTCTCTGGTAAAGTAATCTGCATTTGAAAGACCACCAGTCCATGAAAGCATGCTATTCTCAGTAACCATAGTGTATCACGTCCTCCTCATACTTGAGAAGACTTGGAGTACTCCTACATTGCAATGAAAGAGCTAAAAGAGAAGTTGTATGATTCCTTTATTTTTGGTTTGTGGGAGGTCTTGTTTTTTGAAGGGGACAAACCACAGATTCATGAAATTTGGCTTAGGTGAAAGTAGTCAAAATCCAATTTAGACAAATAAAAACCTTTACCAGACACGAGTACTGTGTTTTGATATGTTTTTTAAGCAGATAGATAATAAAATTGTAAAAGCAGCCGTAGGAGATCCAAAATTACTTGCATTTTATGTTTCAATAGCAAAATAACTGCTGCAGAAGGAGTGAGTGGATTTCGAAAATTGTCTGTGAAGTGTTTTGACACTTTCTGAAAAGAAACAGTTTGTTTTGAAATTATATTTTTGTTATTTCTTCATGACTGGAATAACTTTCTATTGATACACCAATTTATCTTCTTTTCTGGTTTTAAGGAGAAGTCCTTTAATAATTTATTTTCAGTTCAAGGGAAAACTTGAGCAAGAAATTCATAATCCCTTTATCAACCAATTCTAATAAGGCAGAAAGTGATCCTGATATCCTAAGTAATGCAAAGTTATGCTTTAAAAAAAATATTATTGAAGGGGAAAGTCTGACATTATATCTTCTGATACCCTCTGCTTATGGTTGTATGCATATTAAGTACAAAAAAAATAGCTAGAATAAAAAGAAAAGCAACCTTTTTAATAAGTCAGAGGAGTCTAATGCTATGGGTAACTTCCTCAGACAGTGAAATTGTATCTTCATTTCTTCCATAGAAATAAAAGGTTACAAAACCTTTACAGTTAGGAATACAATTCTCTAGAAAATGATGGAAGACATTCATGCCTCATAGCCAGCAGGATGGGGCTCCAAGAGTTTATAAAATCCTTAGAAAGTCTGGATGTTGGGGAGTGGTTCACATATTTCTGACTACAACATTTAGTTTGGCCAAGGGTTTGATAGGACATTTTATAAAATTTGTCTAAGATTCTAGGTTTGCTGATATATCACAGTTACTGGTCACACAAGGTGGGGAAATGCAGCTAGCTCCCAAAGAGTTAGGAGTTCACCTGCAAGTGAGCAAGTAGGACCTTTCATTTTATCTCCAGAATGCATAAAATTTCCATTTTTATCATTGTAATAAAACTTGAAAATAACTGAACAGTAAAACAAAAGCCCCCACAAAGCACAAAATTAGACTGGAAAAGGCAGAAATGTATTTTACAACAAGCTGCTGGAATTTTCAACAGGTAAGTATAAATTTTATTAGTGAAGGATGAAAGACCCATTTTCTCATACTTTTCTATCTGAATCAAAGAAATATTAAGGAAAAGACTGGCAATTATTCAGTTCCCATTAAAAATCCTTAGCTCTTCTCAGATACAGACTTCACATAGGCTTAGGAAATGCTAAGGGACTACTTATAAATATCTCCTTATATTCAGTTGTTTCTTCTTTTATTTCTGACAGTACTCTTTTTTCTATATTGAACTAATTTTTACCTTTTTTTTTTTTTTGAATCAGTTTTTAGTGTTACTCTACAAAACAATTACCAGAGATTTGGATTTGGGATTTTAAAGTACAATATATTTTTAAGCATGCTTTTCAGACACAGATTTTTTTTTTATTTCCTCTCATAGTAATTTTTCAAAACTGTCTGAAATTTTACACATTGGAAAATCATGAAGAAAGGCTGAGAAAGGCTGAATTTTCACCTTAGTCCTCTCCTCTTTTCTTCCTGTCCTTCAACTTCCTATCCTGAGAAATTTCTAAGAAAAAATTCTAGCTCAACTCTGTAGTAACCCAGGTAGTTCCTCAACTGCAGTGAAGCAGTGAAGTGTTTTTTCTGGAAAACAACACTGGGATTCAAGATATCCCTCTTCTGGAAGGAGAGACATCTCTCTCCCTCCCTCTCTCTCTCTGTCATAGCCTTGAGAAAAAGTCCGCAGTGCACAAATCCTTTCCTCAGCACTTGCACAGCATAACCTGGTGGCACCAAAACATGTGAAATACAATGGAGTGGAAGATTCCCTGAGACTCAATTCAATGCCATTTCTGTTTCTCTCTTTCTGCCTCTGTTATCATATTATGTATGATAACATGATAATATATTTTCTTTGTATTTTAAATGTTTTAATTGGAATGAAATGTTCCTAATGCAATGCTATAAATGGTTTGTTTACCTCATAAAAGATTTTGTGTTTTTCCCATGAAAACATCTTTCATAGAAACAACAACTGAAATTATTAATTAGTCTCATTTTAATTAAATTATGGTTCCCATTTAACAGTGATTGAATTGAAATAGCCAGATAAATTAAGATAACAACATTTAGCCTAATTAAATTAGTTGTGATATTACTTCTTATTATCACTGTGAATCACTAGCACAATGGAACTACAAATTTCCTTGCTTTATCATTCATTCATTTATTTGTGCATGTAAATGTACTTTATCATTAAAAGAAAATTATTAACAGGCTTATATCATCTTACATTTTAAAATATTTCATTTGAATATAAAAATATTTTCATACCTGAAAATATTTATGTAAGTAAGCTACTTAACATTTTCAATCTTAAATCCAGGACTCCTAAATTTTGGTCAAAAAACTATTAAAAAAAAGATCATTATGCATATTTTTAAAAATATAGAACTATTTTAGTCCTAAGTTATGTTCCTTTAGATCTGAGTTACTCCGATTCCATTAAATAATCCTTCAGTTTAAAATAAATTTCCCATTCTAAATTCTCACTTTGGAAAAATCTATCATTAAGTGTTTCTTACAATTCTGCTGTTCTTTCTGATAACAGGAATGCAGCACTTTTCTTCAACTTTGCGTTTTACTGAAATGCTTCTTGTCAGAAGTTACAGCTGAACAAATAGCATATAAGCTTGTTTGCATAAGTCCATGAAATCCAAATTTTGCTGATAAAAGAGAAAAATGGGAAAATAGTTCAACTATAAAAGAGAAGGCAAAGGAGCCAAAGAAATTACATCCATATTTGCCAGTGTCCTATACAAGGATGAGACATATTTAAAAAAATCGAGCCCAAATTTAAATTATTTTCTTTTTATCAGTAGTAGAGTGCCTGTAAGAAAAATACATAAGGCTTTTACAGCTACAAGTTAACATGAAAACCAGATATCACATTTTAGAAAGAAAATCCACTTTGAATAAATATTCAAAGCAGCAGCAGTCATATAGGCAAAAAAAGGAGGCTTTTCTTCAGTGAGAACGTGAGAAAAGAGCTGAGCCATTGCATTCCTTACCCCTTCAGTTGCCTTTTCCAAGTCCTGATCATTGTCAGAGAAGAACTGACTGGACCACTGAAATCAAATGAGGCTCTTATTTGCATAAGGCTTTGTATATTTCTTGGATTTTTTCCTACATGATTTTTCTATTGTTTCTAATTCTATTCAGATCCATTTCAAAAAATCCACTATTTATTTGGAAGCTTTCCAGATGCCAGAGTAGCAACTCATAAAGATAGGCGAACATGATTGAAAAGTATGTTTTGCCACAGGACACATCTATCTTAGCTCTAAAATCTAAGACCAGGAATTACACTTCCAAACTTGATCTTTCAAGTATCACGATTGCTTTGGTACATACTCAGAAACAGGCAAATAAGATTAGTTTTGATGAGAGTAAACTGGGAGATCAGCTCAGGAACACTAGGACAAGCCCAGGCTAGACTTGCCAAAAGATGAGTAGATTCTGGGTCTCCAACAAAAACTGCTTTGCTTTACTGGCTCAAATGACACCATACAATTTAACACTTACATGATCATAAAAAATGCCCCATTTTGGTTAACTCTCAGAGGGAGTACAAAAACACTACACTACCTGTGTATGTGATAAAATAGTTCTAATTTGTCAGTTTGGAGGATTTGACTAAAAGTCCAAGGCGTTTGATTTATTTTCTCACAATTGCAAAGTCAGATGCTTGGAAGACATTTTTAAGGTAAATAAGCAGTTATCAAGACTCTTCTATGAACAGTAGGAGCAAAAGAGAAAAAATCACTTTTTCCAGGTTCTTTATATAATAAATTCAGTGGACAAAGAAATTACTTGACTAAATTAGTGAAAATTTGGCAAAATGGTGAAGATCTTTTACAATGGAAAACTCAGGTTTCCTGCTAAGCAAGCACTAACACTTATTAGTCCAAGCTTTTTTGCTATCAGCAGCTGAAGAATAAACTCTAGTTTTAAGCATGTTTTTAAAATTCAATAAATCAATGTCTTGGATTGCAAAGCAAGATGTAACCAAAAGTATGTATTCTGCTACCATCTGTTGAAACCAGCTGGGGAGGTATTTTTCTCTTCTACGACCCATTCCTCGTGACTCCAGGGGGGAGTAATTGGGCCAGCTGTTAAAACCAGGTGGGGCAGTGTTCTTTATCTCTTCGTTGACCAATCCTCCCTCCAGGGAGATATCTTCTGTTAATGGCCTATTAAGGCTCACTGCATGACTGATAACATTACATCATCCCATTGTGAGATGCTCCACCCAGTGGGAGGAGCCAAGCATTCCTACCTGGATAAAAGCTGAGATTCAGAACACCAGGACAGCCTGTTTTTCTACTGGATTCCCAGAGGAAAGCCAAACTCATCTCACCACTGTTGGACCTTTAGAGTAAAAACTACACCCTTCTATGGGGTCATCTCTGCTCTAATAGGACCACTTCACTCTAAGAGGACTTAATTGGACTGCTACTAGCACCCTGATCAACAGCATATCAGGTTGTATTCTGATTCCATCAGTGTTTTATTTTTTAATTTGTTTGCCTTTTTTGTACTACTGCATTTTTATTTTTTAATATTCCTAGTAAAGAACTGTTATTTCTATTCCCATATCATTGCCTGAAAAGCCCCTTACTTCAAAATTATAATAATTTGGAGAGGGGGGTTTAAATTCTCCATTCCAAGGGAAGCTCCAGCTTTTCTCTGGTAGCACCTGTCTTTTCAAACCGAGACAATAAATTAATCAATCATAAAATAAACTTTATTTAAAAACAACATTCAATCAACTAGCCCTCTCACTCACTCCCTCACTCCATTTTCATTTCTAGAAAATAAATGAATTGAAATGAGAAACCTGGTTTCATTTCATCCACTGGTATTTATTTTATATTCCAAAGTTTGCACAAGTATTTATTTGCTGCTGAAAATAGATTTATTTAAAAACAAAAAAACAAACAAACAGAATACCAATAAAAACCACCCTCACCAATTTCAATATTTGTAAACTGATGGCCAAGCTCTAAGAAAAGTAGTGTGACACGTTAAACTAGACTCCCAACCAAACAAGCAAAAAAAGAAAAAAAAAAGAGATCCTGGAAAGAAGCTCCCTTTATCATAGGAATTATTTTTCTCATCAGCTGTAAAGACACTTGGACTTACTAATATGCAATTATAGTTTCAACAGCTGTGAACATAGAATTAATTATCACTTAGGTGTTTGATCTTGCCTACCTGTATGGCTTTTAAATACATGGTGGAAGCATTTCCTTTAGGTGTAGTCCATCTCCTTAGAAGCTGTTTTCAGTTTTTTGTTTTGTATCAGTATTTTTAAAAGAACACTGGAAATGTTTCAGTAATGATGATGGAAGAATTATCTCACTTTAGGCATGCATTTTTTTATATGTTACAGCATAAATATTCTTTAACAGTTTTTAAGAGACAGATCCATACTACCATTCTCTTGAGCACAACTGAGCTGATAAATGAAGGGAAAGTGTGTATGCATTAATCTCATGACTAGATAAAGAAAAGCTCCAGAAATGTAATCTAGTTGATGTCTTAAAATTCTGAAACATATGGAAGTCTAATTTCTGTACTGATTTTTTATTTATCCTACTGATTCTATCTATCCATCAAGAAACACCTCTTGGCCTTGTGGAAGCACAGATTATATGAACCAAAAAAAGTTGCTTTAATAGGCCACTGGCTGTTGTATAGCTGGCACTGTTTTTTACAGTTAAAAACAATAATAATGCAATACTGAACTATATTTATATTTTGAAGATGTCAGTGAATACAACATCTTGGAGTAATATATAGTGGGAAAGCAAATAAAATAAATACATATATTGAGTGCATGTATGTCATTCTAACATCTAAGAGCAACTTTATTTGGTGTCCTGTGTATCTACTCAGAATCAGGGTGGACGTCTTGCTATACACTAAATACTCTACTGCTAAGGTTGAAACAAAAGCCCTGGAATCTATGAAAGTTTATATTTTATTCCAGATTCTTGAAATAATGCTGACTTGACTTGAAAAAATTTATGCAAGGCAGCTTGAAAGTCATGTGTCTTTATATAAAGTTATATGATACTGGGTAAGTAGATCAAAGGAACAGTAGTAGAAATCTGAAACAATCATATTTATTGAGCTTATGAAATTATTTTTTCTCTCTGAATGTAATTCTGCAACAAGCAAGCAAGCTGTGAAAGTATAGAGAAGATGACAAAATGAAAGCGGTAAAGGGTAAAAAACAATATATCTCCATAATTTTTTGTTCTTGATATAGGTAGTTGAAAAGAACATTTTTCAACAAAGAAAATCAGGCTGAAATCTTTCAACAAAAAGATTCAAGAGGTGTGAAGAGGTAAGATTTGACTTACAAAGTAGTTAAAGGTTGTCATAATTTTATCAACAGATAAATGAGGGCATGTCAGCTTTCTGAAAATCGACTTTGTCCTGAACATAATAAGTGGCAGGAGGCAAGTTCAGCAGATGAGCAGCCAAATAAATATGGAAGATTAGCACTGTAAATACAGACCACAGAGCAGCTGCCTGAAGACATAACACCTTGTTCTATGATCATCTTCCATTATGCAAAATAAGTTGTTTCACAAGGTAATCCTATGATGAAAAGGACCTCTGCTGGAAGTGCTATTGTTGACTGAGAAGGATGCGTCCCTTTCTGTAAGCCAAAATTAAATCACCCTCTCTACATGGGTTTAAAGTAGGATCTGTAGCCTATTGCATAAAATTTAATTATTCTTATGGATAAGATAGGATTAGTGTAGTCCCAAGCAGAAGAAAGACATGGACTATCGATCCATGATTAAAATATTACAATTGATCTTCACCTATACTTTGACTGATCTTTCTAAGCTCACCTTGTCCCTGTTGCTGTCTTCATTCACAAACACTACAGACCGAATTCTGTATGCAATGGAATTGCTGAGCTCTCTCATGTTGTCACCTATCCATATCCATTCAAAATATTGCACTGCACTGCTGTTCTGTTCTCTCATGTGGCCCACATGCTACAGAGGCCTTGCTGCCATGTGGATACAGATTTCAGGCAAACCAGCTGAGCAAGCCAGGCATGCAGACCTGGTGGATACCTACAGGGCTGTACTGAGAATGAGTCTTCATATGACTATATATATGCCTTCCTTCCTTCCTACAATACAGTTGGAGACAAGGAACTTTTCATTATGCACCTAAGACAAGAGCAGAATGAATCAGTTTGAATCTCCTGTGCAGTATTTCTTTGCAATTATACCTGTTTTAGAGGGCTGAATAATTTCTGCTACTCTTTGCATCAGGCATGCCATCCATGCCTTCACTCCAGAATACCTAAATACCATTTATATACTGACTTTAGGACAGACAACATGCTGCAACCTGTTGTGTGCTGCAACCTAGACATTTTCTTGGACAAAAAGTAACCACCACTTACTTGTTGGTAAGAAAAGAAAGGGCAGGAAGTCATATTTTCTATTTTAAAACTGTGCTTTGGCCATCAGGAGTTCAGATACTGATTACAGAGCACTGCACAACCGGGACAACTTTCAATGAGAACATTCCTTAAATGAAGGAAAGATTTTTTGGTCAAATATCTATTTTCAGTGCAAAATTTATTTTATTGTCTCATTTATCCACACTCTCATCTTTCTTAAGCCCACACTCCCATCCATTATCTAGCTCAGTCAGTCCTATCCAGACTTACAGCTGCCTCCATCTCCATCCATATTGCCAAGGCTAGCAGTGATGCCATGATGTTTTGCCTTTTCTTTTTTTATATACCTTTTATGTATTCTCAGTATTCTTAGCATACGTGTAATTCTTTAAGCCTGATATCTTAGCATAGTCCTGGTGTTCTGTTAGGCAAGAAGATCTAACACCCTAAAGGCCTCACGGAGGTGAGAAAGCCTTATGCTATCATGAGAAACCAAGGGTCTCTCTGAACATGTTTTGTAAACTAGGATTAAGCCCCATCTGGGGCTAATACTTTAGAATTGGAGGATGTCGTGCCATTCATTTAAGCTTCTTATTGAGAATCTGTGTTAATTTGCAAGGTCCATAAAATTGTATATGCTATATACCACGTGGGTGCATTTTGGCGTATTCCACCTTAATGAGTTGTTGCACCTAAGGATCCTTATTAATAAATACCAAGGTAAACCCCCTTTTAGCCCTTAACTGTGTCTGGCTTATAATTCTAGGGCCAGAAAAAAGGCATCAGCACTAATGACTACCTCAGAATCGTCATCTCCTGGCAGTCCTCTGCCCTTAACACTCCTCAGAAATTATCCCATTGAAAATTTACATATTTAAAATATAGCCCAGATAAATATCCTGTTCTTTTTCAGTTATAAACAGTGGTTGTAGTAAAAGGCATGTTTAGCAAATAGCTTTTTGTCCCTTACTTACATGTATAACTCATACAGCCAATGCAAAAGAATTCACACAGAACAAAAATGGTGACTTCATATCTTAGCTACAAAAATTATCATAAATAGACTTTCTTAGACAAACTTTAAAAACCATTTTGTGCATTATTTGTTCAACAGAAAATGAGAGGCTCATTGACTTCTAAAGACTAATAAAACAGTACTCAACATACAGCAATATTATTTATGGAGTTGCAAATTCAAAAGTAATTTCTATTGAATTTTCATGACAATAGCATTTAAAAAGAAAACAACCAAGCCAAACCTAATAGAAGTATAAAAGTTACACTGAAAAGACAGACTCAAAAATAATTTATGTACCTCCCTTTCTTTAGAAGCAAGTGTATAATAAACATTAAAAATATGTGTTTTCATGATTTAAAAAAAAAAGGTCTAATTACTGGGTAAAAAAAGATGCACAGAGGACCAGGGCTATTATTATAAATATTGCAAGTCAGCATTACTGTTATGTTGAGGCTCAGTCTCAGAGTTGCTCAAGGTAATAAACATTCAAATCAGTTTGTTTCATAAATGAGTTCTTAAACTCAGCAAAATTTAAGAAGGAAATACAGAACTACTACATGGAAAATGTCAATTACTGTCCAGGGAATCTGAGAAATGAGTGTGAAATACGAAATAGATCAAATTGTCATGAGGAAAATGTAGCAAAAACCTGATGAAAAAATAAGAATAGGGTAGGCAACTTCCTCTGTCAGGAAGACACTCTCCCTACTATTGATACCTTGTAGGTGATAGGTGAACATCTCCCTAGAATATACTGACCATGTGGATTTGATCTCCTCTAGTACTGATGGAACTGGAGGTGTTTAACTGACACATATAAATATAGAGGTCTCAGAGTCAAATAAACCCTCAATCATTGTGATTAGGACTGTCAGATACTTTTACTGTAAAGTAAAACATATAACGTGATAAATGTGAGCTTTCTGCTGTTTCCTTTTTTTTCTTTTCAGTCCAGAACTTATTTCTATGTTTCTATTTTTCTTTAATTTGTAAACAGTATTTCTTCAAGGAAGTGGAACTGAAGTGTTTCTGTGACAAAAGTATCCACAGTAACATCCAAAGCCCCAATTTTAATTTCTTTTAACCGGCTTTTTTAGCAATTCCCATTAACTATCACCTCTGATTATAATTTTTATAATCCTTAAAAACCAATTAAGTTTTTCTTTTCTTATAATAATTGATGATGAATAGAAAAAAAGGGGGAAAACAGGATGCTGTTAAAGATTTAATACTCTATATATTTAATTATCTTCATTTTTATCATTATTAGACTATTAAGAAAATAATATATTTTGACATTAATAGAATGACAGCTGATTACTCTGGTGACTGCTTAAAATCAAAATCACATTTAATTCTTAATAATATGAGGCAGCTGGTCCGGTTAACATCTTTGCCTATATAATTTTATAGGTTCCATCAAAACTTGCTTTTTATTGTGCTTATTATTTCATATCTAATGTCCTAACATTAACATTAATGCTAATCTCTGAGCTTCAGAGAAAATTATCAAGTCTTTGTGAGTAATAATAGTTCGTTCTTAGTGGGTATTCTGGATACTGTTACTAAATGAATTTAGATATTGATAGTCAACATTATATCTGACATCTTATTATCCCTCTGTGTATTTCATGTATACAATAATTGCAAAACCTTCATTATAAAAAGAGAGACCTAAAAATAAGAAATGTAGCTGAAAATAAAAATACATGCATATTGTGTATTAACATGCTAATATGTCCCTATGGATTTCACTAGGTTGAGGTAAGAAGTATTTTCAAAACTTAGGGAATTTCCTGAAGAATTATTTTACAGGTATTTTGGCTTTTTGGTGTTTTGTTCTATTTTGTTTTTTACTAGGTTTCACATATGTGTGTTGCATGTTTTTAAATTGCAGGTCATTTATGAGCCAATAAATAGACATACTGTTGTTATACTATAGCAAAGATGCAGCACAGTCTGTCTGAACCAAGTTTCTCAGTGGCATAGTGTCAGACTAATGTATATTATGTTGCAATCTGGTGGTGATCTCCCCATAAAAAAGACAATCAGCAGGACTGGAAGGGCTGTGGAAGAACAGGACATTACTAAATTCACTGAAAAGAAAAATCCTCTTTTAAGTAAAAATACTCTGAAATCAGCAAAAGAGGTTCTTGATCATAGTTTAGGTCTGCCTCCTGATCACCACACAGTAACTGTGTGAAAGAGGTTATTTTTCCTCATTCTTCTTCCTGTGCACATTTCCTCTGAAAGCCTCAACCACACCCATAATTCAGGGAAATGAGCTCTACTGACATTCATTTACCAGGCTTTAAGATCATAGAGTCATTAGGCTTTCATTTAGAAAAAAGATCTTTTTTTTTTTCTTTAAACTATGATGTGTAGTATATTAAGGCTATTAGGAGGTTTATTAGTCTAACATAATATTTTACAGCACAACAAATCAAATGTATTCTTCAAAGCTTTGCTTAATTTTTGTCATGAACCATGTTACTCTTGCAATAGTGCTGAATTAATTGATAATGATTGAACATTTAAATTTTAAGCTTTAATTATTCATTGTCAATCAATTCTAATAACAACGGCAATGTATTCAGCAGATATCCCTGTAGTTATGATAGGTCTCAGTAATCTGATTGCTGTATAATTTAATAGACATTTTCCTTGTCTTGTTTGTTATGAAAAGCATTATTTTATAAAGGATCCCAGTGATATTTTCAAAATTGTTTTTCAAACGAGTTTCTTGACTCTACAAGGAGTTCAGAATAGTCCACACTTAATATACACCAGGAGTCCTAAAGAGATTTTTGCTGTAGTTTATTGCCATTAGGTCTACCAATTCTTGACTTCAATGTCAAAGCAGGAGCAACAATTTCAGCTTAGTTGAGCTGCCAGAAACACTATTTTCATTCAGAAGATAAACTCCAACTGACTTCAGAGGAGCAAGTTCAAGACCCTTATGGGCAATAGAACACCCGTGAATAAGAAACTCTCTAATATAAAAGATTAGCACACTCCTTCCTTGGCAAGAGAGGTAAGTACTTATCCAAAAACTGCATACTTAAAATACCTTTCCTTGTGTAAATAACTATCTGCAGTCCTTGACTACACTAACAGTATCTTAAACAAGTGTGTAAGTAATGAAGGTCACTCAAGTGTTAAAGAAAAAATGCATTATTTGATTTACAAGTCCTTTATCTTGGTGTTCTCAGAATATCATTGTTATTTCATGTAGGCAACAATCTTATTTATCTGAAAGTCCGGAGTGGATTAAAGGACAGTTATAGGAATCTTGGTAATTAAAAAAGTTCTATAGGGTTACACCACAGATACATCCTGTGTGTGAATATTGGATAACAAAAGTTCAGCAGAGTACATATGATTTACAGATGTGCCAAAACAGCAATTACTGTATCAGAAATTACCCAAAAGGATTCCCTGAGGATGAAGGTGGATTACTGGGAAAGTGCTCTCCTGATGGTATATACATCTAAAGAAAGAATGGCATCATTTTCAAAACAAAAGTCAGAACAATTGCAAAATGAATCACAAAATTTTCATTTTATTCATTGAGCCACTTATTTTTTTAACAGAATAAGTCTTTTACACAGGACACTGGGTAGAAAACTTGCTTTTGAGAAGAAAACATCATGTACATAGATTCATTTATCACAAGATTACAGTAATTCAGTAAGTCAGTGGGTTTAAATTAAGTGTTAACTCTAACTCATATAGAGCCCAGTCAAAGACTGTTAAACAGAATTATTGACAGCAACAAGCATCTGTTCCTCTCTTTGTGACTCTGACAGATTTTAGTAATTCTTATTATAGATATGATCTTTCACTTACATTGGATAAACCAACAAATAAATTCAATGCTTTTAAAAAAAAACCTTCATCAGTTTGTACTTTGTATTGTGCAAGTACCTATATATCATCCATGTAGTATATGGAATTTAAACAGTGCTATGTAAAGTGATGGTTTTAATGTTTTCAAATTTCTCACATGAATGGCTTATGCTATGTAATTCACAGTGTAAAAAATAAGAATGTATGGTGCTGAAAGGATCAAAAAAATTGTTAAAAAGATAGCTGAGAGAAACTACAACACCTGTAAAGATTATATATTATTTTGAAAATTGAAAAAATCATTTGATCACTGATAAATGTGCATTTTTGCATATGAAAATGTAGAGCTTCCTCTAGAAGTAGTGAATTGAAAATTTAAACTCTATTGTCTTCTTAAAAAATAATCCTTAACAGGGAATATTTTTAACTTCTTAAATAAATATATAAATGTTTACAATATTTTGTACCGAGTCTACTATGAGAAAAATCTCCTAGACCCTGCATGCATTTATTTCATTCACCATCCTGGCTCTGAATATTCCATCAGCTTTTTTTTGTCTATTGTAAAATGGTTTTTTTTGGCATAGGCCTGTGAACTTAATTCATACGTGAAAAGTATGAACTTTGGAAAGTTCTTCCCAAAAAACAATTTAGACAGTCATAATATACAGAAATAAACCAAAAAACAATTTCATTGAAGGGACACAAGTCCATAACTGATATTAAATTACTGTAGAGTTTATTAGCTATAAACAATGTCTCTTTTAAATAGAATATTCACATAGATTTTTTTTTTAATAAACTAAATGATTATAGTGAAATGCAAACAATTAATGGCTGTTGGTTTCTCATAATTCTCAGTGTCTACCTCTTGGCTTGACAGTTCACACCTGGCAGTAACTCATTCACCAGCACTGTTTCCTAGGGAAAATCATAATAAAGACCAACACCCACAATTCCCCAAAAGGAAATTTCTGCTTTCAAATTCTTGTCTCCCTTGCATGGGCAATCATGTGTTGATATCTTCCATGATGCCTCCAGAGATCTTAAGGCTTGCAGCATGTAAGCCACTGCTGACTTAAGGTCCTGACACCGGTGCTTGGATTCAATAGTGTGACATAAAATCTGATCTTCTGTCCTTTTGTGCAGATAAACACTTGCATGCATTTTCGGGGAGTTCCTCTGGCTGATACACAGTTAACAGTTGAAGTTAAGATTTAGAGAGTGATTATTAGTACATCAAAGGGCTGCCAAATGAGATTTCTGTGTACTGCTCTGAATGCCTGTGAACAGTATCTTAAATCTAGTAGGTCAAACATACAAAGCAAAATTCTGCTATTCTGGATCTACAGATTTATAAACATCATAAAATGGTGTTAAAATACCCCATTGAGTTACTGTAGCTCATACCACAAAGAATACAATAAAAAGCTATCATTAAATTATCAGAACAATTATATTTGTGGCCTCATTACTGAAGTATCAAAAGTTCTAGGTTCCACATAGCAAAGACCTTTGTAAGCTAAATTAATTCACACAAGGTTTGAAGTACATGCTTCAGGTACAGCTGACCACATCTGCTACTGATAAACTTATCTTTTCCAAACTACTGTAGGTTAATTTCTGTATTATGTAAGACAAGGAGAGTTTTTTACAAATCGAGTGGTAACTATAATATTTTCTTGCATTATGTTGCACACATCCCACATATATGTACACAGACGTGTATATATCCATGTATATACATTCAGTGTATGTTCAGTGTGTTATATGTGTGCATTAAGAAACACAGGTTCATTTTTACATACCATAAGTCTTCAAGATTCTCTGCAGAACAAAGATCTTAGTTTATTATTGTTATTTCCCCTGAATGTTTGGCATGGTGGAATTTATTCTCATATTGTGTGTGCGTGACTGATGATGCATTCACCTTCTTATTAGTCTTGTAGACAAGAAGTATATATTTTAATTTTGACTGTTACGCTTTTTTCACAAAGGAAAAAACTGCATGTTATGCAGGTTCTGGTATAAGTCTTCTATTTCTGTTATGTGGACATACAGAACTTGAAGAGGATATTTTTTCAGGTTTGGCTTTCAAAGCTTGTCAGTTGTAGTGAAGCTGGTGAAAAAAAGACATGCATACAAGTTAAACATATATCAGAAAAATTCACATTGTCTGATTCAAGCACTTAGTATGGATGTTTAGAAGACCAGGTCCTCAGCAGTGTAATTCACTTCATAAAATACCCCAAAAACCTGCCAGCTGCCAAACATGTGTGGTCTTCATTGTCCCTTTCAGGGAACAGAGATTTTGGGGCATCTCTGAGGCCTGGATTCGCCATAAAATACTTAAAATGGTGTGGTCTACAGCAACAAGTTTCTTGTTTTATATTCTTTTTATCAGAGAAAAAGCTAGTATAGATGCTAAAAAGATGTTAGAAAAAAAATGAGAAAATTTTAATAATGCACTGAAGATTCCCTGATGTATCTGAATATACTGTACAATTAAAAAAAAATCTTTTTGCTGATAGAAGGGAAATTAGCACCTTCCCCATGTATGTCATTGAATCTCTATTCTTTTATGTTTCCATGCCGGCATAGAGTCAGATCTTGCGTTTGAACCACAATCAAGTGAAATGCAGCACATGTGCAAAACAAAACAGATGTAACAGATTTAAAACAGATTTCAGGGAGTGTCTAGGGGAGGGGGTATGACACAGGGGTCTACATGTTTTCCTTACTGTACAACCATTTCTTTGGGCATAGAAAATGGAAGTACAGTCTGTGGAAAAATCATTCAGGAGATACATTACTCCTTTAGAAAAATTAGTGAGGGAGTTATGACTAAGGTCTTTTTGGGCATATGGTATTTGAGTAATTGTTATGAGCATTCACTACTGAGATATATGATTCAAAGGAAGGACAGAAAACTGGATCTATGTGTTTTCCACCGTTTGTCACTTAGTTTCTTGTCAGCTTCTATTTCTACACCTTCAGAACAATAGCAGAATACTGCCCATCACAGAAGTCAACCTCTCAACCAGGCACCCCCTCCACTGGAATCCAAGTGCAACAGTATCTCTTGACCTCCATGGGAGAAAAATATCCCAGACACAGCTTTGATCTATGTATGGTAATCAATTTGTATTTAAGTATGAAAGTTTCAGTGGCAATGAATGCAATGAATGAATGAATAAATACAATGCATGAATGTACAAATACGATTTGGAAGGCTGGTCTGGAAAATGTGTCATGTGGGGAAAGCAGGGAGTTAAAATGCTTGGTCTATCTAACTAAACTGTCAGCTTGGCCTCGTATGCCTCTCCAAAAATGATATGATAAACAATTCATTGAGCACTCTCACAGTGCAGCTGCTGTGAAGACCTGTGAGGATCTGACAGGCCTTGCTTGACTAAAGTGTGTAGAAACACTCATGAAAGCCACTCTTAACAGTTGTTAAGTTCAGGAAGCTTCATAAAATAAAAAAGTTATATTTTTACAGTTATATAAATTTAAAATTCAATATTCAATTTTTTCAAATCCCAATTGGCAGATTTATGTGGTGTTATTTTAAAAATTATAGATAAATATGTATATGTGACTCCCTTTTGAACATGATGTAGCTTCCAATTAAATTTGTCTGTTTTCTTTACATTCTGTATGGAAACTTTTGAACAGAACCTAAGTGAATCATCTTTAGGAAGTGCAAAATTATGCCTGACAGCTTTAAAATTACTGTTACTGGCTAGTAGTCAAAACTTTGGTCTATCTAATCATAAGCTTCTGGTTTATGCAAAGCTTTTTATGAAATATTTACATGTATTACTTAAGCACATATATTCTTGCATGCCATATAGCTTCCATCTTCTGTATATTTCCAAATTAAAAATATGGAAATCTACATGAGGTAGATCACAATCTGGCTTTCCTCTGTGGGAGGCCTATTACTCTGCATCAGAGTAGCTACATTTCATGTGCACTTTTTCTTCTTGCAGATGGACTCAAATCACATGAATAGCATTTGACAAGTGCATCTTCTGCTTGGCTTGAACAGGTAGAACATTTAGCCTACATTCTGCATGTTGAACTCTCATCATCATCTTGCAGATCTCTGTAACTGCCCTTGTACAGTGCAAAGACTTCAAAACACAGTAATGATCATATAACAATGATTTACATTTCAGTTCTTTCTACTCGTTGTAAATCTGTTTTAAAGTAGAGAAATGTGAAAGGAGGTCCAGAGAAAGGACAACTTTTACAATGTGTAATGCAAAATGCAACTGAAAACACTCAGCTTCTTCAACAAGTGCCAAGAAAATCTTGTTGGCAAATCAAGCAGACAAAGCGCAGGCAGTGAAAAGAACTAGTTAAACTAAAGAGCAGTAGAAGCACAAGAGTAGGTGAAAACAAACTGTCAATGAATAAACAGAGATTGAAAGTCATAAGGAGAACAATGTAGAGAAATAAGACAATGAAACAGCTTTCTAAATAGGAATCAACAGAGTATTATCTGCTTTGAAGGCAACATTCATTTAGTGCTTGAAAAATGTTCCATAAGACCTGAAGAGCATGAAACTGTGTCTTAACTAAGCCTCCAAAGAAGTGGAGTCTTGTAAATCCCAGCAACATTTTTATTTGTCTTGTTTATAAACAGAAAATATTAAGAGTTTCCATTAAGTAAGACTGTGATCAGTTTTTAGTTTCAGCCACAAGTCAGCTGTATGTTTGTGATGCTTCATAGCCATTTAGTAGTTTTTCCTCCATAATATTTTGTTCAGCATGGGTAATATGTAACTAACCAAAAACTAAAATGTGTCTCAATTTGGAAAGAAGTCCACAATTTTCTACATAATATTATTGAACTCATTACAAGAATTCCCGTTGAAAAAAATTATACGTTTTCAAAGCTATGTAAGTTTTTAGAGATATTCTTCAAATAAGTAGTTGTTATAGAAGCAGGTTAGACCATATCTAGGATGCTGAAAAATTGCAAAACTTTTTCAAGAAATAGTCCTTCAACATTCATGAAAATTATTTAAATTAATTTCACCCTATTTACAAGATCAGACAGTAATTTGGATCACTGTCTTTAGTAGAAAAAAATTTCCTCATAATGTTTGTATGTTTAAATACAACATAAATAGTTACTGCTTCTTTAAAAATAGAACATTTTTAGCAGTAAAGCCAAAATCCAAATGCTTGTTTGAAAGATGATATTTAGAGAGTTCATATTTTTTACATGTGGGAATGTAGAACTCACTTCAAATGAGACTCTAAACCTGAACGGTACCAAATGATGACCTATTTTTTCTACTGAGAATATAATGATTGCATTTAATGATATAAATACAGATTTGAAAAGACTGATTTAAAGAATTGTTTTCTGAACAGTATCCAATTAATGAACAGACACATGGTATAATAAAATAATATCTAATCAATGCAAATCAAGTATATGTAAATATACATATATGTTAACAGAAAATATGAGAGAAAAGTTGTTCAAAAGCACCCCAACTTGAAGGAAAGGCTCCATTGGTTTCCTCATAAATTAGGCATCTTATTAAGGACATAAAAGCAGTGCATCTAAAATAATGTGAACTCAGGCAGTTTAGTTTTCAGCTTCATGGGTTTTCGGTACAACTACAATCAAATCTGATTAAAAAAATATTTCTGTTCTGAAGTTAACCAAAAAATCTAAACCTCATTTTCAATTCTATTATTCAGTCCAAGAAACTGCCAAGCGTGATGTGTCTAATATTATTAGCTCTACTATATATTGAAATACATAAATGCAACGGAACTGACTAGTCATGAATTGCAAACCAGCTAGTAATATATTGCTATGGGGATATTTTCCTTGTTATGCTTCTTATGAGAACCTCATTCCTTGGAATGCCATTCAGAGTATATGGTATTTACCTATCAATCTTACCTTGAAAAGAAGGTTTTTAAATTCTTGATTGTCAAGGTACTTATATTCATAGCAATGGTACAGTTTTTCCTAAAGATTTTTGTGCTCCTAACCACCAGAACATCAAAGTAACTGACTGAGCAGAAAGACAAAAAAATCTGAAGGTAGCATATTTGCTTGGAATATCAATGTCCTAAGAGATTAAATGGACTTTCAAAGACATGCAGCAAGTTTTTATTCTTTAGACAATTTGAGCAGGATTCTGATTCCCTAAAAATCATTGTGTCATCCTTCCTCTTCATTTTGTAGCTGATTCTAAAGTTAAATATTAGATACAGCTACAGCGCCTTTGGGGAAAAAATGTGGAAGCAGGTTTGGAACATGGCTAAAAGCATTTATCTGAATTTTCAGCAGCCAAATACAATCAAGACCATAAGTACTTCCTGAAATTCTGAAAATTTCATCATGGAAACACCATGTGATATTTTGAAAGGATTCCACAGGTCAGGTGTTCATTGGTGACAGTTTCTCAGATGTAAACCTGCTCAGCCCAAACAGCTGTTAGAAACACAGCCTGGCCCTGACCACTGTGGTATGGCAGCACCCAGCAAGTCCTGCCCCCTGCACACATGCCACACACATGTAGCCGCCCTCTCCCATCTTGCTACTTCAGTTCGATTTTCTGTTTTCTCCTGCTCCCATCTCCTCAGTGCACACAGGACAGAACATCCCAGAACAGGATGCACATTTATGGTCCCAAAAGGCCCTTGTGTCAGGATGCAGGAGCAAGAAAATGGAAATACTTGTCAAATGTATAAATGGGAAATCAGCACTCAAATAATTTAGCAAACATAATAAGTAACTGCAGAAGTTAGTCAAAACTAGATCGTAAAAAGGTAATGACAGGATTCAGTTTAATATTCTGGGTTACACAGGTGCTCACTCACCCTGTTTACAGTGCCTTTAAGGACAGCACAGCTTTAGATATCTACACATTTTTTCTGCATCAAAGCACTTCCCCTGGGCAGTGCTCAAAAAAAATAAAAGGAAAATTTCTTGCTTATTCTCACTCTGTTACTCTCAGGAGTTTTTTTACTTGTCAAAAGGTTTCATTTTTCTTTTTATATCTTCTGCTGACTAGTGCTCTGCACTTTTTTACTTTGCTTTTGTCTTCTCCCCTCTTCTAACCCCCCATAAGCTGCAATTTGCCGTTGTCAGAATTTCAAAGCCCTTCTGCAGCTTAAAATAATTGTGAGAGGTTTGACTTTGGTACTGCTGTAGTAATGCTGTTGAACCCTGCCAGATGTTTAAAAGGAAATAAATAGTTAGAGCATGGAAAAAAAAACCAAAACCCAACAAAGTTTTAAAGATGTCCCACTAAGAATGAACAGATGTCTTTGAATAACAAAGAAAAATGTCAAATAAGCAGCTAAGAAAGAAAAAAGTACTAAATTGGAACATCAGCACTTTTAAGCTTTCATTTCCAGAAAGGAAAGCATCATATGTGAAAAATCTCTTTGAGGTCTGATGTCAATCAAATATGCAAAAACTTATGTAGTGGTTTCTCCATTTCAGCAGTCTTTTATTCTCCCGTTGAACAAGAAATGCATGAGTGATCTTAAATGACCTTCATGTTCTTCTATGGTTCCTGATCTGATTCAATTTTGACATAGAAAGACAGAGATTCTTTTCAAGTTTCATATTTGGACCCCAGCTTCTTGAAGACTGATACGAATGAACATCAGAGATCTTGATATTCTACATTTATTTACCTTTGGGGAAAAGTTTGTCTCTTCATACCAACTTTGAAGTTGCTGTAAGTTTATATACATGTTCAAACTGCTCTGCTCTAAGAAGTTACCATTCAAGAGCTAAGGTAGAATAATTATAGTGATACACATTCTTACCCAGTTTCAAATAAAAACTAATTTTAGCTGAAGAGAAAGGTATTTTGTAATACATACTTACTATTTTTCCCCTATCAATTATATCCTTGTATTCTAATTTAAAGCCCCTAATGTTTCAAGTTGGATAACTATATTCTTTTACCATATCTCCTCCTTTATGTGTCTTACAGTAAATCTTCATTTTTCATAATAACTAAAAACAAAAAAGGAGGACTCAAATCCAGTTATTTCTTCTTTATTATTTCCTAAACATTCCTACATCCATCCCTGTTCCTCACTGCTAGCAGGAGTGATACCTACATTTACTATACAGACCTGAACAATGTCAATTAGAACCTCCTCCTCTTAATAATATTGGCTTCTTTGAAGGGAGATTTGTAAGAATGGATGGAGATTCTTGCTGCTTTTTGAGGGAAATGCTGATTTTTATTCCTGAGTTTAAAACAGGCAATTTTGCTGAGAGGAAAAAAAATGGGAACAGAAACATCAGGAAATTTTGGATAGACTCTTCCCAAATGACATATAGAATTTCTTTTCCTAGTGTCAGTGGCCAGCATACATAATTACATTGATGTTGGTCTAATAGAAGTATGTGTTCTCATCACTGAGTGCTCTGACAGAGCATAACTGACCCCTGAATTAATAACAGATTCTCATCACCTTGATGAATGCATTATAAGTGAACTGACAGTATGTCACATATTTTCACAATTCTCAAGTTCTGCAGTAATCACTCTGGAAATGCTCTTTGTTCTAAATAAATGCTCTTTGTTCTAAAGCAAGAAAAATGAATGTCAAAATGTGTATTTTACAGTGAACCTTCTGGTTTGAATTTTCTTTTCTTTTTTCTTGTGATATATTTTCTGCATAGTTTTGAGGGCTGCTTACCTCTGATAAATATAAACCTAAAATAAGAAAACTATCTATTCATAATAATTCTTTGGTGTTTTTTGCACGTAGTGTAAAATATGGGAGGAGAGATCTGCATTAAACAGTCTGGGATCTTTTCCCAATGACGCTTCATGCTGCAGCCCAGCACACAGGCATTAGACCATTATATCATGGGTAAGAAATTAGAATATTTCAGGTCTGTTGAACACTGTGAATGTTTTACAGTTGATTAAACTGCAAAAATGCAGGTGGTTTTGTCTGCTGAAAAAAATCCGGTGTTTAGTGGTCCTCAAATTCTTTCACCTGTGCAGATTTCTCATCTAGTGAATAAAATAACCCATATCAGTTAGCACACGGCCTGGTAATATGCAGTGCCATCATGATTATGCTGTTTTGTTTACAAGAGAACGCTAATTTTTTTTTTAATTTTTTTTAAGAAAACCATGTTTTAAATATCTTGGGTAGGCAGCTTTTTAATTAGAACACTCCCATACTACACAAAGAGAGAAAATGTGTTTCTAGTAGCAACAGTGGTTGTGTGGAATACATTAAAGGAATAAGCTGAGTAAACCAGCATAAATTTTCAGAGTCAATTTACAAAACTATCAGTAAAGAAGTAACCTCTCCAAATATCTTTGAAGAAAATATAAATCTCTAAGAAAACATTCCACAGACAAACTTGCTCTTTTAGATTTCAGTTTTTAAACAGACAGTCCTGCAATGCTGACCTAATGTCAGCAATACAACAAAAGAAAACTTCCTTCTTTTTCAATATTTTGAGATGTTAAGATAATTATTCACAGTCTGATGCACAGAAATAATTCTAAATGTAGTAGTTTTAGTCTCCACAATAATATCAACTTCATGTGAAAGTAGTTCTTTAGTCATAAATCTAAGACCAAAGACAGAAGAATTATTATAACATGGATTCTGGGAGGAAAATAAGTTTCCACATGATGCAGTGGGAAATATGTGACTATGTTGAATAATCAGTGAATGAAAAATGGTGACCTCAAAACATGCATTAATTTAAATGGAACCTTTAATTCTGCTGCACATAATTGCTTGTTTTGCCCACATCCAGATTCAGACATTTTTTGTTTGCTTTCTCAATACCTCGACTTGCATTTTCATCCTCAGAGAAAGCAGGCACTACTTCTGAACCCGTGTCTGTAGCTGACCATTCAGCTGTCCTTCAGGACAAGAATGCATAAAGTTGAGCAGTACAGAAGTTTCAGTTGGTCAAAATGCTCTCAGTGTCAATGCTGGTTTTAGGGGACTCTGGATTTAGACAGCTTCCAGCTGCTTGTTTTCTCTTAATAGACAATTCCAAGTGATTTCTGCTTCAGAAACAGGATTTTGGAGAGTTCAGTTGTCCATTTTCTTAATTTTTTTTTCTGAAATTGACTCTTTGAGATGGGCAAGAAATGGTTCTGGATTAAAATAATTGGACTTAAAATTAATTGGATCCTCCCCATTGTGTCTTTACTCCTGTTCTCATACATGAAGAATGCCATGGAAACAGGATAATTTGCATTGACAGGGATCTAAAAGATCATCTCATTCAAACCTGCCTGCCATGCTCAGGGACACTTTCCACTGGATGAGGTTCCTCAAAGCCACATCCAACATGATTTTGAACTCTTCCAGGGATGGGGCATCCACAGTTTGTCTGGACACTTCCATCACAGTCAGGAATTTCTTCCTAGTATCTAATGTGACAATATTGTCTTACAGTTTTAAACATTCCCCCTTGTCCTATCTCTACACGACTTTTTACAAAGTCCCTCTCCAAATTTCTTAGGCTCCCTTTAGGTACTGGAAGTTGTTAAAAGGTCTTCCCATGGCCTTTTCCTCTCCAAGGTGAACAACCTCACCTCTCAGCCTGTTCTCATGGGAGAGGTGCTCCAGACCTCTGACTCACTTAGAGGTCCTTGTCTTGACCCATTCCAACAGGTCCACGTCCTTCTTGTCATGGGGTCTCCAGAACTGAACACAGTACCCCAGGTGGGAAGTCATGAGAGCAGAACAGAATGCCTTTGTTGACTTTCTGGTCACATTTCTTTTGAGGTTGCCCGTGACACAGTTGACTTTGTAGGCTGCAAGCACACATTGCTGGGTAATGTCAAGTTCCCCAGCCCCCAGCACTCCTAAGACATTATCGTCAGGGCTACTCTCAACAAATCACACACACCTCAGTGTATTAACAGTACTTAATGCTGTAAGCAAAAGAAACGAAGACTGCCTCAACCAGTTTCCTCAACCTGTCAGGGAAAGCGAAGACAAAATGAATATGCTTTGATTTTGAGTTTGTTTACTTCTATTTAAACTTAAATTCTTTTTGTTATTAAAATAAATTACCTTGGTGCGTGGTTAAAAAAGGAGGTGAACATCACTATCTGAAGGACAAGTAAGGAGATATATACGTAGACAGATAGATACAGAGAGAGACATACATAGCCAGGAAAATATTTTTAAGACCATAAATTTAAAAACTTATGACATATTCTGTAAGGATAAAAGCACTATGAATAGTCTTGGATGCACTTTTCAGTAGCATTACTTGAGCTGTTATTAAAAAAAAAGCTCATAAAAGCTCAGTATCTTTATTTTAATTTATTCAAGGTGTGTAACAATAATTTTTAAAAGTATGAAAAGTGACCTATTTATACATCTGTAAAATGTTGGTCCATATAATTGGGATAAATATTTCAGAAGAAAAATGCCATTATTAATTATTTCATCCAAAACCTAAAAAAAGACATTCATTACAGTGCAGAGTTATCACTTCCACTAATATTCCCAAATATTATTTTGGGGTGAAAGAATTTAATACACTGTGTAAAGAAAACTTTTGGATTGCTTTAGACATTCTTACCAAATGCCATGGAAATCCAAATCATTTTTCTATAATGAATGTCAGCACCCAAATAGTACAACTGCAAATAAAGTTCACGCTTCATTTCTGATAATGTTCAGAGACACTTGCAATAGATTGACTACTCTTGCATCAGTTTGGTCACCAGTGTTCAAACACAGACCACAGTTCAAATTGTTTTCATTTTTGCTGAGTCAATGAAGAAGATATTAAATCATATACTTTAATTTCTCGCAGTACTTGGACCGCAGAGGATTTAGAAATTGCTTTCAACTTTTGCACTGACTCCAAACAGTGCATTCATCATTCATTATTTTAGTGACTTTATTTTGTACGTGATCTGTATCATCATGCTCCTGCCACTTAGGGATTTATCTTTTCCATTTTTAAGAAAAACTTGAAGTAGCTGTTAATATTCCAAGAGGTCTGAGATTTAAACCCAGGAACTTGCTGTTAGCAAGTTGTGCCTTGAGGAAAAAATGAATATGCAATTTGGGCTGTTCAATTATTTCACTCTTGAAAGAACAGTGATTCACTTGAGCTTTTGGGAGTAGATTGTGTGGGAGGGGATTCTAGCTCCACATCTAAATATGTATTTTGCTTTGCTCCTAGGAAAAAGAGCACAATGTATGATGAACATATTACAGTAATTGATCTCATGGAGATCTTTACAAATAAGATACCATTAAAATAATATTTATTTGCATAAATACATCAACCAAATGAATACCTAACCCAGAATTTCTGCCATTGTATGAGACAGACTATGATCATCGACGTAATTTATTTTCATTAATTACCAAGGTCTACTGATCAAAAAAAAAAGTCAATTTGCTGTTTAACACAAGGTTTTATCAGAACCTGTGCATTGGACAGGGTAGGATTACAAAGATTAGAACCAAACAGGGGAATAGAGAGAACAAAACTTAGTTGGTAGTTCGGGTATGAACATCTGAAAGATCTTCACCTAATGTCCTTGCCACAAGAGTTGGATACACTGATATAAACATTTGAAAACAGTCACTTTTGTCAGATGCAGTTGCAGCCAAGGAAGAACATGAATATGCTGACTGTCAAGGGGCAGGATGGACATCAGTTTGGCCTACCTGGAAAAGGTCCCCATGATATGGCCTTCCTAGAAAATGTCCCCATGGTATAAGACACCTACTCTGGAATCTCTGGTGGTGCATCTTGGCATTGATTATGATATTGACTGAACACTTTTCAAACATCTCTTGTCTTTTTATAATGTACAACTCAAACTACTTCATCACTGTAATGTGGTTGGATTTTGTGTGTGATTTCATGCACATAATATGCGGCATCTAGTTTATGAGTAATGGAATTTACTTATTACTCTGATGCACAGGCCTACCAAGTAAAATAATTTATATAAAATAACTTATGCTACATTTTGCGTAAGTCTTCTGTCTTTAAGTTATGATAGGTCTGAATTGTCCTTCAGAGATATGTAGTATGGCATTTTCTCTTCCTAAAGTAAGAAATACCATTGACACTGTATGATTCAGGATATTCTACAGCACTCTGGAAAAAAAGACTTGTTCTTGGCTTAGCATTGTTAATCTGATTCAGTTAACCAAGTATAAAATAAGTTATGTAGAAACAATTGGCTGAGTTTCAGGTCCAAATTAGAAATTCACATTCAATTTATGAATGCCCTGAAATTTTCACTCACGTAAAAATTGTATTATATTATTTTTACTAATGTATTGGTTTAGTTAGATTAACAAAATTGAAGGGTTTTTTGCAAGTAACATAATTTTAGTTCAAATCTTGTCCATAAGTAAAAACAGGGAATGTGGTGTGGGTAAAATAAAAACAGATTTGAAAAAATTCTTCATTTGAATGACGCCAAAGCAAAGTCTATCTTGCAATACTCAAGCATGCATTAACCACTGCTGGAGAGGTTGGAGGGATAAACATCTCTAAAATCAAAATCTTTGTGTAAAATTCTATTTTAAGGAAAATACAAGTAGTAATAGCCACAGTTGTAATGAAACAGTAAGTATAAAGAAATAATGAGGGTAGGGATTTGCAACTTTGTGCCCTAGATATTGGCTACTACTAAGAATTGATAGGCTTGATAGCGTAAACTGGGCCCCTTGTTACACAACCTCTGAATAGAATTTTACCAAAAGCATAATGGCAACGTGAGTAATGTGTTTGTTTTTTGAATTTTGTTTAAACATTTTCCAGATAGAGATGTGAAATGACTAAAACTTAGGGGAAAAAAAAGAATCATTAAGAATGGAATGGAAAGAATTAATTATCAAATAGAGCAACTTTTTAAGGATATTCTGATATTGAAAAGAAGAAAAAGTGTTTAAAAATGTAACCAGACCAAAACCATATATTATGATTAAATGAAAACCAGCTTTCTGAACAGCTTTTCTAGCAGGACTTGAAAAAACTCTTGTTTATATGTGGACACATGTGAACTTCATTAACTTTCATCTGCTCCCATAACCTTTGTTTTGTAGTGTTCAGAATCCCTAGCTGAAAATAAATGTGTGAGTTAAGGTAAACCAACAGAGAGAACAAGTTGGTTAAAATGTTTTGAGTTGGTGTTATGTATGATATGGCTGCTTGTGGCAGATATTTTCCAGTCTGTTTAAGACAAGAATCTCTCTCCAGCTGGCATTTGTCAGAGGATCACAGAACAAACTTGTGAATTTGCTGCTTACAAATGACAATTGTGAAGATGTGCATATAATTTTAGTCTTCCTTGGACACATGGATCATGGTAACTTTCTACAGATGATAAAAGAGCAGATTAAATTTAACCATGGCAGGTCAAATCAATCTAATTCAGTTCTTCTAAGACTTTTTCCTGTATGCAGTCCCCAGAGAGTCATCATTCAGTTCTGCTCCCTCAACAATTTCATTGCAAAGCTGGATGAACATCAAGATAGTTCTTGCAAGTGCCATCATAAGTGAGGGATGGAGTAGCCCAGCTGAAGGACAAGTGAAAGCAGCAATGACAGACTGGAGTACTTTAGACTCTGCTCACGGAAAATTTAGAATCATAGAATAAGTTTGGTTGGAAGGAATCTTTAAAGGTGTTCTAATCCACTCCCCTTGCAATGAGCAGGGGCATCTTCAACAAGATAAAGTTGATTAGAGCCCTGTCTAACCTGACCTAAAATTTTTCTAGGGATGGGGCATTTGACACCTCTCCGGGCAATGTGTTCCAGTATTCTAGTGTTTATCTTAAATGATCGTGTTAAGGGCATCCATAAGATTTACTTCCTAAAACCAAATAAGTATGTTTTGAATTTAATCTTTCTGGATGAAAAAAAATGAAATTATTCATGCATTTTGAAAAGGTATGTCAAGCTAAATCATCTGAATACTTCCCTCCCATAAGGGAGAAGCCAGGGAACTTGAAAGCTGAAACGATTTGCTTAAGGTCATATCCAGGAGACAACAGAATAATGAAGAGGACAATTTTCCCCAGCTCTTCAGTATGAAATCTGCTCCTTGTCCACTTCTAATGGTACCTCCTTACAGTATTAACTTAAACAAGTCCAACTTTTGATATTTTCAAGCTTCAGTTATAACCTATTTATGCGTTAGGAGATTTTAAATAGCCTAGTTTCTGACAGAAAGATTTTGATGACTGATATATATGATTTTAAGCTGCTTTCATTCATCATAACAAAGATGAATCCTAAAACTGTGTTTCCATCATCCTTCCAAATTACAATTCACTGTATTCAGGTTTTCCTCTCAAGATTTGCTCCCTTTTTTCACCTGTGTGAGACATCCATTGAAGCCTCAGGGAGAATACTTAGTATCATTGTTTCCTTTTGAAAATACAGATAAATTATCTGAGTAGTTATTTTAATAGATTTTATTATCCATATATCTTTTCACTTTTTCAACACAAACAGCTACAACACAACACAAAATAACACTGATATATTTTTTAAATGGAAAACAGACACATTCATTACATCAATGAATTCGAAAATGTATGACCAAACAGTTGCTAATAACTACAGTTTTTCTTATGAGAAATAATATTTCGGCCCTTCCATTGAAAGACTAAATCAGCATGAATTGACCAGAGATGTAGTTCCTATGTCTGAGGCAGTTATTGGTCCTCTTGACAGGGTCTAATGCATTTATCACTTTTAGAATTCAGTCCACTTTTTGTCATCACATAAACACACACACACACAAACACAAACACACATATATATGCACAGAGAGAGAGAGAGAAAGGAATTGTAAAGAGCAATAATAATTCATTTAGAAAACCAGTGGTACATTTACAACATAAAGTTTTTTGAGACTCGTGTAGGTTTTATGAAAAATCTAACAATAACAGAATTGAAATTTAATATATAAAGTGATAAACAGTACATGCTCAACATAGTATAAAAAAAACCCAAAAAACAATGGTCTTTGCCACAGTGCCTTGCAATATGACTCATTTTCTTATCACATTAGGACATCATGGCTATGTATCTATTGTTCCTCAAAGTCCTACTTAAACTAGACTGCCAACATGCTGGCTTGCATATTAGTTTAAATTATAGGCAGATGCCAGTGGCTTGTTGGTTTTTTTTTTCCATTCTTCTGAACTAACTGTAAATAAATTCAGTTATAAAGCAGAAAATGGTTTGAGTTCAATTTTTTTATTATCTGTCCTGATGAACTTTTGTCTGTCATTGAGGAGATTGAAGGTCAAAAGGACTGTGCTGGCCATTGCTAGCTCAGCTCAAGTGCAAATTGTTTCACTAGATTTCTGATCAAAGGAAATTTCAGGGTATAGAAGTTATGTCAAGATTGTCGCTGTTAAATATGAAGAAAACCAGTTTTGGCACATATTGCATATCCATTTCATAGACATTTGGGAAGGGATTATACTGTTGTGGTAGGGTGACTTTATGCTGCTTGTATCCCCAATCGTCTGTTCTGTTTGTGCTGTATATTGTGTTCTGTACCTTTAAACCTTGTTCTGGGAGTGAAGGGGGAGAAAGAACAGCGCGCAGTTTGTTTTGAGGAAGCTGCCTGACTCCCCCACATTGCTGCTCTCCGGTGTTCGTCCGAGGCACGGACAGCGGTGGGACAGAGATCTCCTGTGCTTTTAGCTAGCTAGGCAGAGAAGACTCCCTGGTTTTGGTTTTTTTTTTTTTTTTTTTTTTTTTCCTTTTTTTCTTGGGACTGTTTAAATCTGCTCAGGACTGAAAAACCCAGAGGAGCAGCGAGGGCTGGCACCTGCGGCCCCGCTGGGCCTGGACCTTCGGAGAGACTGAGTGAGCTGAGCTACACCCACGGCAAGGACTGTCTCTGTTTGCCATCTCTCTTCGGAGCGGGCAGAAGTTTTATTGTTTCATATTATTAATTCTTTGCATTTGTGGGCATTTTGTTTGTTAAATAAATAGTTTTTTCCACTTTTCTCCGAGGAAGTTCTTTTCCCGGACCGGCTGGGGGGAGGGGCCGTTTGGGTTTACTCTTCCAGAGGAACCCCTTCGGAGGTTTTTCCCCAAATTTGCCCTAAACCAGGACATATATTTATTTTGGCGCCCAACTGCGGGGCCTGAGAGAGTAGAAAAAACTTACATTGATTGCATTTTTGGTTGTACTTTGTGTGGGAATAGAGTACTCAGTAGCCATGTTGCTTATTGAATTCCTAATGTCTCTTGGGATGGAATCCTTTCTGTGTTTCTGTTCCCTAGGCTTTTTTGAAGTTTTAATACCTCTCTGGTCCTTAGGTTTGTTTTCTTATTCAGAGATAGCTCCGGTGTTGTCTCTAACACATAGCTTTTACACTAGAGGTGCACGAATTAGGATTGTTATTGTCCTGGGCTTAATGTTCATGATTTATAGGAAGTTTATACAGGTACTGGAGTTTGTGCCTGGTATGTTTGGTTTATGGCTTCTTCATCCTACCCTGCATCCTAGTTCCAGTAGCATGTTTTGGGGATTTATTAATAATTGCACCCAGTTTGTTAGAGGGGATGAAGCTTTTCAGTCTTTCCTTTATTCCTTCTCTTTTGAATCGGTTACATCACTTTTAGAGAATGTTCAATGTCCCCTGACTGTTAAAGAAACCATTATTCTGGTAGGCTTCCTCTATATGTTCTACAGCTTGTCTAGAATGAGGTCTGAGTTCTCCAGAGGGGCTGATGAGATTGCTGACCTAGAAGTAGACCCAGGTGTGAAAAATCCTGAATGGTGTGGAAAATGGGAGAGAATGGGCCAAACCTTGAAGGAATTTTCTGATCCCCCAGCTTGGGAATTTTCACATGAACAAATTCAGAACCCAGATGAGGTGGGGAAATATCTGGAGGAGAACTGCCATGATGATTCTAAGGAGAAAAAGCTTATTGCAATAAGCTGGGCCCTGGCATATGCTTATTGTACGCTGCTAGATACTGTAGGGCAGCAGGTAGAGGCAGGGGGGCAGGGAGATAAATCAGCAGCTACCCCAGTCACTCGGGCTGCAGCCAATACAGCAGCTACTCAGACAGCAGCTAAACCAGACAGTGAGCCTAAAACACTGGCAGTCGCCCCAGCAAAGAAGCGCACACACAAAACTGATCGACCAGTGGATGATGATCCAGGTGAAGGACCCTCAGTGCCTCCCAACACCCAACCAAGTGACACCCAATCAGATGCTGAACCAACTGATACACAATCAGAAACCGAACAGACGGACACAAAATCAGAAGCCAAACCAACTAACATAAAATCAGAAGCCCAACCAACTGGCAGCAGATCACAAGCCCAACCAACTGGCAGAAGACCAGAAGCTACTACTGAGTCCTTTTCCCTGAAGGACCTTCGAGGCCTAAGAAAGGACTACACTCGACGACCTGATGAATCTATAATTAGTTGGTTAGTCCGTCTTTGGGATGCTGCAGGCGAGGCCACAATTCTGGACGGCACCGAAGCAAGGCATCTGGGATCCCTGTCACAAGATCCAGTTATTGACCAAGGAATGATGAGAGAGGCTAATCCACGCAGTCTCTGGGAACGGGTCCTGGGAAGCGTGGAACAAAGATATCTGTGTGCAGACGATCTCTATATGCAGCAAACCCAGTAGAAGACCATAGAACAAGGGATTCAACGCTTAAGAGAAATGGCAGTGGCAGAGATCGTCTTCTCAGATGACCTAAACACTAGGAACCCAGACCTGGTACCATGTACATCCGTGATGTGGCGAAAACTTGTACGACTTGGGCCACAAGAATACTCATCTGCTTTAGCAATAATGAAACGGGACGACACGGGAGAGACCGTGCTGGATATGGCGAAGAAGCTCCGAGCATATGCAGATGCTGTGCACGGTCCAACACATGCCAGAATTGCAGCTCTGGAAACACGTATGCAGACATTAGAAAACAAGATGGAAGAGAACCACAAACAACTCAGAGAGGACTTTCTCCAAATCTCCGCAGTACAAGTCAGAGGTTCTGGTACCAAACGCAGACGTTCCCCAGATAGGGAAAGAAGTGGTATCTCACGAGCTAAGCTGTAGTCCATTCTGCGTGATTCTGGGGAAGACATGAAGAAATGGGATGGAAAATCTACTGACGATTTAGCACAGCGGCTGCGTGAATTGTTAGAAGGCAAGACTCAGAGAGGAGGTTCCACCAAGAGGGAAGTAGCTCCGGTTACCCAGGGAAAAACGGATAACCAGGCTTAGAGGGGCCCTGCCTCTAGCCAGGTAGAGGCTAAGGAAAACCGTGTTTTTTGGACTGTGTGGATTCGTTGGCCTGGCACATCTGAACCACAAGAATATGAGGCCTTGGTTGACACTGGTGCGCAGTGCACAATAATCCCATCAAGACATGTGGGAGAAGAATCTGTCTCTATTGCTGGTGTGACAGGGGGATCACAGGATTTTACTTTGGTGGAAGCTGATGTGAGCCTGACTAGAAACGAGTGGAAGAAACACCCTATTGTGACAGGCCCAGAGGCCCCATGCATTTTGGGCATAGACTTCCTCCGAAATGGGTATTTCAAAGACCCAAAGGGACTCAGGTGGACATTCGGGATAGCAGCTGTAGAGACAGAAGGTGTTAAGCAGTTGAACACTTTGCCTGGGTTATCAGAGAACCCATCTGCAGTAGGACTTCTGAAGGAGGAAGATCAACAGGTACCAATTGCCACTTCGGTAGTGCACCGCCGGCAGTATAGAACGACTCGAGATGCCGTGATTCCCATCCACAAGTTGATCCGTGAGCTGGAGAGCCAAGGGGTGGTCAGCAAAACCCACTCACCCTTCAACAGCCCCATTTGGCCTGTGCGCAAGTCTGACGGAGATTAGAGATTGACTGTGGACTATCGTGCATTGAATGAAGTGACACCACCACTGAGCGCTGCCGTTCCGGACATGCTGGAACTCCAGTACGAGCTGGAGTCCAAGGCAGCGAGGTGGTATGCCACTATTGACATTGCCAATGCGTTTTTCTCCATCCCTCTAGCTGCAGAATGCAGGGCACAGTTTGCCTTCACATGGAGAGGGGTGCAGTACACCTGGAACCGATTGCCCCAGGGGTGGAAGCACAGTCCCACCATCTGCCATGGACTCATTCAGACTGCACTAGAAAA
This sequence comes from Phylloscopus whistleri, assembly GCA_017589585.1. Taxonomy (NCBI): domain Eukaryota; kingdom Metazoa; phylum Chordata; class Aves; order Passeriformes; family Phylloscopidae; genus Phylloscopus; species Phylloscopus whistleri. The sequence goes on along the minus strand of JADMLD010000759.1, from coordinate 9,124,702 downwards.
GGGTGAGGCTCCAGAACATCTGCAGTACATTGATGACATCATTGTATGGGGAAACACTGCAGCTGAAGTGTTTGAGAAAGAAGAGAAGATCATCCAGATTCTCCTGAAAGCCGGGCTTGCTATAAAGAAGAGCAAAGTTAAGGGACCTGCTCGAGAAATCCAGTTCTTGGGAATAAAGTGGGAAGATGGGCGGCGCCAGATTCCCACCGATGTCATTAACAAGATCACAGCAATGTCTCCACCGACCAACAAGAAGGAGACACAAGCTTTCCTAGGCGCCATAGGCTTTTGGAGGATGCACATCCCTGAGTACAACCAGATTGTGAGCCCTCTCTACCTGGTTACTCGGAAGAAGAACAATTTCCACTGGGGCCCAGAACAGCAACACGCCTTTGCCCAGATCAAGCAGGAGATTGCTCATGCAGTAGCCCTCGGCCCAGTCAGGACAAAACCAGATGTGAAGAATGTGCTCTACTCTGCAGCTGGGAGCCATGGTCTGTCCTGGAGCCTTTGGCAGAAGGTGCCGGGTGAGACGCGTGGCCGACCACTGGGATTCTGGAGCCGAAGCTACCGAGAGTCTGAAGCCAATTACACTCCAACAGAAAAGGAAATTTTAGCAGCCTATGAAGGAATTCAAGCTGCCTCAGAAGTGATTGGTACTGAAGCGCAACTCCTCTTGGCACCCCGACTACCGGTGCTGGGGTGGATGTTCAAAGCAGAAGTTCCTGCTACCCACCATGCCACCAATGCCACATGGAGTAAGTGGATTGCTCTTATCACACAACGCGCCCGTATTGGAAAACTGAATCGTCCTGGGATTTTGGAGATAATTACAAACTGGCCTGAAGGTGAACACTTTAGTCTCATTGATGAAGAAGAACAAGAGCAAGTAACCCGGGCTGAAGAAGCTCCACCATATAACCAACTGCCAGCAGAAGAAGCACGCTACGCTCTTTTCACCGATGGTTCCTGCCACATCGTAGGGATGAAACGAAAGTGGAAAGCAGCCGTATGGAGCCCCACAAGACAGGTTGCACAAGCCACTGAAGGAGAAAGTGGGTCAAGCCAGCTTGCCGAACTCAAAGCTGTTCAATTGGCCCTTACCATCGCTGAAAGAGAGAAGTGGCCAAAGCTCTACCTCTACACTGATTCATGGATGGTAGCTAATGCTCTGTGGGGCTGGCTGGAAAGGTGGAAAAAAGCCAACTGGCAGCGTAGGGGAAAACCAATCTGGGCTGCTGATGAGTGAAAAGACATTGCCACCAGAGTAGAGAAACTATCTGTAAAAGTTCGTCATGTAGACGCTCATGTTCCCAAGAGTCGGGCTAATGAAGAACACCGAAACAACGAGCGAGTAAATCAGGCTGCAAAAATAAAAGTGTCAAAGATAGACTTAGATTAGCAACACAAAGGAGAGTTGTTCCTAGCTCGGTGGGCCCATGATGCCTCAGGTCATCAGGGCAGAAATGCCACCTATAAGTGGGCACGAGACCGAGGGGTGGATTTAACCATGGACAGTATTTCTCAGGTTATCCATGACTGTGAGACGTGTGCTGCCATCAAGCAGGCCAAGCGGGTGAAGCCCCTCTGGTACGGTGGACGGTGGTCCAAATATAAGTATGGGGAGGCCTGGCAGATTGACTACATCACCCTGCCCCAAACCCGCCAAGGCAAGCGCTACGTGCTGACCATGGTGGAAGCCACCACTGGGTGGCTGGAGACCTATCCTGTGCCTCATGCCACCGCCCGGAATACCATCCTGGGCCTGGAAAAGCAAGTTCTTTAGAAGCATGGTACCCCTGAGAGGATTGAGTCAGACAATAGGACTCATTTTAAGAATAGCCTTATCAACACCTGGGCTAGGGAACATGGCATTGAGTGGGTCTACCATATCCCCTACCATGCACCAGCTGCAGGCAAAGTGGAGAGATGCAACGGACTGTTAAAAACCACCTTGAAAGCATTAGGTGGAGGATCTTTCAAAAATTGGGAGCAACACTTAGCAAAGGCCACCTGGTTAGTTAACACCCGAGGTTCCACCAACAGAGCAGGCCCTGCCCAGTCTGAGCTCCTATCTACAGTAGATAGAGATAAAGTTCCAGTAGTACATGTGAGAGGTTTGTTAGGGAAGACAGTTTGGATTAAATCTGCCTCAAGTACAGACAAACCCATCCGTGGGATTGTTTTTGCTCAGGGACCAGGATGCACATGGTAGATAATGCAGAAAGATAGAACAACACGATGTGTACCTCAGGGAGATCTGATTGTTGGGTGAAAACTATGAGTAAATATCATTTACTGAATGTTACTACCATTTTCTGTATATAGCTGTATACTGTATATATATGCATGTATAAGGTATGTGTGTGTAGAGTTAGAATTTTAGTTTTGGTAGTAAGTTGACGATATGGAAATACAGGGGTGGAATGTGGTAGGGTGACTTTATGCTGCTTGTATCCCCAATCGTCTGTTCTGTTTGTGCTGTATATTGTGTTCTGTACCTTTAAACCTTGTTCTGGGAGTGAAAGGGGAGAAAGAACAGCGCGCAGTTTGTTTTGAGGAAGCTGCCTGACTCCCCCACATTGCTGCTCTCCGGTGTTCGTCCGAGGCACGGACAGCGGTGGGACAGAGATCTCCTGTGCTTTTAGCTAGCTAGGCAGAGAAGACTCCCTGGTTTTGTTTTTTTTTTTTTTTTTTTTTTTTTTCCTTTTTTTCTTGGGACTGTTTAAATCTGCTCAGGACTGAAAAACCCAGAGGAGCAGCGAGGGCTGGCACCTGCGGCCCCGCTGGGCCTGGACCTTCGGAGAGACTGAGTGAGCTGAGCTACACCCACGGCAAGGACTGTCTCTGTTTGCCATCTCTCTTCGGAGCGGGCAGAAGTTTTATTGTTTCATATTATTAATTCTTTGCATTTGTGGGCATTTTGTTTGTTAAATAAATAGTTTTTTCCACTTTTCTCCGAGGAAGTTCTTTTCCCGGACCGGCTGGGGGGAGGGGCCGTTTGGGTTTACTCTTCCAGAGGAACCCCTTCGGAGGTTTTTCCCCAAATTTGCCCTAAACCAGAACAACTGTGAAAGTTACTGATGTTTGAATGGTTTTAACTAATATCTAACTATTTGAAAACTGGTAGCATCTTGCTTTTGTGTTGTAGGTTTACTCATGTTGTCCTCCTGTTGTAAGACCATAAGGCAGTGAGGAGGAGAATGAGGAGATTTGGACATGAAAGCACTTTTATCAAAGAAATATCCAGTTTTAATAATTACAAAATATGTTCTGTGCAGGAGATGGTGCAGTGAGGGAGAGAAACCAGGTGTCTTAGTGTGATAGTTTTCTTATATAACCACCCTCTCCCTTCACAGAGATGGTGCAGTCCCAGACAGAGATTGGACAGATCAGTGTGATTGTTTCTGCCAAGCTGTGCCTTATGGAAATTCTGGATCATGAAGTTTCTCTGTCAGAGAGTGGGCTTCTTTACACTCTCGGACCTTCCTGGAGATTGGAGAGTTTCAGGTCATGAGTCTACTCTCCTGAGAGTCTGATCTCAGCAGGTTAATTTTGACCTCAGCAGGCTTAATTTTTCCTTAATTATAAAGAAGAAGTAGATACACTTTGGTAGTGACTAGTCATTTCAAACCACAGAGCTGCTTTCTGATTTTCCATTACCCTTGTTGGTGCTTACAATCTTTGGTTTCTGGGTACTCCAAGACTGTGTATTTTTTTGATGATCAAAGAGGTTTGCTTGCAGAGTTTGGCTTCCTACATGCTTGAGCACATCAAAACAATTCTGTTTGAGAGAGATGATTCATCATATTTCATCTACTGTAGCTATGGAAAAAGCTGGTAGAGTTCACAGGTTTATGCTATTAGCTATGCTAGTTAGACCTTGCTGCTATACCTTCTGATTGAGAAACAGGATCACTGATTGCAGGAGCATAAGCTGGAAAATGGAGCCTTGTATATCCAGTCACATTCAGAACAATTATTACGGAATGATTTTCCCATTTCTCACAGAAGGTGTGAAATCCATGGGAGACCAGGACAATGTACAATGTCATCCAGACAAAGAGCAAAGGGGGTAATTTTTGAAGACACAAACATCAAATCCACTCTACAAAAAGGTGTTTGTAAAGCAGTTCTGATCTTTAGTTAATCATCAATCTTGGTTTCACCACATTGCAGTCTGACTCTACTTCAGCCTTGCAGGTGAAATGGCCATAAGAGAAAAACTGAAACAGAGTAATTGCCATAATGCTCAAGGTACTAATGATACTAATGCTCAAGGACTGAGATTATAAATTGTTCCCAAACTTGCTGTGTGTCTGATATTGTTTCCCAAAGCAAGAAGCACTGATTTTTACATGAATGTTGATATAACATGTTAAAAAGAAAGACTCTGATATGAGGTTCATCCAGGTTCAGGGTGTATATGGGTTGATGAAGTGTCTGAAGGAGTGGTATACATCTTGGGTTAAAATAACTTCAGTTGTCTACACATAAGTTGTTTAGTTAGTTAATAGGCACCTCAAGCTAAACATCTTAATCCTGATTTGATTCCCACTCTGGGGAATTGGTTTCTTTACCTACACAAGGACATCTCTGTGTAAAATATCTAAGAGATGAGACTCATCTTAAAGTTAATAAAGGATGCATGGAAGACCTGTGCTCATCTGCATAAGCATTTGGAAGCCATAACATGGTACCCAGGATATCTCAATAGACATTGCACTTGTGATAAAGCACCAAAATAAAGCCCTAGCTTTCATGAACTAAATACCATAAAAAAGCTTGGGATATCTAACAGAATTACATTCAATGCACAAGCAGCTGAAAACAAAAATCAAAACAACCAAAGGAAAAATAAAATTCCAGTAATGGACCACAATAAAAAAGTAGCATCTGACTAAAGCATTTCTTCTGCCAGACCATGCACTGGGTCTCTTAATGCTTGGGATGTAATTTCCAGTAAGAAGTTAATTCCTTACAATGAGTAGACACTTCCAAAAATCAGAACATTGGCTGGTAACAGTGATTCAAATGATGATCTATTCCAACTCAGAGCAGAGATCTGAATGTCACCATCAGCTAAACTGCTACTTATTTACCATTCTCTCCTACACTACTTGTAACCAAATCTGTAGTTGTAATAACTTTTAAATTAAATGCAAATCTCCTTTTCCTCAACCAGACTACTGATCCATTTCTTAAATAAATTATCTTTCAACAATTGAAAGACAAAAGAAAACTAATCTTTTCCCAAAAGAGCTTCTAGAGTTCAGCAAAGCCAGATTCTGTGAAAAAACCTGGTTGAATGCTGGTGACAGAGACCAAAGAGAATCAGCTGTTCTGTTCAGAAGCTGTGTATCTTCAAAACTTTACTTTCAAATAGATGTGGATAAAAACATTTTTTTTAATGAAGATGGGATAAAGGATATTTATAGCTAACCCAAAAACTAGGAAGAAAGAATGTTCTATATTTTTCGGGCCTGTACTGCTAAATTGATATTTTTCTGTAAGTAGCTCAGAATGAATAGACATTGAACATTTATTTTGGTTTTTATTAATCTTTACTTACCTAATGGAAGAACTTTAAATGTAATTAACTTAAAGAACAATAAAGAAGAAAGTTAATGTGGCCACCTTGAAAGCAGAGTATTCAATATTTAAAAAGAAATTGAAACTACCAATAGCCTTGAGATCTGAGAAGCATTTTTCCCATTAAATAGTACACTTGTGAACACTTACATTATTTTATCCTTCAGTGAAGAAATATTGTGCCAGATTACTCTGTGGTGAGTGTTTAAGATTTGTTGCATTAATTCTTTTTCCTGGTACAGCAACATTTCCATGTGGCATGTAGTATAATAACAGACACAAAAGAAAAATAATCTTTCTACCATTTAATGCATTTTAACTCTGTCACAAACCAATTTATTTTATTTCTGAAACTTTAACTTGTGATCTTGAACATTTATATTAAAATCTTTATATTAAACCTTTATATTAAAACCTAATCAATATTAAAACACTTAACATAAATATCCAGCTACCTGATTTTTTTGAATATTTATTAATCATTGAATTTGATTGGACATAGATTTTCCTAAAATCATGACTTAACCAAATGTATAGTAAAGCAGTTAGAGATAATGCCTTGAAAAATTCAGGTAGTGTTGTACCTTTTAAAGTAATGCTATTATGAGAATTTATTTTAGCTACTACTGCTGGGCTAAATCTAAAAATACAGCTGTAAATGCATTAGTAATCAGAAGATATTTTAATTTTTTCTTTAACTTGGCTGAGAGTCTCATTATTCTTCTATGTATAAGACACTGCTTATCAGACACACACAAAATGTTCTCTTTTCAGTATTTTCCACTAAAAATTCCTTTGTTACAATCTATACAAACACTTTTCCCAGTTCCATTTTACAGCGCATGTTTTGTTATAGAACACTATTTTATTATTTTGTTTAAAGAATGATTCAGCAGCTGTCTTCTTGACAGCAATTTAAAATCTTGCTAGCGCAGAGTCTCCAGACTCTCTAGAGAAAAAAAGATGTAAGAAAGGGAGCTCAGCATTTGTTGTGCAGGAATTGTATGATGACAAGCCCTTGGACTCTTAAACTGAGTCTTTTCAAACACAATTTATGTAGTTAATTTTACAATGTAAACCATACTCTTTAAAATAGATTTGAAAGGGATTTGCTAGTTATTCTAAAGTTATAACTATAAAAGCAATTTACCAAATTTAACCTCTCCAGTTATTCTCACTAGCTGTATAAGAGCCGTAAGTCTTTTGAAGAACTGGCAGTGAATGAGTCTTGAAATGTAAAACTATTGTTGGAACAGTTATGATACAAAGAAGCATTTGGTCTTGAGGATTCAGAGTCAAGCAGAGCATTAGCCTGCTGAAATCATCCTAGCCTGATGATCAAAGAGCATCTAACTGCAAATGTCTGGTTGGTCTCACAGTGCCCAATGAATTTCTCTCACATAATAACTGATATACTGAAATAAGATACACGAAAAGGATGTAATACTATGAGGATACGGGAATCATAATAAATCATTGATATGATACAGAGTGTAATATGTGCAACTACCAATCTTACATGTCGGCACAGGAAGTCAGATGTAAAGACAAATCTGTGAGAGCAGTTGATGAAAAATTAAAGTCTTGAGGACGTCTGTGTAAATTCAAAAAGCTGGAGGGGTGAGGGAATGGTATGATATGAGTGATGCATAACAACTTAACTGGGATTTAAACTCTAGAGAGAGAGAATGCCATGTATTAAAAATGCTGAATGTAAATCTAATATTATGCAGCTAAAACATTCTGTTAAGTTCTTATGATCTCTGTAAGACTGGAAGAGCTTTTGAACAATTGCTTGAGAAATTAAAATAAGTAAACCTAAGGTAATAATATGACATTATATCTTGAATTAAACTGTATAGAATTTAAGCTAAGAGTAACACAGAATAAATGTACATCCTCATGTATAATGAGAACATCCTTTTGCGTTAGAAAGAGGTCTGTTTTCTTGTCTGGTGTTAAGAGAGACTGGAATCTGGAAAACTTCATGCTATACAATAGGCTTTTTTTTTTTTTTTCTTTCCTTAAAAATAGTATAACAGTTTGTCTCGGTACAGTTTTCTCCGGCCCTGGGTCCCGTCCAGCCGGGAGAGCATGGCGAAAATAGAAGGTTGGGTATGATGGAGTTGCCTGAAAAATAAAGAAATTTCATAGTGAAAATAACAAACACAGACCGCACAATCTGAGGGGCAACATCCAAAGACCAAGGGGCACGGTGAATGTAACAATATATATGGGGTATCCAAGGCCAAGAGTCCAATCCCAAACATGGAACAGGAACGTGACCTTGTACGTAATGGGTCCCAAACCAACTGAGAACTAGAACTGGAAACATGGCCTATTATGGAAAGATTCTCTTGGCATACCAACTCCCATGGTTACATTCTTCTCACCAAAACCTCCTTTTCAGTATGCTGTTTCCCATGATCTCAGGCTGAAGTCTCCTGCATAAGCTACCTGGGCTAAGCCACCATTCATTGCAGCTAGTTCAGTTCCCACAACAGTTTACTTTTAAATTTTCCGCAGGAATATTTCTTGAATATCGCTTTGCAATGAAATTAGGATACCAAACTGAATTTAGGATACCAAATTGAGTTTAAGGGTGACTATCTTTTACAAATGCTTCTATGTTTAATAAAACCTATTATAACATGTATTTGAGACTCTTTGTAGTCTCTAAATACTTAGCACATACATTTTGAAGATCAGATTTTGTGTATGTGTCGCTATGTACACGAGTGGGAATCGTACACATGTGTTTGAAGTGAAAGAAACAGTATTAGATGCACCCCAGGGCAAACTATATAGACATTATAAATTGACTATTATGTTACACCATACAATTTAGTTCTTATATTATAACTCTGATGGCCGTCAGAAAGCCATGATTTATCTGTTCTAAAACCTGCTTTTGCTATTAATATTAAACTTCACAATTTAAAGTAATAATAAATTCAAATTTAAACTTTTCAAGTTAATACTTCAGGTGTAAAAACAGAAAAAAAATCTTACCATTCTAGATCATGATTTTTAAGAAAATAAGAACCATCCTATCTACCCAGTACTATCGAAGTCAAGTGATGGCTGTATTGGTTCCATCCCTTGGCTGACACTGAGTTTGAACGACACAGACTGTATTTATTTCACCTGCAGGCAACTTTGCTGGAATCTAAGTTTCATGAACTCATATCTAGAGTCACCACTCAACTGTTCTCCATAAGTCTGGTGGGTTTATTTTTGTCTGTGTCTACAAACTTTAAACATACTTGTATATTTTCCAGATCTTGCAAATATATCTGATTTGAAACCAAAATTGAAATCACAAATTGAATAGCCCAGAATAAGAGAACATTCAAGAAAAGTAGTGAAGTAAATTGAAACATAAGATCTACCTACTAATTATTCTGATTTTATGCCTATTAGAAGAAAACAAATTTTTGTTCTCCAGCATGTCTTAAAAATCAAGTTTTAGTCAGGGGAGTGGTTCAGTTTAATTTTCTGTTTGGTCTCACTCAGTTACTGATTTACTCTTTCTTTTTCAGTTGTGTCCAGGGTCAGTTTCTGTCTCAGATAGTGAGACTATTGGAATATACTAAAACTGCCTATATGTCTGAGTACATTCATATTTGATAAACCCAATGTGAAAGTGGAAAGACAGTAAGAAAGGACTAAAACTTTTATGAATTTCTAAAAGCTAAGAATCTTCTGTCAAGAAAAAGTCTAATTTTCTCTGGGGAAGATGAAGTCTAATATTCTGATACATGTCAAAGCCACCTAAAATACCTTTTTTATGAACAACATTAAAATGTTTGTTTCAAAACAGTTTTCCTGTAGGTGAAGTCAGTCTGCTGTATGTCAGCAGCCCACAGAGTACAGTGTCACTTGTTTTTGTCCTCAATTGCATATCAAGCTTACTGATCAGGCTACATTTGCACTGATTCATCTTCCTATCTCCCATCTTACTAACCGTGGGTTACACTTACCACAGGAGCCACAGGAGAGTGATAAACCACAAGAGTGGCAGGACACAGTGATGAGAAGAGATTGATGCTCACTCTGCAATGTACATGAGGCTTTTCATGGGGGACTATCAGTCTCAGGGTGCAAAAGTCTGGAAAATAAAATTTGCTTAGAATCATAATTCTATTTTAGGAGTTTGGCATTTAAAGTGGAAATAAAATATCTGGTTCTACTTTTCTCATGTACACAAATTCCAAATGACAGGGGAATTTCAGATGGTAATAGACTATGGAAATGTTTTGCCTTGTTCCAAAACTATGTTTTCTTACAAAAACATGAATGCAAATACAAAACCACCTGTGGTTGAAATTGTTTTAAATTTCTGAATATTTCTATTCAGGAAAGAACTCCTTTCGTCCCAAAATACTATAAAATCTTCTCTCTGTATAAGATCTTCTCAATACCTTTTATAAGTCATTATACTATGGAATTCCATTTTGTCTAAGTATGCAAGCAATTGTAGAAATTGTATCAGGTGCCAATTTTATCAAACCATAGATCAAATAATTTTCCCCTAAAATTCCTCTGAAATTCTCTGCACCTCTAAAATTTCCAGAATATTTCTGTTCCATATCAGATAAACTCACCACTTTCATACAAGTATTAAAATATGATTGTACCTTGTAAATTTCTTTCACAACAGAGTAAATCAAACAAATTCCAGAGAAAAAATTTCAGAATAACCACCAGTTTTGTGAGGATAGTTCTCACATTGGTTGAGGGATGCTCCTGCATGGAGTCCTACTCTGTCCATCACCCTTTTCGTGAAGGATGTATGAGCTACCTGAGCTGGTCTCTGTTTTTTATTCTCCTTTGTCAAGAAATTTTATCTGGGGCCTGAGAAATGAAATTTAAATGAAGTTTTTAAAATAACGACTGGTTGTTGGAGTGAAACAGTTTTAGCAAATTCCTATTTTTAAGAAAAGTTCTTATCCTATTTCTCCTTAAAACAATGTATTATGTCATGTATCTCCAGAAAGGAAGGCATGAAATAGTAGATAAAATATCAAGTAACTAATGCTTAGCATTTTGAGATTGTTAATTAGATACCTTCCTGCTTTTTGTGTGATTTTTTTTTTTTGCCAATGGTTGCTAATTATTATAGCAATTAGGTTTAATAAGTCAAGAATTTCACAAGCTTAGGTCTTCTGGGTTACACTTTAGCCAATAGGGAATGGGTGTTAATTAAGGACAAAGAAAAGAAGAATTAAGAAGATTTGATGGGTTTAAGGAAACAGCAATTAAACAAAGTGCTAGAGTGATTTGCATATTTTAATAAGTCAAGAACTCTTGGATGTTCAGGAAAAAAAGTTACATTTTCATTAGTCAGTGTAATTTTTCCAAAAGATCACTTTTCAGATTTTAACACTTTGTCTCCAGGAATATAAAAGGAAGGTTAGTTTTCAAATCTTTATTATTAATACTTTAAAATTGGTTTTAGACTTCAAAATAGGTAGTATTGGTATAAATATGAGCTCACTCTCATTTTGAGAGAACCAATGTATTGTCCTGAGTATGGTATCTATAAAAAAGGCCCTGCACAGGCTACCTCACCTGCATCTCTGACCTGCTACTAAGTACCAAGAAGCTCTCTGTCCTGTAAAAAGCATAAATAAAAAACATAAATATCAGGGGGAAAACACACCTTTTTTTTTTTTTTTTTTTTTCCCTGGTGAAAACAACAGAAAAGATTTGTAGGGAAGAAAATTTATCTCCTTCAATAGAGAAAGAGATCACTATACACATCAACAGTCAGTGATGGGACACTGTCAACCCTATAGACTGCCTTGTTTCTGTTTTTTTAAGGCAACAAATGAAAAAAGGAAAATCCACCTCAAATTAGTTCTAATTCAATAGGGATAGTTCTGAACAGACTACAAAGTACAGTGATGTGGACAAAGAGCAGTTTTATTTAAACTCAACCTCATTGTTCCATGACACAGTGCATTACACCTGGGTATTTTAATTGTTTAAGACTTTGCAGCTTAGGAAAAAGTCTTACAAAGCATATTGTAAGGAAAATTCAAATAGTATGTTCCAATAATAGTATTTGTTCAGAACCAACTTTTCATCACTGAAATGTTAAAAAGTAGAAGACGATCTGAGTGCAATTCATGCTAGGAGCACCAGTTTCTTAATAATTATGCTATTGTGTTGCAAGTTAACATTCACAGTACTAAATGTACATGAGCCACAAGGGGTGTAAACTGTTGTTTTATTCATCAGTTAGTGAGGAATTGATGTGAGGAGTTGATCATTAGTGTCACAGGAACAATAGATCTATTGAAACCCACTAAAGTTCAAACATCAAATTGCTGAAAATATCACACAGATGCCAGATTGGCAAGTAGGACAGTGCTTCTGCAGAGCTTAATATGAACCCTTTTTTTTTGGGAGGGGAGGGGGCCAGGGAGAGGCTGATCAGGTTACTTAATGAAGAGGTGAGCAGGAAATGAGGAGAAGAGATAAGGAAAGAGAGAAAGTAGGTGTGAAGAAGTTTTCTTGCCTACGGATCAGGCAAAAACTTCATAGAAACATAGAATCATTAAAGTTGGAAAAGACCTCCAGAGTCTACCCTTTGATCAGACACCACTTTATCGACTAAACCAGAGTGCTACACGCCACGTCCAGTCATTTTTTGAACACTTCCAGGGCTGGTGACATCACCAGTCCCCTGGGAAGTCAATTCCAGTGCTTGAAAACCCTTCCAGTGAAGAAATTCTTCCTGATGTTCAACCTGAACGTTCCCTGGTGCACCTCAATGTCATTTCTTGTCGTGTCACCGGTTGCCTGGGAGAAGATGCTGACCCTCAGCTTGTTGCAACCTCCTTTCAGATAGGTAGTACAGTAATTAGATTGTAATATAGACTGTTTATGGAGCAGGAGAGAAAGAAAACCTGCCTGTGCTCCCCACAATCTCAACGTCATATCTACTACCAAAATTAATTAAAATGTAATCATATGTGTGTTGCAGGCATAATAACAGAAGAACCCTCATTTTCAGTAATAACACAGGCAGCAAATACCTCACCTTCTACTGTTTAAATTACCACTTATCATGGAACAGACTTTCATATGAAGTTCTAATTATAGCAGCACATTAAGAATAAGCATGACCAAAATAGCACTTGCACAAACTTAAAAGTTCATTGCTTGATAGAAATAATAACACAAAAGCACTGGTAGTCACATAGCCTTAGCCATCTGCTGTTGCAGTTACTACATCTTTCTTTTGTGGGGCTTGGGCACTAGCAAACATAATAGAACATTTGTTCCATTTAGAAATAGGCAGTTACAGTAATGTTGCCATAGGCATAATAATAATAAAACTACCTTCCATCTCTCCAGTTGCTCTTTAGCTACCAATGAAGTAATTTCTAAGCATCTATTATTATTTCAAAGGTGATAGTCAAAGATTCAGACTCATCTAACTCTCTTAATTTCTGAATCCCACTAATCATAAATAATGTTGTATAAATAATCATTTACATATAAATGATCACATTTCTGAGGCTGTGAGTGAAAATATCTTCTGCTGACCTAGCTAATAATTTGGAAGATGCTTAATCAAAAAACAACATAAAAGAAATACCACAGGTCCTTACACAATACAAATGGTGTGCACAATAAATGTGCTGCCTAATCAGATAAAATTCAAAGATTTATAAATGGAGTTTAAGGAAAGAAAACCTATTCTTCATTTTCACTGAAGCCTTTTCATTATGGAAAATAAAAATTATCTCCTTTAAGACCACTTTATAATACCTGATTTCAAGCTTCATTGAATATCGCTTTTATTTTGCATTTCCCTTTCACAGATTATTCTCTAATGAATAGTTCATTATTCCCTCCTGAATCCAAGAATTTGAACACCAGTTCCCCAACCTGAGAGAAGTCTTCTGTCATCTAATTTCACTACTCCTTTTCCTTACAATTGTTCCCATCTCTTCACAGATGAAGCCACTGGTAAAATTTCTTGGTGGTTTGTGGGTTAGAAGAATGTCTCTGTACTCAGCGTAGCAGTGGAGCATACCTTGGTTGGTGTGACATTTTGAAAAAGAGGAAAGACAAAGCCCTCTTTTAGAGTTATCCAAATTGTAAATCACCCAAGACATCTTGGACCAGGCTGACAACCTGTTTAGACGAAATGAATGTTGAAATAAAAATAAATGTAAAAGCAAGATTACAACAGGAGAGCTGTGGAGCTCTTTGAAAGCGTGGCTTTGAAAAGCTATCAAGTCTTACTGTTAAATAATACCGTTGCATTTGTAATAATATTGCACTTACGTAATAGCTAAATTATTTCTCTGTCATCTCATAAGAAACCAGTGAAATCAGAGTAATTTTGTAGCAATGGCAAGGTCACTGGAAAGCTATAAGCGTACTGTAAATATAGCTAGGGGAATGCTCTTAGTTAAGAGTGAGGGATACACTTCAGCAAAATATACAGATCAACATTCACTCTGATCCACCCCAACATGCAATATACCTAGAGCACATTTATCTAAACATATCTAGATTGTGTTTGATAACACAGTAGCAAATTTTGTCTGTGTGATGAATAAATGTCTGTCATATGAATTTTGGAAGATTATTTTGCAATTGTCTCTGATATTGGGTAGACAGAATATGATTATCAGCAACACAGTCACTAAGTCTACTAAAATTATTTGACAATAATAAATGAGCTCATGACTTCAGGCTGAGAGCTTCATGCTTATGACTACTTCCTGCTTGATAGTACACATTGCTAGAAAAATGACCTTTAGCGACCTATGATAAAAATGTCAAATGTCATGTTTTTCCTATTCTGCTGTGAACAATCCATTCCTAATGAATGTCCTAAATTTCAAGAAAGGAGATCAAAATTTCCACCTTCCTGCCTTGTTATATTTCCACCCACTCGAATGGGTGGAAATATAGCAAGGCAGACTGAAGACCTCTTGATAACCCTTGATAGAAAGGTCAAATGCAGGAACTGTGCACTTTTGTGTAGTGGTTCATAGCAAATGAGATTTTTGCTACGTAAGGGTTATCTCTGTAAGAAAATTACATCAGTTCATTTAGTGATTTACAATTCTTCCAAATGAGAATGTGTAATTGCTGTCAAGAAAGACAATCTATTTCCACCCTTATTATACTTTTAATTATTTTAAATCCACAAGTTCCTTTGGTCATCTGTCTTTCTGACAAAAGCCTTGTGGTCATGCTCTGATATTAAAGGCAGACTTGAATTAAGAGATGGATCTTGTGTTCAAAAGGGTAGGAACCTAGTCATAAACCTTCAACTAATTTATCATACAAATTTTACTCATCTGAGAAATGCCTCTGGTGGAAGAGGTGGAGCTGCTAAAAAAATAACGTGAGTATGTAACTGCAAGGAACAGCTCCAGAGTAAGGAAATATTTCACTGCTGTTGTCTTAAAAATTGTGCATTCAACAAACTCAACTGGACTGCTCATCTTTTTTGTTAAATGACATTTGACAGATAAAATTGGCTGTGTTTCAAAAATGACAGCACAAATAAAAGTCTTTGTAAAACCTGAAATTACAGTAGGAAGAAAGTAGAAAATGCACCTTTGTTTTCTCCATTACGAGACCAAATTTTCACATATCGAGGTTCAGCTGTTAAATCATTCCTATGAGCTCCCCATCCTTGGCATTCAAAACATGTGATCCTGATAGGATAGAGCTGACAACTTTATTTGTATCTCTAAATTACAAGCATGCCACCTGGAAAGACCTTGTGTGCCCCAAAGTCTCTCAGACCATTTATTTTTATATCAGTCCATCAAACTCTTATTATCTACATGTTTAGCTCATTTCCTTCTTGAAAACCTTCTTGAAATCTGAAGTACCAAAGTCAGATTGTTTGTTTTCTATTTTGTTTTCAGAAAAAATATCATATATATACGACATTTTGGCATTTTATTGGCCAAGAAAATGTATATCATCAGTGACAAAGCTCCCCTAAGAAGGGACATCAATTAAGTGTCTGATGAGTACAATTAGAGAGGCAGAAGAGAAGGTAAATAAAAGAAAACAACTTTATACAAGGAGAATAGATACATATTATGTATATGACAACACTGCAATACTGCTATAACAATAGAAAATTAAAAATGTATCTAACCAAATCAAAAGACAAAGCTTAAAAGAGGGCACAAGTGTGTAGGGAGAACCACTGGATTTCCAGTGATCTCTTAAAAGAGCATAATTTATTTTTGTTTCTAAAGAACCCAACAGCATCACAAACCAATAAGTGCAATGGAGGTAAAAGACTGATCTGCCCGCCACTAAAGTAGAGTAACTGTGCTGAGAAACTTCAGCGTTGTGTACAAAGCAATGCTAAAATAAGGGTTTATTGAGGAAAAAATTGCAATAGTAATTTGAGATAGCAATTTTTTAAAAATAAATGATCATTTATTGTCCAGATTCATATTCTGTCATTATTTTATATGTTACTTTAAGCCAGAAAGTTTCTGAGGGTATTTTATTTTTCCAGTAATAAGTGTTAGACTTGGAGACTATTTTTGCATTAATTTTCAGTCTTGAAAGACTTTTCCAGCAACATGACTGTCACTGTCATGGGACATTTCTCCCATGCTGTTACAGATGCAAAACTACCTCAAAGCCAGTTTTGTGGCTTGGCTGGAAGTTTTTGGTTTTTATTTTCCTTGAAAATCATTCATCTATTTATTGGCAGATGAACTGTCACTAGTATATAAGGTCTGGTGTTCTGGCACCACAGTAGTAAGGTTGTTTATCACTGTGTCTTGACTACAATCTCACTTTTGTAAACATCCATTGTCCATCCACTTTAGATTAGAACTCCAGAGTACACTTAGTGTTCAGTTCAGTGAAATACAGAAGCCTTTTCTTCTTGCCTAGAAACCATCAGTATGAAAATCCACGACTGATGTTTTCTTTTTCAGAACTAGATGATCAGAGGAGTTTCTAGACAGTAAACTAGTAAAAAAGTATTGTTTACAGAGGAGCTGTACTTACTGAGAATGTGGGAAGCTGCATTTAATTGACAAAAACCACAAGATATGCAGACAATAACAACAATTAAAAGGTTAATTAATGTCATTATAAAAGGGCAAGATCACATGAAAGCATCATCAAATGGCTTTTAATTATTGAAATGTAAGTATTTGGTGCTGTCTGATTTCTGTAGGAATATATTGTTTTTGAGTTTTGGAGGGATATTCTCTGAGTTTGGCACGTCTACTCTTTACTGCATATGGTGGCAATGAATTGCTCGTGGATATGCATGACCAGCTGATGGGCTCTATACTTTCCCTGCCTGTCCTCTAAAAACACATCCCTTCACCTCAGAACACATCCTGCACAACCAGCACTGCTTAAATGGTTGGTATCCTTCAGGGACTTCAAATAAAATTTTTATGGGAGGAGAAAGTTGGGTCAGGGTAGTCTTCTCTAAGATACCAGGCTTTCACATGCTTTCTCCATCATCTGTGCCCAAATTTTTGTTTGTACACAACAAAAGTAGGGAGAAAGAAAAGCAGGGACAACAAGCAATGATCTATGCACTAATAAAGGTAATTCATCTTTGACATTTCTCTGCATATGCACCTAAATTTTCCATGGTACTGCATATTTTAAAGAGACAGATCTGTCAAGGTCAGCTTTTGCCACATATGCAGTTTTGATGCAGCTGGTTCCTTGGACTGCCTGGTAGCTTGTGTGTCTTGGTTTGCTGATGGAGGACAAAAGGACTTTGCAGTATGGTAAAACCAGGACACGGAAATAAGATGGGTAAGTTCTGTAGGCATTTACTTACACCTGAGAAGCTCTCTGGTTGTTTATATGAACACAAGACACTTTTGCTTTACTGACGTTTGCTGCTTCTGTAGCAACCCTAACTGCAACCTCCCAAGTGGTTTGAACTGCCTAGTATATCAAATGGAATGTTTGAGAAAGTATAGAGATGCTCTAGTAAACATATTAGAATATAAAAAGCTGGTTGTTAAAGGATGGTTAATTTTCAATTCTAAAATAGCTGATTGCTTATAAGAGTCAGTGAAACAGGTAGAATTGCCTGTCACTAAGCATGCTCAGGGGTTTCACTTAAGAAGGTCTTTCTGTGTGCATCTGTATAGTTCTGCCAGTTTGGAGTTCCAAATTCCCTCATCTCAAAAACTAGATTGGGTTTAGCTCTTTGACTCTGGGTGAAAGCAAAACAAGTACTTGTTTGCCAGCCTAGGCCTGAGAATGGGCTGTGTCACACTTAATTCCCCTGGCCACAGAAAAAAATAATGGTCTCGGTGACTCAAATTAGACTTCGGTCTAAGATTCTACACTTGAGATAAGCAGAGTTAAGAGAAATGAGAATCCCTAGACTCCATGGGAGATGTCCACCCAGCTGCAAGAATCCTCCCTAACAGAAACCCTGGAGTAAGACTCACATGCTTAATTACATATTTATGTGTCTTGTGAACGCTGATAGAAGAAGAGCCACCAAAACTGGTATAAATACAATGCTAATGATCAATGTCTTTCATATATATAATTTATGAAGACATCAGAGATTAATATCTGTGCAGTTTTAAGTTCTTAATTCATACAGCTTAAGCCTGCTTCACTGTTTTAAGCAGGATTCATGACAGCTAATATGCATTTACATAAATATATATTTATTTGTTTATTTATATTAAACATAAAACTCCTGAATGTGCTGTGTTCAGTAGACACATTAAAACCCTCATGAATTTGATTTAATATGTTTTCATTTCCTCTGACCTCAGGAGGAGGTTTTAGAGAATTTCCACAGTCATTCATCCTAATCATAATTCATTTTAATCTTTCTTTTAAAGACTTATGAAATCAGATTATTGTTTTATATACACTTTTTTGCATCAATTTTTTTTTCAACTGCAATCAAAGTCTGATTTCTACCTTTGAATCATAGATTCATATAATATTCTCAGTTGGAAGGGACCCATCAGGATCATTGAGTACAATTCCTGGCCCTGCACAGAAGACCCAAGAGTCACACCATGTCCCCAAGAGTATTGTCCAAATGCTCCTTGAACTCTGTCGGGCTTGGTGCTTCCTGGGGAACCTGTTCCAGGGCTCAACCACCCTCTCTGGCTGAAAATTTTTCTTCCTGATTTTGCTAGACAACTCTCAAAGTCTTCCACTCCTAGAAAATTTTAAAATTTAAATTTTATGTGTGTAAAAAAGTTACTGCCAACAGCACACCATGCCTCCCAGTGACAGCACCTATGCAGAAAGGGACCAAGAATATCCCTGACTTTACCTACTCATACAAGTAAGAATTGTGTTGAGGGGTGGGCACACACCCTTGCTGAGTGGGAACTGATGTGTCTTCGTTAACACAACTTTTTTCTCGTTTCCTTTTCCCTTTTTTTTTTTTTTTGGGGGGGGGGGGACAGCTGGGTAGTTGTCTCCCTCTCATTAGAACAGGTTATTTTATGCCCCTTTTCCTCAGGAATCCTCTTTGACACAGACTAGTCAATCTAAACAACAAGAATCTTTTTGCTTTTCTTCAGCCTTAGCTCACGGGAGGGAAGCAGCTTGGATATTCATGAGCTAAGATCTTGAAACTGAGCCAAAGGTTTCTGACTCTAATATTTTGGGGGTTTTTTTGCAAAGATTTTTCAATGTAGCTGATGTGATGTCTATCACACCTTTACTAATCATTCCACTGAAAATTACCAGGCTAAGGTAAGGACTACAGTTAATGACACAAGTGTGATCTCATCTGAAAGGTTTTAAAGGAATTACCCATGTTCAGTGTTGTCATGATTTCTGGAACCCACATACATAGTTCTTGAACTCTGGTTGATACTGGAAACATTTCTCTAGGTGTGTAAGATTTCCTTGTGAAATTGTGAGCTTGAGATCCCATTTTTGTATTTCCATTGAGCTGAAAATATCAGAGATGGCAACACTATAGTGTTACCTGGGGCTGGTAACAAGGGTGTTTATCTTCAATGAGGCTGTCCTCATAAAGAAGCACCTTTCATGGGGAGCAAACAGATTTTTTCAAATAGAATTGAAATCAGTTATAGAAGGTAAACAAGAAACCAATATAGGGTGAAGGGGAAAAAAAGCAACATTGAGTTAGAAAGAACAGCAATCATTTAAAAAAAAAAATTGTGACATAGCAGTTCTGGGAAAGGGCTGCCTAGCAGGATCCACATTCCTGTAGTACATCTAGCACAGTACCAGCTGTAATTACTGTTTAGAAATCTTAGGGAGATTAAAATACCATTTGTGGCCTAATCTAATCAAAACTTCCACAAGTTTCTGCAAATAGAAAACGTACCTATATTTTAACAATATTCAGTTAAATATTCAATCTTTTCAAGTAAAAAGTCTATAAATATCTTGTATTTATAGAGTGTATTTAGGGGAACAAAAATATATCCAAAGGCTTTAGCAAATCTTGTCCAAGCATAATATAGCTAATTACTGGTCTTTCATAGGAGCCTGAATGAAATCTTCTTAGTATATCGTAGAAAATTTAAAGCATTTAATAAATCATCTGCTTAGAATATCGAGCAAAAATCAAAGCATTTCACAAATTATCAGATATGCATAATCCTATCTAAAGCCTTTGAAACCAAAGAGAGTATATGGTAGTTCCTGTAGAAATGTTACTTCAGTCCTCAATTCCAAATAGTACTAAAATCAGAGTCAACGCTAACTGAAGTTGGGTCATATCTCCTCTCTGGTAATATACAGCCTAGTAGATGATGCCTATTGTTCTGAATTGATCCAGCACCTTAGCATTGTCAGCAAAACAACAGAGAGAACTCTGTAATATAATTGTTTGGTAAAGCTTTTAAACATTTCCTTGGCTCTGATGACAGTGGTTCTATAAGGTGTTCTCAGTAAGAAGTTACATGACTAACTGTGTTCCTTCAGCCACATTTTTTTAAAGAGAAGGGAAAAAACCATCCAAAACTACACTAAAAGAACACTATTTTTCGAGGCTTGAAAAAGAAGCACTTCAAAGTTCATATATACCTGCATAAAGATGACTTGTGAAAATTAACTGTTGAAGTAATATTGCACACAGACTGCAGACATAATTGTAGATTCCTTTCCCTACAGAACACCAGTTCTATTCATCACCCAAGGACATGAAGTAGTGTTGGGTCTTTTTTGTAGAGGTTTGTGACCTCTACGAATGGAGGAGTTAACACAGTGAAGAGTGGACGGAGCTAGGGTTACTACTCTGCATGGAAGTTCAAGGAAGAATTCAGTATATCTGTTTTAGAACATCAAGTTATTCAACATATTCACCTACTAGACTTCGTGCTACCCATTCTGTCCCTTGAGGATGTGCTGTTCAGCCAGTTCTCAATCCACTTCACCATCCACTCAACCAGTCCACACTTCCCTATTTACCTATGAGAATGTTGTGTGAGACAGTGTTGAAAGTCCCACTGAAGTCAAGGTGGGCAATATCTACTGCTCTCCACTCACCCAGCCAGATAGTTGTTTCACCACAGAAGGCAATTAGGTTTTCCAAAGTTTAAAATTTTAAATTATTTTAGAGAGCCAGCTGACATGCTTTAGTCATAGAAGTGGGTACTATTGTAGAGTAAAATAATAATTTATAAAAAATTATTTGATACTTGTTTCTAGAGTGAATACTATTTTTTTCATATTGGCTTGCAGAAAAATATTTCTATCTATAAAGCCAAGGAACCATGCAATGTTAACAAAGGAAAAAAAACCTCACTGAGATGTGTGAGAAAGAAAAAAGACTGGGAAAAAATACAAGAAAAAGAGAAAAGCCAGTTTTTCTTAAATGTATTAAGACCCTTTATTGACTACAGGTTTTAGTTTGCTCCCATCATGGCAAAGGACAAATCTTTCCAATCTGTTAAAAATTTTCTGGTTTCTGTAGCATCAGGAAGCTTATGTGATGGATTTCTTCAAGTTTTAATTCAGATCTAATGAGACTTGACCCAATTATAAACTTACTCATGATAACTCATAAGCTGCATCAAAAGGATGACTGCAGGGAAGTTGCTTTAAAAGTTATGGAAGGTTAGAATTAGAAAATTTAATGGGGACTTCTTTACCTTCTATGCTTAAAGTTAGAAGTAATGGAAAAGAAAAATGGTAAATTTTATAGGAATGTTGCTTTAGAGTGAGTAAAAGACAGAAGTGAAACCAGACTGAATTAGTGGCAGCTCTGCTACTGCATTTTAGAGAAGAACTTTAGTGTTAATGGAAGTGTTGGAAAATGGGAAATGTTGAGTTATAGTGCTGAATTTAGTGCATTAAAATACATAGTTGTGATATAGCAGTCCATGTTGAAGATGGTTAACACTTAAAATTGTTCTAAGTAAAAGAGAAAATCATGAGAAGACAAGCAAAATTTGGTAATGTTTTGAAAATAAAGTTAATATGAGTGCGACAAATTCCTGAGAGAATAAATAAAGCTCTATTAAGACCCCAAGAAAGGCACAATTACATGAAGAAAATGTAGATTATGCAACAAGGGGACCTGGCATATATCTGTGTTAATATTAAAGATATTTAATAATGTTTGAATTTTCAAAATTATACCAGAAAAAAAGGCATTTCTTCTGAAAGACATGATAACAGTCAGTTTGAGGTCCTGCAGTTGCCAATTAAAGCATTTGGTCTTTCTCCTGTGCTGCCATATTCACACAAACTCCAGTTTTATTTTAATTATTTTTAAAATTAGTGAAAATAAGATGATATAGAGGTAGAGAAATTAGTTGATTAAGGCAAATTTAAGATTATTTAATATAGTGAGATATCCTCTTAAATTCTAGTTTTTCATTGTGCTTCAGTGTTAAAATATGATAGCGGTGAAGTAAGTTTCTAGTAGAAATGAGAACTTTGTTGTTCAATCTACCCTCTTGATACTAATCAAAATTAAGAATAATGTCCAATTCTTTAGTTCTGTTCCTATGATTGTTATTTTTCTCATTAAAAAAGGTTACCTTTTCATGAGCTAAATAATCTAGTGAACAAAATTCTTTTTTTTTTTGTTATATATGTCTCATTTACATTTTAAGCTGTCTGGTTAAGAATTCTCTTTATAGATTTAATATCAATTTTTCTGTGTATGATAGGTATAAGACTAACAATTAAATGAGGAAATTTCTTTGTTTATATGAAAATTAAGTACCACACAAGAGCAGTAAATGATTTTCATCTTTCCCTTAAATGACTGCCTGTCTCTACTAACAAATGTATTAATTTTGAGATTTAGCTTGTTTTATCATTATAACTGTTGCTTGGTCACTCTGGAAATGAAATAAATAATTGTCTTTGTTAGAATTCAGATCTAAAGTTTATAAAAACCACAAAGCTAAAAAAACAAAGCAAAAAAGTGTCTTGCAGGAGTTGTCTTACACAGAAGACTATAACACCTTGTTTTGGTTGGACTGAGTTGATATCTTGGGGAGTTGTATGTTTCTTTGGCTTTAGGTTTATTTCATTATGGAAGAAAATGCAGTACTGCTTTGTGGATGACAAAAAAAACAGTGTTGTTTGTTCATGTAGATTGAGATATTTTAGGTTTAAAAAATGGATTGTTAAAAAATGTATTTTTTCAAGAAACCCTGAGCAATTCATTATATTTTTTATTCATTATTTTTTCATTAATTCATTATCATTTTTAGAGAACTGTGTCATATAGTATCCTGAATTGCTGAACCACTTCTTGATAATTTTTTCCTTTATAAAAAGGATTTCAAGTGTGATTCTTTTCCAGCTTTGTCAGTATAGAGAAGGTTTTTCCTTCTCTCTCACTGGAATTGCCAGCTGTTGTGGCTATCTGGCAAGTAAAATGGACCTAGTGATCAGACATGTGGAGATATGATTACACTGAAAGGGGATGGAAGGAAACAAGAGAGCTACAGCTCCATCATCAGCACCCAAGTACATCACACACACTCACCATGACGTGGCAGCTGCTGTCAATATTTAAAAAATAAATCTGAAGATCATGTTTTCTTCTTGACCTATATTATGAAAATACTTTTATAATAAGATTTATCTTTTTTAGCAGTAGAGAACGCTTTGGAAAATCTAGACATTTGAGACTCCAAGAAAATAAAACATTTGATGTCTGATTGAATATTTCTATTCGCTTCCTTTCTACTTCCTTTCTCTATTGGATTTGGTTTTGGAAAGTTCTTTGTATGTTCTTGGGTTTGCCTAGATACAAAATGGAAAAAAATTACTGAAGTCTCAACACATGTTTATGTTTGCAAAGCTTTCATGTTTTGGAACCACTCCCTTAGTGTTATGTCTTTAATTTTGGCATTTGCACCTGCCCTGGGGTCTTGGGTTATGGAAGGGTTCATTGTGTATAGTAGAGTTTATTTATTTAGGTATGATGCAGATGATAATAGAATGAGGGGTGGATAATATCTTGGATTATGGAACCAAAAATGTGCATTCTATTTCATCTGTTGAAAGCAGTTGGGGAGATGTTTTTCTTTATCTCTTGTAACTCTGGGGGGAGGGGGGGCGCGGGTGCCTTTTGATAATGGTCCAGCTGTTAAAACCAGGTGGGGCAGTGTTTCTTATCTTTTTCACTGCCCGTCTTCCCTCCAGGGGGATATTTTCTGCTAATGGGCCATTAAGGCTCACCAAGGATATGACACATTCCATCCTCCCATTGTGAGATGCTCCACCCAGTGGGGGGAGCCAACCATTCCTACCTGGTTAAAAACTGAGACGTAGGAACACAAGGTATCTGGTTCCACTGGATTCCCAGAGGAAGACCAGACCCTTCTTACCATCACTGGACCCTTTTCTACAAGATCATCTCTACTCCAGCAGAACCACATCTGCCACTCCAGGAGAACTCACTGTGGACTGCTTCCAACACCCTGACCAACAGGGCGTCAGTTGTAGCTGACTCTGTCAGGGTTTTCTAAGATTGTTGTTTGTTTGCTAGCTCATTTTTTGTAGAACTACATTTGTATTCTTTTTTTAATATTCCTAGTAAAGAACTGTTGTTCCTATTCCCAGATCTTTGCCTGAAAGCCCTTAATGCAAAATTATAGTAATTTGGAGGGATGAGGGATTTACATTGTCCATTCTAAGGGAAACTCCAGCTTTCCCTGGCAGATACCTGTCTTTCCAAACCAAGACACCTGGTATATTGCTATGAAATATTTATGAATCAGAAAACTTTTCTGCAAGACAAAAGGTGATGTAGACTTGCATTACAACACATAACAAATCTGCAAGGGGCTGCAATACTTAAAAACTCACAGTAATCATAATGAAATCAGGTGTGTAAAACCTAATTATAGTCCACTTGGTCACCAGTACAGTAGTTTCTAAATAATACAACACAAGATAAATCCTTTGGCTGATATAGAGAATAACTGAAGAGACAGCCTGTGAATGTTGGCTTAATACTGTTGTTATTGGGTTGTTGCATAACAATACTACTTCAATCTGATCTATTTTCAAAAGATGACATTTCACTACTAACATTGAACAAGCAATAAATCTATTTTCTGCTCCTAAAAATATTGACCAAAAATGTTTAAATAAGTGTGGAACTTTTTTGTTTTATCCTATTGTATTTTATTGTATGTCACAGTTATTTAACTTTAATATTTTAAATTAGTATGCCATTAAAAGATATGGTTGTCTCAAGAAAGCCATATGTTATGATAGAATCAATTTTGAATAGTCATTGTTAATCTTATTGTGGTTTCTTTGGTACATAGAAGCTCACAGTGTCAGTGAACACAGTCAAGATTATTATTTTAGTTGCAATAATTGCTATTATAAAATACTCTGCTTTCATTTCAGAGATATTTCTTTTTAAAAATGAATTTATACCTCTGAAAATGGTATATGTATTTGAATTATTTAAAAAATCCAAACAAAGTAGGTTCATAACTGTCTCTTTAAAACATATCCAATATATTACTTATTACCTCATAAGTGACGTGTAGCAATTTACATTTTGGTTACATTCTGAAGTCTTCATAGTCTTTCACTACTCTTAAATGTACCTAGTAATGCTAAATTTTTGATTTTTACCCAGAAATTTACAAGCAAACTAGTAGTGTAATACACAAATTCCTGTAGCATTCTTTTAGTGAGTCATAAAACTCAAATATTTCAGGCAATGGGATTCTATTTTATAGTGAAATTAACATGATGGAGCCTTCAGAAAAACAATTTTTGTGAATAAGTGAATGAAAAACTACTAGAGTCAGATTTGGGTATATCCATGATAATTATAATAAGGAAAATTAGATTATGTTTAGAGCAAATTTGGATTGCAAAAAAGTTTTCCACAGCATAAGAGGAAAGGAAGATTCTAGGTGATATTCTTCAAAAAACAAAGGGCCCTTTCCAATGAAAAAATAGAATACCAGGAGACATTACTTGGAGACTAAACAGGAGGCAGCAATTCAGATAACTGAATCATCTATGTCTACTTGGGACCTTGCTTGGAAGTGGTAGTATTCATAAAATCTCATAATTCCAATCTTTGGTCCAGGCATTGTCTCTTTCAGAAGGACAAAGTAAACAGTGTCAATAGATGCACAAAGATATACCTTTTATTATGAAGTTTAAAGAGTGTCATTTAAGAAGCAAGAGACAATTTTTTTTCCACTGAAAAACTTATTTAATCTAAGAGCTGAATCATGTTTTGGAGTGTACTTTTTTAATTATGGAAAATTTAGAACTATAATGTTGCTTATTTAGCTGCTAACTGAGATAAGCTGGTGTAATCAATCAGAATTTCTGTGCCAAAATCCTCCATATTGATTGCAAAAAA
Source organism: Phylloscopus whistleri (assembly GCA_017589585.1). Classification (NCBI taxonomy): domain Eukaryota; kingdom Metazoa; phylum Chordata; class Aves; order Passeriformes; family Phylloscopidae; genus Phylloscopus; species Phylloscopus whistleri. Next base: position 9,098,283 of record JADMLD010000759.1, on the reverse strand, counting down.
GCCTTTCTAGGCCATAGCGTGTTGAAGAGTTTTTAGATTTGGCACAATGAGGCTGGACAGCAATCTGGTTGTCTTTTGACAAAACTGAGCAGTGGTGTCTTGCATAATGATAAATTCTGTGGGAATAGACATGAGGGAAATAACCCACATTAATGTATCATGCATCCTTTTTATTATTTTTCAATATATATATTGTTTGTGATTAAGCATTTAGACAACATCTAAAATCAATAAGCATTTTCATTACAATCTTGACTCCACTACAACATGTGAAAGACAGCAAATTCTTGAGTACTGCTTCTTTTCAGCTGGACCACCAATGGTTGGCTGTTCTTTAATTCTAAACTTTATCTTCCTAAGTTTTGTTATTATTCTTGGAATAATATTCACTGCTTTACATAGACACTCAAAACATTTTGTCCTCCAGAGAACAGTAAGTAACTTAAGCAGTCTTCTTGCTCTGAAATTAAACCCTTTTGCTTATCATAATTTTAAAAGAAAGAGTATTTGGAGTTGAACTGCTTCTGTGGGAGTGCAAAAGGGGGTAAAAAAATTAATCTGATCCTCATATTCTAATTATGGGGGAGAATTCTGCTGGTTGTATTTTATGGTTTCGTTATAATTCAGCAATTTGGAAAGAAAATTAAAATATTTGATCTGAATACAACTTTCACATAGAATCTTCAGGAAGGCAAGTTTTGCCCTTGGACAGCTTTAACATTATTCCATAAGGACTGAACAACTATTGCTCTGCTTTTCTATAATCATTTAATTGCCAGTTTTCCTAAAGTTGCTGTCTTCCTAATCTGCTTTAATATCACCAAGATTTTTTTAAAAATATATGTATTTGATTTAAATAGTCTTTTTTTTGCTGAGAGTACACCTGCCACCTTAGCGCAGTTGTCTGAATCCAGGTTACATTTAGCTACTTTTTGGGTGGCATTGTTCTTTGCCAAAGATTGGACTGTACAAATAATTTTATCTCACAGGGATTATATTTGATCTCTTAAGAGGTCAGAGGCCATCACCTTTCTCATAAAAGCCTCTGCTTAATACCACATCCCAATAAACTCTGACGTGTACAGTTGATTTCTTTAACAAACTCAGTAGTAAATTCGGGGGGAGGAATACCAATCTAACTCCTCAGATGGCCTTGGTATTTTATGCATTGTATCCTCTGAGTGTCTAGAATAGGCCTTACTTGAATGACACAGGAAGCTGTTTTGCCCCATGTACTTTTTATCTACTGATGCAGCATGCTCAGTCAGCACAGAGAATGCCATTGTAAAATGCCCTCTTCTCAGGGATTTCACTGGCAGCTGCACACTAAAGCAGACTGAGCACCTGAATGACCACAAAGTGGGTATCCCATGTGCAGCACATTACAGAGATCTAATCCAAGAACTGCATAAATAAAGAATTCTGTAACTCTGTCCAAAAATAAATTGCTGTAGCCTCTCTTAAAATACCACATGTATGCACTGGGGAAGTCAATTTAATGCAACGTAGCTGTAGCTTATTAACTCCTCTATATTCCAAGCAGTGATTATCTTTATGAGGTTTAAATGGATGTGCTACAGAGTTGGACTGAATAAAGTACAAAGATCATTTAAGTTCAGAATGAGAGCAGGCAACTCTGAAAGTGTTTAAGGATGTCGTTAGATCATGCAGAAAGAAAATTTGAGAGGCAAAAGCTCAATTAGAACCTAACCTGGCCACTTCTGTAAAGGATAATAAAAGAAAATAAAAATTGTATAAATACATTGATGGAAAAAGGAGGGGCAAGAAAAATATCCATTCCTTATTGGACATGGAGGGGAATATAGTAACTGAAGATGAAGAAAAGGCTGAGGTATTTAACACCTTCTTTGCCTCAGTTGTCGACAGTAAGACAGGTCGTCCTCATGACAACTCACCTCCTGAGCTGGTAGACAGGGACAGGGAGCAGAATAGGCCCCTGTATCCAGGAGGAAGCTGACAGTGGCCTGCTGAGGCACTTAGATGCTCACAAGTCTATGGGATTAGATGTGTCCTACAGTGATGCAAGAGTAGCCAGAACAGCTTGCCAAGCCACTGTCCATCATTTGTCAGTCACTCCTGCCTTACTGGGGAGATCCCAGATGACTGGAAGATGGCCAGTGTGATGCCCATCCATAGGAAGGGCCGGAAGCAGAATCCAGGAAAGTCCATGTCTCCCCTGTCTATCTTTAATTGATAAAATGTCAGCACATTGCAAATTCTAACTCCTGATTGATTATACTGCTAGGAGAAAAGTGACAGCATAAGTGGTATTTATTTAGACTGGCTTTACAGATGTTCTGTGGTTTTGCTTCTGCGTGAACCAAATATTTGGAGACAACACCAAGAAGACCACTACTCAAAGCTGAAGTGCAAAGAGTAGATTTATTTCAATATCTCCCTGGCTTGAGCATTCCAGAATAAAACAAATGGAAGCACATATCCTGATAAGCTCATTTTAAGCAGGAGCAAAAAGTAGCAAGGCCTGAGTCCTGTGTTAAATATAAAAGGGGGCCTGGAGCACACACAAGTCTTTACCAGGCTGTGTTTTACAATCTTTGAACTTCTTATCTCCCTTTCCCCACTTACAAAGAGGCCTCAAGTCTCTGTGAGGAATGCTTTAAAATTTTTCACAACATTCTGTTATCTGGTGAGAGAGCTTCATTTCTTTAGTAGACAGAAAACAACCCAAAGCAAACACAAATACATGAATTCTCTCACACTATTTTCTAACATCACTCGGGTGCAAGGTTGGTCTCTGAGCAAAATCAATTCTAAAACCAGCTTATTTTTCTCTCTCCTCAACAGTCTTCTAGTTTCTCTTCTTTATTCTCTGCTTAGTTTTTTTTAATCTGTGACACTGCAAAGCACAAAACCAAATTACAGCAATAGAAAAGATAATGGAAAATTTCGTTTCCCATGGGTACATAATTGTGCCAATGAGCAGAAATGCATCTGTGCATTTCCACAGAAGGACTGGTAACCCAACACTCCGCGCTTTGTTAAATATATATCTGCTTAACCAGAAGGAATGAACTAATGATCCAGAGTCAGTCTTGGGTGCCTGAAAATTTCCTAAGAGCCCCAAAAAAAATGTCCATGATTTTTAACCAACTCCTGGTTGAAAGTGAGCTGTGCTTTGCACCTTAAGTAAAATGTCAGTTGAGCACTTGGAGTTACACAATTGGATGAGTGCTGAAGACATGCAAGCAGCGATTGCACTCTTCCCATGCCTTGAAGAGTGGTCTATAAAATCTTCTTTTAAATGTATTTCTGTTTAAAGAACAGCTAAAGGAGGAATATTGTATAAAATTACCTGTTAACAGTATGTAGTGAGAAAAATATTTGTTAAAAAATGGTAGGCTTTTTTACCAGAAAGGATTCCAACACACATTTTCTATATCCTCTTTTTGGTTTTGCTTTTTTTTCCTCATGCTGCAATCTGTAGTTGTTCCCAAGATCATCTTCCGCTCTGACTGTAGTCTGTATAAGTAGACACTGAGCAAAAAACAGGTGAAATGTTAAAAAGCAGAAACAAAAGTCTGCAGGACTAGGAGATCCTGTCTCAGAAGATCATCTTAACTCTTTCACAACAACCACTCAACCCAGTCTGTGGCCTTCTCCTTCAGATGGTCAGTGCGTCCTAGACCATATGGCCAACACATGCACAATAAGTCACAGAATCATAGAATGGTCTGGATTAGAAGAGACCTTAAACATCATTTATTTCTGACCCTGCTGATGTGTGGCACCTTTTAACAGACCAGTTTTCTCAGAGCCCTGTCCAATTCTGTCATTTACAGAGGAAAAAAAAAAATAAAAGGCAGAAATGCAAAAATAAGGACCAAGAAACTATTAAATTTATATTTGAAAGAGAAGCAGTGTTCCACTCTTTCCCACCCTTGTGTGCATCATCTTTTGTGCACATACAGTTATGCTTATTTTAAATTGCTCTTAAAAGAAATGAACTGACATTACAAGAAAGAGCAACTCTTGCCAGCCCTATTCAGGATTTGTGTTGGTTTATGTGATATATTACACAAAAATCATATCAAGATTAGCAAGATTATCTCCATGTGCATCTTAATTGATAAGAAAGGAAATGAAAAATAGGTACTTGGTAAGACATTAACAGTCTCAAGATCAATTCAGACTGGCTGATAAACAAACAGAACTCCAGTTCTATATTCTTTATATGTGACTATTCTGTATCCAGAAGTACTCTAAATCATTCAACAAACAGTGTAGATCTCAGCACACTGATATGCAAAGCACACTGTGCATTGGGGCAGAATTGTAATGAAAAGTCTCTGTTATGCTTTCTTGACCAAAATGGATTCATTAAACATCAACAGTGAGTTCTGCCAAGAGCTTTCACTGTTCTGTAATCCAATCACATGGGCACTGGCTTCAGTTTTCTTGGATTTTGCCAAATGATAGCTCACCAAATGTTAGATATGTTTCTGGGGAACTGAGAAAAGAGTATATTATTGTTGGGATATCTCAATAAATGTTTCAGGGAACTTCTGTAATCTGAGATAAGGGGAAGCATCCAAATGCATATTTTCAAAAACCTCAGAGAAAAATTGAGCACATAAAAGGGGAAAAATCAATAAAAAATCCTCAATCCTTATTTTAACCCTCCTAGGTTTAGTGCACAGGACAGACTAATAAAATGTCCCTTTATGGGCAATGAGCTCCTAGAATTTTTACAGTATAGGGTGTGTAACCTTATAGGTGTTACCCTTTTCCAAACTGCATTTAGGTTTTCAGGTATCCAAATCTGAGCCAGGCACTCTGCACTCTGGTAAGAAATAATTAATTTTCTACCTAGATTATATGAGGCCCATGAATAGTTGCTTTTCAGCAGATATTCAGCAGATATTCAGCATGATCTTCTGTTAGCAAGGTCTGAATGTCTTGCTGGCTTTCTGGATACACCCAAACTGGACCTCTGTGATGCTGAGAGGACAAACACATATTAATCATATTATTCATTTCTTGCTGCTATGTATCAGGAATATCAGTAGAGAAGGAAAGAATGTAGGCAGATTTAGAAATCCAAAGAATGTATTTCAAAATAAAAAGAATCTTCACAAAATGATGACAAAAAAAAAAAAATGAACAACACAAAAAGTGCAAACCAGTCACAAAATCTTATAGTAGGATGTACAAGATCTATTCCATAAATTTCATAATGGCTGAAATTCCTAAATCATTATAATATTGTTTGTCTTTATATGTTAATATGCTGGGTACTAATATGCTGGACATTAATATGCTGGACATTAATGCCTAACTGCGATTTAAAGAAGTGTTCAATAGATGTACTACATCTGGCTAATCCTGAAAATTAGGTATCTACTCCAATATTCCATTGGGCAAAAAAGTTTAGCAGTTATTCCAAAGGTTTTCCATTTGCCTTTCACTTGGGAACTTCTTCCTATCTGTGACCCTTGTAATTTATTACATCTCAGGTCTACAGGAGTCATGTTTCCAGTCACCCTCCTGCATGCTGACCATGGTGCAATACCATGACAGAGGTACATAACATTCTTTTCTTATATTATCTTAAATGTGGCTGTCATAGTTGAGCTTTTCACTCAGCATACAGATGCTCCCAATACAGTATGGAGCAATAATCATCTGCCTTACTATGTTGTAAGCACAGAGCCTGCACAGCTGCTAACTTGAAGGAAAATGTTCCCAAGAAAAAATATTGTTCCAGCAGGAATTTACATGCAAAAATGCAAGCAGCATCCTATATATTATACATATATGTCATCTATATAAACACTATCTGTGCAGCAGACTATGCTAGTGCAGATAGTTATAGTTCAATTAATATGGAATTGAATGTTTTGGTTTGCACAACCTACCTCATCCATTACATCAGTGATATGAAAGGAACAATAAAGAAGCAACAGTCAGTTAGTTTTGCACATCACTTCATTTATGGCAGATGTGTGTAGATCTGAACCCTGAGGGGAAAAGGTACTGAAGGACAAATATAAGGGCACAGCCCGTTTGTTCAGAGTAGAGCACTGGACTTTGAATAATTTCCATCATCCAATTTTGGAGACTAACAGAGGAAAGATTTGTATTAATTTCCTCAAAAAATGTTTAGCATATGGAAAATACAGAGTAGTGTTTCTGCCTTTGCCTCATTCACCAGAAACAGATTGAATTTTTTATTGATTGTAATTGCACACAATGCTGCTGTTACAAGAGACAGCTCAAAGCAGTAGCATCTTAATAAGCAAAGTCCTAATGCAGCAAGCAGTATGCTCAAAATGCACATGCTTCTGTCTCTTCTCCAGTTGTATAATTCTGATCCAAATCTGCAAAATCTTAATTGATTTGAGCCTCAGCTATTTAGGGGCCATTTATCTAACTATAGTATTTCAAAGCAGTTGCTTTCATTGAGAAATCAAATTCCCCTCACTTTCTCCCAGCTGTATCATATGATTCTCAGCTGCTCATTTTACACTAAACCCCAGAATAAATGTTAGTCTGCTGTATCAAAATTTAAGACACAACTTTGCAGATTTTCTTCCAAATAAATTAAACTACAACAAGAAAACTTTTAATCATGTACCAGAGAAAAGAAAGAGTAAAGTTTTGATTTTATTTGGCTTTCTTCTCACTGGAGAAACCCAGGCAAGAAATATCAATGTTTAAGTATTCACAAGCCTTCCCTCAACTTCAGGATAATCCCATAAGAAACTGAATCTCTTTGTGTCTCCATTTCTGCTCTGGGCATGCATTCAGCTGCCTGAGGCTGTGGTTACATGGGCAGCCAAGCTCTTCTAATGGCTTGTGGCTGCCAAGAAAGGAAGATTTGCAATTCTCTTCCTTTCTCTCAATTGCTCTTACTGTCCTTCCTTCCTTTACTTGCTGTTGGAGTACAAATCCCTCTGGGCCAAATCCACACAGGCCCAGGAGTGCCCAGAAATGTGAGGACTGAATTAGAACATTCAGAAAAACCAAAATACATCAATCCACACAGACATGAGGTAGAAATGCAAGTTTCATTTTTAAATAAGTAGATGATTTTTTAAGTGCCTTAGCAAATAAGAGACTGAATTGGTTAGTAAGAAAAGGACCTAAAACCTAGTTTAAAGTTCAGTGGCATTGCCTTTTGCGAAGATAGTTAAGTTCTAGTCATAACAAAATGTAACCTTGCTAAACATTCCTAGATGGAACAGACAGAGTTATATACACAGAATTTGTGTAAGAATTTGCGTTTGCCTTCACACATCAGTCTTAGCTTAGGATAGGTCAGGCAAGGTTGTAGAAAATTTGTGGTTTAACCTGATTGGCCAAAAATAGAATAAAAAGCACTACTTTGAGAATGCTAGTAGGCTCATGAAAAACACTGATCGAATGCCACTGTTGTTGCTGCAGCAGCGGCTGCACAGATAAGATGTTCACAGAACACCGAATACAGGTGCTGTGGCTGCTGTTTCTTCTCAGGACTTAAGGGCTCTGTGTTAGAAGGCTTTCTACATTCTTGCTCAGAGTGTAATAACTTTGCCTTCATAAGACTGGTTTAACGATACAGTAAAGGACTTTGCTTTTACAACTACCCAGCTTCTATAGTCTTCAATGAGGATGTGCAGAAAACTTGACAACTTGCTTATTTCTAAAATAGACAAACAGGGATTGTAAAACTATTATAAATAAACAGGGCAGGAGATGATTATTAGCTCCTTAAATGCCTTTATTAAAAGGGGAAAGCTCAAGGGATTGCCTACACTGCTGCTGGTGCTGGTGCTGCTGCTGCTGCTGGTGCTCCTCCTCCTCCTCCTCCTCCTCCTCCTCCTCCTCCTCCTCCTCCTCAAGCACTGCTGAGGAGAAGGCCCAGGTCGATTCTGCTGCTCACGCTGCAGAGCCGGGAGTTCATCCTCATGGAACTTCCCAGGAACTCATTGGGCTCAGTTTAGTCCAGAGGTGTCTTTCTTTCCGAGTGCCTTTCAAGTTATGGTGAGATGAAAAGCCTCCACAGATAGCTTGATGTACTGCCAGCCAGGTGGCATCTTTTTTGGGTCTGGATTTCACACTGACTCATTGTTGCTAGGGGTTTTTGGTGCTAATTGTACTTAATTGTACTAAATGTTCTGGCAAGGCTTCATGGGGGTCTCTGTGATTTCCATAATAGGTGTCGGTTTCGGCATGACGAGCAGAAAGGGGGTCGGCGGAGAGCAGGGAGCAGGAAGAGGGGCAGACAGAAAGCAGGCAGGGAGCAGCAGAAACCCAACAAGAGGTAAGGGCATACAAAACTGGGACTTGGGTTACAAACTGGGTACAAACCATTCAAGATAACAATACGTATAACCATCAACAGAACATCCAATGTATGATTAGGAGTCTTTAACACTTTTAAAGTAATCATCTGCAGAACATTCAACATACAACTAGGAGTTATGGGGTTCCACCCATATCACCACTGTTGCTGCTGCATCAGTGGCTGCACAGATAAGATGTTCACAGAACACCGAATACAGGTGCTGTGGCTGCTGTTTCTTCTCAGGACTTAAGGGCTCTGTGTTAGAAGGCTTTCTACATTCTGGCTTGGACTGTAATAACTTTGCCTTCACGAGACTGGTTTAACAATACAGTAAAGGACTTTGCTTTTACAACTACCCAGCTTCTATAGTCTTCAATGAGAATGTGCAGAAAACTTGACAACTTGCTTATTTCTAAAATAGACAAACAAGGATTGTGAAACTGAATTTATCATTTTCCAATAATATCTGCTTGAAAGATAAATGTCTGCTCCTCCTTCCTCACATTTAAAGGAAATTGTTAGTCTCACAGTAGCCGCAAGCCGGTTTCCACATACAAAGTACTAGTGGTAAAACTCAGTAGCAAGCTGAGCATGGTTGTTTTGTCTTGGACCTTAGTGAGGATAACTCTAAATTATGTCTATCAAAAATATTCAGAAATGTGTGGGTCATCTAGTGTATTTGCTGCTTCAAAAAACCTGATTTCAGACAAATATAAACCAGATTTTTTATCGGGGTTATTTGCATTCCAAGTACCTTCATTATTACAAAATTGAATCAATGCTTTTTACCTGCTCTACTTTAAGGCAGATCTAGTGGATCCATATCTAATATGATGCAGTCAATACTCTTCACCTTTTAACTGTTTTATTACTTTTTTCTCACATTCTTATAATTAACATGGATCTCTGTGTGTCGACAGGACTTGTAATGATTTCATTCTCTCTGGAAAAATTACATTCTTCTGCAGTCCTCATTATCACTTTTTACTCTCACGGTTAAATTAAAAAAGATATTGTTTCTTTTTCTTGTTTTCTAACTTACTGATATCTCTACATATTGACCTTATGTTCCTACCAGAGGAATAAGAACCAATATGTGAATTTATGGACTCGATAAGCATACACTATTTTGTCTCTGAGGTTGCCCTAATAGTTCTGTGAAGCAGTTAAGGCTTGTAAAATTTTGAGTATGGACTCTACCTAGTGATCATAACTCTCAGTCATTTCAAGCAAATTAAAAGCTGTAGTTGTAATGATTTTATTGGGTTTTTTTTTAGAGAAGGCCGAGATCTGCATTTACAGGTATGTGACTTTGGGGTTTTGTAACATTTCTTTTAATTGAAAAAATTTATTATTTTTTATACTCAAGCTATCTACAAGCTTAAAGTGGCCAAAAAGTTGTGGATTAAAAAAGCGTTCAAGGCCAGGTTGGCTTGGGCTCTGAACAACTTGGTGTACTGAAAGGTCCCCCTGTCCATGACAGGGGGTTGGAACTAGTCCATCTTTAAGGTTCTTTTTAAACCATGCCATTTAATGATTCTATGACAAAGGAAGATTGGCAGAAACTGCCAGGTTGGATTTAGTACTACATAAAGATCAGAATATGGCAGAAAGGGATCCTGCTACTCTTTACTTTTTTGTGGGATTTTGATCTACTATCTGGTTGCTAAATACCTTAATACTGAGTTAAGCCAAATGGTAGGTGTCATCCTTATTCCTCCTCTTTAATCTGGTCTACTTTGAATAAAATTCTTGCATAGCCATTTGTCACCGATGGGCCGGTGAGACCCAGCTAGCTCAACTTAACAAAAACCCACCACCACAGCCATTGACTAGAGAATGGAATTTATCTGTTAGAAAAACTGTAAGACATTCATCTTCCCTGTACTTTTAATCCCTGTCATTGTTCCATCAGGTACTCAGACAAGAGCAATGGTCATTGTAACACCAGCATCCAACCCCAGATGACAGCCCTACTTCACAGTCTCAAAATTTTACTCCATAATAGTCACCAGCAGCTGGAGAATAAAGTCGAGTCTTCCCAGACACTGAAGTAGATAAAATCTCAACAATATCCCCATGATCATTTTGCTGTTCTAAATAACAGAATTACCTTTTAGCCTTTCTTGCAAATAGAGAAAATGAAATACACTTATAGCAAAGTACAAAAGATTGTACATATAGGAAAATATTACAGAATTCAAAATAACTTTGTTCCTTCAAGCTGAATACAAAATATAACAAAGCTAAAAGCTCCACAAAAAGTCCCAATCAAACAAACAAAAACCCACATCACAAAACAAGACCCCCAATGCCCCATGCATTTTAAATTAGGTTATTTGTAGCCAAAATCTTATTATAAGCCACAGACTGCACTGTCTGAAGCTATATTCTGACTGGTCTTATTTACTAGAAATAATTCAACTGCTCTAAAATGTATTGGTTGAAAATATAGTTAAATTAAGTGTTGTCTCCTTTTAGTTATGCCAGGTAGCTGTGCATGGGTGTACACAGTCATAAAAGGCCAACTCAAATTTTTTTTAATTACTTGATTGATTGCATTCAGAAAGAAGCATTGCAGGAAAATATCTACCATTTTCATGTATTGTAAATATAGTCAAAATTGAAGCTGTTAGATTTATTAATTCCATGTAACTAATCAGCAGTTAGTGAATTATGCATTCATGAAGGCAAAACATAATATTCACTACTTAAAACACCTAGACATTTCTAAAGCATCTTCTATAAAAATCCCGAGACATGCACACAGGCACACGTACTCCCCTCTGAGTCCACCCCAAAAACACTTCCATGAGAAGTGGAATCCCATTCTCTTTGAGAATGAGGATTTCTTTATTTCTGTTGCCTTCTGCTGGAGGTCTAGGTTCTAGGCTCATGACAGTCTCTACGATCCAACAAACCATACTCTCATAAGAAAGCCCCCACCTCAACTTCAGACGCGTACCTCAGAAGTGTGGATTCTTATTTCGTGCACCCAAACTGTCAATCCTCTAGCTAGATGCACACAGCCATGGCATCTGATGGAAGGATTCTCTGTAAGGTCAAGGTACAGATTGCAATGTCAGTGGGGTGATTTCTGACAGTGTCAAAACAGGTTTTGACTCTTCTCTGTTGTTTTCTTTTCCCACTATCACAAATTTTCAAGCTTTCCTTGAAGTTCTTCTCAAGCTGATGCCTTTAGTATTAAGCTTTTTATTGTGGCCAATGGATGTCTTCTTTATCATTGCCAGTTTGGGGCAAATTCCCTCTCAGACAGTTTTGGATGTTCAGTTGGCACTCACCTCTCTTTTATCAAATGTTGTCATCCTGGACAGTTTGCCAAGGGGAGGCTAAGGAGGCCTAAACATAGTTAGGAGTACAAGATGTTCTCTCTCCTGTTGCTGATTCTTCTCATTTTCCATCATGTGTAAAGTTTGCCTTGCAGTGAAAATAATCACAAGGGATTACACTGTATAACTTGTGAGTAATGTTAAGATTTTACTGGTATTCCAAATTCATTAGTTATAAATAGTCCCCGGAAAACTGGCTTTTTGGAAGAAGATGCAGAATTCAAAGTAATTGGATTATTTGAAAGTCTCAATTAATGAATCAAACTTTAGTATTCCAAGTAATGAATGCATGAATTTACATAGACATTAATAATACTTTTCTCATTAATCTTATCACCATCTCATTTAAAAATAAGAGCATATACCATACTAGCCCACAAGAACTAATCTTGTTAGAGATATCTTTCTCTCCATTTTCCATTCTACTTTCTCAGCATTTTTCTCAGCATTTTTCTCACCATTTTTGATTCCATTTTCTTTCTTTTTATTAAATATATTTTGCTATTATTTTAGCTCACTGGCAGAAATTGCTTGTTTTCATCCTTTCTACTCTTTAGTAAAAGCAAGAATCAACATTTCACTTACAAAATAAAGAATAAACTTGGATAGTTCAACATCCAAAATAAAACCACAATATGGTTCACAAGGAACACTGCTGTTAGCATTTTTATGAAAAATTTTCATGTCCTTTCTGATTAGAACATACTCTCTGACTAGATAGAAAAGACTACATTCTTAACCAATTTCTGGATGTGATTAAAATACAAATATTTCCCAGAAAATATAATTTTCTTTTCTGCATGACAATAGTTTTTGATTCATTCAGATTTTACTTTGGTCTCATTTTTACACAAACACACACTTTTCAGCTAGTGATTTATTTTAAACTTCTTTCCCATGTCTCACATTGGAATCCTATTCTGCTTCTTAAAACTAAGTGTAAATTTTCATATTGATTGCCCTTGTAAATAATTTCCCTTTAATCTCTAGGAATTTTTATTAACCCAGGCAGTGGAGTAAGTAACTGGAATAATATAATTAATGTTGAAGAGTGATTCCAGGAATTCATGAGAAACTCAAAAAATTTGTTCTCAGTTTCTGCTGACAGCATTTTGTAAACTACTCATTCTTTGCTTCTTTTTCTTTATTCTCAAGGTAATGAAATACATCTGCTTATGAAATATATTAATATTAATTTTTCAGTTGCATGAAAAATTTAGATACCAAGTTGGGCCAGAGTTTTTATCTTTTCGAGGGTAGGATGGTGCTGTAGAGGGATCTGGACAGGCTGGATCAATGGATCAAGAACAAGAGTATGAGGTTCAGTAAGGCAAAGTTCCAAGCCCGGCATATGGGTCACAACAACCCCAGGTAGTGGTACAGGCTGGGGGCAGAATGGCTGGAAAGCTCCTCAGTGGAAAAGAAGCTGGGGGTGCTGCTCAGCAGCACTTGAACATAAACCACCAGTGTGCCCAGGTGACCAAAAAGGCCAATGGCATCCTGGCCTGTATTAGCAATAGTGTGGCCAGCAGGGCTGGGGTAGTGCCCTCCCTCTGTACTCAGCACTGGTGAGGCCACACCTCAAGTGCTGTGTCCACTTCTGGGCCCCTCACTACTAGAAGAGCACTGAAGCACTGCAGCAAGCCCAGAGTAGAGCAAGTCCAACAAAGCTGGTGAAGGGTCTAGAAAATAAATCGTGATTTGGAGAGTTGCTGAGAGAGTTGTAGGTGTTTATCCTGGCTAAATGAGGCACAGGGGAGAGCTTACTGTCCTCTACCTCCTGTCTACCTAACAGGGGGTTGTAGCACGATGAGGGTCAGCCTCTTCTCAGAGGCAACTAGTGATAGAGATGAAGGACAGCCTCATGCTGTGTGATGGGAGATTCAGGTTGTACATCAGGAAGAATTGCTTCATGAACAGGCTGCCCAGGGAAGTGGGTTCACTGTCCCTGGAGGGACACAGGACCTAAGTGCTATGTTTAGTTGACATGGTGCTGTTTGGTCAAAGATTGGATTCCATGATCTTCGAGATATTTTCTAACCTTAATGATTCTGTGGTATATATATTGTAAGGAAGCAACCTTCTTAAAATAATTGACTTTTTTTTTTACAGTTCTGAACAAGGGTGGGAAATAAATTGTAATATCATATGAACTATAAGCATGATTCATGACTCCTGATGAGTGAACTCATCAAGAAGTGTTGATAAGTGTCAAGTACTTCTTCTATAAACTTAGTGAATTAATTCTTTTCCAATATGATTATCATAGTTCAGGCAAACATTCCTCCACCCTCAAAAGTACTCCAACTTGAAAATGTATCTTTGCTTGTTTAATATTCATGTGAGATCATTCTTGGATAATGCATGCAAGACTGGATACTCCTTTTACAGTATTTAAACAACAGATTAAATTTCTTCAAACCAGAGAGTAATAAAATAGAAACTTGAGAAAATTCAAAGTATTACTCTTACAGCAGTGGAACGTACAAGAAGAGATAACCTGAGGAAGAAAATGAAAAATGCCACAGACATCACTTTCTCCTTTGTTTACAGTTACAGTAGTAGTTTGGGAAGAATCATGACTTTATGAATTATGTATGTTCAATAATGCCTAGAAGGTGCAGTAAGTTAAACCATGAGAAGTTTACCTTATGTTGTTAATCTGCTACTAGTACATTAATAGATATAGATGAAGACATTTGACAAATAGAAATATTAGGTTGGACAGGTGTTTGGCAGATCAAGAGCATAGACAGAGACCTGTGAGTCACAAAATGCTAGTAGGAGGCAGTTACACAATAAGGTAGACAATTTCATAAGAAATTATTTCACAGGAATAGAGAGATGGAGGAAGATGAAGCATTTATTGACATCTCTCTTAAAAGGGAGAAAAAAAAAATAAATGGCAGGAACAAAAAGAGAAATGAAGAACATAGAAGTAATAGAGTGGTGACCCCCAAAATCAGTAGCAACATATTGTTTGCTCTGCATTTGACTTCAAATTTTGATCAGAAACATGAGTGTGGCTTTCATGATGACTACTAGTTCTATCTAATTGGCTGACTTCAAAACTGTGGAACCCTAACCCTGATCTACTGCTTCATGCCATTCCCTCAGGTTGTGTCACTGGTTACCAGAGCAGAGAGATCAATGCTTGCCCCTCTGCTAATGTTCCAATCTTGAGCCAGTGACTGAGTCCATGCCCTATTTGCTAGCTGAGATATAGACTCTGTTTCACAGAATTGTTGGTACAGAAGACACTTAGAAAAGGTCTTGTCTGCAACTGGAAAATAAAAATTCAGCATAATATGAGTAGTTGAAATTTCATTTCCTTGGAGACAAAAGGGTAAAGTAACAGCTGAAGGAAGATGAACATCTGTAAAAAATGCATAGACAGAAAAAAAGGCCTAAAGTAGATGGGAATTAAGAAAAAAAAAAAAAAAACAAAAAAAACCAAACAAACAAAAAACCCCCAAAACTTAAGAGGAACAGAATAAGTAGAGAACATATATTTTTTCTGTAGATAAACTGGTTTAATTAGATCACTCAAAGCAATAGAAATGTATTTTGACAACTGGAACTGGTACACTCTTTATAGTACAGTCTTGTATATTTTTAAATTTTTTTGATATGTCTTGATACTGTGTAGAATTTGTCCTTCCTTCATTCTTCCAAATCTCATGCATGTTTGAAATCCTTACTCTTATCATCCACATACCATATTGAAATATGGTTAAATGTGATTTGACTTAAGCTTCAAACCTAACACTCAGCACTATGTTGCTCAGTAGTTACTGGCTCATTTGCTCTAGGATACATTTATTTGAAAATTCAAGTCTGTGAGGAAAGCAAACTTGAACTGTTTGACATTGGTCAATAGGCTGCAGTTGCCTGAGCATGTTGGCAGTCATCCACAAAATTAGTCACGATATCCTGTTGACCTAGTTTGAATCCTGTGTTGAGATTATACATACTCTATTATTTGGTTTACAGCCTTGGTTTGGGGAATACCATTTTCAATTTATGCAAGTTTTAATTCTGTTTTCACAGCTGTTGACTAGCTGTCCTCCTACTGCTTTTATCATGAGGATTTTATCATGTTCCATTCCCTTTTGACGCTTTTATTTGGCATTAGGAATAGGTTTACATTTCTTTGGCAATACTACGTTTTAAGCCTCCTAAAAATCCTCTATAGGCCTTCTGAGAACACAGCAATGAGGCTACTGAGAAATTTTAGGACCACATCAAACCTCCTTCTAATACAATAGGGCTGAGGTTTTTTTCCTATGTTCTTTAACATCTTTTATTCAGGGTTTTGTTTTTTGTTTTTTGGGGTTTTTTTCTTTACCAGTCTAAGCACCTTCTCAGTTAGTCCTGGTGGAATTCAACTGTAATTTAAAGCAGCAACAGTGACTAATATTCCATGAGACAGTGTGTGAAGAAATATTCTTCACATATTCGCATATTCTGTCCTTCAGCTTCCTCAGTACCTGTTTAAAATCCACTGTCAGTTAAACCCTGGAAGGCATACAGGAGAATTTGGTAATTTTTTTGATAGGCACAGCTTAATCATTTCACATGTCCTTGCTATAATCATGCAGGCAACATGATTCCACAGAGGTCCAAGACAAAAGTTCAAGAACTCCAGCAGATTTGTAATTATTTTCTTCTTCAGAGATGGTATCTGTAAGCAATTTATACCAACTGTTTATAGGCTACATTGTCAAGAGTAAGATTAACTATTCCAAACTGCTTAGTCTTAAAAAACAACAACAACAACAACAAAAACCCACAGAGAAGGACCAAACTCCATAATTCCTTTTATAAATAATAAAACTGTTGCCTTTTTCCTATGGATATCTGACATATTTTCCCCTAATATTCTAGGCACGTTAATTTAGAGAATAATTTTTTATGTAAAAGATTTATTTATACATGCTCACTATTGAAATAATATTCTTCTATTTGTTAGTCAAGAAATTCAAACAATTCCTGTGGTATAAAGATTTAATTTAATTCTACTTGGCATGCACATCATTAAATTCAATAAATATTTAATAATATGAATTAAAATCTATCTAGAAGTTTTATATGCCTACTTCCAAGTCAGTTAACTTACAGTGATACTGCAGTGCTAGACAACCAAAAAATAGCAGTAAGGGATTTGTCTTAAACTGCCTAAAACTACCTCAATGTCACTGAATAAAAATAATGAAGTGATTCAATGAGGTGATTGTTCTACTGTCACAGTCAAACTGTAGCTGATTCAGCTTTTGCTTTTTTCCTGTACCAGCAATTTATATAAAATTCAGGAGAAAAAAAAGAAAGCTAAACATTAAGTTCAGTGGACTAAGCGTGTAAATAAGTGTACACTTAAAAACACATTTAGAAATAAGCTGGAGGCATCCTTGGCTGTTTCTGAATTGAGGCTTTGATTAATAGATTTGCTTACGTCTAACTTAAATTTGTACTTCAGTTTTGTTATTATGTAAGCATAGCATACAGGTGAAGTATGTAAATAAAAAAAGAGATTTGTTAATTATTCTAGCAGCGTGCCATAAAAGAAACTGTTGGAACACAAAATTTCTGCCCTCACTATCGTATTCTACCTGAGCATATCTCTGCTCTTCTGTGTTTTCATGACCAAAGTCCCAGACCTTTCTGTCTTGCTCATTAATTTCAGATCTGTTAAAATCTGGTCTGGAATTTTGTGGAATTGAGATAGTACCTGGACCCATTGGGACAGAGAATTACTTATATTTCAGTTGTGTTTCTTTTTGGGATGTCTATGACGGCACATTTTTCTGTGCCATCAACAATGAAAAAAAGCTAGAATATTTACCAGCAGAGAAGTAAATAATAACTGAAACAATAAAAATTATCAAAACCTTAATTACAGCAATCAGTTGCTAGTACATAATTTTTCAATTTGACTATAATTGAATATTTAAATGACAAGAGTGTGTGTGTGTGTGTGTCAGTGAATAAAAGGTGTTTATACCACCCTTAGTCTGTCTGACACAGAACAGCATTACTCTTACAAATATAGATGTAATTTATATGACACCAAATTTGTTTCTGAGACTTGTCAGGAGATATCATATAACCAATGTTATTATTTCTTGGATCAGTTTTCAGCAGATGTGACCACTTTCAAATTTATTTATCAAAATGCATTTGGGTGTGCATGAATATTTTTTTCTGAAGTCTTATTTGAAAACTATTTCAGAAACAGTGCTGCTGTAGTCTTATGATACTTGCTTGACAGGAAATGAATGTAAATCATTAATTGAACTGCTATTTGCTATAAAGCAAAAGACATGACTAACAAATAGAAGATTATTTCAAAAGTGAGCATTTATACATAAATATTTTATAATACAACGTTTTTAAAAATTAACATGTCTGGAATATTAGGGGGAAATATATCAGAAATCCATAGAAAAATGCAGTAGTTTTATTACTTATAGAAAGAATTATGGAATTTAGGCCTTCCCTGTGTTGCTGATATTGTCAAGCAAACATCTCCAAACAAACAAATAAATGAATAAAATTATTATAAAACAAAGAGCTTTACAACTTTATATGTAAGTGTTGAGCAAATAATGGAAATAACATGCTTGATAACTTTAAATAGAGACACTCATATAGTTTTGAAAATGTTAACTGTTTCACCTATGTAACCAGTGACACACTGGTTATTTTCATTACATTTGGCTAAATAATTAAATGGCAGTGCAAGAGTCTTATGATACTAGACAAAGTAAAAAATTATGCTACCACTATATAATTCAGAAAATAATTAAAGAAAAACTTCCTACTTTCACTAAGTAGCAAGGTAAATTAGCAGTAATCTGTGAATTAAATATTACCAAGATTACTGATAATTTACCCTGTTTGTTAACAGGCCATAACCTAAAATAAGAAGTGAGGAAATCTATAAAAAATTCAGAGAAAAAAAATTAAAAATCTCTAAATACCTGCATCTTTATATATAAATTATTCACAAAATCTGATTTCAGGCAAGATTAATGGCTAATATTTAAAATAATGTCTGAAGTATATTTTATTTCAATTTCCAGCAAGCCTTGAGAAGTTAGATACCAAGATCTCATCGCTATAAATTTGAAATGCCTAAAATTGGATAGGCAAGTTGAAAAGCCCATTCATAAATTAATATGAAGTTAAATAAACAAATAAAAGTTGTTTGACAAGCAGGAAAAATACCAGCTAAGCCTCCTTTGTTGTTCATTTGTGCCTAATGCTCCATGTTCCACTTTCTTTTTGACACCCCTTCCAAGGTAACAGCCATCCTAATGGTGAGTCAATAGAATGGACATTACATACCTGTTGATTTATGGGGAAACAACAGCCAAAATTAACTGTATGATGTCTGACACCTACTATCCTTTCACTGCAGATATGTATTTTCATAGAACTTCCATCACTTTTTCAAATACAGCTGAAATGGGCCAGCTTGCATTCAGGAAGAAATGGAAGGAAAAGATATGGAAGATATATGGGTGGAACCCTTAAACTTGTAAAAAGATCTGAAACTACTGAAGTTAATTAAAGATATAGGAAGATCTTGGTAAACACTTCTTTCTTTCTTTTGCTTCAATGAACGGGTCCTTTGCTAAGAAGTCATACTTTATGGATAGATGAAAATATGTGGAAGGGTCACAGTAATGTGAGGACATTGTACCAGTCCCTCAGGTATTTTCCTGTAGCCACATGTGATGGTTTTATCACGTTCTATATCTCATTTGACTGGAAGAATATAAAGCAAAACAGGCCCATCTTTAAATTACAAAGATAGTTTATTAATACACACAAAAACAACAAAAAAAGGGAAAAAAACAACAACAACAACAAATGAAACTTCTAAAACATCTTTCTTTCTCTTCCTAAGTTTTTTACCTTTCTTCACTCAACATAAAAAGACATGACCTGCAACCTCAGCCAGTTTTACCATTTTAAAAATAACCTTTTATCAGTTCTTTTAGGAAAGGAGTCTCTCTGGGTTCTATATAGACATCCCATGCTCTACATCTGCGAGGATTTTAAAGGAACTCCTGCAAACTGCGAAATCCTACCCATTAGCAGCTCTCTCAACACTGCACATAGGCCATATTTGCTTATTGGGGTACTGTTTAAGGATGCCTCCTCTAGTATGACACAAAGATTCTCTTCTTCTATTTCCAAAATCATCTCAAGACCCAAAAACAAATCTCCTCTTTCTTTAGGAGCAAAAAGCTTCATATCACTTTTAACTAGAACCTTACATCCCCCCAAAAGCATTTATATGTTACAGGAAAAAAACTAGTTCAGTCTCTATAGTTTACCAGAAATGTCCAGCCAAAATTAGGCCACTCCTTGTCCTTTTGCCTTAAAGTCCTTTTCACTCTCCCTTTACCGACTGTAGCTCCATGCTGTGTCTTTCTATTCGCTATATTTGTTCTTCTTCCGGAGAAAGATGATGTTTAGGAAAGTCCATCTGCCAGCAACAAAGGGTTAAACTTTTCGGGCTGCCGGGCTGCCCACGTGGCTCTGCGGCGGCGGGAAACTGAGTCGTTTAGAAGCCGTGCGCTGGTTTCTTCGGCTTGAAAAGAAGAGCAAGGGCGAAGGGGCACTCCGTCCGAGCTCTCTTTCCTCTCCATGCTGTTTGCTTCTCTGCGAGACAGCGGCTCCTAAAGCTCCGGTCCGGCCCGGCCCGGCTCCAGCAGCATCGGGGCCCGGCCCGGCCCGGCCCGGCCCGCCGCAGCCGCCCGGGGTGGGGGGGCACCGAGGCCGGCCAGCCCCGGCGGCTCTCTGTCCCCAGCCTGCCACACCGGGAGACAAAGAGATCCCTCCTCCCCCCACCCAGCCTTTTTAAGCATTCCGCCAAAAGTCGCAGCTTGTCTTCTACTGGATAAATTGCTTGTCAATCAAAAAAAACTGACCCCGATTGGAACAAAATCAGGCTTTTCCTAGCCTATGACACCACAGATGACAGATTTCAGTGTGCTAATATTTGATAAATATTTCTAATAAGTGAAAGTAAGACCAATGCTGGAAATAGAAAACTGTTAAGAGTATTAGTCTATCAGACAAATGATTTATTTGAGTACCTTAACATATAAGTTTGTAAAAGCTAACAAGAGCATTTATTTTTTCTAATATCATCTCAACTCTTCCCAAAGCATTTTTATAAAATTAAAAAAAAATAAAGTTTTTTTAATGTTTCTTTGACCACATTGCTCAGTTGCAATGATTTAGATTCTATCAATCATCTTTGCTTCTCCTGAAGGGCACCTCCTCAGCAAGTGCAGGATAACCTAACTTACTGCAAGCCATGAACTTATTGTAAAGCAGGAAAGTTACTTCTCTAATACGTTTACACTTCTTTTTCTTTTCAAAACTATGAGTCTGCTACAACCTTGTTTCTGGAATCTAATGTCCATCTTACCAACATATGAAGTCAATATCACCCTACTCACCAGCTCAGAATTCCTGTTTGTCACTCTTTTATACTACAGCAAGGTTAGGAGATTCCTTTATTTCCTCTTGAAAATCTTTTTAAGCCCTTGCTGTAAATGGTATATTGTGCTATGCAAAAGGCAGATCTCCAGAGGAAAGATAAAACTTCTCCATTTGGACTTCTAACAAAGAGCAGGAGGAAACATTCTCAAAAAAGAAGTGTAATCATGAGACAAATCAGTTCCAGCTGTAATGAACACCTGAGACCCTTAAATCCTATAGGCCAAAAATAGCTCTTTGGCTCCTTCTCTGACAATTTGAAAATGGGGCTTTTGAGGGGTGGTATTATCTAACTTTAATTTGATTGCACCAGCAGCATACCAATCAACTGAACAGTAACTCAAAGCTATATCATGTTATCTTTTAGTTCCTTTCTAGATTTGCTAACGGTAGGTTATTGAAGGATTATTTTCGTACTTTTGGTGTGTAAACACCACAGTTAATTATGAAGCAAGTGTTATTAGTCTACTATTTGGAGTTTAGATACTTATTTTCATTGCAAGAAAAACTGTAATCCTTTTTAGTGTAGCACTGTACTCCTGTTTTGTTCACTGTCATAGTCATTGCCTAATGATCCAGGATTTTTTTACTTCTTTTTATCTGTTTTCCCTAGTTCTGTCATTGATCCTAAAAGATAATACCAAAATTTAGCTGCTACTGGTAAATATAAAGTTAAAAATCGATTTCTTTTTGTTCCCTCTCACTCATTCAACTTGAATGGAGTTACTTCAAATCCATGAGGTAGTGTGAGAAACAGAATTAAGGCTTATCCTTTTACTTTTCCTGAGCTTTGTTGTTAGCCTCCATACTTTTTCCAGCACTAGATTAGAGAAAGAGAAATAAGCAAACTGAGCAGCTAAAGAAAAGCTTCTAAACTTCTTAACCATTCTGTAACTAGTGATAGCACACAAAACATGAAAATTGCCATAATTTCTTCTTCCATGTGTTATAGTTTAACAGTTTCATTTGAATCTCTAGAGTAAAACAGAAGCATAATAGAAATTATGCATAACCTGAGAACAGGACTTGGAGCCAAGAATTTATGGAAATAATCACAGATCAGATGCCCTCTAGGGCTTGCCCTTTTTCCTAAATAGAAAAAGATACTAAATTAAGTTACTTATCACTTACTAATCTTATGTAGTTGCTAGAGAATTTGTGAGGCAGCTTAAAAGCTTTGCAGTCTATTCAAATCCAATGGAATGGAGCTTGACAAGAGAAGAGCAAATAATGTCTAGGTTTGCAGTCTTCCTGCTGGTTCTCCATTTTTCTGTTTGAATTGTGTCCAGCCTTTAAGTTTTTCAAGTGGATTTTTGTTAAAGGAAGATCAATGAGGGGAGGGAGGTCAGTCAGATAGGAGAGAAGAGAAAATGAAAGGAAGAAAAGAGTGGAGAATGGCATCAGTGGGAGTGGACTGAAGCAATGACTCCAGACAGAGTGGTGTGAGCTGGAACAAATACCTAAGCAATACTAAGAGTGTTCAGTCTCAAAATTATACATAACATGGAGAGAGTCAATGTGCAAAGGTTCCTAGGTCAGCAGTAAGCACCAGGAAGCTGAATTACTTTTCCAATATTAAGTCTTTTCTATCTGAGACTCTCTGATCAGCATGGAATGTTAGCAGGAAGGGAAAAGTGAGATGTGGCCACACAAAAACCACCTTTAAGAATTATTCTCAGGTCTCACTGAGAGTATGCTGTTAAAATAGATATTTACCTTAAACTTACATAAATTTAAAACAAGTAAAACAAGCTATGGCTTAGGTTTCCCTTTTTTTGTTCAATTTCTTTTTATTATGTATCCATTTTAACAAGTGTGGAGAGAAGGAGAATCAAAGCAAAAGAATATCTGATACCTGAATCCAGGATTAGGAGCTAAGGATTTATGACTAAAATTTCAGTTCTCTTGCATTGTATTGGCATTCTTAGAGGTGAATCCTTTGCTAAAAAGAAAATAGAAGTAACAGACTATCAGAGCAAGTCTGAAAAGATAGCCTGGATTCTAACATCTTAACCTTAATTAAGGCAGATACTGCTGAAAGTGTTAATCTTTGTATGGCCATTATGAATCTCATTTTGTAGTTCCTTGGGCCTAGCAGTGGTTATGTTCTAGAAACTTTATGAAAGTCTTCTTCACTCCTTCTCTAGATGCCTTTGAGAAGAAACCTGTTACTTCTACTGACCTGCATCCCTCAAAGGGCTAGCTTATATCAACATGCCCACACTCAAATGCAAACACTGTACTTGGATTTTCATAAATTATTATAAATTATTATATATTATAAATGCAGCGACAGTTTCTGAAAAATGTGTTTGAAAAGAGAATAGTATGTGTTTATGTTCTAAGCCATATAGGAAAAGAAGAAATACTTTCAATGTGTTGGTAGCTTTGTTTCCTCTATAAGAAAACGAAACCTGAAAATTAAAAAGAAAATTCTTCAGTCAAGTAATGACTTTTGTCTTAAAGTTGTGATAACTATCTTGTGGCTGTGTCAGGTTTCTCACCTTACTTTCATGTAACACCTTGAATAATCTCACTTTCAAACCATTCCTGATTTATGGTTCCTTGTCCACTCCAGGTAAACTTGAGGGCCACTTACACTTGGCCTTTAAAAAGTGACAGCATTACTTTGAAGATGGTAAACAGGGTTTGCTGAAGAATCAAATTCTCCAGACATACAAGACCGATTAGTCTTCTTGTTTAACTGATATTAGATGCTTTTCTGTTAATTCTCTTTATCTTATTTAGTGACCCTGAGTAGCACAAAACTTAGTGTAAAGAAGAAAATACATAGTTCAGGGTAGTTTTATTTAAAAATTAATCAATTTAGTTTGTGCCTTTATGTTTTTAAACATTCAATATTGGACAGATCAAACAAATTTCCTTAGTAAAGCATTTAGTTAGATTTTTGATTTTTTTTACAGTTCACCTGGCTTCTAACTTTTTTTAGCTTCAATCTCCTTAAGACATGAAGCAGATTTACATTTAGATATTTCAAAAATATTTATCAATTTAAAATTCTATTCTAGAAACAGTTTTTAAATCATGGTCCATTTGAGTTTATTGATAAAAGAACTAATGAGAAAACAATGAACAAAAATTAGGAAATATGTTTAAAAATCAGTGTGCAAAAAGGGTGTAAGACACAAACAACGGACGTGTTTCACAAGTCAGCAATGTACCCAAGCTACTTCTAAACAAGCTCTAAATGAGATAGCAGGAGCAGTTTCAGACCAGGATAAATTTATTCTGCTGACAGGACATTGACATTGCATATACACCAAAAAAAAAAAGGAGAAAGAAAAGATTACTACAAAATAACAATGAAATTGCCACTGTCAGTGTTGAGAATTTTGTAATTGCTAATTTTATTTTTGCATATTTTATTTAAAATGTGAATTGCTTAGAGGATTTCAGCAAATTTGTTTAGTGCAATATGACATATGCAAGCATTTTTCATGACCGTGTTTGCTCATATTTCTATTTATTCACTACATTCAAAAATTCTCCCAAATGGTAACATTTAATCCAATAGGCATTTAAAACCACAATGAAAAAGCAAGTTAGAAAGCATTCCATTTATAATGCATTCTTCTATTAAGAAGAATAGACCCATTTAATATTTCACCTACATAAAATATTTAAAAAAAACTGTAAGTATATGTAAAATAATTCAAAAGTAGAAATAAAAAAACTTAATCCTATTGTGTATCCACATACAACTCATCACAGAATTAGGACCAATTGTATATCTTCTCTCTCTAATTTTATTTTATATATTTATGCATATCTCTATCTCTATCTCTGTCTATATCTATATCATCTATATCTATATCTATATCTATATCTATATCTATATCTATACCTATCTATATCTATGTCTATCTATTCTGTCTTTTTTAACAAACTCCTTAACATGTAATGTATGTTTTAACCTTTGGTCTGCTAAGAATTGTCTTTGCATCTTGGGTCCTGCTTTGAAAGTGGTCCCTAATGCCTGTAAACCCATGTCTTAAAGAGTACTGCAGAGATTAACATCTGTTGGCTAAACATTAGGCTGCCTGATTTCTTCAATGGCTTGTTTTGTGAATACCCTGTTAAGATTGCTGAGTGATTCTGTTTAGATTCCCCAGATCATTACAAGAGGTAAAATTAATATCACACTGCTCTTATGAACAGCATTTGGCACGTTTACACACAATCACAAACATGTAGGTAAAGCAGTGATATCACTTACCAGATAGATTGTTTTAGGAAAGTAAAAAAAAAAAAAAAAAGAGAGAAAACTGATTTTAAATCAAATTCTCTTGGGAAAACACAAAAATGTACAACTAAAAATATATTTTGAGGCTATTTATTGATTTGAGGACATCCATTACATCCCAGAGAGATGCTTATATCCCAGACTGCAAACCAAAATAGCCAGTGTGCTGGGCAAGTCATAAATATAAAATAAGTAGGAAACCCTACGATTTCCTGTGGAGATAGTCCCGTAAGGAGACACATCTGTTTATTTTATATCCAGAGGCTGGAAACGTATCCTGGTATAGATCCTTTTTAAAGTCAAAGATCTTCTTTTAAAATAAAGCTATGATATGATGTAATCTGCTAGCAAATTCACGTCACTTTTCCCCTGAAGAATGCTTTAACAAGTGATAGGCCATTTTTCTCTAGAAACCTTCTTTACCTGGCAGACTGAGATTTTCAACTATACAAAGGAGAATTCAAGATCCATTAGAAACATCCTGCATATGACTCTGTAACCTTGTGGGGTGGGGACTCATCAGGGAAATAGTCAATTATGGGTTTCTTGTCAAGTCTGCTCATCTTTATTCCCCAGAATACTGATTACTAAAAAGCATAAAAGAGCCTCTTGAAGTAAAGACAGAATTTATGAACACTATAAAAGCTGAATTATAGAATGATGTACATTCTAGGGCTTCTGGCTCCCCATCAAGTGCTTCTTTTACCTCTGTCTGTATATTCCTATGAATCACATAATATTCCCTGTAGAGTAGCAGAGGAAGAAGAAGGGAGTGCTTCCCCTGCTAACCTTAGGCCACAGTACTCACTAAAAGTAAAACAAAAACACCTTCAGCAATGTGTGAACTTTAACCCCCTAACCAGAGATCATTGGACGTGAGTGTACAAATGATATAATTCTTAGACAGGTTTTTAGTTTGTTGTGAACTCTATTGTCTATGTCAGTCAGCTGCTCTTAGGAAATGCATATTAAATGCCCTTTGGAGACTTTGGTACTTGGCTGCTTTTAGGCATGTGACAGCTGCTGAGCCCTGTAGACTGCAGCAGTTTTGGTGCATTTCAGTGAGAAAGTCACACTAGGCACTGGGGAAGTTTCAGTCAAAAGGGGAGACACCTGTGAGGTTTAAACATCTGCAAGATTAGACTTTTTATTGTCATTTATAGCTTCAGTCTGTAAAACCTGTCTATACCCTTCATTTGATATACGTCTTCGTGTCCTTGGGATACACAGATCTAACAATTTACAATTCACTGCAGCAGGGTAAAGAAAAAAAAACAACAAAACACAATAGAAAAAAAGCCTTTGAGGTAGAAATGAAAACAAAATAAAAATATGATCTGTTTTTTTCAAAGCAAAGCAATATGTTATTTTTTTTCCCTTGCTTACTAAAAAGTTATTTTGTTTGCCTAAATTGTTCAATCATTTTTTTTTTAGAACAAGCCAGAATTTAGCCTGGTTCTTCTGCCTAAGACAAGCAGTCAATTTTAATTAACTCAGCGTGCAGGAGTCTTTGGCATTTGTGAAAACTGGGCACACAGCCAATCCCCAAAGCACCTCTGATCAGTTTGCCTGGGAAGAAGTAAAGAAAAAGATGTTTGCTTAGAGAGCTTGGAATTATAGTCCGAAATCTCAACAGCTGGAAATAAAATTAATTACACAGTCCTTCCTTCTTTACCTATCTCTGTAACACCCTTAACTTCCCTGAAACTACTCACATGAATAAGTCCAAGGGAGTCTGCCCTAGATATATTGTTCACTATATGGAAATATCTATACCAGTTTAGTACTCAAGTTTCTGTTGAGTTCAGTATAACTGGAGTACTTAATACAATAATAATAACAACAACATTATGTTATTTAAATTAGCACGTCTGTGCGTGTGCTCATGCATTTTAAAAGATTCAATAAAATCTGTTTTGAGGGGACATTTAAAAAGTCATCAAAAGTTTTCTTTAATACATTTCGGACTAGCTCCATGAGACATCATTTTGTTGGTAGGAGATGTACATCAAAATTTTAAAGCACCAAGGTTTTTTGTTCCTTTCTTTAATCTAAAATATAGAATCTTTTGTATGTGCAGCCTTTATTCTACCCCTCTTATAAAGCATCATGTGTATGAATGATAAAGCAGCAGGTGTGAGAATATAGATAATTTATTTTACAATTGACTAAACATAGAAATAACAAGGTAACCTTTTAAGATTTGCACTGAGAGTTTCTCAAGAAAAAAGTGTACTTCATCTAACTAATCAAATAGTCACACTTAGCTTGATGCAGTGAATTTTAATCTAAGAAAATGGAAGTTTGCTTTTCTCCTCAAAAAACAGAAATCAGATGAAAATGTGCTGTGTACATAATATTCTTTGCATTATTCAAATTCTTCTTAGACAACAAAATGTTTACAGTGTTGAAATTTAAAGTAAAGATTAAAATTGCCACTTGACACTATCAAATACAAATTTTATTGGATTTTTTGAGCATTAAAGGACATTTTCAAAAGAAGAAAGCACCATTATTAAAGATCTAAACGATCTAAACTTTGTCCATTATTTTTGATACTCGGTGTCAAATCTAGTTCATTAGATGTTTAAACGTTTTTCGTCATTTTACAACATTGTTTTTGATGAAGAAAATTTTCATCAAGATACAAATGGGAAGAATGTGAAATGGGAAATTATTAACATTACATGTGAATACAGGAAATGAAGACCCACAAAGCCTATAACAGTAATAGTCTTCCTCTGGACAGAGGATTCAGAACAAGAGTCCATTGCAAAGCTGGACCCTCAGCTTTTTGGCAATAAATTGGCACAGAAGCTTCAAGATCCAATGTTTGGTGCTTTTGTCTGTGTATATAAGAAATGAGAAAAATTTCCACAGGCTGTTTTAAAGATGTTTTAACATCTTTACTTTAAAATGAAGCTGCATTGAGAATTTGGGAAATGGTATGTATAAACATTCTTGATCCCCACATGGGGAAAAATAAATGGAAGCCTGGCTTTTTGTCTAGCTTTTCTCCCTGTCAAAGGCCTTGTGTTCTGAAAGAACCAGGCTTTTGTGACCTTTATCATCCACTGTGCTGTGGGCTTACCTGAGATTCACATTCAAGGTGGTGGAATAAGCTTTGTTACTGAAAGCTACTTAGTAGGACTTTTATTTATTGTTTATTCATCATTCAGTCAACATCGTTCTGAAACCATAATGCCACCAAAAGCTATCTTTTTCCATGAATTCTAAATGAAAAATACTTTTAGTCTGTGTCTAATGAGGGAAGTCAAATACACAGTCTCTTTCAAAGTCACTATTTAATAAATTTTATTAAAGAAACTGTACGTCTATGCCTCTTGTTGCATTGTCCTGGTTGACTTAAAACTTGAAGGCAACATTCAGTTTTGAAATGTAAAAGGGTATTAGTGGCAATCTTTTGAGAAGTGGAGTAGATCAGTAAGGTCACAGAGCATTACTAAAATTGCCGACAAAATTATTTTGGTGCTGTCTGGCACTTATATCACATATCTCTTAACCAGAGCACTGTCAGCATGAAGACAGGAATGTCTGTATGTTCATGGAGATTTTTTTCTCCAGTTTCCAGGATATCTTTTCCTATTTCAGCAACGTGAGACTGTACAAGTTCTTCAGAGTAGAGAGTGTCTTGCAGCATGTATATTTTTATCATTCACTACCAGATGATGAATTAGACACAAAGTAGGCTCATAGATCCATACAGAGATTTATTTCAGGAGATCCAATGTAATTCACAAATATAGCAGCAGAGATTAAAAGAACTAGAGCATCAATTATTGTTTTCAAACCATCTTCCAGAATCTACATGATAAATTTTAAGTTACACTGTTCATTTATTTCCCAATGCTTCTCATATGTTCTTAAGCTATATTTCCCACTTTGTAGAAAAAAGTGCATGATATTAAGCTCAGGGTGCAATAGGTCTGTATCATGTATCCCTTCACATTCAAAAATCAGCAGGCTTTTTCAGAGATGAAGTGGAAGATAAAGCAAGAGAAATATACCAGCAGCAGCATTCTACACCATGCTTACTGGTTGTTTAGGTGCCTGTCTCCATAAAAAAATTATAGAATACAGTCAAATGCATCGTCAGTGTAGACTTTGTTGCCCTTTCCAGGTTCATGACAACTATTTACATCATCTGCTGTTGCTAAATAGCAAAGGACATGGTGTGATAGGAATATAAGTACATTTCTGAAACTGAAATGATGAGTTACTCTGCACAGCTTAGGACATGATTGTCTGCATCCATTTTTCTTGAGTTTTTAAATCAGTTTTATAACATTTAGTTGCTCAGAATAACATCAGAATATAATCTATGATATGGTTAAAAGTGAGGTGGTGTAGAACTCAACACTCTCTGTTAATCTTTGCAAGGCTTTAGAGTGGTTTCCACAGAATCTGTATTAAATTTTTATAGATCTCTTTTTCCTGTTTTTAACTCCATTAAATTCTGTGCAGCTGTTCAAAAGCATTCTTCTTTTTCTTCTCATCCTCAGGTCTTTCCTCTGACAGCTTTGTTGAATTTAAACTTCACAAAACTCTCTTCTCCTGAAAGGAGTCTTCTTGAAAAACAAAATATCCAGGGGCATATTTTCCATGAAATGTGGCAATCCAGCCACAAAAGAAACACGTCTAGGAAGGAGGAGAGCACAGTGATAAAGATGGGGCGTTAACTTTAATAATTCATTTGAGCAATGTTGTACTTTATAGACATAAAGTACATAAAGACCATCTACAAGAGCTGACAAGCAAAGCAGAAATCCATAACTGGTAAATTATTGAATTTCATGCTTCTATGGCTCAGTAAGCAATCATCCAAATGTTCTTGTACTACTCCTAAAGGTGACCATGGACAGTGACTCCTTATATGTGTTATAATTGATAAACAAAGTTCTTAGTGAGAAAAAAGCAGGACATTAAGATCTACATTTTTCACCCTAAGTTTCAGAGAAAAATTAATTCTGAACTGTGTTTCTGAGTAGCCACAGTGTCTTGGTTTAGGGCAAATTTGGGAGAAAACCTCCAAACAGAGTCCCTCTGAGAAGCAATTTTAAATTCAATTTAAGTTTTTAAATAAATTTTATTATGTCACTAGAATAAATTATAATTAAAATATATAATTAATCTATATAATATATTATTAACATAATATAATATAATATAATATAATATAATATAATATAATATAATATAATATATAATTAATCTATATAATATATAGATATTATATATAATCTATATAATCTATATAATCTATATAATATATTATTAACATAATATAATATAATATAATATAATATAATATAATATAATATAATATAATATATATTTTAATATAGCTCATAGCAATCTAAAAAATAGAAGAAAATGTGTTGAGGATGACCTGACTTTTTTTATTGGTTTGGTTTTGTCTTCATTTTTGTTTCGTTTTGTTGTAGGTGAGTTTTTTGTTCCTGGTGCATAACTCTGTTAATAAATATTTAAATTATTTATAGTTCTACTTCTTATTAATATTTTCAGTCACAGATTCTATCAAGAAATTATGTTTTTCATAATGTCTTCAAAACTCAGGAAGTTTATTTCAGTATAACTTCATCAGTTTTCTTACTCATACTATTCTGTCATATTTTCATTTTGAGGAAAGAAAAAAAAGCTTCTCCATGAAGAAGCCAACTGACTTTATTACGGGAAATAACAAAGTATCTGGTAGCTGAGTCATCCTGGTCCTTGCATTTATCATCAAAAAGGAAGGAAAGATTAAGGCTAGAGAGGAGCTAGGTCTGAAAACAAGACAAAGATGGAATGAAAGAACCAACAAAGCAAAACACAAGATATCTCTGTTTCAAATTGAACTCCAAGTCCCCTGGCACTTGCACTAAGGCTTCTCTATGCTTGTTTTTTTTCTATTTGGAAATTCCACCCAGAAATTGTGAGGGCTTTTAAAACTTTTTTGAGTGTTTTGTATGTTGGCTTGCTGAAACAAAAATACAAGCAGCTGATCCTGTTATGGATCCAGGAAATCCTGAATCTCTGCAACATTCCTTCAACAAGGATCTACGCAAATGTTGGAAAGGCAGACCACTTAATACAGTGACTGGACAGGTCCTTTGCACAGAAGATATAACAATTTGTTGTCCTAAACAGAAGTACAGCTGCAGGAATTTGTGCATATATGTACATGAAACTACATGAAAGAAAACTGAAAGCAGTTAAAATCAGGCTTTAATAGGATTTCACCTCCACCTCCATGTGCTGTTTAGCCACTATGACCACATTTGATAACTGTCATACTGCAGATTAAGTGATTGTACAGTACAGATATACATATTTCTATCCAAAAAAGTAAAACATTACATTCTGAGATGTTGCTTTTATATATAACTTCAACAAATGTCCCAGAATACAAACAAAAGTCACATAAACTCACCTTTCACATAAATATGGAACTTTCTGCAGATTCCTTCCTTCTGATTCTCTGGACTTTGTCATTAAGAGTTTTACAGTCAGAGATTATCCTCCTGATATTAATTTAGTGAAGAAAAAGAAAAGCCATCTCATTCTGTACAGACATATGCATCTAAAACAGAACAGTCAGTATAACTGAGTAGAAATTGGCATCTAAAATCAGAGACAATTTTTAAAAAAAAAATCTTGCTACTCTTAGAAACTAGTAATAAATCAGTGCAAAAAACTATGCTTCTATCTTTAAAAAAATCTCAATTTTATGGCAGAAGGAAAAGAAACATGTTTTTCAAAAGCTCTGGCTTTCAGATGAAGCCACAGAGACATCCATAGAAAATAAGGTTCCTAGAAGATTGTAGTGGATTGACCCTGGCTGACAGACAGCGCCCAAAGCCTCTCTATCACTCCCCTCCACAGCTGGACAGGGAAGAGAAAATATAAAGGAAAATGTTCATGACTTTTCAGTGAATAGCTTTAGGAGCCAGCATTTGGTCATTTTAGTCAATACTATATTTTCACCTCCCAATCTCTTTAGGTCTACATGATTTGATACTCTCATAATTCCTTTATATCCAAGAGTGAAGTGTTCAGTCTTCCTTCTTTTAGCTGACATGTGCTGTATATTGCTGGATATCTTGGAAAATCAGCTCTGTGTGTGTGTGGATGCTCAAGAGCAGCTTTCAAATCAAATACAAGCTGATAATGCTGTTCAAAGAGAAGAGCTAAGTCCATTAGCATACAGAAATTCATATCAGATAAACACATGTTGCATTTATATTTCTGATATGCACAGATATCTTGGTGACCCTATTTTTGCTTTAATTTACCAACTTATCTGTAACCACCAAAGTTCCTTTCAGTTTAATAGTAAACAGACATTTATGACAGTTTAATAATGAAAAATGCAAGCAGTTTCTGTGTTCCCATTGAGCTACAAATTTTGCTCCAACCACTCATTATGGACAAGTTAACATTGAAAAAAATGCTCTGCTGTTCACTAACTCATCCTGATGCCAACTGCATCAATACAAATGGTCTTGCATCTGGTTTTCAACTTGAAGAAATAAAGGTATAATGAATCTTAATTTAATGTCTTTGTTAAATTTTATATTTCAAATAAGAAGAAGCAGAAGAAAAAAAAAGGTTGAAATTTGTAATAGAAAGAATAATGAAAAATAAATTATATGACCAAACTGAGAAAAGATAGAGGAAGTAGCTAAGTTGAACAATGATAGGAGCAGTGAACTGCATAGAACCTTGTGATACAAAAACTGTAGTTACTCACAGAGGAAAAAAAAAAGACGCACAGACAGAAAAAGAAAAAAAAATTAAATCAAATCAAATCAAATTCAAGGAAAAAAGTGGAGATCAGAATGTACAAAAAAAGAACACTGATCTCAAGACACATATACAAAAAAATGAAAGAAGGTGCTTCATGCCTTTCATTTTTATACTGTACTGTAAACATTTTACTGCTATTTTAATTTGAGACCTACATTTTAATGTATGAATTTTCCATTTTCCTTTCCGTTTTTGATACACAGCTAATACCTGACTAGTGATTAAATCTTGACAAAAGCTCCCAATTTTCCATGTAAAGAGCAAAGATGATTCAAAGTGATAAGAAAGAAATGTATCTTATTGATGGACTACCAAAACCATGGAAATTTGAGAGCTGCATATTTTCTACAATTTTTAATGTTCTGGAAAACCTTAGGTAAGCTCAGCAACATTAAAATCTTAATAAGGCCATAGTGACACTGTAAAGAAGTTGACTACATTGAATCAGAGTTTGCTTACAAAAGTTAGCTTTTCCCTAGTGTTAAGTCAATTAAAAGCCACTCAACTTCCATTTCGTTACAATTTGTTGTAATCTGTTATCTAGTGTCCCCCATGTGCTATATTATCAGGGACTCTCCACAGTGATTAGCTTCAAAAATTTAATTAAAATGTAATTAATTTTATGCTTTGCTTATTTAACAGAGTTTTTATTGAAAATCATCTATTAGATGAGGCTTGGATTTAACCATTTTTTAATATCAACAGCTACTGAATGTTCTCTAAACTGTGAACTATGCTCTGGCAATAACGAGCAGGACCCCCATGAATGAACATCCTGTCTATGGGGTAGAAGAGAAAGCAGGCTGATTGAGTCAGTCATGAAGTTTCCAGAAATGATTGAAAGTCACCCATTAGAAATTTTTTATTATTATTATTTGTGCATACCCTGACCTGCAGTTCCTTGTGATAATAATTGTAATCTCATTGATTTATCTGGTTATTTTTGTGCATAACAGGACCAGCATCACAGGAAGGCCTGGCTGCTAATTGTCTTTTTTCACATGAAGCGAAGTTAGCCTCCATGTTCTGTCAAGACACCTTCTGCTGACTTTGATATGGTAAGTATAGAAGTGGCACAGCTAACAATGAGGACTTTGAGACACTCCAAAAAAACTATGTGAATGAAGGCTAAATACTTTAAAAAAGACAGCTCAGCTGTAAACTAGGCACCAGCTGTAGATATTTTCATTTGCATTTGCCCCATGTAGCTCGAAGCACCTGAGAGTCCTGTTACTGCACCTCCTTTGGAGTTAGGGGGTGAAATGGGGTCAGTTCATACTACCTAAGATCGAGGTCACTTTCATCATCTTGGATGTCTTCCTTGCTAAAGATTAGGCAAGATGAGTCCAGGGCAATGACTTTAAATCACTTGGGCAAGCCAAAATAGCACTTCTGCTAAAGATATACTCAAGGTATTCCCTGACTGTAGCATTTAGACAGACCTTTAAACAAACTAACAAATTTACTGTCCAGCTCTGAGCTGCATGTTCCTGAAAACCTCTTGTGGATCATTAAATGAATTACATTATGCATTTTTTATTAATTTCCTTCTAGCATCTGGATGCACTTTGCAATTCCACTGCAGGAGGACACTCTCCCTGGAGAGTTGCCACACTGTTCCATCTATAAACTTACACCCGTTTTGGTTTTTTTACATGGCAATGCATTTGAGTCTCCTTGAAGGAAGCCCAGCAAAGTATACTGGCCATGGGGAAAGTGAAGCTCTCAAATAGCTAAAATATTACTCAGTTTTACTGAGTAATTCTCAGAGATTATCTGACGTGGCTGTAACAGCTCCAGGATTTATGGACAAAAAAAACTGGACAGAAAAACTTTCCCACAGCTTAGTTGTGACTAAGTCTCAGCTGTTTTGGTACAACTCAAAGCAGTGTAAAATGTGCACAGTTCCTTCAAGTATAGTTTAGAAGGCAAAGTCTGTCAAGAAGCTTCCCATATTTTTAATAAATAGCATCCCAGCACTGTTTACTGTCAGCACATGCATCGTGGGTACAGCCTCAAATGTGTTCCAGGGACGAGAGCCAAAATGGGGCCAAGGATCCAGGGTTATCTACCAAATAAAAGGGGTGGTCCTGAGGGTCAAGGTCCAATAGGGGCAAGGAAAAATGGTGCAGAGGGGTGGCTAGGAAGCGGGGGGACCAACGGGATCAGAGGGTGGAACACCATGGCAAAAATAACCCAGTGGGGTTCAAGGGAAGGAAGAACATTCTAGGAGGGGTGCATATATGGTGAACAGGGGCTGAATAGGGTGACATGACTTGACAAACCAATGAAACAACGAAACCTAAGAAATATTAACATGTGGCTGCAAAGGCCCATGGGAAGAAGGTTTTTCTCACCCTAATCTAAAAGGGTGATAGCCCCCTGGTCCTTCACATCCTGTTAAAAAGGAACCTCAGGAGCAAGACTCTGGAAATTCAAAAGCACTTTGTCCAGGGTGAGTTACCATACATTACAAGTGCAAACAGATCTGTTAGCATCTTCCTACAGCTAATCTCTTAGCCAGCCCCTCATCTATTCATGTCACATGTCCCAAAACCTCACTCACTTAACCAGTATCTTTATCCTTCTCAATCACATTTCCTATCTGTTATCAGTTACAAGAACCGACCCCCCAATTACTATATGCTTGTTCAACAAACAATATTTTAGAAAATAATCTGAATGTTTTATGAATTTTCTGCCTCACTCAGTTGTATTCCTTCTAGTTAAAGTCCCTTAACAAAAGCAGATTCTTTTTCCTGGGTTCTTCAACCCTCTTTTCAAAGAGGGTTCTTCAACCCTCTTTTTCCTGTTTCCTGCCAAACTCTGGATTTAAGCTGACAGTGCACGGATGCAAGCTGAATTAATTGTATGGTCAGACTGCCATGAATGGCAAATTGAGGCACTTTGTATCTTCATCAGTAGCATTGATTAAGTCCCAGAATGCATAGTTTATTAAAAAAAAACACAAAAAAACCCCAAAAAACAAAACAAAAACCAAAACCAAAACAAAAACCAAAACAAAACCAAAACAAAACAAAAAAAAAAAACAGCAACAACACCCATTGAAACTTGCTTTTCTGAGGAAACTGTACAGTAAAAACCTTTGATTACAAAATTCACATTTCAGTCATCAGTCCAATTCAGATCTCCAAATTTCAAAGGAATTGTTATTTTAGTTGGTTGACATTTTAATAGCTTACGTTTTCCAGGAACAAAACCCCCCTTACAAAGTTTGAAATTTTGAGAAGACATTAAAATCATAGACATCTTCAACAAATATACAAAAATGTAGTATTCAAGATAGTAAAAGCAGATGGTGAAAACTTTTTCCCTGTGATTCTATAATATGTCATAAACTCTTTTCACTGACTGGGAGTATTAGAAATGTAGTATAATACTCCTTTAATACTTGATCTACTTATTTCTGCTTTCATTATGCACCCTCAACATTCCTTTTTATCATTTCAATCAGTTGGCAAGGTTTTTTACTAGACTGATATAGGTGCCAAAGTATCCTAACACATACTTAAAATTTGATTAAACATTTCAAATTTAGTAGATGACTGAATTTTTTGACTATATGCTGCTTCTGTTTAAAAATCAAATTAATTATATAGTGAACTCATCTGAAATGCTTAGTTTGAACTTGAGCTTTAGTTTTACTATAATAATCAGCATTACTATAATAATCAGCAAGTTTAACTACAATGATCAGAGATGATTTTAATTTAAGGTTGACATTGATATTTTTATTGCCTCTGCACATGGAAAAAGTATTTAGAAACTATTACTCATGATGTATAATACTCTCAGGAAAAATCATGGTAAATTTTAATACATATTTAAATAATGTTGGTCAGAATCTACTTTTCCTTAGACAGACAAGGTGTCTCATCCTGGTAGTCGTCTGAGTTGATGAGGCATTTAAAAACAGGCATAATGGTAGGTCAAGCAGTCTGACTGAAGTCAATGATGCTTTTTGAAAGCTTAAAATTAGCCACATGGTGAACTATCTTAAACAGGATAATAGTGATTACACTTATTACATTGTCATTTACAGATATGAAATCACATCTGACTGGAATTTTTAAACTGTCCAGACAAATACCTAAAGAGTATGCTGTTTAAAAAGAATTGGCTAGTTGAGAGTGTATGTAGAAGATCAAATTAGTTTTTTCAAATTTTGAGATTATTTGATTGCATAAGACAGAGGAATGTGTGGAAGGTGACTAAATATATTACAATGTTGAAATATAAGCATTCTAAAGATCTAAAAGTATGTATTGCTTTCCAAAAAGACCTTTAAAATGTGCTTAATCAGTGAGAATGTTTATATTACACAAGTAAACTCTGTATCTATTAATACACACATGTATTTCCAAGCATGTGCCTTACTATTTCACTTGGATATGCTCAAGTGAGTCTATGAATCTAAAAATAAATATATTAGGAAAAACATGGTTGCAAGGCACTACATCATCCCACCTTCTAGAAAATTTATGAATTATTTTATTAAAATGTTTTCTAAGATTTTTGACTCCTGCTTTGAATCTACTAGATCCACTGAATCAACACAGAAATACATTCTATAACAGTAAATTCACCCTTTTCCCAAAATTATTCCAAATCTGGAAACAAAAATCAATGTTTCTAGCAAAATTTTCTTCCTTTCCCATGTAAGTTTTGAAGTCTTTAATTAGGAACCAGTTTGCATTCCAGTTCATCTCATGTGATCTGCATCTCTTCTAAGCAGAGTCTAAATTTACTCAGCTATGTCTATACTAGAAAACAATTTTTTGCAGAAGTGGATGAAAACACTTGGTGTTTAGGCCTATATGCTTACACTATATGCATACACCATGGTTACTTCTTTACATTAAAATCAGTCTGGATCATATCTCCGTGGGACCTTTGAAATGAAATTCCCTTAGGGTGGGATGAATTACATTCTAATTATGTCTATTAATCTCTGTAGAATATGGAGGAAGTAAAAAATACCACTTTTAAACCCAAAAATTAGTCCTTTTTAAGGTGGTTAAAGGTTAGAGGGTATATACCTTATAACTTTATTTAAGAGAAGCTTCATGTTCCATATTTTTGAATATGTTCCAAAACCTGATCACATCATTCAATAGAGTCCTACTGACTCCAGATAGCCCAATATCAACAGCCCAAGAGAAATTATATCAACAGCCCAAGAGAAATCATATCCAGCTCAGTTTCCCCACTGCCAGCATTTACCTACTATACAGTGTTTACTAACACATAGAGTTATATTGTACTGCAGATTTTAAACGGTGGGTTCTCCAATGGACTTTTATCTCCTGCAACAGTTGATTCATCCTTAATAGCAAATACTGCTGCTCTCTTGTAAACTTGAATCCTAGTCAGATGCTTTAACATTTCTAACATACTTGATGTTTCTACAGAATTTTACCAGCTGGAATATTTTTTAAGAATACCTCAATTCATGAAATTAAACTGTTGCATAACTTTTAAGTCTATTGAGGACTAGCTTCTTAATAATATTTAACTCTGCTTCAGATTATATTGTGTCATTTGAGAGTTTTTTTCTTTGAGTGCCTCTAGTGTAATCAAACCTTCCTGATACTTCGGTAAATCTTCTAGAGTCGAATCAATGGATGCTATCATCTCCTCTACTAAAATAGATTTGGGCAGTAATGAGATTTTTAAACCTCAATTTAAGCCGTTAAACTCCTTATCACTTATTTTTAATGGCTAATGTATAACTATTTTTACAAGTTTAGAATGATTAATTGTAGCCTGCATATCTAAATCGGTTTTAAATGAGCTACCTTACCTGGCTGGACAGTAAGATGGACACTAATAAATTTTTTCAATGCCTGTAAAGATTTTTCAGGCTCTATTGAGCTTTGTGCTGCTGATGCCAGACCATTCTGTTTGCTCATGCAAGTAATTCCTAAGAGAGTTTAGGTGCATCTACCCTGTACTGCAGCTGCAGATCCCAGAACTCCCATCTTTTCTTGGGGTTTGGCATTTATATGTATATGTACAATTCAGTGTCTTTGAGCACAATTGTGAGCCTCTTCCACAGCAATTTTATTGGATTTTAAGTAAGATTATTATACTTTGCAAATATTACTGTGGGTTTTTGACAGTCTTTATTCTAGAGAAATCACCATTTTGTATAGATGTTGGGCAGTTACATTGGGCCTGTTATAATCATCATTGCTTTAATTGTCATTTGGAAATTAAATGTAGTTGTCAAAATCACTGGTTAAACCAATTATTTATTACAGGAGAAGAAAGTGATGGCCCGTCATTTGCCTTAAATATGTTTTTCAATGATGAGATAAGAATAAAAATGTATGAATGGAAAGCACTACAGAGGTACTATTGGAAAAATCTAAATATTTCCTACCAATCTTAATATAGAGAGATTTTAAAAAAGTAAGGGTTTGCTGGTTTTGTACTTCAAAAAATATTAACAACTTGTTTAAGAATTGAAAGATATTTTCTTTTTATAGTTTTCTCACTTTGTACCTTCTATTTCTTTAATTTATTTTTTACTACAAGTCAGAATTAATGAGTTTGTGGAGTATAATACTTAAATGCATATTAAACTCATGAGTTTTCCAACACTTAGAGTTTTACATAAGTTCCAGTATAAAAAAATAATAAAATCATTCCCTGTGAAGATCTCCTTCTCAGTTCTTTAAAGATCCATAGTCTACAATTCATATTACTTAGAATATTCAGAGATATCTTTAGGCTGAGTAAATTAATTCAGACAGGATGAAAAGACGTCTACAAGACCTAATCAAAGCTATGAAATTATTACTGTCAGGAAAACTCCAAGAAGAGTCCATTTACTGCAGCTTTTTTGAACTGTTTCTGATCAGGGTATCTAAGGCAGTGACAACAGGTGTAACACCAAGAGGCTACTCAGAAAGGAAAGCATGCACACTGATGCCTGCACTTGCAATCTCAGTACTGCAACATAAAAAAAAAAAAAAAAAAAAATTAAAAAAAGGCACAAGAAAACATGAAGAAGACAAAATTTCCTAAAGGTTTCCTAAAATCAAAAGATTTTGCTTTCCCACAAGCAGTGTCTTGAAGTATCAAAAAGTGGACAGAGCAGAAGACATAACACATTTCCAAATGAAACCACTTTATGTCAGGAAAAGAGAAAAGCATTCCTCAGTATTGGTGTGTTTTTACTGGCACTATGGTATTTTTTTTTCCACAGAAATGTAATTTTACATGTTGGGTACCAAGTACTGAGGGGATATTATTCAACTTTTTTTTTTTTTTTTTACCACACAAAACTTTCTGACTCAAAGTAACCACTATTTGGGGTAAAAAAAATGTGAATAGTTGATACTATTCCACTGGTAGATTTTAAGGGAAAAGAGCTGATAGGTTAGGCTTGCTCACTTTCAATTGCTGGGTCTAGGAGATCAAAGAGTAATTTGATCACTTGAATAACACATTGTGTTATTATCCCTCTGGTGCATCGAATGTTTAGAGTTTCAAATAGCATCACTTTTTCATAGGTTCTCTAAATCTGACCTGGTATAAATTTATTTTAGGTAGTGATTGTATTGACATTATATATACAAAATAATAGATTTCTCACATGACATTGTATTAGGCAAGTAGTGTTCAGTTCTAACAATAACCAGATGACTAATTTGTGTGTAAGCTTCCTAAATACAATTACTTTAGTGTCACATGCCTTTGCCCATTACCTTTGCTGGTCTCATTTGACTTGAGAATTTGACTGTCAGCTTTCACAGTCTCTGAATCACAAACCATTTGATTTTAATATGTTTCTCCCAACATTTTAAGCTGTAAGAAAAAGGCTGTTTTCTTTTACCAATCTCCAATGACTTTTGTCTGTCTACCACTCCAATTCTGTCAGCTATGGCTTGGCCTCAGGAGCCAATCGCATTCTGTATCTCCACTGAAAATGTCAGCCCAGTCTTGAATATATTAATTGAATCAAGTATAAACAATCCCCAATAGCTCTGTCCTTGGAGCCATGCCTTAAAATTGATATTTCTGTTTACTGATTAATTGCCATTTGTTTGTGTCATATGCTGTCTGTTCCAGGGAATAAGGTTTGTATTTAGGAACCATAGCCATGGGGATAGTATACACCATACTCTTGATTATGAAACATAGAACATCAAAAGAAATTATTTTCAACATTATCAATGTCTCAGAATAAGTAGGATGCTATAATCAGTGGTGCATTAGATAAGCCAAATTGGGACATTGTTTTTTCTTTGATTATAAAATACTGTCTTAAACAGCTTTGGAGCTTGACTGGATATATACACATATATATATATACATACATACATATGTACATATATATATATATATAAAATACAAATTTTGATACAATTCCCCTCAAAATTCTAAAATCAAAGAGACCACAAAACTATAGTTTATTGCTCAGAATGAAGCAGCAAGGCTAATAAAGTGCAACACACAAAAAATTGTTTGAACTATGAAAGACAACCCCTGTCAGCATGTTGACACTGCATTATTTTTATTATCCTCTTTTTGTAAATATACAGAATTCACAGGTTCAGTAGCAGGTGACAGATGGATTAAACATGCTGAAGAAAGAGCAATTGGAGGAAAAATTTTTTGTGTCCATGGATTTTTGAAAAGGATTCCAGTTCTTTTTCTTCTTTCTGAGGAGTCCAGCTTTCAGAGGTCTTTTACAAGAATTCAAACAGAAATACATGTCTCTATAGGTGGAAACATTCAAAAATACAATCAGAGAGCACAGGGATAAATGTGGACTGAGTGCATATGCTCACTAAGCTCAATAAATCTGCTATTTTTTTTTTTTTTGATTGGGAAAGAATTTCAAAACAAAACTCTGCAGAATGGAGATTATAAGGGAGATTTTGCAAGAGAAGCTTGGGAGGCACAATTTTAATTTATTAGAAAGTGGATAAGGGCAGGAGGGCAGACTAAAAGGTCACAGAACAAGTAGGCAATCAAAGACTGTAGAGCTCAGTCTATTCTGTCTTCACATGAACCAAGTACTACCAAAAAAGAATATATACTTCACTTTAAAAACAGCATTTACTGCTTTAGACTCAGAATTTACTTTGTTTGAGTGTTAGACATCCTCCCTCAGGAGTCAGTGCCTGGTCCAGTATTTCTCAGTATGTCTGTCAGCAGTCTGAAAGAGACAATATAGACCATGCACTAATGCATTCCTTTGTTGATAAAGGGCTGGGGATAGCAGTAAATTTCTTGAAAACTGCATGATTTAAGAAAGGGCCAAAGCCAATCACATGTGACTAAATAAAGGTGAATGGAGAATGTTTTTGTGAGAAGCAGGGAGTATTTCTCTACCACATGTAGTACTGAAGTCAAAGATCAGAACAGAATAATGAAATTGGGTGCTGGAAGAAAGCATCTTCTTATTACTACTGATTACTTCTTATTACTGCTGATATCATATTCCGCATTTGGTTTTGATTGTTTGTTTTGTTGGGTTTAGGTTTTTTTGGTTTTGTTTTTTTTAATACAGAAATCAATAGGAAGGAGGGTATGAAGCATGTAGTTGGGGTTTGTTTTTCTGTAAATAGGGACCTTTAACAACTTAATTATACTATGAAATATTACTAGCACAATTACTCTTACCAAGTACATGCATAACCTGAAACAGATATTTGCATGTATTGACTGTCTGTCATCACTAGTTGTTGACAAGTACAGGATTAGAAAGATCATCACACACTTGAAAAAATATGTCCACATTATCAAAGCCACGAAAGGTGGAAATCATTCTTTAAAGATTATGCTCCTAATCAATCCCTTTTGAATGTGTTTACACTTAACATTCTGTCCATGAGTTACCCAAGTGCAATAACTAAAACCTTCAAGCCACTCAAGTTATACATTGAAATTTTAAACACA
The DNA here is from genome assembly GCA_017589585.1 of Phylloscopus whistleri. Classification (NCBI taxonomy): domain Eukaryota; kingdom Metazoa; phylum Chordata; class Aves; order Passeriformes; family Phylloscopidae; genus Phylloscopus; species Phylloscopus whistleri. The sequence goes on along the minus strand of JADMLD010000759.1, from coordinate 9,055,076 downwards.
CTTTCACATACTTTGAAAAAAACATTTTGTTTCAGCCAATGTTGCACGGTAGCACAGTGTTCAGCCAATGGAACCAGATGCAGAAGAGCTCAAAATTACAAAATTTCCCCCATTTTTTCTTTTTTCTTTTCTCTTACAAAATAGTTCAACAACGTGTGTTACTGCTTCATTGCCAGACTTTGGCATGCAGAAGCTTTTTAAATAACAATGCTAACATGTGCTCAGTACTTCAGAACCAGTTTCCATCGTTAGAGAATACATTTTAATACCTATCACCTGTGATAGATTGTCATGCTTGGAATTCATTGAGGACAACACTAATCCAGTTGTCCCCTTTTCAAACATATATGCACAATTCTGTACAAGGATTCATAAAGGCTTGGCCCCTCCTCCAAGTGGAAAATCACCTAAAGCATCCTAATCTACTGAGAAATTTACATACGTACATATGCATTCATATAGAAATGGAGACCTTCACAGGAAGAGCGGCCCAAATAAAGAGAAATGAATTGTTCAGTGACATACCTAAATTTTTAAACTTCTCCTCTGAGAGCTGTGCTAGCCTCTTTCACTGTTGATCAGTGAATCAAGAGAATCACTTGATCAACATTAAGTACCACAGAGAACTGATGCCATCCATGCTGTAAGAAAACAACCTGTAAATCATTATGAGTTTTGAAACAGGCTGAATATTATAGTCTCCTCTGGGGAGCAGAAAGAGGACTCTCTGTTAAAAAAAAAAAAAAAAAAAAAAAAGAATGACCACAAATCCGTTACTTCCCTTTCGATGAAAATGAGACCTGGCTTATTTTTGAAGGCTACTCACTTCTCACTTCCAAGATTGCTTTCCTAGAAAAAAAAAATGCAATTCTTACTGGATTCATCTTTTGGGGTTTTGGTGCACTAATGTGGGTTATTGGTTTGTCTTTCCATCTTTTCCTGAATGCACACTGTAGCTCCTGTCACCAAAATATTATCTATATTAGAAGCCATGATTCACAGTTATAATTTTAAATATTCCTCCCCTGGTATAACTCCCTCAAAAACATTGCTTACTGAAATCATGCAGGCCTCCTACACGTTGAAGCAGTTTCATATGACCCATGTGCATTTAATAGCATCCAGGGTATATGACAGAAAGCAGACTTTCTGGCATTTTAGAAATCTGTCCTACACCAAGAAAATAAATAAAAGGAAAGACTCTAAAGGTAGATATTTCTGTACAATAAGGGTTATGCATCCCTTATTTGTCTTTGAAAAAACAATTACTTTATGGCAACCAAACCTCTCAGTAATCAAAACACTGCTTTGATTAATCAGCGTTCAATGAATTTTGTCAGGAACTCAGTCCACCAAATACCTACAAAACCTCATTTTCACTTCCCTCAACATTTGGGCTATTTACCTTGCTCCTTCCCCAGATATCATCTATGTCCCTCATGTTACACCAGAAAGTTACCAGATGAGAGCTGTTCTGGAGCAGGTAATTAATACAACATTTTGAAATCCCACTGAGCTAGAAAGGCTCTCCAGTAGCTACATTTTCCTTTTTATAGGAAGAAGGGACCACTCCCAGGATTTCTGCAGAGCAGTATTGCAGAGCAGTCAGCAGAAATATCATAGCCTTCATAATTCAGCATCATACACCATCTATCCAGATTAATGTAATGCCCTGGCCCACTCAGCTGGTTTAGGGGAAGATAGTTTAATACACTCTGGGCACTGCATGGGAGAAGTAACAAAATTCTCAGGAAGTTCAGTAACAAACTTTTTTTGCAAACTTTAGAACATTAAGGTAGAATAAGATACTTAGCAAATTTTAAAACAGCATCCAGACAAAGTAAGGAACTTCACAAAGTTTTACTTAGCCAACTTTAACTTAGCCAACTTTAATTTATTCAGACAAAAGAAGACACTTACAAAGGGTGTGGAGCAGTGGCCATCCCACCTGTGCAGAGCTCCCCACATTCCCTGCCCCACTTCTACCTAGTTGCTTTCATCCAGTTTTCTTTTAATCTAATTTTAGTGCAGCAACCAATGTCCATTTTTTGCAAAGGTACAAAAAAAATTGTGTATTGGTTACAAAGGTTTTCTACCTTAGAGAAGATGATTGCTACAGTAATTGTGTGAAATCAGAAAGGTAAATACTTACTATAAGATTTTTCTGCAGCTATTTTAATGACCTGTCTACAACTACATCCACCCAATTTCTAAGTGGCCTACAGCAAGGGTACAATCAGAAGAAGATAGGACTTTACACCACCTGAAATAACATGATAGTTTTAATACTGGCAATATTTGAGGCCAAAAAAAAAAAAAAAAGCCAACAATAGATAAACTGCAAAGAAATAGAGAGAAGTATGAGAAATAGAGATGGTAGATAAATCTGCTCTCCAAACACCATCTTGCTACTTACATCTTGAAAATATTAGCCCCAGGAACCCAAAGGAATAATGAAAAATAGTATCGACAGGTTTATCTTCCCACAAACATTCTATTTTTCATTCTATTATTCATGCAATAGGTTAAAAATTATTTTAGATGAATGACCTATTTTAAATTATAAGAATTGCCCTCAAAAATCTCTTCTTATACAATTTAAAGCAAAGAAACCATAGCAGAAAAGAAAGCAGTTAATCAGTTTTTAAAAGAGAATTGGGGATGGGGAGAACAATAGGTGTTAACTATACCTGCTGACAAAATAACTAGAAATGGGGATTATCCTGAAGAAGGGAAAACCTTAGTGCCCAAGGCTTACAAGACACTAATGAAGGTCAAGCATTTAATATTCTGCTCATAATTTACAATAAAATGAATGAGCAAAAAAATTCCAATTTGCAAGAGTCAGAGCACTTTGTGTCATTCTTAAAGCTGAAGAGTTTTATATATGGATCTCTAGCTCTCTAATTTTGCAGTCCTTCACAGTATAAGCCCTCAGTGTAGACAATCTTTTATACAGATTTAACCACAGTATCCCTGACTCACTAAAATGAGCAAAACCAATTTTCTATGTAAATGCTATGGACATCATGGACATACTAATACCTTAATATTACAAATAATAGCAATATTGTATGAAAAGAGAATGTGCAAAGATGTATAGGATGATAAATGTTGATAATACATGTGGAGATACCATGGGGAAACTTCTAGATTAAAAAGAAATACCTTGATGCCTTTGTTTCTTCATAAAATCCTGTTTACATAATTAGCATGTTGAATTATTCACAAAACTGTGATATTACATGGTCACAGTAGCAGCAGGTTGCACATAAATTGTAAGTTGCACATCTCCTGAATTTCAAAGCCAATAGCTGAGGAAACTGTGACAGCTACTTAATTTTTTTGTCCATTCTCAATTACATTGCTCATAACTGAAAGAATCTCTACTTTCTAGGTTTCCAAAGGAAAAAACATGGGTCTAGCTAATTCAAGAAAATAATTGTTTTGAGCAGCAATTTTAAGATGCTTCTTTATAATTATCAAATTAAAAGCAAATGCCAGTCAAGTCTGTGACTTCTTATAAAATAATGCAGGGCAACAAGTGTTGAGCAGAGAAATCTTATCAGCATGGTTAATCTTTAACTAATTTTAAAGATGGCTAAATTGTGGAAATTTTAATGAGTCTTTTCCCCTTTCGTTCAGGCAAACTCTCACTGGCTTCACTGGCCATCTTTTGCATTTACCTTATTCTTCCTTTTGTGAAACTGATATAGTGAGGAATTTGTCTGAGTTAGAAATTAATGTGCTTGATCAGGATTAAATGTAACTTACAGCCAAGAACAATTTGAAAATTAATCACTTCTAGTTTGCCATTACAAAATTTATCAACTGTGATATATATCTAATGTATTATTATTATTATTGTTATTGTTATTGTTATTGTTATTATTATTATTAAGGGTTTTCTTAAAATTTTAATTAAATTAATTTGTCAGTGTTTTGCCCTTGTTTGTTCTGCTAAAAAAATTTGGTCTTTGTTTTTACCTTCTTACATTGCCTTAACAGTTACAGCTAGATAAAACCAAAACAAAGTGGACTTAGTTAATAACAATATTTATGACAGTTTCAGAAATGGAATTGTGTGTCTCTGTTAATAAAAGTTGAAACTGAACATAAACATCAACAGAAACATCTGTTTTATCCAGAGCATAGCATGGCTTGGGTTGTCCAAAGTCTGAATATCAAAATATATAGTAAAAATATTGCTGAAGCAATGTACTGTTATACAAATGAACCATTCTGTATCTTTTTTTTTTTCATTCAAGTGTTAATGGAAAAAGAGTAAAAGGATTGAGTTAGTGCATTGTATTTTAAGACTTTGATGTGTACATTTGCAGCCAAACCAGCTTATCTTTTAGCAGTGCATTTCTAACTTAAATCACAATTACAGAGATTATAGAGTTGCATTTGCAATTCTGGGTTCAAAATAAGGGACATTACACAGATAACTACAGCTCACTTATTATAAGTACTTAGCTTGATTAACAGATTTCAAGGCTGGATATGAAAGAATAAAAATGCCACCAGGGAAGGCATTAATATGGACTGCTATTGGGCATGCTTTATGGATCAATTTTAGATTTAATATTTGAATAAATTGGAAGGTTTCTTTCTCTCTTCTAACCTATTAATATATATTCTTAATTTATGAGGACTGTATCATACCCTAATATCTCTTCCACAGTTAGGTTACATACCAGTTAATGAAAACCTCTTAATAAAAATCTTTTAGGCTAAAAAGATAGACAAAGTGAAAATAAAAACATAATAATATGTCATTCACAATTCCCACACTGTTAACATTTTCCTGAGATGTTGCTTTCACACTATATATCTTTAGATTAATGGCCACTTAGTAGAGATATAATTCATACACAAAGCTACTTCATCAGCAAATATAATTTCATTGGAGACATCAGTGAAGTACTGGGCACTTTCAAAATATTACCCACAGTTTAGTTGCCTATACTTAAGGTGCATGCTTCTGCATGAATAAGCCAAAATTTCCATTATTTTCAGTTACAAAACTGACCATCTACTTAAACATGAGTCTTGTTCTGTCTTCTGGAAATAAAGAGAATTCCTGTATTTTATTCCAGTATCTTATTATGGTTAAAATGAATGGAAATTTAAATGTATTTCAGGATTGATACATGAATAAATGTCCAAGCAACATTAATCCTATCTAATAATGATGATGTGATGGAAGAAAAACACTCCACACATTATCAAATTACCTCACTTTTATCTGATATCTAGACTGCTAATCAATCATATTATTGCCACTATTATTATCAGTTATATAATTTGTATACAGAATCTACACTTTCACACCTATTTCAAACTATTTTATGTATTTACTCTTCTCCACCATTGAATATTCTGTGGGGAGCAAACCTACTTATTTGAGGAGTAAAATCCTGTAGTATGTTTTATTGCAAATGATTCATTCATGAGTCTCTCAGTGAATTTTTTGTTTGTATTTTATTGTTTTAATATAACAGAATTAAGCTTTCCTATGTCCAGAACTGAATCAGACATTTAGGAAAAATGTTCCTGGCCCAAGGAGCTAATATTTTAGCAGGATTTACCTGTGGTATTTGTTCATGAAGGAAAAAACATAAAAGGACAAGTTCACTTTTCTCTCTGAATATTTTTCACCTTTTTCCAAAGTATTGTATCTAGAAGATGAGCATAATGACTGTAACTAGAACATCAGCAGCTAATCAGGTCTAATTAATATATTCAGTTATATTACAGTATCGTGTGACCCCATCTTTGATGCAATTTTTAAGACTTAGATGTGTTTTTTCTGTTTTCTTTCAAACTGTAGCAGCATTTTCTAGTAGGCCACCAATGTGTCCCCTGTGGTTACACAGTTTTTAAAATAAGTTAATGAAGCTCCTCATTACTGTTAGAGAGCACTGTTCTTTCTGTAGATGCAGATATTCAGGAGGTGCTGTCTTGTCACTGGGCTGGTTCTTGTTCCTGTTATCTGAAGCACCTCCTGCTTCACATTTAGAAATGTATTCTTGCTTAGCTGTTAGTTTTGGCAACATTCCTGCTCTCAGGGTTGTATGTTGGTGTGAAGAGGGAGTAAATATCATGGCTGAAAATAGGTTCTGAGGATTGACTTTCAAGCAAATGAAACTGATAACCCAAATTCTCAGATGATGACAGTGTGGAAATGGAGTTTAGCTTTCAGTGTCATAAATGCTATGTGAGCAATATAGGAAGATAGAATAAATTTATCATTTAAATAAGAATTAAAAAGGTTTTTTAAATGTATAAATTATGAATGTGCAAATTATGCCATGATTTCTTCTTCCCTCAGTCATGCACACAAGAATTCTTTTCAGTCACAAAGCAATGATTCACTACTCAAACAGCAGGAGACAGCTGACAGCAGGAGATGGCTGACAGAACTTTTTTTGTCTGTGTGATCTGGTGAAGAAAAACAATCTTTTAATTGTTTACTTCAGATAAGCTCTTCATCTCTTGGTCATGACCATTTGTTGAAAACACTGCACTGCCAGAGGAAAAGCAAGATGTGGAGAAGAGGCCAACAAATTATACATCCTAATATCTTTCCTGAAGAAATTCTGAAACAAAGATGGAGGAGATAAAGCTGGGCCTAACTGGCATTCATGAAAAGCTTAAAGTACTAAAGCATGTCAGTGATTTCTGATTTTCTGTGTATCTACCTTTTTACAAAGTCAGAGAAGGTCTTTCAGCACTCAATATTTCCATATGGCAATGGGGATTTTATCTATAGTTCCATTCTTACATTATCTTAGGATTCATGGTAGATGAGAGAAAGAATCACAGAAAAGCAAACGTTTGCTAACAAGGCATCACAAGATGTAACAGCCACACATTTTCAGTCCTCCTGATCATGTATCAGGTTAAGTTTTGTTTTGCTATAATGGGTACAGAATAATCAGAAATGAAGATTCATTTGAATATATTTTTCTCTGATTTTACAGATGGAGTCTCAAAAAAGCAATGTCTTTTTTTTCATCTTTGAGCATCTATATCGCAGGTGCAGAATTTGTTGGCCTGCTGGTGCAACTCTGTCATGAACAATTTGAAGAGTAATCTTGTCTTTCCACTAATGCACTCAGCATCTCTGTAATGACATTCTGCTATCCTCATGCAACTTTAGATATGGATAAAAGGATTAATTTTAATTCTGCTATACAGTGAATTTCCCATAATTATTGTTTATTTAGATATTCACCACGATAACATTGATCACAGAGTTATTTTATATTTTGCACAAGATATATCTATTTTCAGATATTACAGAATTAAGAAAAATTACTTAATCACCATAAAAATGGAAATAAATTTTCTCAGGTTTGTGCTGCAATGAGTACAAATTTTAGCAGAAGAAGATGGTTGCACACCTGAGTTAAGGTTTCCAGTAGTATTTATTATTCATTGACCAAGTTTTTACTTCATGTAAAGCTAATATTGCAAATAAAACTTATTTTTAGATTAAAGTACTACTTTTCAGTTAAGAATGAAAATGCGATTCATTTTTTTACGATTATGTTAAAAACTTAAAAAAACACCAAATATTTTTCTATTGGAGTTACCGATCTTGTAAAAGAAATACTATTTTAAGAAACATGTTGGTAGAATGCTGTCATTGAATGAGAAGTTTCCCTGGTGGTAAGCCAATTGGACAAAATCCAATGCATTTTTAGGCAATATAAAGACTGAACAGTATAAAAATCAGCCAGTTATTTCATGGAAAGCCTGCTGTCTTTGCAGGTGATAACAGACTTTTCAAAATGCCTAACTGAATCTGGACTGAAAAGTTAAAATCCAAACACATTCAATAAAATTTGGGAAGGCAGTCACTACAGAATAAGTAGTAGAATAACCAGTCCAATAAGAAAAAAAAATCCAAACTAAACCAAATAAAACAATCTCAAGCAAAATCAAACCAAACATTATAAACATTTTCAGAAATGTCTCTAGAATACGTACACACTGGACAACTTTGAATATATAAATTCTATACATATAAGGATTAGAGGTTGAATTAAAAAGCAAACAAAAACGTATGCAGTTTATTGTTACTGTTTTAATTAACTTGGAGTTTTCTTGAAATCAATTAAAAGAAAATTATTAAAGACCTCTGGATGTGAAAGGCAGCTGCTAATTTTCACCAGAACAATTAATGAATGTTGACATGAAATTCAATACTTTCAGTTACCTGGGTAAAACTCTGAACTGCTGAAGTCTACAGCTAACTTAAAAACAATAGTGCTGAAAGCTTTTTAGGTAATTAAACCAGCTTTATCCTGGATTTGTACCTTTTGTTTGGATTTCCTGGTGACACCTAGGACAAATTCTTAGGTAGATTTCCCCAGAGTTATGCCCAGTTGTACTAGTCTAGTATAAGATTTTCTAGTCCCTATAAAGACGTGGCTTCACTCCTCTTCCATTCTCTCCATCAGAAAATCCTTGAAGATCTATCATCCCAACTTGAGTGCCTATTTCATAGAACAAGTAGGGCCTTAATTTTGGTCTAGGTAAGGCATTTGCCCTTTTTATTCAAAATGGAAGATCAGCATAGGGGGCAAAGTGTCTCAGCAACATGATGGGATGGAAGTTGTCTCAGCAATTTGTAAGTGAAAACAAATTGAGGGTTGCAGCTGCAGGAAGCTAGAGGATTAAGCTAGTAGGAATCACAGCGTTTGGTAAAGGCAAATGCAATGTCTTGTATCTGGGATGGATTAAGTCCAGTCTTAAATCTTGGGTACCAAGTGACTGGGAAACAGCTCTGTAGAAAACTATATGGGAGTCATAGCAGTCAACACCTTGGACATGTGTCAGCAATGCCTTTTGGTGATGAAGATTAATCATATACTGGACTGCAGGGCCAAGAACACATACAAGGACTGGAAGGAAATGTTTTTCCATCTGTATTCAGTACTCACTAGGCAGCATCTGGAGAACTGTATCCAGTTTAGAGCTCTCAATACAATAAAGACATTGAAAAACTGAACCAGTTCCAGAGGAAAATCCCCAAGGTAGTAGAGTGCTAGAGGACATAACAAACAAGAATTAGTTGAGGACATCAGGTTTATTTGATTTGGAAAACAGACAATTAAAAGATATTAACATTACTTTTGAAAATTGAATGGGAGCTGTGAAAAGGCGGAGACAGTCTGTACTTGGAGACACTCGGCAGAAAGACAAGAGACTTCCAGTGAAGTTCTGATTCAATAAAAGGAAAAAAAAATCACTAGAAAGAGGTTTAGACCTTGGGACAGTTTCACTGCAGAGGTTGTGGAATCCCCATTCTTGGAAACATTCAAAACTCACCAAGGCAATGAGCAACCTGCTCTGACTCTAAGTGGTCTGATTTGGGGCAGGGAACTGGACCAAATGATCTCCATAGGTTCTCTACAATCCAGATTGTGCTGTTCCTCTAGGGAAAAAAACTGGACACACATATGCCCTCACATGCACACATGAAACACATTACCACAGGATATCTCTTATACACACAAAACCATGTCAAATTATTATCAGCTGGTTTTATTTAGGACGTGTTCATCTTATTCTAGAAATCATGTCAGTGACATGACAAAGTCATAATACTCTAATCTGAGGCTTCTTCCCTTAAAATGGTCACAAAATTTCAAACAGGATACTAGTTACTTTGTCAGAGGACGAAGGAGCCAAGAAGCAAAATATGACAACCCTTGCACCCTTGAACGAAATGAGCTTGATAAATACTTTGTGTCCTTAAGAGCCATATATGTTCGTGCAAAAGAAATATTTATTTCCTCTGTTTCTTATGTAGAGTGTTTTGAATTTTTATTTACATTTAAGTTGCAAAAACATAAATGACAATGCATATAAAAATAGTGGAGCACTGGGAGTACTTGACAGTACGTAATTAGTATTTTATATCTTGTAGTTTTTCATTTTCATATTAATCTTTCTGTTTGATGCCACCTTCTTCTCCTCCAAAATTATTCTCAAATGAAAAGCTGTTTAGAATCAAATATTTTTTCTGTAAACTTAATTAAATAATTCTGAGCAGCCCCAGGTGGTCATGTCTAGATTAGCAAGCAGTTTATCTGCTCCTCAATGACAAGTTTAGAAATTAGAGATGATGAGAAGCTTCTTTTCAAAAGCAGAGATCTTCCACAAAAAACCCAAACAAGCAAACAAAAAAACAAAAACAGAAACAACAACAACAACAAAACACCAAAAAAACCCCAAAAAAACCCAAACCAAACCAAAAAAACCAAACCAAACCAAAACAAAAAAATAAACACAAAACAAGAAAAACCAACCAACCAAACAAACAAAAACCACCACAAACCAACCCCCAAACATTTGTTTTAATGACAGTACTCAAAACACTGGCAGTGATACAAATGGGCAGAACGGACTTGAATATTTTTCAGGATCGCATCCAGTACTGATGAAGCACATATGTGAGAACAAGAGTTCTGCTCCTGGTCCCCACTTCAATAGATCTGAGGATTTAGTTCATTGATGGCTGCTACGCTAATATTCAATTTTTTTAATGCACACAACCCCCTACAGTTATTAGAATACAAAATGAATGCAAAATACTGCAACCTGTGGGACATACATAATCCTGATTTTTGTTAAGAAATAATACATGAAAGGAAAAATATATTTTCTTTAATGAAAATCTAAAAATAATATTTTAACTGCAAAAGTATTTTTTAACAAAACACTATTTTTCTAATATTCCAAAATGAAAAAGCACACATATCCAAAATTATAATAAGCATTTTAATACTTGTCAAGTCAATGGTTTTATTGACTTCATAACAAATATCCTTATGAATTGTTTTACTTTCAAGGTTATAATTCATTTTATAGAAACTAATTTTATTTAAGCATGGCAGACTGTCATTCAAAAAGGTGACTGTCAAAAGGGTGCCTTTTGAAGTAACTTTTTTGAAGTCATTATTCTTTATGACAAAAGAGGAGAATTTCTCACTCTTGGGGGGGAAGGATACATTTTATTTGTAGTGTTTTTTAAGGGAAGTACCAACTCTGGTTTTCCCTGGTTACACATCACATCAGAGAGATGTATTGTGTGAGAATGCATTGTGCTGTGTTAAATATCTTGTCTAAGGGGTTTGTTACTTCATTCATAAGTATTTTCTTCATCCAAAGTGATAAATAAACAAAGATAAAATGCAGTGAAAAGAACTTTCTCCTCCTAGTTGTACACACAATTTTTGAGCTGTTGGTCTGGGGGATTTTTTTAACCTTTATTTTGTCATAAGCAGTTTGACAGATACAACTCCATTACAGAAAATAAAGTCTGTGATGGTGGAGGTATGGCATTCAGAGACCACAAGGGAGTACCTAAACTTAACATTAAAACTGGACATGTTCAAACAGGTCTTAAAGACACAACTGTGTTTAAGCTCATGCAAACCTCACATATCTTTATTTATAAGATTTATACCCATGTTTCCATGAAGGAGATAAACCGAATTCTTAAGCATAAGTATGTTAAGTCCTCTATAGTTGATTAAACCCTCCCAGAGGGAAAAAGCAAACAAGGAATATTGAAAATTTTAACTCCAGAGATCTCTTTCCAGTGTTTCTTTGTGAGTTATAAAGGCGAAGAAGAAAAGAAAAAAATCTGTTCCCTGTCTCCCCAGTTGCTTGTTAAAAACCAAGCAGAAATAACATTGTTCTCTGTTCCCCAGCACCTCCTGGACAAGCTAGGAAAGCTGGGATTCTGTTGATGCTTGAAAAGGTTTTTGGTAGATGCAGTAATTCCAGAGGGCAGTTGTTGACTGATTTACCATTGTTCACTGAACTGTAAGGCAGCAGTGTTCTTGACACTGGCTATGTTAGTATAACAAACAGACCCATTTGATGTAGCAGCAGTGAATATTGCATGAGGTTGGTCATTAACGCCTCTCTTCAGTTCACACTGGCAGAACTGTGACAGAGCTCACATAGTTCAGCTGGGTATTAGATATTTCTCATATCACTTGTACATCTAATCAGATTCATTTAAAAGCCAGATATTTGAATTTCTGCTTGTATTTTGTAAAGCTACATTTTTGGAGCTAACACATGACAAACCCTCTTACAGATCTGAATTACTGCAGATTAAACATACGTATTTTGTTTTTCAATATATTTTTCTAGCTGAAGAAAGAAAAACAATATTATGAGAGAATAACCTCTCCAGCAAATGCACTCTAGAGTCCACACTGATGTATAAATATGGAAAAAGATAGTTTGAATTGGTATTTTCCTCATGTTCAGAAATTAAATTACATATGTAATATTACACTGCAATGGGAAAGATTCTGATAATACCATTTCTTTTCATGTTTAATTTTATCTTCCTTTTTTTTTTTTTTTCAAGAGAAGAAATAGGTAGTGAAATATTTTTACCTACAACAATCAAAATAAATTACAATTAACTTCTTTTTACATCAGGAATGCCAAAATATTTGAGAGGCCTTGTTGGCCTATGTTCAATAAGAAGGTTGAGCTGGGGTTGGACATTAGCCTAGTACTCAAGAAACTTTCATTAAAAAATGGGAATATAGATTAAATCATGTTTATCTGAAGAGGCAATTGATCCCAGGCTGCAAGAATCTCTCTCTTCCTGCAGCACACAGACACTGAGGCAAAACACAAGGACTTAGCAGCCTTCTTCCTAAGTCATGGTGAAATTGAAGGGGACATACTCCTTTTGGATGGGATAGAGTAAATTTTCTTCATAGCAATTGTACAGAGATAGCTAAGCACTGGACTTCTGATGGAAAGCAGTGAATTAATTCCTTATTTTGCTCACGTGCTTTTTCTACTGCTCTGCCTAGAGAACTGTTTTTATCTCAACTCACGAGTTTTCTCACTTCTCTTTCAGTTCTCAACACAACCATTTGAAGGAAAATGAAGAAGCGCTTTTGTGGGGCTTAGCTGCTACTGGAGTTAAGCCACAAAAGATGCAGAGTACCTTGTTTGACATGCCTGGATGCCTCAGTATCATTATCTAACTCTAGGCATTTGAGAATTTTCAGAAAAAACATGGAGGTGGATTTGTAACTTTGAATCTCCAGCAGAAATTATAGCTGTCTTGAAATAAAGGCATTAAAAGCAACATAAATCAGATTTCTATCTGCCAAATTTCATTCTGCATAAAAGAAGTTGAAGTTAAAATGTATCTTTCTTGTAATAAAAAGAGACAGCACTGAGAGAAATGTAGCTAATTGCTCCCACTTGCCACCTTATGTATTTTGGTCCCATCATCTTGGGTTGTACCACCTCTTGGGGTAAGAAGATGCAGCTGCCTCCAACTCCTCTCCTTTCTCATATGTGTTCATTATCATGCCCTCAAAACACTTGCAAACAGTTTGTTTCTGTCAAAATGATCCATTATCCTAGGTAGCTACACGTAGTCTTTGCAAAGCCTCCTCCAATGACAGCTAATAACTTAGTTTGAAAGCAAGCATCTTTGCCTGCTATGCAGAACCCTCCATTTCCCCTCTCTGTCACTGTTAGAAACTTTTTCAAAGGCAGCCCTGAAGTGTAAATGTTCTTTGTAAACATTAAAATGTCATTTCAGTGCTTGTCTGGGTATTATTGATTTCATCTAACAAGTAGGTGAAAGTCTCCAGGGACCAGTGCTGTGTAATTGCTGCTGTGACACAGCCAACACCACTCTGGCCAGAAGCTTTTTGATCATAATCAATACTGAATCTACTTCTTTCACACTTAAATTTCCTTCAATAAAATATGGTCATGGATGGCATCAAACTGGCAGGTGATATTATTTCCACTTTGACAGTCACACCCTCATATCACCTCATTAGGGAGTTTGAAATTTGAAGTGACATGTGCCTGTTTTCCTTTATATCAGCCACATTTTTTTTTTAATTCCGTGAAAGCTTTGTCTTTTATCCTGCATGTTCCCTGATGTTCTAAATTGATTTAATTTTCAATTTCAGTAAATTCTTTAGGTTTCCATTTCCTATTTAGAAACAATGGGAGAAAGCAGTAAAAACAGTGAGAGTTTGACATATTTTCACAATACGTAACAATGAAGGACTGTTTTGTTTCTACTACATTGAGTGATAATGGACATTAAATACAGAAATATATATATATATATATATATATATATATATATATATATATATATATTTGGGGAAATGGAAGAGTAAGAGAATGCCCATGAAGTAGACATATGTCCTTAGAAATAAAGGATTGAAGATAATGAGCTTTCCAAACATTTTTTCCAGAACAGAGATTGGAGTAAATGTGATATTTATGTGAGACAAATTAAGCCTTTTTTTTTTTTCTCAGTAAAGATCTGCTAAAATTTTTGTATGTATTCAAAAAAATCTTTTTTTTCTTCAGAATTTTACATTATGTCTCCTTAGTCAAACTTGAAATTCAGGCAAACAGCTTGTTTCCAGGCATGCTTTTAGAAGTAAGATAATGTCCCTGGAAAAAAAAAATAGTGAAATGAACCCATAACATCTTGCCTTTCCACCATCCATCAAAAAGACAAAGACTGAAAAACATATGGCAGGACATATAGCCAAGCAAATTCTAAGATTTTAATCTAAAGCAGTCATGGCAGATTGTCTGACAGACCACGACCTTTGTCTCTGGATTCAGCCAGGACATATTTAATGTTGAATCCTAAAGTTAGGATTAACTTTAACTCACACTCAGCCCTCACTGGAGTCAGTGTTGCTCCAGATACCCACGACTTTTGACTGTCTTGACTGCTAAAGGAGCCTACCTTGACATTTACCCTATTTCAGACAAGGATGGGTGAACCTAGGCACCAATTGCAAATTTGGCAGTGGTGGGGAGGCGTGGTGTCTATATTTCAGCTTTGAAAGGATTATCTAAGGTTACAAAACTAAATGCAGCAGTGAATTCACTCCTTCCTTCACCATACCTTACTTCACAGACATAAAAAAACCATGCAAAAGATAGGTACATGTTACAGTGTCACATTTAGAAAAATAAAAATGTTCCTTCCATTGCAACACTACATGTTGGCTATCAAAGTGAGAAGAAAATTATATGACTTCTTTCTTAACTTCTTTTTGACACATACAAATAAGCTTTAAAATCATCTTTTTATTTCTTGACTTTTTTTCTTAGGGATCATTAGGCATTCTTATTGCACATTTCATTACATGGTTGGGCAAGAATTAACACTTGTGAAACTAGAAAAACTTTAATTCTCACAAGGTGAATAACAGTTTTTAAGATTTGATAAACATCCTTCTAAAATAGTGCACCTTTTGTCAGCAATGTGAGGATCTGAATAATAGGCTCTTATTTTCAATTTTGGAACTTCAGTTTTTTCCTTCCTTGTGTTTTATGAGTCGAAGTCTGACAAGATGCTGGGTTTGTATGACTGCAGAAGGAGACAGTATTTAACCTAGCAATAGAATGTCCCTAATAATCTAATGCCACATTTCATACTGAACTCCTTGAATAGGTGATGGACATTCCTACATATGGTGCACTTATTTCTGTTTAAAAAGAATACACAATGAGAAAAGAGAATTTGGATAATTTCTTTGACAAATTCCAAGAGTCTGACACAATTATACATGTTCTTCTTTTATCTATAAAACAATGAAATTACAATTTTAGCATGTCAAGCTTCCAACATTACAGACACTAGAAGCACTTTGCTATACCACAGAATAATAGAATATGCTAAGTTGGAAGAAACCCACAAGAATCATCAAGTCCAACCCCTGATCCTGCACAAGACCATCTCCTAGAGTCATACCATGTGGCAGAGGGTGCTGTCCAAATGTTTCTTGAACTCTGTCAGGATGGTGTTGTGACCACATCCCTAGGGAGCCCGTGCTCAACGCCCATATGTATATGAGAATATGATACTGCTGAAAGCAATTTCTTATATTTTAAATTCAATAAACATCCACAGTGCTTAGAAGGGCCTGGTTGCAATTCTTTTCTTTGAATCAGTTCTAGCTTTCATCTTAGCATTTCTTTGTTCAATATCAGTTAGTGGGAGAAATAACTATTGTCTCCTCTTCCCAAAAACTCTGGGGAAAGTGGCCCAGAAACTCCAGACTATGTATTGCATTCTTCCAAACAAACCCATTCAGCAATTCAATGTTGCTCATAATTGAGTACTATTTAGTGCATTAATTCCATTGGGGATTGCTGATAATTATACCCCAGTATGATTTCCTCAAAGATATCATACAGACCCTTGATAAACAGCTGAAGAGAAAAATCAGGGGATTAAGTGTAATTATAGCAAAGTGGTTTGCTATTAAAATAATTGAATAAAAAGTAATTGGATTATGTGTGATCTTCAGCAGCTCCGAGAATTTAAACATTAATTAAATTATCATACTTCTCATTCAGAAATGGAGGGGTTGAATATTAGCTATTTTGACACTAACAAAGCAGTAGAAACAAAATACAAAATATTTGTGCTACATTTAATGCTCAATGTTACTACTGTAAATAGTAATACTATTACACTGTACAGAAACAAAAGCCCACTTTAGTAATGCTGAATTTCTTATTTTTCATTTACATTCTGTTTAACTATTGCTCCCTGATGGAAAAATTCATGATAACGGGCAAAAGAATTCTTCTTGTTAAAGTTAACAATGTAACATCCAATAAAAACAACCTTATTACCTAATTTTGTCTGAAAGTTTTTCAAATAGAAATATGTCTTATTTCTTAGTAGAAATTACATTAATGTAGAAAAAAGTAGAAAAAAATTAAAAATATGGTAGCTTTCCTATATTATTAGACCTTGAATATTTTATACTATGTATAAAATACTTTTATGTTTAAATGCACTGTTAATAAAATGTATATATTTGTAATACATTTTCCCCAACAAAATATTTCTTGGAGGAAAGAACAAACACTTTTTAATGTTAAATTGACATGGAGCAAGAAGATAAATACTTCATTTAAAAATATTCCCTTTAAACACAATTTAGAAAATTTGTTATTCATGGTAAGATAAATTTTAAGCAAAAATCTATTTTCTCTTATATGCTTTGAAATAGTTTAATAATAATAATAACAACAACAACAATAACAACAACAACAATAATAATAATAATAGTAATAATGTGATTGTATGATTAGTTCAAACGAAATAATCCAACACAAATGAAAAAAATCTCAAAGAAAGATTTAACTTGAACATTCAGAGGAGCAAATATTTTGTGTCTATATCAAGTTCTCTATATGTGTATGGGTACTGAAGGTTGCACACATCACAGTCACTCTTTAGGGTTTCATTATACCTTTGTGCCATTCTTTATGGCTATCCCTAAATACCAAAGTGTGCATGCAGTGGGTCATTCTAAAAGGATCATAATTTCAAGAAATACTGTCTGCTTTTCATAAAGATTCAGTTTTTTCACATTATGGATGCTGTATATTCTGATGTATAATCAATAAAGGCAAGGGTAAAAGGTAATATTGTAGATGACACTGTCTAGCACAATGAGACAGGGCCACTGAGGTACTGTTGGAAAAAAAGAATAAAAGATATAACACATTCAAAGCATTGTTCAAAATGTACATGTTGTGACCTCTGTATCTGCGAAAGCCTCTAATGATATAATGAACTGTCTTGGTTGAAACAGTAAATAAAAATTGATGGAAGGTAAGGCATAACTGGGAGAGGAAGCCATGAGGATTTTTGGATTTTTTTTTTTCATTTTCTTTGCCTTATTCTGAGCAGAAAATGCTCTGTGAGGTGGACACTTGGTGTTTAAACTGGAAGTGAGGCAGCTGAACCCAATGGCTTTCAACAGGAGTCAGCTGCCTACCACTGAAAATAATTTTTATTAATCCAAAAGAAAGCCTAGTATATTCAATACACTTAGGCTCATATTCCAAATTCCTGTGAAGAGATAGCCAGTCCACCCTGAATCTGTCAACATTTGCATCACATCTATTAGGTGGTATTAAAAAATAATTAAATGTAAAATGTCATTTTAGGTTATATAATGAATACAGATATTTAATTCACTTTATCATTAATTTGCCTTACTTGATCCATATTTCCTCTTTAAACATCTCTTTGGCAATTTCAGTGTTGTAAGCCCAATATTCAGAACTCATCATCAGGCTCAAAGAATCATCCACAGTAGTTGTTCTAAACAAGGGAGTAGGGCACACCAAGCATGTATGCATGATGTGGTGTTCTAAAACTGCTTAAACTGTTAACCTGAATTATTTATTCATACACTTAAATGCATTGCCAAAAAATATTTTACAGATTAAAGACTGTATGGTCACTGTTAAGATACTTCAGTGTCATCTCCACATGTTGCTTCAAGTCCACCCACCTCCTTCCAACACTTTGTTATAGGTCATGATATCTGAGTGGTACTGAGAGGTAACACTGTAAGTGTGGAAGTGGGGGTACTCTTAACTTGAGAACTATCAAAACCTTCATTAAAAAAACCAGGTCATATAAAATATAGTTGAGACAACAAACAGTGATTAAAATCAAGTAAGACCCTAATAATAAGAAACTGAGATGACCATATGCAATCAGTTCTGAGAAATGGAGCAATTAAACTGATTCAAGAATCAATCAGATTTACTACATAAGACATGAGATTTCTCATTGCATGATACATAGAAAGCTTATATTATAGAAGTAGATGCTTCAAACTGAAGTAAAAAAAGGGTTAATTTTCCTACATTATTTACCTGTAGTCTTTGGTCGCATAATTGAGGGGGGTCAATTCCGGCACTTTCTCTAGAGGCAAATTTGTTTAATATTTCTAACATGGTCAATAGGATTTCAAAGTTTATGCCATACTCATATGGAAGTGCATGTAATGAGACCTCCAAACTATCAAAAGCAGATTAAATCAATTAAATCAAGAAGTGGAGCTTCTGAGAATGTCACAACAGTCCAACTGAGTTATAAAAAAATGCATTGGCTTTTCAGAAGCATATTTGAAATGCAAGGTAAGATCCACTCAGGGTGTCTCAGAGACCAGAAATTAGAATTAAGTATTACTTTGAAGATCAGTTCAAGGATGAACCAAGAACAGAAACAACACATCTGGATAACATTAAAATCTTACGGGTGTCAGACATCATACATCCAAGTAATTTCCAGAAGTACGTACAGTTGCAAGCTTTTTAGAGTTCAACCCTTGAAAACTTTTTTGTTAACTGTGTTTTGATGTTTATTAAACAAATCTTCAAATATCACCCCATTCTATTAAAATTGTCATTAGAATCTGATGTAGGACATTTGATATCTAACCAACAATGATGATCATATTTAACTTTTAAAACATTTCTTCACTATCCTATACAATATTCTCTATATGTTTGGGAGGTTAAAACACACAGAAAGATTATATATTTAGCCAGTGTCAGAAAGTGATGGTTAACTAAATGAAATATTGTGCCCAAGTATGAACCCCAGTTGTCAGCTTCCATTTGGAAGTGGTTTTTTTTGGAAGACAGTAAGTGGTTTTACCAAGAATAACGAGTGAATTTTTCTGCATTGCTCTAGAATTAAAATATGTAACAGTATCACAGTTATAAAAGACATCTGAAAATGGGTTAGATTAAAAAATGAACAAGCAGCTACAATAGATAATTCTGAATTCCTAACTATATGTTCTTCATGATCAACTATAAATATTTATATAATTTGCATTATTTCATTTAATTTATCAAATATTTTGATAATTTAGATAAAATGGCTTTGAGAACTGTGACCTTGCTGAGCTTACAGCAACCTTTACTATTACCTTTAGTCGAGTTATCACCTCTTGAAAAATGGCATTATTATGAAACTGCTGACGCAACCTTTGCTATAGCAATGCTACTGTAAGGAAATTTATAACAGGCAATCAAACCTCTGGGATATCTCAGGTACTATCATCTCTTGATGCATTTCTTGGTACCAAAATGATCAAAAGAATGACAATTAAGATGTTTGTATTATTGTAATAGCTTATCAAAGCAATGCTACAAAGAACAATGAAGCAATTTAATTTTTAACATCTCTTAGTCATTTCTTTGGGAAATACAAAATTAAATAATTCTTGAAAAGAAAAGGTAAGAATTGAACTAAGGAATGATGATCCTTGAAGACTACAATTATCATTACCTCATATTCCCACCAACTGGCTTATAATCATGGCTTATAATACCAACCCAGCAATAAGATTATAATCATTATAATGATATATTATATATAATGATATATTATAATCATTATAATCATGGCTTATAATACCAACCCAGCAATAAGATTCTTAAAAAATAAAAATCAAAGACATATATAATACTAATTTTTGGCTTAAAAGGAAGTAAGTACCAGTTGAAAAAGGAGGATAATGTTAATCATATGGTGATAGCCAAATATCTCAATTACTTCACAGACCAATATTTGGCATTGCAGAATCAGCACTTATGCAAGGTTCATGTTGTACTTGTTGATGAACTCTGAAGACATATCCTTACAGGCAATCCTTGTCACAGACACTCAGGTTGAATAATCCGAAGACACTGCTGAACTTCGTATAATATCCTGAAATGTCCACAAAATTCAACCTCGTGGTATGCTTCTTTGATTTTATAACAGAACTCCAGAAACTACAATCAAGAAATACTATTCCATTTTCTGAAATGCTTTGTCGGTCACATATTCTGTGGTTTTGTATAAGGATACAGCTTTTAATCTAGTCATGTTGCATGTTTTGGGTGTGATGTGACAGTGTCTGCCCCATGAAACTGCCAAGTATCAAGTAACTGTCATATAATTTATGAACTAAACCAGCATATTTCCATTTCTCATTACACAAACCTTATCAAATTCCTAACCCTGTAGTAGATCCTGAGGGAAAAACAGAACAAGAATTGCATAAAAGATAATTGTATGTAACTAGCATGGTTATTTTTTTCTTTGATAAATCAATTTATACAAAGTTGAAAGACATCATATTGGCAAACGATAAACATTCACCATGCCTAGAAGCTAAGAAAACAATAAGAATGTAGATTGCAGGGAAATACAAAATGAAAAAGCAAAAACATTTTCTCAAAAATTTTTGAGACAAGATGCATCATGTGAAATCAGAGAACTGGCAAATATAGTAGTAAAAGATCTAAAGCTTTGCCCATTGGTATTGTGCCTGTTTAAAGATAAGATAAGGTGACTTTTTCAACTAATGTATTTCAAGATGTAGCTGAGACACCACTTCAAAGTTAAAAGTTCAATAAACAAAAGCAAGTTTTTTAACTGAAGAAACAACATTCAGAAAAAGAGACTTCCTCTTGTTTATCACCATGGTGAATGCTTAATCACATTTGGGAGAAACACTGCAGTAGATAAGTGTTATATTTGGGCTTTTGTAGTCCCTAGGGACATGTCAGTATTCCCAGGCATGAACAAAGAAAAGACAGGAGCCGTCTCTGATCCGGAAATAATTTACAAAATGCTAGTTCACTAGAAAC
Source organism: Phylloscopus whistleri (assembly GCA_017589585.1). NCBI lineage: Eukaryota > Metazoa > Chordata > Aves > Passeriformes > Phylloscopidae > Phylloscopus > Phylloscopus whistleri. The sequence continues at coordinate 9,033,548 of JADMLD010000759.1, read as the reverse complement.
ACTCGTGCACTAATAGTTTCTAGAATGGTCATATGGGGACCCATTCAGTTTCAGCTCAGAGCATGAATAGCTCTAGCTAGCAAACTTCACACCCTATAGACATCCAGGGAGAGGGTGATTGACCTTGCACGATTTGCTGTTTACAGCCCTTTCTACAAGACTGGAAGAACAGATAACATTTTCTGTCCACAGAAGAGTTGAATGTGTGATGGTGAGAACAGCTTCAAGAGCACGGACTCTCCTTCCCAGGGAAAGAGATGACAGGGCCTTTGTAGACTTAAACACAGTCTGTGAAAGCAGTTCAGTTCTATCACCTGTTTCAGGAAAACGTAATTCACAGAGGGTTGTTAGTTGTTTTTTTGGGGGGGAAGGGGGTGGTATTTTTGCTTGGTTTATTTATTTATTTGTTTTTAATATTCTCTCCTGCTCTGTAAAGGAAAAAACACCTTGAATACAAATAATAAGAACAGGTAAGTAAGCCACTAGTGATGGTGGGTTTAGATAAGCAGCTATCCATTTGAAATTATTCTGCTGCTGACAACTGGTTGAAGGATTATCTAAGAGTTAGCAAGGAAAAATCTTTTATGTCTAGGATTAAGTGATTTTGGGTCTATATTGCTACAAACAGAAGCACAACTGCAATCTTATTTCTGAGTCTTTGTCATTAAGACAAACCCGTCTATCCTGTTTCAACCTCCTTTAAAAGATTTGAGAATGTAGACAGTAACAGCAGCCTACTGAGGAACATTTCTGAGCTTCTGAATTGGGTAGATGCTTGAAGTAATGTGACTTTTTTTCCTCATTAATCAAACATTCTCGTGCAACAAAACATCAGCTTTACAAAAGAGGCCCTGAGATTTAAAGTGGATTTAGTCATTATTGCATGCATATTAAAATCTCTCTAGTTTTTGATTAGTAATCCAAAGTTTTTGTGGACCCTGACATGGGCAAGCAGAGAGCAAAGGTCCTGTCAAGTGAGAGTAACTCAAGAGCTTTCTGTACGTCCATGCTTACTTTTTCTCTCTACCTCCTCAGACAAATTGACCTGAGGCATTAGAACCAGCATCTATTTTGTTTGCAGAGATGGGTCAGAGGAATTCTGTACCTGACTGCCTGAAAACAAGACTTGGCTCCTCTTGGTATAGTAGAGCTGAATAAAAGGGAATAGTAAAGCATCGTTGTAGAGCTTCTAGTGACTTTGTAAGAGTCTGATAGTTTCCGTGCCCTGAAAATGCTCGGGGACTGAGAACTTCATGGATGATGCTGACTATCACACAGTGGACTAACAATCTCCATTTGAGTTACATTAAAAAGAATGAAGAAAGTCATATTCATAACTTATCTGAACAAACTGGACTGGTTATTCACAATACAGCGATTTGACAGAAATACATACAGCTTCTATATAGAAAAGGAGATCTAGTAATTATTCCTTCTGCATGTTTGCAGCCTTCTCTATAAAAAGGGAATGGAACGATCCAGACATAAACCGAGGTATTTATGTGGTAGCTATATGTGTCTAACTGGTGGGTACAAATGAGGAAAACTAATGTATGTGTATGTACAGATCAGTACCTTTTTCCTCATAACACAGCAAAACTTTAATGACAATTTTATAATAAAAAAATACACATACGAGTCCAAAGACAATTAAGCAGAGCAAAGTCTGAATAAAATGCATTGCAGCATTAGCAGTAGGACAATAACCATAGATATGAATAGAAATATTTAAGATACAGAAGATAAATATGAGGTTAGCTTAAAAATTCAATCTTCATTATGCTGTTCCAGATTCTGTGTCGAGAGTTTGACTACCTGTCTGTCTGTCACTCTCCTTCTTCAATAACTTCTGTTAACCCATTGAAAACAAATCTAAGAAAGGTATTTATATCCTGAAAGATATTAAAATCTTGTACTTGTGTTTCACAGCACAGTGAATGAAATTAAGATTTTTTTTAAGCCTCCTGGTTGGTATAGCTAGTCAATAGAACAAGTCTTCTGTTTGTTACTAGAGACTGTAGATTATGTTCTTTTTAAATAGTCAGCTGAAAAGAAAAAGAAAAGGTGTCTTCTCTGAAGGTTATGTTGTTCAACTGGAGAAGATCCCTCCTGGAAGAGATCCCTGTAAGCAATGAAAACTGAGAACACTCAAGCCAGAATTCTCCAGCACAGCCTGGACTAAAAGACTCCAAAGACTCCAAGGGCAGAGAGAAGACATATCTAACTAACACTAACAGAAAAGTGATTTTTCAAAAATCCAGATGTGATTGCAAAATCATTGCAACCATTTTCAAGATCTTTTCAAGGATGTGGTAGGACAAGGAATGTTTTTTTTCCAAATCCTTACTACCTTATCACAGTCTTTAAATTATGCTCATTCATAAGGTTTTTCTCATATAGATTGTGTTAAATTAAATTGTGTTAAATTAAATGTATTCTAACCTCTAACTCCTTTCAGTGTTCTCAGCAGGGTCTAAAAAGGTAACTATGGTAGCAGTCTGACTAAAAACCCACAGAAAAAAAACAGTTTGGAAGCTTTAGAAACAATATATTTCATATTATTGGACCTAATGTTGCAGAAGGATTTGTCAGCTAAGTCCTGGCAGAACTGGCATAACATCTGGAAAACTGCAAAATGCAACGTATCAGCTGGTCACACACACAGGTTGTAAATAATTATGATAATTATCTTTCCTTCTAGAGATGTATTCATTTTTGTCTTGGGATTATCAGAACTATCAACAAACAAGGAGTAAAACACCTCCACAAAACATGAAGAAGAGAAATCACACTGCCTGAGTAGGTTTAACTAATAGCTCAGGTAGAAGAGTGTGGTTAGCTGTACACGCACAAGTTTGTTTGTACTTCAGAAACAAATTTCATTCCAAGTGTTTCAATGAAATAATAAGCAGCACAACTCTGTAGGGTCTTTTCAGTGCCTTTGACAAGGTGGCAAGACCGATAACAATTCACTTCACCCTGAAGAAAGTTCGCTGCCTGTAATTCCCTTCAGGCATCTCAGCGGAACTGTAGGGCTTCTATTTGAAGGTTATCCAAAAGAACTGCCTCTGGATACAAGATATGAGGTTTTCACCAGCAGACATAATGGCAATATTTGAGTACCTTCTGATTTATTTTTTTTTTCACAGATGCAAGGCAATTGTTATGATAAGATCTGCAGCCATTTCTCTCAAGTTTTGAGTACAATTTGTTGATCCTTTCTTCTAGAACCCAACAAAATATTTGTCAACATTTTACTTCAGAAATATTCTTTTATTTGAGCCAGAGGTAGACACTTTGAGTTATGTTTTGTCCCGATCCACACAATCAATTTACAAGACTTTTACAACTCAAATTCTGCTTCTAACTCTTCTTGAATTGTGAATCAATTCTTCCTACCAAGACACAGGATTTCACACAAGCTTTATTTCCAACAACATGCCCCTTGTTCATTCAATCCCGTGACCTGACATTGCCATTAGGCTGTCACCCTTTTTCTGCAGTTCCCCTTTTAACTCATGTCATTCAATGTATTGACACCACTCTTCACCCTTGAAAGCACTTGCAAATTCCAGGGCTTAAACTTCTGAGCAAGTTACTGCAGCTTAATTTTGTCTGATATGCAGTAACTATTCATTTGTAGATATTTTGCATGCAGCCATGCATGTTAAGGCATTTAAGAAGTTGTACTAGTAGTGTTATTTTATCCATTTTCATTGTTAAATTGAGACACTGTACTCCCCATTGTTAGGGATCTAAAACTGTATACATATATGTTCATTTGATGTGTGATGCCTTTTTAGCATAAAAATGGATCAAGACTTTATCCTTTATGAATTATTTGAATTAAGTACAGAATTACCTTACCCATCTCATTTGAGTGGTATCCTGTATCTTTCCTTCAGACTCCCATTCAGGTTTCGAATCCTCAAGAACTCATTGCCATTTTCATTTTGATGACCACAACTGGGATCTAACATCTCTGGTTGTGGCATGTGTCTGTTGATTGTCTGAACCAGATCTAAAGAAGTAACCATAAATTCAACATCAAGACTTCTAAAAACATGAGATCAAGGATCCATGTGTTATGGTTAGTATGATGATAATTCATGGTTGATCTGGCTTCTGACCTACTATTGTCCATTTCTGTCTGCTCCTTACAGCTTCCTAATAATACAGACTTATTTGTTAACCTCCCATATCTTTCTGCCAAATTTTGACTTGTAGAAAAATACAGCTATTCCTTTTAACTCTTCCTACTCCTCTACTCTCATTAGCATTGTTATCCCTTCTGCTGTGTTATGATAAAGAGGTTCCCTGTTGTGTCTCTGGCAAGAAGTGCAGTGCTGCACTAAATTTTAGATTAAATCATTTAATGCATGGCTTCAATGTGCTACTTTGATTATTTGTATCACTGGTTAAAATACAGAAGAAAAAGACAACATACACTGTGCTAGATAACTTAAAATATTTTGTTTTTCATCTGACCGTGCATGCAACCATGATTTATAGGCAAGAACCCTATGCAAGGTAAATAATATCCATTTGAGAAGGGTCAGCCTTAAGTAGAAAACCCCACAGTTTCAAATCCTAAAATATGAGGTTTGCTCTTTATTTATGAGGAGTATTAAAATAACCCTTCCATAGTTTTTCATTGCTAAAACAATTGCACCATTAAGACAATGGAGAATTGATATATAAATCCCACTTAAATCTCTCATGATCCTTCTTGTAAGAGTATTTAAAAAATCCTCTTTTGCTTTTAGGCAGAAGGAAAGTCCTCAAATCCACTTACACCTAAGACATTTCAGCCCTATGAGCAGGGTAATTTATTTTTTTGTCTTGTCTCTCTGTATCTGGAAAGCAGATTACATTGTGCTTTATGGCTCAAGTTACCACTGAACTCATTCATGAAAATCACATTTTAAAACATTGATAATTAAGTCTAATTTTCAATATAATATGCCTCTTAATTCCATCTCCATTTCAAAATTATTTAGTAGGCCACTGTTTAGCGAGGTGTGCAATAATTCTTTGCTTTGCTCTTGGGCTATACATGCATTTTTTACATTCATCTCACTAACTACAGAACTCCATTCACATAACTGTATTTACAGGGGGAAAAAAGTCCTTAACATTAATTAAATTTGCCACTTCTTGAGACTATTAATTAACTTGTGACCCACTTTGTGAATATCTGATGGCATTCATTGGTTTCCAAATATAACAGGCATGTTATGCTTTGTGAGATTAGAACGATGCATAAAATGTCATTACACAAGTTGTCCACTGTCATCTTAAAATCAGAAGTAGTTATGTGAAATATATTGTCTGAAAAATCAATACAAATCTTTTATTCCCAAGAAGGTTGTTAGGTGTCATTACCATTGTTATCTGGAAATAGGGTTGTCATTAGCTTTCCATATCTGGCAGCAGCTCTTTTGTTAGACACAATTTTTTTCGAATGTTATGATTAGGACACTGTTCTAGGCAAAATTTATGAATTTTACACATTTCCCAAGTTCTGTCTGAGCAGATATTCCTGGTGTTGGATTCAAAAAGGCTTTTTTGGTTAACAGGAATAAAGCACAAATGGAAGAGAAGAAAAAACGAGAAAAAAAAAGAGAAGGAAGTCTTCATGCCATACCTATAGTTATTATCTTGATTTGTATAGACTGTGGATAGATCTGAATATAAAAATACAGTTAAAAATTAAATCTGCCAGTGTTGGTCATGAAAGAATTCAATTTATTTCAGTATGTTAAAGCACCTCAGCAGTTTGTAATTGTATTTCCAACCTGTCTTAAGATCTTAACTTGGAGCAAACCTGCAACTAACAGTTTATCCATTGAATCCATTGAAACAAATACTTGCCTCTCAATCTTCGAGCTATAAATTACACCCTGATTTTAGAGACAATCTTCACATCTCTAGGGCTTTAGGCTTAGCTCATAGACATGCCTTATGAACTCTTTAACTAGAGGCCAGGGCAAAGAGGTGTTACAGAGTAGTCATGGATGTACTGAAGATGATTGTGGAATAATTTAGTGATGGAAACAATCATTGGATTCCTTTGGTAGTCACTCAAGTCTTTTTGGTCTGATATTTTTAAAGAGGCACAAGAGGCACGTAGCTGTGTTTTGTTCTCCGTATCCATTTCTTCACATGCTTGCCAACATTATCTTATGGAGATATTAGGAGATGATAATCTGGTTTTTACTACAAGAGGCTTTTCTAATCCAGAGAGCAGAAAATATTTAAAATTTTAAAAACTCAGAGCAGTGGCTGAGTGGCTGAGCAGTGGTCTTTCTACCTAACAGAGTACACATTTTACAGAGAATCTTACATAAATTAGTAGAGGAAATTATTTTATAAATTTGTGATCTAGCCTTCTTGTGTTCTTCGTTCACCTGCTTCTTCTTAGAGGGCTTTTATCTCTTGGTAATATCAGAATATACAATAAAATTATAACCAGCAAATTTCCAGACACAGTTGTTGCACTGTGGCAGAAAGAGTAAAACTTGTCCAAGTCCATGACTAGTAGATGACCATGGGTGCTAAATCTCAGCAGAAGTTGTTTTCTGAAAGATCTTACTCTTCTTATTCACCCTTCAGAATGACACTATCTCAGCTCAGAAATCTTATTCAAGCTGCTAAAGAGTGTGACGTTCTTCAGATTTTAGGTCAGATGTGCTAACATGCCATGATACGCTACTTTTTATAAACCCAAAAAAAGCTTCTCAAGTATTTGCCAGCAGATTAACAAATTACTCTGGTGTATGTCATCAAAATAATTCCCTTGCAACCACTAGAGAAATTTGTCTAAACTTGAACAGAGAGTCATGGTAGTGTCTTAAATTCCAATTAATGCTCCATATCTGAAAAATGAAAAAAGTCCTAGTAGCAGTATTTCACACAACCCCATGCCTATCATTGCATATAGCAGCAGAGTTTTTCAAACCAATTTATGGGAGTCATAAAATTCTTTCATTTTCTTAGTAAGCACCTAGACATGACAAAAGCAAGCTATTATTTCAATAACTAAGAAATCTTTTATGAGAAAAATGGGAATTATTCAATATTCTTTTAATATAGATGTGTTCACATGAAATTAAGTAGATCTATACCTTTCTACTTTTTCTATAACCAAAGTCTAATAGCAGGTGTAATTCACCATTGCATTACAACAGCTCATAGTATTGCAACATTTTCCAAACCAGTGTGTGATCTATGTTCAGTCAGTGTCAAATCAGTGTCAAATCTGGTCTATCAGATAAATTCTTCTTTAGGGATGTGTATCATTATAATGACAAGGCTCTTATATTCATCTTTAGTGACTAAGATACCTTTGTATGCATTGTGTGTATCCTGAAGCAGCTTGCAATATATGATAGACTAGGTCCTACATGTCATTTAATGTAAAATGTGCAGGTATTTCTGTACTTATTTTGTTACAAGCTATAGAATAATTAAAAAAAAAAAAAAGAGAGAGGAAAAAGATAAATCAGCTAGCAGACTTTTCAACAGAGAAGCAAGGAATTATTAACTTTTGTTCTTCAGATAGGAAATTTATCTGTAAATTAAATTTGACAAGTTATTTCACTAAATTTCTTGAGACCCTGCAACCTTTCTGGGGAATGTGCAGGCTGACTGGCCTCCCCACCCAAATGCCAGCTGGCCCCATGCAAGCCTATGTCCTTTGATGTCTTTTTGAACTCTACTCTCCTTTCTCAACCTTTCTCTATGCAAAAATGAAAACCTCTCTCAGCTAAGCTACTCCAAATTCACAGAGAATGGCCAAATAGTTGAATGGTTGAATGACCACAGCAAACTGTTCCTTGTAGATGCATTGATAGAAGAATGTATTTTTTCCAATATTTCACATAAATGTTGCACATCTTCATATACCAGAGAAGTGACATTCGTACTAAAAGAAATTTAAATTCTTGTGAATATAATAAATTGATTATCTCCCAAGTTATGTCCAAAATACAAGTGAAACATTTTCAATATTAATTCTTCTTTTTAAAATATAACAATGCTTTAAAGCCATTCTTAACAAAATAAAATTAAACATCAAGTAAGTTTTCATATAAAGCAAAACCAGTAACAGAATAATTGTTGTAGTTTTCCCCACATAAAGCCTTTCTTTTATTACTCTGTCTAGCCACTCATGCCAAAAGAGAAGGCATGTAAGCCATTTTTTTCCCAGATTGTAGTATTCTTTATAACTAAAGACATAGAAAGTGCACAAATGCTTAATTTGCCTGGCAAAGTAGAAGAAAAAAGTATGATTGCAGCCAGTCTCTGTGTAGACATTGATAGCAAATTGAGAAAAAAATTGAACAGGCATAGAGATTGCTCTCACTGCTGAATGACTGATCAAAGCAAGGCTGAGGTCCACTGAAAGAATGACAATAGACCATGTGGATGTGGTGTCAATTCCCTGCAAAGACATTTTGAGACTCTTGGCTCTAAACAAAGAATTCCACAAATCCAAACACATCTGCATTCCTTAGAATTAAGTACACCAACAATAATGAATTGCTTTGCCTCATGGATCCATAAGTATTTTCCACAAAAACAGTAGTATTTTCAGATGTGCTACTTCATGGTGCTTATAATGTACCTAATGTGTCATGTGTACTATCTCTGCAATTTTGATGGGAGCAGAAGTCAAGAAATGTGAAAAGTATGTATTCTATTTACAGTATTGCGGTAGTGTAGCACAGACGTGAGGGGTTTTTTTCTCTAAAGAAGTTATAGCAGATGTTGACAGCTTGGTTGACCAATCAAAGAGTTAGATATGCCTCTGGGAACACCCAGGCTTATCTAACTAATCTAGAAAATCAGCCTAGGCAGTCCTTTTCCTTCTGGTCAGTTGAACAGGTAACGTCGAGTCAGGTCCTTCTGTTGGCCGGCCAGGCCTGCTGCTGCACCTGCCCCGGGATGGGGAGCCGGCCTGAGGGCCTGGTCAGGCTCCATTGCCTCCCCACAGGGGAGGAGAGGCTGCAGCTCGACATCAGCTGATTTTACAGCTATCTCAGAACCCGCTGAGCTGGGAGGGAGCTGGGACCACCCCGATTGTCACCGAGGGGTGGGCAGGGTTCCCCCCCAACCCCCCCCCTCCCACCCCTTCTGGGGTGAGAGGAAAAGAGAGGGGGAAAGCTGCAGAAATCACATGGCCACCTCAGGCCTGGGCAGATTTAACCCTTTCCTGGCAACATGAAGCTTCCAAGGCTTAGCTCTTCCCTGAGAGAGAGAAGGACAGAGTGCACAAAGAGAAAACCCAATATGACTGTCAGATGAAGAGAGAGAGTGAAAGACTAATGAGAAGAAGGATAGAGGAGTTACCTGCTGGCTGGACTTCTTATTGAGCCATGGAAATGAACTCTGTATATAAATTATCCCTTCAAATCATGGGAAATATATGCATTTAGGGAGATGATTGTAAATTTGTGTGTGGATCTGAGCAAAGATGTTTGTAATGGACTAAGTGATATTGATCTTATGAGATGTTTGAGCAGAGATAAAGATGAGAAGCCCTCTGAGCCAGTGAAGAAGTAAAAAAGATATCTCTATTCCTTGAGAGGAAGAATCCTTTGTTTTTGAAGTTATTCATCTTTGAAAGGTGACATCCCAATAATGCAAAAGTCTAAAATCCATGACCCATAAGCAGCTTGGGAAACTGCTAATGGGAGGGGTCACAGAAGCAAGTTTCCCCAGGTGACTGTTTTTGTGACAGTTAAAACCCACAAGAGAACTGTTCTAAGTTGTCAGTGGGATCCATGACTCTAAAAGAGACACCTCTCCCAAAGAATTGATGAAAGACTATTTTCAAATAGTAAAACTAACTGAAAATCACAGGTTTTTTCTCACTATGTTGTTTGTGAAAAAGTGAATACTTGTGGGGGGGGAGGAAGAGTGTTTTGAAATTTCATTGAGTTTTAGGGGACATCTTGTAGTGTCCTTTTGCACACCAGAATAACTCTATAAGAAATTCTGGATTTAGTATTTCAGGTAGGAAAAAAATCTCATGGCTCTTGCAAAATGCTTGCTCCTAATTGATCTTTGAAAAATGCAGGAAGTTGCCTAATTTAATTTTTCACTATTTCAGAATACTGTCATTGTAAGTAAGTATAAATAACGTATGAACTCAAACTGTTAAAGACAGTGCAGTCTGAAGACTTGAGTGCCAGACTCATATTCCTGGTAACTATTCACAACTTTCCTATGAATCTGCTGTGTGATGTTAAACAAGCTACTTTCTTGTTTTCCTACTTCCTTTACATTAGATAAAAATGGGCATGAGAAAACATCTACCCCCCTTTGAGAAGAATTTTGAAATCCCTTACTATTGGTTTCAAAATTAACTTGAGTAGAGCAGAAGAACTGGGGAATGATTCTTTACCAGGACTTTATTGAACTTTATAAAAGCTGGCTAAACCTCTGGGCAAGGTTTATTACCTATGCAGGTGTCAGATCTGCCCTCACAAGCACACACATTTTGAGCGATACAGGAAGAGCTGTATGAGCTCTGAAGGAACATCACAGAGACAGCATGGAAAGGTCCAGGTAAATAGTTGGAAGTACAACTGGAACAAAAATAAAATTGAAGAGAACTCTTACCAGAATTTAATTTGAATGTGTCTTATATAGACTAGAACGTATGCTTATAAAATTGTACCAGTATGAACATTTGGTAAACTATGCCATTGCATTTTAATGGTAGACAGTGGTGACATTTCTGGGAATATTTAAGGACCTTAAAAAAAGTAAGTAGAAATTTCACTATTATGAACTGTAACTGCATATGCTTCTATCCCTTCTATTTGCATGATAAAGTTCCAAATAAAATCTTTTATACAATAAACAAGTGTTATTTAAACACTTGTCAAACTTCTAAAACCCTGTGAAGATTAATACTCATAAGTTTATTTACATGCTAAATTAATTTATTTCAAGCTTATATTTTTTTACAGCAGTATTGTTCTACAGTGTTGAATTCTGTCTTTGGTTATGGAACCAAAAATGTGTATTCTATTTCATCTGTTGAAATTAGTTGGGGAGATGTTTTTTCTTTATCTCTTGTTATTCTGGGGGGAGGGGGGGTGAGTGCCTTCTGTTAATGGGCCAGCTGTTAAAACCAGGTGGGGCAGTGTTTCTTATCTCTTTCACCACCCGTCCTCCCTCCAGGGGGATATTTTCTGCTAATGGGCCATTAACACATCCCCAAGCAGTCATCCCCAAGTAGACATCCCCAAGCTTGTCCCAGGTTGTCACATTGTGAGATGCTCCACCCAGTGGGGGGAGCCAACCATTCCTACCTGGATAAAAACTGAGACGTAGGAACACAAGGTATCTAGCTTTACCCGATTCCCAGAGGAAGACTGGACCCTTCTCACCATCACTGGACCCTTCCCACCATCACTGGACCCTTTCTACAGGATCATCTCTACTCCAACAGAACCACATCTGCCACTCCAGGAGGACTCACTTTTCGACTGCTTCCAACACCCTGACCAACAGAGTGTCAGGTTGTAGCTCTGACTCTGTCAGGGTACTCCAGGATTGTTCTTTGTTTGTTTGCTTGTTTGGTTGGGTGGTTTTGTTTTCTACTAGATTTGTATTGTTAATATTCCTAGTAAAGAACTGTTATTCCTATTCCCAAATCTTTGCCTGAAAGCCCTTAATTGCAAAATTATAATTTGGAGGGGGTGAGGGGTTTACATTCTCCATTCCAAAGGAAACTCCAGCTTTCCCTGGCGAATACCTGTATTTCCAAACCAAGACACTGTTGAATGCAGTTGGGGAGATGCTTTTTCTTTATCTTTTGTAACTCTGAGGGGAGGGGGGCAGATGCCTTCTGATAATGGGCCAACTGTTAAAACCAGGTGGGGCAGTGTTTCTTATCTCTTTCACCACACTCCTCCCTCCAGGGGGATATGTTCTGCTAATGGGCCATTAAGGCTCACTAAGGACAGGACACATTCCATCATCCCATTGTGAGAGGCTCCACCCAGTGGGGGGAGCCAACCATTCCTACCTAGATAAAAACTGAGATGTAGGAACATAAGGTATCTGGTTCCACTGGATTCCCAGAGGAAGAATAGACCCTTCTCACCATCACTGACCCTTTTCTCTCAGGATCATCTCTACTCCAGTAGCATCGCATCTGCCACTCCAGGAGGACTTACCTTTGGACTGCTTCCAACACACTGACCAACAGGGTGTCAGGTTGTAGCTCTGAGTCTGTCAGGGTTTCTAGGATTTTTGTTTGTTTGCTTGCTCGTTTTCTGTACAACTACATTTGTATTTTTTTTAATATTCCTAATAAAGAATTGTTATTCCTATTCCCAAATAGGAATATTTGGAATATTGCCTGAAAGCCCTTATTTGCAAAATTATAATAACTTCGAGGGGGTGAAAGGGTTCACATTCTCCATTCCAAGGGAAACTCCAGCTTTCCCTGGCAGATACCTGTCTTTCCAAACCAAAACAATCTCCAACCATTGTTCCCAGTTAATAGAGAATGAGTACATTTAGGCTCATTTTCATATTGCTGCATCATACAAGTTTTCAGTCCCCTTTGCCACAGCACTTTGAAATGGTCTTCTGAAATTAACTCTACACACTTTCTGAAGGTTGACTTTCTAGTTTTTAAATACTTGCTACCTGCCACATAAAGTGTTCAGGTGAACTCTTATCAGTCCTTCCTGCAAAACCACTGATGATTTCACCGATGTTTGCCTGGTAGGTTCTCACGCTACATTTCCATTTTTCATGGCAGCTTTATAGTGACAATAGAATATTAGTCATCTTTCTCTATCATATTCTATTGATGCATCCACAGATGTGTATTTTTGATTTCCAGGTTTTTGGTTTAGGGGTAGGTTGTTTTTTTGGTCTTTGAACCTATTTGTTCACAGATACTTGACCTTGTACATTATATTCTTAAATTCTATCTATTTCACAGGTTTTTCTGAGGTATTAGAGCTACAACAAATATGTAGGCAAGATTGTACTTAGTAGTGGAATATTTCCTGCTTGTTTCTTTATAACATCTCCAAAGACTTCTCAGGCTTTCAGTGAAAAAATATGTATTTGGTCTCTGAGGGACAGACTGTGATACATGTTTCCTTGCAAGCACTTCTGGAAACAGTGGTTTTATAAGCCAGATAGAATTTTGGCAATTCAGAATGCCAGGGGAAAACAAACAAACAAAAAACCAACACAACCCAGAAACAAACCCCCCAAACCACTAACAAAACGCAACGAAACAGAAAAAAACTCTCACAAAAAAACTCTCACAAAAAAAACCAAAAAAAAAAAAAAAAAAAAAAAAAAAAAAAAAAAAACAACGAAAACACCACAAAGAAAACCAAAACCAAGGCACACATTCCACATATTTAGGTTCCAAGCTGCTAAGAATTCATAACATTTTCAGTCTGAGACCAATGATAGTTTGTGCTCTTAAGAATTTGTGAGCAGCATTCAGAGTTTTAGAAATGTATGGATGTGTCCTAAAATGGAGAAAAGGCTTATGTTGTGCTACTATATTTCATATAAATTTTCTCAGCATCCAAAAAATCACCATAATCTCCATGTAAAACAGGTATTGTTTTGCATCCAATATACAATATCATTCACCTCTATCAGGAATCATATGGAATAAAATATCTTTTTGTTTCCACTTCTCCCTTCCTATACAGGAAAGAGGAATTAAGAGCAAGTCCCATTTCCATTTTATAATACTCTTGCAATATTCTCTTGGCCTGCCAAGGCAATAGTTTACCTGATTCCATTTCACATGTTCACCTTTCTGACTACTTCTCTATGTCATTTCAGGACGTTCTAAGGAAAATAGATTTTTTCCACTATGCTTGAGCATTCTTGTACATAAAGTTTATATTTACAATGAAAGACAGCATAACTACTGCATCTTCTTCACACTGGTTTAAGAAAAGCCTCTCTGTTAAGCGCGTTTCTGAATTTTTGCAGGCTCTTCAATTTCTTTGCTCGTTAGTTTTTAGAAATTGACAAAGTAAACAGGAAATCCTAAGTGCTCTTTACATTATCATTTAGACATTCTGACTTTCTCAATTCCAAATCCAGCATATTCGGCAAACATACAGCACAACCCAGAAAGAAAGTCTGCATCTTTGAGAGTGCTTCCATCCTTTTACATAAACCTTGAATTTCCATCTGTACAAGAATGTGAAGTAATCAATTTTTTCCTCAGAGTATAAAAAATTAGATAAACCTGCAGTGACAAACACCAAATATTTCCTAATGGTGATAACCAACTTGAAGTAGACAGGTTTTTTTATTAATATAAATAAATAAATAAATAAATAAATAAATACATATTGGCTTGCCATGGGCAGAATTTTATTAATACTCATTGAATCTCTTTCCAATTCAAGAAAAACGTCCTTTCTGGTATTCCACAAAAGTGAGGTTCCTAAATTATTTAAGTTCACTTATCCCTCAAGAAGCAACAGTTTCTGTCTTGGGATTTAAGTATTAGAACCATTGAATCAGGAGAATCAAACTTTTTATGCTTTCCATGCATTTTCTTTCTAACCTGGACATCAGAACTCCCTTTTAATGCCTGTAAAAACATTCACTAACAAAGCAGAAGGAATTTACTCTCCCATGATGGAGATTACTGTGAAAAGTGTGTCACTAAATATTTATTACATATATATACCTATTGAGAAGGTCATAATAGAAAAATATCAGGAAGAAGTTTGAGAAGAAAACGGAGGTGAAAGCCATGTTGTTTGATTCCTAACTGACATAACCTCCATATTAAAAGATTCCACAAATGAGCTACTGTAGACTACCTAATGATATTTTTACCACATTCCATTGAAACTCAACAGGAATGTTCCTGAGTCAATGAAGCTTCAGTGGTTTCCTGGAACACCATATTAAATGAAATGTATGGAGCTGGCCACAGCTAGCAGCAAGAGTAACTTGTGTGCGTGTCAAGACGCTCCATGGCTCTCATTTTGCAATAACAGTGAATAGTTGCTCTGCTTATAGATTTGTGGCACTCTTTTTATTAAATTAGGTAATTAAGTGAGTACCATCACTCCTGGAACACACATTGAGAAAATCCCAAGGGAAAATAACTACTTGGGTTTCAGTGATTATAGTCCTTCAAGTTGTTTTTGAGTAAATTTGCAGCCCTGAAGTTTTTGTCACGACCTTTTTCCCAGTTGCTATGGAATCAACAATTTTAAGCTTTGCAACAGAGAAATGACTGCATTTTATGCCATCACAGAGCCCAACTACATTCACATCTAACCATACCTGCTGGAAAATGTGAATTAGAGTGCATGGAGTTCATAGGAAAATATGACAACTTAAACAGTAGTGGGGATGGATACATTTTGTGAAAATGGTTTTCCTGACAGACTGGGACATAAGCCATCAAATTGTTTAAGAAATTGCCAAGACAGATAAATGCCGAGCAATATACTAGATTTACACTGCATAAGCTGAAGTGGCTATATATGAGCAAATGAATTGTAACACTAGGGACCTTGTTCTGGGAACTCCTGCACATACCAGTGGCAGCATGTCTACACATATATTCACCACTGTAAGCCCTAAAACATACCTCAGAGAACTGTACTTGTTTGCCATTTCTTTTACTGTTTCATTTCTGAGGAGACAGTAAGACAAAAGTTGAAAGTGTAGAAAATCTCACTCTAACAAATAAACAGAAAAATAAAGAAGGGATTTTCTTTATAGCAGCAGGAAAAAATGTATGTGCATGCCTGTAGTTATTGGAATCAAACCACTTTCAGCATCTAGGAACAGTTTAATCAGAAAGATTTTCAGCACAAAGCAACAGCAAGCATAGAAACAGTTCATGTTCTTTCTGACTGTGAACATTTTTGCTACAGGCTTGTCACATCAGCTGGTAAGTGTATTCAGGCTTTTGACTCAATAGGAATGCCATATGGGTCACAATCTTCCAATCTCTCACTATTTGAAATGTTTTCATTCCAGTAAAGGAAGTTTCCTGGAGGCTATCATGAATAGAAACATGGACAGATTAGCCTCTCATATGCATAACGACACTTTGATAGAAATAGGACAAAGTGTGTGAATCTAAAGTGTGCTGAACGGACCATATCTTCAGACATGGTTAAAAATTTTAACAATTTCTTTCTCATCTGTCAAAAGGGAATGTAAACTTACATGCACTGACAACATCATCCCTTCAGTGAGACTTGCAAAGAATGCTGCTGTAATATCCTACCACTAAGTGTTTTAGGAAAGGAGGCAGCTGAAAATAGATACATTAAATTTACCTGCCAAAGTGCTGAATTTATATGAAAATGTCAAGATCTTGCACCACAGCTAAATGAATCCATAGATTAGTGACAACTAAATTGCCAATTGCAAGTAATTGCAACATATTTTCCCCTGATTATTTCTTTTTCTTCTTAAAATAATGAACATGCACATGATTTGTAAGTATTATAAAACAGCTTAATAGACTATCTCCAAATTTCTCCCCAAATCATGTTCTTTATAGAGATTTAGTTTGAGTTCTGGATTTGATTAGGTCAGAAAGGGTATTATCACTGGGTTAGATAAAATATGCATAACTGAGCCCTTTGTTTGCACTACCTCCTTACACCAGACAGACTCTGAGAGAATCATTACTCCTTTTGATAGCTCTCCAGCAGAGGTAACCTTTAAAAAAACAACAGTGGAGAAATGGAACGGCTGGTGCTTCTCTTTGTCAGAAAGGTTCTCTAGGCAGTGTTTCAGCACTGCCTTTTGCCTCTCTCTATAAAGAGGCCTGGAAAGAAGAGTCGGCATCACCCCTGTACATGATGAGATTGAGAACGACCTGGAGACTGGAGAAGCCAGGTGCAACAGCATATACTTCTCTGCATCTGCAAAGAGAAAAATATTAGCCAGCAAAGCTGTGAAAGAGATTTAAATTATAAGAAAATAAAGCAAAACATGGCAAAAATACATGCCAGAAAGAAGACAGAGTTGCCCATATGTGAACTTCAGGCTTGTTTTATTTTTTACTAATTACTGAAATGGCCTTTAGGAATTTCTAGTAAACTTTCTAAGGAAAATAGCCCCAAACAAATGAACAAGCCAGCCAAAGTGAAAAACAAAAAGTCTCATAGTAAAGAATATCCTGAGCAACACTCTCAGAAAAATGATGCAAGTAATTTGCTTTGGGATGTTTTCTCTCCTCTAACCTAAGCATCTTTTTCTCCAGCATGTGGAATTGATATGCAATATCTAACAAATAACAAATATTTGAAATGTAATCTTGGAAGGGGTAACACTGAAATTCAATATATCTAGTTAAAAATTCTTACTGAAATAAAACGATTTTTTTTAATTGTTATATTTCTTTCATTATTATGACAGCCACATCTTAGAGCTGGTAGAGCCCTGCAGATATTAAGTTCCATGTGAAGGATAAAGATAAAAAGGGGCCTGGGAAGATAGGCATGCCATGCACTGCTAATTGGTTTTATCTTAAACAGTATTCAGAAAACAGCAGGGGGTGAGGTGTGTTTTCTGTGTGTGTAGGATTGTTTGCATGTGTAAACTCATTCAGACACTAATATTAGTGGCTGTTCACTGCTTCTACAAATCTTGAGCCACAATTCCTTATTCACCTAACCTGAACATACAGTAACTTTTATGCAAACATAAAAATAAAGAATGGAGAATCCAAGTGAACCTTAGGATGCCTTTCCACCATAAAAGCTAGACTGAAACCTAAGAAGCAAGAGGCTCTTAAGGAGGTCAAAAGGTATCACATGTACTGTCAATAAACTGCTTTTTACTTACCAGCCAGTCTCAGGGGGTGATAGAGGTGAAAAGGTTTCAGAAAGAGGAAGCATGAATAAGTGTATAGGCATAAAAAAAGAAAAAACAAAACATATGGTGGAGAAATGAAAACAAAATCCACAGTTTAAAAGAACACCCAAAGAAAACACACAGCTGGGGAAAATAAAGAAAAACATAGTAAATACAATATATTCAAGAAGAAAAAAAACTCTCTAAAGGGAAAGATATTTGTATGTTTTTTAAAAAAAATCACGTTCAAGGTTGCCTATCCTTTTCAGAAGGTTATTGTAGGTATGGTATGCCAAGTTCTCTACCAAATGCTACCCAAACTAGTTAAGATGAATTACAAAGCGACCAGACTAGGAAACCACTTATATCTGGGAGCTGAGATGAGACTCTAAATATGACAAATAGACATTATGGAAACTCTTATTAAGGAATGGCTGTGAAACACCATTTTTTATAAATATAAAAAAAAGGTGGCAGGCATACTTCAAAATATTATGTCATTTCAAATAGTCTCTACCTGATTTGCAAATAGAAGCATTGTTTTACATAAATTGACAAAGAAAATTCAAGCTGAAAATTTTTGTATTTGATGTTTGATGCATATTATTTAGAGGGAGGAAAAGTATATTAATGGAGAAAAGAAATAGAGGAAAATGTAAGTTACATTTATATGTTCCAAATATAGAATCAATTTCCAGAATGCAGATACATGACATTTCCTGCTTTTTGGGACATAATGACTAAAACATAGCAAGAAATAATATGTATTTTCTTATACATAAAATAATCTGCCATCTTTCTTCACTTTTTTTTTTACAATCACAGAGTACACTCTGTCTTAAAGTTCAGAAAATTTGTTTTGTCTAGTTATGACTGCTATAAGAAATAAAATACTTTGAAAGTCACAGTCAGTGACCCATAAACACTGAAAGGTGTGTGGTAAGCTTCAAATGATCATAATTATTTGCCTTGCCTTTTCTTTTGGCCAGGCAGTAGTAGCAGTGCAGATGATAAAAGCTGGTATATCTAGTCTTGTTAGAGAGATTCTGTTTTCTTTGAAATAGGAACTTTCCAGGCACTGGTACTTCAGATGCCAGCCAACATCTATTAGCAGATAGCACTGTGAAGCTGCAGGCTAGATAGAATCAGAGTAATGACTCTATGATTGGCATGGTTAATGACTTTTTCCCTGAATTCTTGTTCTGGCTAGCACTTACTATTTTGCTCTGTCTTCTCTGGCCTTTTGCATGTTACACTGCATCAGTGAACCAAAAAAAAAAAAGTTTGAATTGCAGAACACTACTTTTGATCTGACAGTTTTCTCTAGAATTTCTTTATGAATCTGTGGAATTCCTTTTCCTAATAAGCCTGCCAATCACACAAAGAATGTTTTGATATTGGACTAGAGGTAATATATGAAGACTAAACTCCATAGGAAAGCAAAGAACTTAATTATATTTTTACTTAGCTTTTAATAAGCAACCACTTTGGTAAAATAAAAAGTCTACAGATATTAGTACCTCTCTAGCAATGAAGGTACACAGTTAGTTTGTGCTTGAATGTTACAGAACTCCTGAAATTACTACAGCTATGTGTATTAAAGGTGGTGTGTCATTAAAATTGGCTCTTCATTTTATCTACTTCTAGCTATGCATATGTGTACAGTCTAATCTTGTTATCCAAGCAATTTGCAGAGTCAGTAGAAGTTAAACACAAAGGAGTCCTGTGTAGGTGTCTTAAATAGGGTGGGGATAAATTAACAGCTAGAGATGCCTCACTTTTTTGAATTACAAAAGCAAAAAATAATTAAATAACTTGACCAGATGCCAAATCTTAGACAATTAAAGTGAATGTCACACTGAATACCTGTATTAAACAAGAAAAATTAAGTTGAGGAAT
Source organism: Phylloscopus whistleri (assembly GCA_017589585.1). NCBI lineage: Eukaryota > Metazoa > Chordata > Aves > Passeriformes > Phylloscopidae > Phylloscopus > Phylloscopus whistleri. The sequence goes on along the minus strand of JADMLD010000759.1, from coordinate 9,013,790 downwards.
CAATGTTTCCATGACTAAATTTGCTTTAATTTAGTAAGACTTTTTTTCCCTCTTCCACATCCCTTAAAATACGAAAATAATAACTTTTATTATACTGTGCACCTTATGTTTCAACCATTGCTTCTTATAACAATGATAAGGTTACATGGGGAGTCCGTTTTGAGAATTATCTTTTTTTTTATACTGAAAAAGTCGGATTCTGCCTTAGCCATGCAAACTCCTTTGTTACTCACTGGTCTTATTCACACATTAGGCAGGGCTTTGCAAAAGCTCAGCATTACAGTTCAGAACTGCAGAGATAAGTCTGGAGTCTTTGAAGATTTAAAGACTCTTTGAAAATATGGTCTAGTGACTCCTTTCTAGAGCCCACTGGGGTCACTGTAAATTTTTGTATGTTTTTCAAAAGCCTCTGGATCAAATCACACCACTCCACCTCTCATACACATAATTATGCTTATTTCAAAAAAAGTTTTGTAATATCAGATTTGAAGAAAAATTTAAATTGACCACACAGAGATGCTAATGTCCCCAGACTGCCTGCTTAAACTGAGAATATATGAGCTCTACCACATTTCTATACTGAAACTGGCTTTGTTACTCCATGGTAGAAAGAAATATATGTTTAACATTCTGCAGATGTCTATGCAATGCTTATCTGCAGCCAGAATGAATAATTCTCAAAGGCTGATGTTTGAACACATACTACAGCAGCAGAATTAAAGGTGAAAGTTCAAGTGCTGCAATTTCAAACTATTGATCAATGGTAATTTTTGGCACCCCTGGGTTAGTGATGCTGGCATATGGCAAGCAAGCAAACCACGAAGGTTAAGTATGAATCATCAGTACAAACGAAATTCACCTTCAGTTTTCTCAGATTTAAAAAAGTTTTGCTGCTAGGTGGTCTTTCTCCTGCATGCTTCTGTGCACTGCAGCAAGGCATATCTTGTAAACCAGGTCTTCTGAGCACATCAAATTTGAAAGAATGTTGAGAAAGAAAGCTGCTTGTCTGTTCTTACTGATTTGTCAGATAACCCAAAAAAGAATTATTCACATATTACCACTGCTTTTTATTACATCAGGGATGGCTCAAATTTTCTCCCATTAATCCTTACATTTTCAAAATTGTCATTAAAAGATACCTTTAACCTACAGGGGTTTTTTGCTTATTACACCAGAAATTATAGAAAGAATACTGTTTCATAATCTGCTTACTTACCAGACCTTGCTTAACTAAACATAATTTGGTTAATACTCATTGAACAAGGCTATTAAGTCTGTTATACTGAAAAATATAGGAGGGAAAAATATTTTGTTTTCTTACAGTATCTCTAGTTTTATTACAAGTGCTAGTTTTATTCACTTTGCACTCTAATGATCTATATATAGAGTAAGACAGTTGTTGAACTGTATGAAAAAAACAGGCACAGCATTCTTTTTGTAAGAACATAGCCTGTAATAAAGTACTGTCAAAGCTATTAACTGGGCATAAAAATTTTGTACTTAATTTACACAGTTCCAGGACTGTGATTTGGCAGTCTTTCTCTGCCTGCAACATTGTTTTATTTGGTTTACCTGTAACTGCACTTTCTCTGAATGAGCAGGTGTCTATGGCTCATCTGTTTTACTTTTATTTTTGTATTGTAGAATTTTAGAATCATAATATAATTTTTATGCACATAGCAGTAGTAAGCAGCTATTTCATGTACTGTGAGGTATTTTTGATTCTTATATGGTATTCTAGTGTAGAGAAATACAGACCTGGATATCAGGAGAAATAAGAGGAGACACAGGGTGGAGCATTGAGAAGTGCAGACACAGGATGGTAAGAGATGGGTACAGTCTGGCCCCAGAGGCTAAACAACTGTAAACAGCTCAGCCTTGGTCAGTTAAAGAAATACAGACCTGGAACTGCACAGAACTGCACTTAGGAGTTACAAGCAAAACACAAGATTGATGTCAAACATTCTGGAAATCTCATGCCAAATTTGTGTTTAACCTGGAGCTTCAGATTAAAGAAGAGTAACGTGTGAAAATGTGCAAACAAACACAAAAATGACCCCTAGTGAATCCTAGAGTCAGGAAGAACCATCAACAAGAACACCACATTCCTCCTGCTGATGAAAGACCCTGGATGCCAGTGACTCAAACCTCCAACGTCACAGCCCAGAGAAGAAGGGTGAGCTCATCAGGAAAAGATACAAAAAGCAAATGCATGTATAACAATTTGGAATATGTTCTTAGTGTTTCTTTATTCAATAACATTTCAGTCCATACTAACAATGATTAGATTCTAAAGATTTCCATTATATGAACAATAAATTATTTCCATTCCTTAAATATATATCAGGTGTGATGTCTTTTCCTATAAAGAAATTTGGAACATAAAACTTGTGGCTAAACAATGCCCTGATTATAAATGGAGGCTGAAGATATTACCTTACTGCTTATCATTAACAAAAAATAATCAAACATATGTACATCAGTTATAAGATTTGGTTTTGTCTAGGTTGCAATGCAAGATGGAACTAAATGTATATATTCTATTACCATGTATTCAAACCAGATGGGGCAGTGATCTTTATCTCTTTTATGACCCATCCTCCCTTCAGGGGCATATCTTTGGTTAATGGGCCATTGAGTCTCACTGCATAACTGATAAAATTACATCATCCCATTGTGAGATGTTCCACCCAGTGGGGGGGAGCCAACAATTCCCACCTGGATAAAACCTGAGATTCAGAACACCAGGACAGCCTATTTCCACTGGATTCCCAAAGGAAGGCCACACCCATCTCACCACCACTGGACCTTAAGAGAAAAACTACACCCTGCTACAGGATCATCTCTGCTCCAACAGAACCACATCTGTCACTCCAGAAGGACATAACTGGACTGCTTCCAACCCCCTGACCAACAGGGTGTCAGGTTGTAGCTCTGACTCTGTCAGTGTTTTCTTCTTTTTTTGTCTGTCTGCTTTTTTGTACTATTTCATTTTCATTTCAATTTTGCTAGTAAAGAACTGTTATTCCTATTCCCATATCTTTGCCTGAGAGCCCCTTAATTTCCAAATTATAATAATTTGGAGAGAGTGGGTTTACACTCTCCATTTCAAAGGAGGTTCCTACCTTCCTTAGCAGATACCTGTCTTTCCAAACCAAGACATGTTTCTAGGAAGTTAATTTCACCTTAAACATCTCAGTGATGATCTGATAATTTTTTCACTTGTTTTACAATCATCATGCTTTAGAGGAAAGATATGCTGTCACAACATAAACATCCAAATATAATTTGAGAGAAAAAAATACCTTTAAACATATATTGAGTGGCTTTATTTCAGGGTCACAATGAAAGTGGGAAATTTTCCTTTTACCTAAACAAGAAACATGTACAGCTTATAATTATGAAGTAACAGAAGCGAGTTTAATATGTGTCTAGGAGAATTTTCAGATGCAATTTATATTTCAAATCCCCTCTGGAAGTTTTAGGGCAGTTTTGCAGGGTTTTGTTCTGGTTCTTTAAGGAATTTTATGTGGCATCAGCAAAGAACAGTTATTGACCAAAGCTGCAAATGAAATCTGGGATAAAAAACCACTGTGAATGAGAAATTAAAATAGTAATGTTTTTCCTTTACATAGTTCCACAAGGGAGTGAGGGGGGGGAGGAAGGTAATAGAAAATGGGAAAGTTTTTTTTTTTTTCAAATACATAAGCAGAGACATCTTACACTCTTTTTTGCATTTTAAGTGAAATAACACCAATGGTAGCAAAAAAGTGGCTTTTTACTGGATAAAAATCACACTTTTTCATGTAATGGGGTAAGCACGGATGTAGGAATGTCAAAGCCCAAATTTTAAAAATTTTCTAAGAACCGATGTATTCATCATAATTACGTGACTCTTGAAGTCTCTGGTGTCTCGTACAGTGCTTTAGTAGTGCTCTTTTCCATAGGACTATATTTCTCATATGTATACTTTAAGTCTGAATTTCCTTAATTCACAAGTTCAGTTTGAGTATAATCAGAACATCTCTGTGGTACATTTACCTAATGAGTATGATGACATAGCTTTGAGGTTGTACAGCTCTATCCAGAAAAATAAAAATAAAATACATTAAAATAAAATACAAAAAAAATTCAAAATATTGAAAAAGCTGCATCCTTCCCAGAATTCCAGATACACCTAACATAACTCATTCAGTAACCTTTACCATAGGCATATAGGAGAAGTAAATTGGAAGTTATTTTTAATCTCTGTGGAGTTATTTAGGATAATTTTCTCTCAGCTCTTGGGAGAAAGCTCTTAGCAATTTCCTTTTTCTGCTTTAACTCTTTCGCCTTTTGAAGGCTGAATATACTTTTCTTTTTCCTTTCATTAAAATCTTTATCCCTCAGGGGTTCAGTACCACAGTTTTCCTCTCTTTGAATGCCTTCACTACTGCATTTTAAAACTCTCTGAGTAGAGGACATGGATTGAGGATATGTTTCCTCCTACATCACTACAGAGTGTACAGTGAGGATGACATTAAATCCAGAAGGCTCTTCTGCCAAAAGAGGGCCATGTCCATTGAAAGCCAATGTTAGATACACTTCCTCTCTTCCTCTGTCATTTAGTTACTTAATTCATGCAATGTAGAACAAAATCATCTGTGATAATTTGTTTCACTCCTGCAAGCCTAGAGGTTAGCATATAGTGGTAAAAAAGAATAAATAAATTAAAAAGTGAATTAAATAAAGAAAACAAGAAATTAATCCCTACATGTCCCTGCTGTGGACATGTATTCTAGCTCAAAATTATGCCACTAAAGAAGATGTAGTCAATTATCTGCAAGCAGCAATTTAGGGACCTAAGTGGAAGCCTCCAGTAGATACCTTCCTTAACTGATGCAAGTCCATTTCTCCCACTCTACTGGCTTTAGTTTGAGAATTCTACTTTCACACCTGTCTAATTACTTGAGGTCCTGCTCACTGCAATGCATGAAGCCCTAAATTTTCACACACAAGGCTACCTGAACAGAATTCTAGTTGCTTGAAACACTTTTCCAAAAACCACACAAACTTTAGCAGAATCATGAAAATAGTGGCTAACAGACTGACAAAAGCTAAAAGTATCTGCTTTTTAGACTCAATTCTTGAAAGCCTGCTTTCCCAATTTTCTGTGTGATCTTCCCCAAGATACTAAGAAATAGATTAAATGCATGAAGAGTTAGCAAAGATAACAATCATCTCACATTGTGTAGGATCACTGTTGAACCATATGTTTTATTGCAATTGATATCAAACCTCTCCTATTGTCCTGCAGTGAACCAAACAGTTGTGTCAAAAAATCCCATTTCCAGTGTTTTTCATCCTTTCACTAGGAAACAGCCTAAAGCCAACTCTCTCTTCCATCTCTGTCCAAACCAATCAGTAGAGAGAGCACAGCTCCCACTCTTCCTACACATTTGGAAGCCTATATGCAACATAACTGTCAAATTCTTCAGAAATTAAAGCAGGCACTCAGTAAGCACAGACTATAATCTGGAATATGTTCAACCCATTCTTGTTTAAAGTATCCTGGAATACTGAGGCTTCAAAGGGAAATATATATATATATGTATGTATAATTGAGAAAAAGAGGAGGACAGGGAGGAAAGATGGAAAAAAAATCAGCATCCCTGTTTTTCTTTCCTGTGAACCAAAAAGTCCTTTAGGAGTACAATAGGAGTATTTCTGTCTGCTGTACTTCAAAATCATCCAGAAACTGAATGTTTTATAATATAAGGTGACTCCCTGGCCCTAGTTGATGAATGACTATAATTTTCCACTGGACACCCCGAATCATCCAACTTGCCACAGCCAGGAAGCTCTCTAACTCTGAATTGAAACTATAGTTCTAAAATGTAAGAGTCCACTGTGGAAGGGTAACACATTGGTTATGAATCCTTGACATTTAAGCACTGTCAAAGAAAAGAAAAAAAAAACAAACCAAAGAAAAACACAAATGTTATTTATTTACAGAGGAAAGGATTCTGAGTAAGTTTAGTCATTTTAATGCTGGGCACAAAACCCTAACTGGAGTCCAAAAGAAGATTTATGACAGGACAAAGCAGGATGCAGGAGTAGGCAGTACCACAGATGTCAAATATAAAAGCATTATCAAGGATAGATAACTCCAAACAGGTCAGATATAATGACCTACATTAATAACATGTAAGTAGGTTTATTTGGCTTAAAACCCATCAAGAAAATTTCCACTCTTTTTCTTCCCTAGAAATAGGAATTTGAAAGAAAGAGGCTGAAATAAAGGGAACATTGGTTATTAAACTGGTATCATCAAACTCTGACTTTGCAGGATGAAAAGGTAGTTAATATTTCATGTATTAAAGATTGCAAAGCTCTAGCATCAGCAGAACAAAAAATGTTAAAAAACCAATATTGTTCCTAAGGGAAACTTGTTTTGGAGATCACAGTGGGACATAGAGTTGTAACTTAGTAAGTAGACTAATGTCTGACAGTCAACAAGAATAATGGCAATATTTTGTAAGATGGAAAAAAGGTTGAGGACTAGTGGTGCACTAAAGGTGACAAGTGCAAATGCGTAATCAAGATAGTCTTGTGAGAGGAGGGATGAATGGTATATTTAGGTCACCTGAATATCTTTTTGAACATCTGAGGTTTTTTTTGCTGGAGCAAGCAGACTCCATCTTCTGTGCCTTGACAGCTGCTGAAGGCCCTGTGGACATGAAATATGCAGGACAAGTACCAAAATTTTTTGGTGCTTCAGTTCCTACCACTGCAGTAAAAATGCTGCTTCCTTCACCTCTTCTCAAAGCTGTAAGTACACCTGCGACTATGTGTGTGTGTCTGAGATTCATGCTCATGTTTGTTGCTAGTTGGACCTACAAACAAGAATGTGGCAGCCACATGCCTTAGCCTGGTCAGAAACCACCAGTTCACAGAGCAGTGGGCTGGGCTCCAGCAGCCAGACAGGATTGTTCTGAGCCAGAGCAGTTGGAGATATTTCCTATAAAATTTCATGGAACATCCCAAGTCCACTCAAGTCAGTGACAGAGATGTTATCACATGGGTTGAACCAGGATTTCACTATTCATACATACTAACCTCATATATTTTCCATTAATTGAAGGATCTTGAAATCCACACAGAATTAATAGAGAATAAAAAAATCCTTCTTTAAGTGGATATGAGTTATTTTTTCCAATTATTAGGACAGTGGGGTTTTTTTTGACTACTAGCCAGCTGGTCAGCTGGTTGTTTATTAATTCACAAAATAAATGCCAGCTTCAGCTTGGTGAGTAGTGAATGCCCCAAGATCCTGGCAAGCGAGTCACACTTGGCAGATTTTCATACTCATCAAGCCCAAGTCAGGCAAATGAGAAAACAAACACCAAGCCTGCTTTTTCCCAAGTACCAACCAGACTTTCAGGAGACATAAGGTGTTACTATAAATTATAAGCCCTTATCTAGCATGTTCAAAATACAGTTGCAACTAGAGATATGTGGTTGGACTGGCAAATACTCATTCAATTTCCATTTGAGGGTAGTGAGAAAACCCTATTTTCCTAAGTGTCAATAACATCATAGCCAATTCTATAAATAAGCACCAAATGGATTTTATGGGATGGTTCGATTTCCATTAGCTTCCAACTTCAAGTATTAGTGATGTCTGATTTCCTTATTTTTTTCCTTCCAGCAAATGGCATCTACTAAGAAATGTAGACTTGTGTGAGTGCTGCACTTTAAATGAAAAATTAACTGAAGGTGAAACCCTAACAGCAGTTTTCAGCTTTTAGGTGACATTCAAAGCTGCATTCCAGCAAGGATCATTTTAACTTCACTGCTGTAATAGGGACTAAAACTGTTTCCTGAAAGTAGCACTACAAAGCATTTTAAATAATAACTCGACCCTTTATCTTCTGTAAATTTGCCAGGACGTAATTTGATTAGCCTAGAAAAAACCCAGCACCATCCCTGTCTATTGGAAAGATACAGGATTAAAAAACAGGCTAACAGTTCTCAAAATGGATCTGTGCAATTTCTGCTGCTACCCATAAAGCTTAATAGATGATTTTTAAGGAAAGAAGAGCATTGAAAATCTACATGAAAGACACACTAATAATGATCTTTGACCTGGTCTTCTATTAATTACATTTTAAAAAATACTTATATTAAATGGAGAAAAGATATTTCCATAATTTTAATTACATGTCTTTACTTCAAAGATGATATGCAGTATGCAATCTAACTTATTACAAAAGAAAAACAGTATATGCAATATTGAGCAGTTTCTCCATATATACTGATTTACATGTAAAAAATTAAAATATGGATTCTGAAATATGCTAAATTTCCCATGAAGTACTTTAATGGCTTAACTACTATAACTACAGAAGATCCCTGCATGCATTACTGTCAAGCTAATTTATTTGAATATTTTATAGTAGGTAAATCGAGAACAAATAGTTATCACCTTCAAGACCCAGACACAGTATTTTCACATTTCTTGTGGATTAGCATTTGGATAAAATGGTGGTTTTACACTGAAAGTGGTTGTGCAAAAATTTGAATAATACTTTCACTTTATGTTTCAGGTTGAGCAGAAAAACATGATTTATCTTTTACCTCTCAAGACTGCAACTAATGCTGTGAAGAGGAACATCTGTTTCCACTATTTTTCCACTATTTTTTTTGTTTCCACTATAAACAACATTTCTTGGTGCATTTCAATGGTAATATAGATCCTACACAAATGTGGTTCCAGAGCCTTCATATCTCGAGTTCCTGGAATGGGTGATGTTATCACATGGAAAAATATCAGCAATACGAAGTTTTCTAATTTTTTTTTTCCCAGATCAGTCTCCCCTATATGTAAACTATTGGAAACAGTTTACATATATCAAAACATATAGAAACTGAAGAAAGTATGTGGAATTTTCACTGACTACATATAAGTACATCTGTATGTGCACAAACATATATGGAAATTTGCTGACAGAAACGGTTTTTCTGTTCATGAAGCTTAAGTTTTGCTTCATTTCAGAAAAAATACCCAATTGCTGTGTCCAAAATATTTAGTTCAGAGATTGATGTTTCTTAAATGGATTAATTCATTCTATACAGTAGTGGATGAAGACCATGTAGGAATAATTCAAGGGAAATTAATATTAGAAACCTAGCATTGGAAAGATAAGAAAGCTCGTCTTAGGCATATGATCAAATATTTCATCACTTCTTATAAAGTACATTTTAGTAGGTTGGCGTCAAGCTGCCACACAGGTCCTTGGACGACAGTTCACAGGTTTAGCTTCCAGTTATGAATCCCTGTCTGTTGAAGTTTGGTGCAGATGACAGGAAACTCAACTCTTCCAGTGGCCAGGTAAGAAATGTACAGTCATTTAGATTTGGGGTTTTGAGTTTCATTTTGATTCATTGGTTGGCTTTTGTTTTTATGGGATTTTGTGGGGTTTTAATTGTCATCTCCTTTACATTTATTTCTGGGTCTTAGTTTTCCTGTACAGAGTGTGTATATGCTTTATGTAAAAAGATCTCAGTCATAGAATTTTTAATTTTTTCTTTTTTTTTCTCTCTCAGTACTAAAGCACGATGCATGTCACATATGCCGAAACTGGATGAACATAACTAGATCAAAACATGAGTCACTGCATTAATAGCTTGCTTCCAGGCATTATAGCAGTATCTTGGAAATTTAAATGCATGCAATCAACCCTACCAACAGTCAAAACGTGTTTTCAGTCGGAGTTACTGTGATACTGCACAGTTACGAGAGTCTTGAAGACAGATTAAAAATATGAAATTTGAAAACTGCTTTTCCATATTTTATCAACAAATCTACAGTAGCCTATATGAAAACCTGTTATGACTTACCTTGTATGTACAAAAAACAAACCCTGCCATATTTACCTGTGACATTCCACATTCATGCTAGTATAACATGAGAAGAATATTTGACTCTTTAAGAGACAGAGTAGGGCAGATGCTCTTATTTCAGAAAAAGTTAAAGTTGGCCTACTTATAGTTTTTTTCATAGTTACACATGATGATTTTTAAGCTGTTCTTTGTGTTGGGTCTGCCTTGCACAGAGACAGTTTTCCCCACAGTGGCCCTCACAGTGCTTTGCATGGGTGACTGGACAGTGCTGATAACACACCAGTGCTCCAGCTACAGCTGGGCAGCTCCAGCACCACATCAGCCCTGTCTCTCCAGTGTTCCCCCATCACTAGTAGGAGGCGGGTGGTCAAAATCCTGCCAGGGGACATAACCAGGATAACTGACCCAAACTGACCAAAGGGACACTCCATACCATATCTGCTTGGATATAAAAGGTAAGAAGAAAGGGGGTGCATTCATTATTTACAACATTTACCTTCTGGAGTAAGCACTTGTGGTAAAGTCCAGCTTCCCAGAAAGCAGCCGGACATCGCTTGCTGATGGGAAGCATAGAATAAATCTTCTGACTTTTTTCCCTTTGCTTGCACTCACACGACCTTTATTTTTGCTTTTGTAAGCTGCCTTTATCTAGATCTGCAAGGGGTTATTTCCATCTTATTTTCTATCACCCCACTCTGCATCCTGCTGAGGGAAGTGATAGAATGGCCTGGTGGACACCTGGCATGCAGCCAAGGTCAACCCACCACAGTCTTAAAAATCAGTTAAGATTTGATTACAATGGGATCTTCCCAATTTTGAAAATACTTCTTCCTGTTAGTGAAAGCAAAGGAATCTGAGATATTTTCAGCTAAGGGTATTTCTTACTGTAGTCCTTTAAGCATTTATTTTTGTTTCAATGCAATTTGAATAAAATTCTAAAGGTTCACTCTGGCTGAAGTGAAACAATCAATATTTTTATGCTCGAAAAGAAATTTGAAATCTCACTTTCTTAGCTAACAGCAAAAAAAGAAGTTTATATAAAACTAAAATTAGATAATAAAATCAAAGTCTGAAAAATCTTTTTGCAAAGAAAATTCCAAAACCATATAATTTTTCTTTTTTTTTTAATCAAACCCGACTCTTGTATGATCATGTTTTAATCAAGTAGGCAGAGATATTGTGAAATCAAATGAATGCTGAATTTAAGGGGTAATACCTGAGTGATAATCATAGGGAATTTCAAGATGTTCTGCATAGATATTCAAAGCTTTAAGGACCATGGGACTGAAAAATGAGACCAAAGCAATTTTGATGAAAATGAAAAGTTCATGGGGTAAAAAGAGCTCCTTTCTCAGTATTTTATTAAAGGATAATGTACCCAGTAGGTAACAATGTGCATCCCTCATTGCTATGGACATCTATCAGCAATTTTTCATAAAGACTGAAGTAAGAGAATAATGAAATTGTTAATGCAAAAAGTGCATTTATATATTTAATGTGTATAAATGTTTAATGTTCATATTGATACATTAGTGTAATAATATTATTTCTTTAAAATTATTTCTTTAACTGCTTTACTGGTTGACTTTACTATTTACTATGAAAACGTTAATTGTTACAGATGATGCTCTCTTCTGCTTAGTTCTGGATTCTCTCTTCCTCTCTCTTGCAACAAGTGTTTTGATATATCAAATTGTATCTTACAAATAGATTTAATAATCTGATCAAAATATATTCCCAATTTAAACTCACAATGGCAAAGCACTGTGCATACATGATCAGCTGTATTCCTCAGCATTTAGTCTGTGAGTGCACACAGCTGTCATACTCATATGCATTCACAGTCAATAGCTTTGAATATGCAAGCAACACAAAACTGAAAATTTTATATTTCAGTTTTCTGAAACACAGAGAAGAAAAACATGTGAAAGCTTAAAATCTGTAGGATAATAGGAGCAGATGATAGAATGCCTTTTCTATAAATTAGATACTATAGGGTATAACCAAATTCTCTGTTTCCATGTCATATTGGAGAACTTATGGTATTTACACTGATGAGGTATTTCCATTTATTTTTATGATGTGCCTATTCCTTAGTGTTATTCATTTTTCAGTGTAAATTAGACTAAACTACATAGCTCCCTGGGTTATACTAGTCATCAGAAACCTAGTCATGAAAAATCCATTTGCAATGCATTGAACTCTGCAGTAGAAATTGTATGCTGTTGTCACATGCTTTCTCAGCTGCTCTGTTAGCACAGAGAAGATAAATTTATTTTAAAGTTCTTATGTGGGATTTAGCTGTCTTTCCTTTAAATTCAGAAGAGACTGGACTTTCAGCAGACCTGAGAGTGGTACAAACCAAGCATGGCCCAGCTTTGGGAGCTAGTGCCAATAAATATTAGTGAGAAACTGCAGGCCACATTGGCCAGTACTGTCTTACACAAGGAAATGTGCTTGTTAATAGTGGGATGCATCAAACTGAGAGCATGAGAAATTCCAATGTGGAATACAGGAAAAGTAAAAAGAAAATGTATGGAAAAGAGTAACAGAAAATGTATGAATAGCAGAAGAGAGCCTTTTGTACAGTCTTCCAGGGTTTTTTTTGTTGGTGGTTTTTTTTTGGTTTTGGTTTGTTTTGTTTTTGGTGGTTTTTTTGGTTTTTTTTTCTTTTTTTGTTGTTTTGGGGTTTTTTTTTTTTGTTTGTTTGTTTGGGTTTTTTTGGTTTTTTTTTGTTTTTTGGGGTTTTTTTTGGGGGGGGTGGTTTTCCTAAACTATCACAGCAAACTCCATTTTTAAAAGTATCATATTGCTACATATGTGATTACATGAGTATTGAAACCCTTATCCTTTGGAAATATCAATTGAAAGACCATTCCATGTAGGCCAGCCAATATTGATATTAAGTTGATGAAAATTTTTGTTTGTTGACATCACAGAATCAGGACACAGTTCAGGATATTTGGTGATCTCTGATTCATGAACAACCAGGAGACAGCAGGCAGCAATCTGTAAGTTCACAAAGACCTGTCACAAGCTTGGATGGTGGTTGTCTCTGCTATCCATGACACAGATTAGTGCTGTTTCCCCATTGTTTTTGGGAGAGTGCATTCACTCAAGAGTAACTTAAGAACAAAACTCTGTAGCTTTCCTTTTGAAGCCTTTTCTTGTCTTTTGCACATTACCTTTCCTGAAAAAAAAAAATTATAAATGATCCTATTACTTTAATAGTTTCCATTTACATTCTGAATTTTCATTGTGTCAGTTATCCGATCCCATTTCAATGGTGAAATTTGTGGGCCTCACGGCTATTTTAATGTGATGCCTTTCATGCCGTAATTGATGCTTTCAGAGGAATCTCAAACCCTCAACAGACATCAGCTAAAATGTTAAGAGTGCCTCAAAGTCCCTCTGGTACTATATTTTATAACCATGAAAGAAATGTCATTATTGTAAATTCTCAGCCTTTGTCTGAAAATCTTGTACCAGTTCCCTTGAGCATTGGTTCAGTTAATTAATTCAAACAATTTCCCCTCTAATCTCTAAAACATTTTCATATTTAAGACAATAAATGGAACACTTAAGGGGCCCATTAGTTGTTGGTCATTAATATGCCATGGAATTAAAGGAATTATTGCTGGCCTTCGGTGACACGAATAATTTTCATATGGTTTGGACCCATACAAGGTTAAAATTATGACCTCTCAGTGCTCTGAGCAAATGAATATAATGAAATCCTTTGAATAGGACTTGCTACTCTTTTGCCTTTCTTGAAACCTAATTCGATACTTAACCACATGATTTATGCCAATTTTGGAATCATATTATTTAATGATAACTTTAAAATTAGTAATTAATTTAGAAATGGATTGATTACATTTCTCTTGAACCAGTTCATAAGGTTAATGCAATAGGAGTCTGATGGGTCTGGTCACATTGACAGTAATTGGTTATTATGTTACATGTTAAGATTAGGAGTCAGCAGTTGAGAACCCCCATGGGATTTGCCGGGGACAGAGCTGTATGTTTGCAAACCTCTTTTCCTGCCTTCAAACACTTGTTTTAAATTCATAACAGAATTATTTTTGACCTTCAGGGTGATGTTTCATAGGGCTTAGTTCTAACTAATGTACAATAGCAGATTATAGCAATGCAGAAAATAATTCTCTCACGGGAAGATCAACAAAGCCACTACAGTCCTCTCAGTGCTTGGATGTGGTGGTCCAGTGCGACTGTCAAAATAACAGCCTGTCACCATAGAAAGCTCAGTTTCTTCTTATCTGATGTTCAGATTAAAAAGCTTATACTAAAGTCCAAAATATATATTAATATCTTTTGTCATTATTTAATGGAAAAAAATCTATCATTTTAAATTTTATTATTCATAATTATAAAAACATGAATAAATAATTTGTGACCAATAGTTGCAGTGATCAGCCTCTATCAAAGACTAAACTAAAAGGCACAGAATGAATGAAGTATTTGTGTGCTTGCTAGCTCATTTTATGAATAATATACCTATTGATAATTTTATGTCAAGTGACAACACATAGTTTAACTTGTTTTCAAGACTACAAAATATTGAGAGGATAATAGATAAGCATAATACAGTTGAATCAAATATATTAACCAAGACTCTTTTTATTTAGTTTCCCTTTGAAGGCAAATCATTAGAAATCTTACAGCTTATGAATTGATTTACCATACTCATTGAGATTTTTAAAGAACTCTTTAAAGATATAACAACTTACAAGTATGAATGAAAGAAAACTGTATGCAGAGTACACATCATCTTAATGATTATATAAGCCTAGTTTATCACATCTAAACTTTTATAGTTCCAAAGAAAAAATTAAGAATTCCACTTCCAAATTTCTGAAATATTCAAGATAAATCGTTCAAGTTATTGCAACACAGAAAAATATTAAAATACTGGTTCAAAGACTGTGGAAATGAAAAGATATTTCTGAAAAGGAATGGCACCAAATGTATTGTTATGAGGGACAAGCCCCTAAGAAAAGTCTGCAGTCAGGTCAACAGAAATTAAAGGAAAGGGTATATGAAAATATTACATGTCATATATCTCAAAGTACATCTTCTGAAGGTCATGTTTTCATAAATTAGATTAGGCACTGTCAGTTATTTCTGTTTCTGAGGCGTAGCATCAGTCACATTCTGTTAGACAAAGTGCTACAAATGACACGATGCACTGGAAGATATGGCACTTTAACCAGGAAATTTAGAAATAGTATTTTCCACTTGTCTGAGTTACCAAACACCTAAAGATGACTGCCAGTCCTTACTTAAAGTTGGTCCCAAGTCCTCCAATGTTGAGAGTACAGGAAATTTGGTCTGATTTTTACTGTCAGAGCTATGTGAGGAAAATTTCATGTTAACTGCTTTGGAACGGTGCTTTCCTGTAAGCCACAGCCAGGCCCCATTCCACTACCAGCTAATTGCTCCACAGAACTGCAGATATACTTAAGATTAGTGGCTTAGGTACGTATTTGGATTTTTCCCTTCTCCTTTTCTATTAAAGTTCTTTTGTGACTGAATACTGAGTACTGGTGAGCACATGTAGAAGTGGGTAGGGGAATTTAATTTCCTTGGAATAGAAATTGCATCATAGTTGAAGGTGAAAGCCACAGTTCAATTCTTCCAGAAACATCCCCAAGAGGATCTGAACTTCACTGCTTGCTTCTATCATGAGCAGCTGGCATGAAATGAACAAATGTAATATTACTGTGAAACACAGAGGAAAAAAATTGTCTATCACGAAAAAATTCAAGCTAGAATGGGATCACATACCAATTTAAAGTACATTTTTCAGGCATGTATATAGAATCACAAGGATAAATATAGGATATGGCTTGCCTATCCTGAACATGACTTATTACCCAATAAGGGAATGCAAAACTAAAAAGTTCTGTTATATAACATATATAGTTCATAAACTGTCTTTATATAGACAAATTTTCATACTATTTCTACCACGAAGACCACTGAGAAAAATATTTAAGCACTTTAAATAAATTTGCCACCATTTTAAGTAAAATTACACTTATATTTTCACAATTTATTGGGGCCTGACAACATGACAAGACACTTCCAGCCTCTTTATTTCATGTCTGAAAATCCTAGCACCATTGAACAGAAAGAGAACAGATTAAAAGGGCTATCTTAAGGAAAAAGAGTTTTCAATAACCTACCTTAAAGTATGCTATTGCTTTTCCTTAAATCAGGATTTTATTTTAAGTGCATAGATCTCTCACTATGCTCCAGAATATTAATACTCTTGTGAAAGTAAATGTATTCTCATCCTTAGATCTTTTAATCCCTACAGTATTACATTTTATTTCCTGGCTTATGCTCCATGCTTTTCTGTAAAGGTATTAAGTAGAATTTGCAACCTCAGATCATATTTGCTGATCCAGAGGGTTGCAGCCAAAATATGACAAAAAAAAATAAATACTGCTTCTTCTCAGCAGTGTTTCAAAGGAATCTGTTATCAGTAATTCTCTGAGACTGCAGATGACTGATAATCACAAATATTTTCCTTTCTTTTCCTCTGTCTCTCCTCTTATCTACTGGATGTTAATTTTGTGGATTTCTAAAATTGTAGGATTTCTAAGACTAGTGCGAATGTTAGTGCACCTGAGTTATCCTAGACATTCAAATGAAACTGAGTGTAGAAAACCTGGGCTAAATACCATAAAAAATACCAAAATATCCAGACTGTTAAGCAGAGGACATCCTTTCAAAGGGAGAGTCACAATCCCTATTACAGGATCATTTATTTTGCACTGAACAACACGAACGACAATACAGAAACAATTCTGAGTTGGGACAATAGAGAGAGGCACTATTGTAGTGCTTTCAACTCAAGTACCAATACACCAGTGATGGGCAAATCCTGTCAAATTTTTAAAAGTATAAATTGCATCTTCATAACTACTTCCAGGATGAAATTGAGGTTATATATATTCATGCTGTAAACTCTAGTCAATCCTTTTGGACAAACTTAAAACTATTTTTTTTCCATTAGTTTATGAAGAGAGGGCAAATCATCAGCTTTTGTACTTAGGAATCCAGTTTCTTTCACTGTTTTATTTGCTGCCTTTACAATTTCCTGTGAAGCTTTCTGCATAATAAGCACTCAGTCATACACAATCTTCCTGTACTCCCATGACATTTCAAAATTAACCTTCTGCAAGATACTTGTCTAATTTTAAAGAAGATTGTCAGCTTCTGTTAAGGTTAAATGGAGAAGAGTAAAATTGCATGTTTATTCACCTATATTGATAACCAACATAACAAATTCCATAGGGAGACAGACAGTAAACTGATAGTGATAAGAGAAATAGGAGGAATCTATCCACTGAAGTGCTGTTTTAGGTCATCAGGAGAAATGGCTCAGTCTGGCTAAGATTTTAGCAATGGCCACCAGAGGCAGCTCTCTGTCCTGCAGCTGCTGAATGGTTAGCTCAGTAATGCTGCTATAGCATCAGCCAGGAGACCACAGCGGACATGGGGAAAAGAGAAAAAATCTTGTGAAGGGAAGATCAGTGTCATCAAAGGGATTTTGGCTCTCAAATCAAATGTGGTCATCGCCTCTCTTGCCTGTATGACCCCACAGCTTCAGAGCTGTGCTTTCTCCAGCTCCTTTTTAACTGTGCTCCAACAAAGAAAGCTGTTCTATAGCCAAGTACTCACACGGGTAAAGAGATGAGGTCACTTCAAATGTTTTGGATTGACCCTGTTTGGAGCAGTGGGCTGAAACTGTGTCTCCTGCTTTCCCAGAGAACCAGACAGATACTGGGATGCCCAAGATATTCCTGGAATAATTTTCTGTCTCTTTATTGTTGATTTTTTGAGTTTTATTTAAAATAAAAGAACTAGTTAATTGAAATGGGAATGAAGCCAGACTCACACGTGTTTACGCTAACCCCCCTTGCCCCCATCACTGTGATTTTTAAGTGACCCAAAAAGCTTTATGATATCTTTCAAGTAGAAAAGCAAGAAGTGTTATGAACCTGGCTTGGGATCAAAGGTGATAACTGTGAAAAAAACCCTGAGATACATACCTTATTGCTGTCTAATTACTAATTCTATTTGAAGAAATCCTCTTGTGTACTTTTTATTAGTTCTTGTTGCTTTGCAAGAGAATCCACATTGTGCCTCATGTTAGTATTACGTAGTCAACAGTACCAAAGATTTCTCACATAATCTAAACAAAGGAGGAAGGAACTATTATTTACAATTCATCAGCTCTGAATGTGCTTTTGCAGGACAACATAAAAGTAATTTTTGGCCTGAGGTATGTCCTGGTTTAGGGCAAATTTGGGAGAAAACCTCCGAAGGGGTTCCTTTGGAAGAGCAAACCCAAACGGCCCCTCCCCCCAGCCGGTCCGGGAAAAGAACTTCCTCAGAGAAAAGTGGAAAAAACTATTTATTTAACAAACAAAATTCCCACAAATGCAAAGAATTAATAATATGAAACAATAAAACCTCTGCCCGCTCCGAAGAGAGATGGCAAACAGAGACAGTCCTTGCCGTGGGTGTAGCTCAGCTCACTTAGTCTCTCCGAAGGTCTAGGCCCGGCGGGGCCGCAGGTGCCAGCCTTCGCTGCTCCTCTGGGTTTTTTTAGTCCTGAGCAGATTTAAACAGTCTCAAGAAAAAGGAAAAAAAAAAACAAAACAGTTCAGGGAGTCTTCTCTGCCTAGCTAGCTAGCTAAAAGCACAGGAGATCTCTGTCCCACCGCTGTCCATGCCTCGGACGAACACTGGAGAGCAGCAATGTGGGGGAGTCAGGCAGTTTTCTCAAAACAAACTGCGCGCTGTTCTTTCTCCCCCTTCACCCCCAGAACAAGGTTTAAAGGTACAGAACACAATATACAGCACAAACAGAACAGACGATTGGGGATACAAGCAGCATAAAGTCACCCTACCACAGGTCTTACTTTCATAAATGTCAACGTCTACTGTCCAACTGAGGAGATTTTTTTTAGCAACAGTTTCAAACATCTTTTTACAGTGAAAATGTTTACTCAATTTATGTGTAAGAAATTGAGCCTTTCCCCTTCAGTAAACATGTGCTCTCACTCATGGTCTCCATTTCTATTTTATCCTGTTGACTACTGTTAAATAGTTCTTTAATTTGCCCAGTATTCCTGATAGCAACTAGCAAATACCCAAGTCTAAATTATAAAGGAGAAGGAACACTTATCCTCACCCCTGGGAGAGTGTTCAGCAACACTCTCCCATTTCATTCTGCATCTCAGATTAATTTCTCGCATTTCTTCAAGTTTCTACTTTTCATTAAATATCTGCTTCATGCATAGATTTTGCTATCACTAAAAAAACCCTCCATATGGGAGCTTTGCACCTGGAGTACAGCTATTCTTCAACATTATAATTATAATTAATATTAATATTATTTAATGGCATTGTTAGTTTTCTTTACTATACTTCTACTTTCATGTGCTTTAGTGTATAACCTCTCTAAGCCCAATGCTTGTTTACCAAATTATCTATATACTTCAATTACATTGTGCATTAGATTGCATTGTTTCTTTTCACTTGCATTGCCCCTAGCACAAAAGGCCTTTTTTGGTCCAGAAATGGTCTTTAATCATATCAGGAATTTTTGTGTGAATCCTTCAATCACATTGCAAGTATTTTCTTTCAAACATCCAGAGGTATTACTGTGATATCATTTTGTCGATATGTAGAGGGCAGTATATTATTCCATTTCCTTAATCTGACTCAAACACCTACCTGCAACTAACTATAGTTACTTAGTTCCCTCATTCCTTCCCTTCCTTCCTTTAAAAATTCAGCTTGTGGTCAGTTGTTCTCCTGAGTCCACTGTGCACTTTTTAAATTTATTTCACCACCTTTTTATAGAACAAAATGAGGTTTGTGAATCTCAAGGTTAAATTATTGTGTATTTATTTCTTTATTCTTTTTCCTATCTTTTTGTTTTAACATTTCACTGCCTTACATCATTTTCCACCTCTGTATAATTTTATGTAGGGGTTCATTGTATCCCTCTGCTAGCATTCTCCCTTTAGAGCAAAGATTCCTCTCAGGCATCTCTACAACCTCATTAGGATTCTTTTGTCTTTGATGATTACATCTGCCATTCCAGCTTCTGTATCTTTTCTTACAATGTAGTAAGCACTTTACATTAATTCTTGTGTTTTCTTCTGCATCCATAAAGAGAAAATACATACACACTTCTTATGAAACTGTCTTGCATTTTTCAATAGCAAACTTAAATAGCTCCAGTGTTTTTCTGCATATTATAAAGTGAGTAGGATAACAGTTTGGGAAGCCAAGACCTCCTGTAGTTTTAATCTACAATTCACTGTCAGATCATGTAGTCATTATTCATGGACCAAAACTTGAAGGGGACTCCTGCTTCTCTGGATGCATATCTTGATTTCAAAATTGTGGGTTGCCATTAAGATAGCCACATCCCACCACACATCTCTGTGAGAGATTCAATTCTCTAATCCCTAACTATAACATTAAGTAGCTTAGTCCCAGAAGCACATAGAAAAACACGAATTTTATACCATCCCACCTACTGGAATATACCGTCCTCACTAAATTCCTCCTTTCACTTCCCATTGACCAGCATTTATGGATTTCTCCTCAAGCTGCAGTTTTTTGTGAATTCCCCTTTCAGAGAAATACCTCCTTCAAGGCACCCCACAGGTGCTTTTTGCAGAAAAGCACATTTCAGTCAAGCATCACAACACTTCTGTGCGTTTACCCCACCATGCCATAATTTCTATCCAGACACAAGCTCTCTGGAAGTGAGAAAAGGCTAAAGTTTTCCTTCCTGTAGAGAATATTATGAATACACATGTCAAAGGGTCACATATCATAAAATATTCTCATTGTCTGTACTACATAAACCCACTGCATCTGTATAACACTGAAGCATCATAGTGTGAGTTCTTAAGGAAATGAACAATGTCAAACTCTATGTTTTCCTTGAGAAAAGAAATGATATTACATCTTTCTTTGCCTAAGGGAATTCGGGATAAACCAGAGAAATGAAGAGAAGGATTGATGGACTTAGTGATAAGAGAATGTAAAATGTTTACTACTTTTTTTGTAAATATTATTATTGTTATTGTCATTTATTATTGTTATTATTTATTTACTTATTTATTTAAAATTATTTGACTGAATATATATATTTCATGATAAGATAGTTCAGTCTTCAAAGAAGCATTTTTACTTACTGATTCCTCTAAGGCTACTCATTTATTTTGGATAAAATGAGAACAGCTCATAATATTTCTATCATCTAGGTAACTGCAAAAGGAGGAGATAACATTGCACTTTCACAAGTATTAACTACCAGTTGTCCAGTAATATTTATTTGCTTTTCTTCAGGGAATCGCTAAAGTTGACCCTTCTCTCATAAAACAAAATAATAGATATGAGAAATAAGCTTTATGATGGCATCACAACAGTGCATTCAACATTCTATGAACATATTTTTTTCTTGTAATGTAGTAATTCAATCAACTTATATATTAAAAGGAAACAGGATCCATTAGAATTGGAGGAAAACAGGAATAGTGGAGGACAAATGATAACTACTGGAGTATGTCTGTACTTATGAATCAGGCTGTGCAATATACATTTGTAAATATAATTTTAGATACAGTTGTATTACACATAAAAAACAGCAGATTATCTGAGAGTATAGATCAAGGCTACATGACAAATGTAGCTCTTGGCAAAGTACTAAATGAAATGCTATCAACACGTGTAGCAAGGTGAGAAAACTCCGGTCTGAATCATGTGCTGCAATTTAATTAATGTGACAATTCATCTTTCAAGAACAAGGGTGGTGGCTAGCTCTAGAACCTCAATCTTTTTACAGCACCTATGCATCAGTGTATATGCAGAGATACTGACACACTTCCTTTTATGCTCAACTGAAAATAAACATAATATCCTATATATGGCAAAGCAGAACATCAGTGAAGATTGACCTTTCACGCGCAACTGTTGCAAGGAAAGTCTGTTATCTATAATGAAACTGTTGTGTTGATAATCAGACACTGAAGACTTCTATCCAGAAGTGGATCTAAAGAGTACATCGAAGTGATTTGAGAGGACAACATCATGTTTTTGTGCTTTAACCATTCTCTACATATGCAACTGTAATACTGTTAAATTTCCCCTACCATGCTGATCAAATTAAGTGGCAGAAAACCATGGTCAATATCTATTTTTGTGAGGACCAGGAACGAGTAAACATTCTGCACTCATTCTTTCATCATTAAAGAACTGAGTCAACCATGATAGATTACTTCAGCCATCAAAATTCTCTAAATTTTTCAGACTTTCTGTCTGAAACAAAGGATTTGGTTAAGTATGAAGTCCTACTTAATACCATATAGGAAATAAGATTAAAATTTTATTTGTGAAATTCTAGTGTGGAGACACCAGTTTGTGTACAGCACCAGCACACAGGCGTTAAAATGGGCAGAAATTTATTTTCACAAATGCACTGGTTACAAATTACTAAATTTTTGAAACTATAGGTAGGACTGTTGCCCATTACTCTGTCCTAGCCATTAAGCTACTACACCAGGTCCTGCTGTATATTTTCTCCTTCCTACCCCACCATGGTCTGAGATCTGATATGAGCAGGATCCACCCAAAAAAATTTAGTTTTATTGTGTCTTTTTTTGTTGTTGTTTGTTTGTTTGTTTGTTTGCCAGAGTCACCTTAGTTTCAGAAAGTTTATTCTGTAAAGCTCTCACCAAAAATCTCTGGTAAGGGAGCATACCTCATACCCAAGGCACCTTTCAACTAACTACCACCAATACTCTAAGGAAATTCATTCAGAAATGTTTACTTGTACCACAAGGCATAATACCATGGAAATATGTCCCTGAAGAAAATAGGTATGGCTCCTACACTGTGGAACATATACTTAGAAATATCCCTCTGAAACACCAGAAATAATTGCTTACATTATCAAGTGCACAAATCTAGACATTTTAGATAATTAACATCTGGAAACAAGCCCAAACTTCAGGCAACAGTGTCAGAGTTTTTTTCCAATATAAAAGTAGTTAATTTGAAGCTTCACAGAAAAACCTAAAGTAAAAATCTTGGAAGCTGTTTTAAAAAACAATTTCTGTATTTAGGTCATAAAGCTGGAAATTAAAAATCCTTTTTACATTTATCAAAAAAGCTTAAAGTTAAAGTAATGATTTCCACACCGTGTTGTTTATAAACCTATGGAGAAAGCTTTTCATCTAAAAGTTGTCAAAGACTTGTGAATTCATCTGTTATTCTGTAATTCTGACTAGAGTTATAACTAGAGTTATGGTTATAGAGCTATATATAACTAGAGTTATGGCTCAGCACTTATACTAATTGCAAGTATTGCTCCAAGTATATAAATTATTCTACTTCATAAACTTGGTCCTTTTTTCTGCATATGTGTTATAATTGCCTGACAAGGATATTTTGTAGTAAAATAAAAGTGTGTATGTTTCTCCTTCAAAGGACCAGTTATAACGACTACAAAAGGGTAAAGGCCAATCATGAGACACCCTCTCTATAATATTTGAGATCTCCATTCCAGTTGGCAGAAGTGAAACTAAAGGCAATAGCACATCTTAAATGCTGGATCCGAAAACCTTTACCTCTGCAATTATTCACAGAAGTCAATAATGTTAGAAAGTACTCATCAGAGTACATCAGGGTGAGTAAAAGTTCACAGTCTGCCCTGCATAAGAAGGTGATTGAGCCCTCTTAAGGCATATGAATGACCCCTTTAATTAATCCTTGTTGTACCATGAGGAAGTGGTGGTGTTATATACTAGCAAAACATTTATGTTCAGGTCAGGATCGAGACCCAACGGCTTTGCACTTAATAATATATCTCTCTCCAGACTTTGCTGAGCACAAAAATATATAAAGATCTGTACTGGTATAGCTGAGCAGGTACTTCCTTATGGTAAGAAAGACAGAGGGGTTTTCTGTACAAAAGCATGTCTCCTGCACATAGTGGCTGAAGTGTATGATTCCAGCACAGAGAACATTTGATTCCAGATTCAGGTGATTATTCATTAAATTATCCAAGAAGAAATATGAGCCTGATTTCAAAATCATAATTCAGTTAATTGATGAAAAAAAATATTTACTCTTTAAATAGTCTTTAAATTAATTTTTATATTAGTAAAGTGAAGGCATTTTCAGCCCCTGGGCTTTCTTGTACATTTCTACTGCAGCTCATTCTTCTAATGCTTTCCTAGGCATAGATTATGCTTCTTGTTAGTGTTAACTTCCTGTGATAACAAGAAAATAAAAAAGAATATGTAGACATGAGCTGGAGAACAAGTGGTATCAGTAGACAAGAGTAATATATGCTGCAATGAATATAACACTTAAATTTCTCACAATAGTATGAAACACTCAAGGGTATCATGCTGTCTATGCGTTAAGACACAGTAAATCAAATACCTTTCAAGCTCACTACTGAAAGACAAGGTTTACTAAGCTGTCCCAGTCAAGCTGGCACATGAATGGTTCTAGAGTGAAAAGCAACATTTAGTGCAGCAAATATGCTGTACAGCCTCATGAATACAGTCAAAATGTAATACAGAAATCATTTACTCAAACATGGTTTTGCAATTATGGTCTAAAAAGCTTTCCAAACTTCACAGAATTCCATATGTTAAGGAGGTCATAACATGAAATTGCTTCCTAGAGCAAAATTGATATAAAAATTATTTCCTTAAAAATTCCTTTGTTTAAGCCATTTCTATTTCTGTCCACAAACAGAAAGAGTTTGCAGAGAATCCAAATCAGCAGTGTTTAAAAATATGAATCCATCTTAGGCACCTGCATTCCCACTGAAATCACTATGAGGTGTCACAAATGACACAATCAGCTGTAAAGCTTAACAAAATAAACTTGCTCATTTTGCTCAAATAAAATGAATGTTCATTCCTAGTCTTCTTAAGTTCTCACTCCTAAATTTACTTCTCAATTAGGAGAACCCAGTGAGCAAGAAACTAGTTAAAGTAATCAAAGAAAAATGAATGAAACCCATTACTTTCTTATGCTTGTAATTTCCCATATCACAAAGAGCCATTTCCCAAATACGTATGTATCAAAGCTTTCATATATATCCTGGCAAATCTATCATCTCTTGCACTCAAAGAATCATCAAATTACAGAAATGCTGATTATGAAACTGATGCAAATTCAAACAGGGATTGGTGTACACATAAGTTTCTCTCTATGAAAAATTTTACATTTTAAACATCCCAAAGAGGACCATGTAGCATAAGACTTATATACATTTAATGGAAAATGGAAAAAAAACCCTACCCAAACCAACCAAACAACCAAAAAAATCCACCCCAACCACACCCCAACAAAGCCAACAAAAACCCTGTTGAGATAAAGCCTATTATCAGCTGGCAACAATTTTCCAGATGACTGATGGTGAGGTGTCCTGTGTGCCAAAACTCTGTCCCCAACAAATGTGGTCCCTGTGCTAAATGGCCTCTATTGTCAGTTTCTTTCAGTTACTTTCCCCATAAGTGCATTTCAGCTGGCAACAAGGAAAAATGTCTATTATTTTTTTTTATGAAGCTGATGGCATCTTTAGTACAATTGCACACAGCTGCTGGGGAAGAGTGATGCTTTGCCAAGTGCATCCCATGATGTCTTGTTTCCCTCTTTTTGTGCATTGTTTCTTTTCCATTCTCTCAGCAATAAAAAGAAAAGAGAAATCACCAAAACTGAATAGAGAAAACTTGTTCTCATTTTTTGCTTATGGAGCGAGAGAATGAGCCCACCACTGAGAAGGGATGGCTGCAGACACAGCTTTCATTAGAAGAGCCTTTTTAGGAAAGAGAATGACAATAAGGGACTTTTTAATACCAAGCCAGGTGTCTTATGCCATTGCAATAGACTTCACAAGAAATTATATGCAATAGCAGACTGCAGCCATGGCCAGTTTGCTGTCACTTTAGGATATATGTTTCATAAAGTCAAAACCTGAAATGATTTGGACATCGATGCAACCAGAAGAGAGGCTCAGGACTAGCTTTTGAACCTTTGAATAAAGAGAAGGCTGCAAGGGTAGTAATGAAGATGGATAGCTACAATAACCTTGGTTAAATCAATGTTTCTTATAAAGCCCTTCATAAAACCACATTTCCCTTTGCAAAATCACTTCTGGATTCTTTTCTGAGTTTAGCTTCCCCAGTCCAGTTCTCTGTTCCAGCTCTCCATCTTTGGTAACATCATTTTATACTTTCATTTGTTTATGAGGGAATAATATGTATCATTAGTTTTGCCACTAATATTGTCCTCTTAGCAAAAGTAAGCAATAAATTAAAAATATAAACAAAAAAACCAACCTGCATTACATTAAATTTGCTATAATAGGCCACATACATTCATGGTTTTAAAAATGGGGTTGAGAAGATTCAGTGAATAGAGTACAGAAGAGCAGTACTACAATATTTTCTCAGATGCTTTTGCAAATATACTTCTAGTCATTATGAGCATGAAAGAAATTTAAAGTTCCTTCCTAATAGAATTCACGTATGATACTTCCATCTTTTTTCAAATCCATGAAGGACTGATAGGCCTAGAAGTAGTGGAAAAAATAAAATTTGAAACTAAGAATTTTTTTCAAATTTATTTCCTTATAAAGTTAATACACAGCCCAAGATGCAGTGCTTGACTTTCCATAACATTCAAATGTCTATCTCACCCAGGTTTAAATTTGCTGGTTTGTACATCAAATATTTTAAGAAACATTCCAAGAAGCATATGTTTTATACTTATGAGAAGCATGGATTTTTTTACTCTGCTCTGTCCAAGAAACTCAGTGATAAGAAAATGTCTCTCAATCCCCCAGGTTTTAAAACCTCCAACTCTTCTTCTTCTTCTATTTGAGAAAAATTAAATTAAGCTTCTTTGGGAGGCAAGTACTGAAATTATTAACAAGTATATAAATACTTGTAAGGATGTGTGAGTCAATACAGGCAGCCAGAACAACCACAAACCACAGCTGAAATGCAAAGTATACATATGTTTCATTACCTCATTAACTGGAGGATCCTGAGGCAATACCTGTGTGGAGACAAAAAAATGGGAACACTGGGACTTTCAAGCTCAGTAATTTCTTCTCAGGAGCTGTTACAGTGCTGTGTTTTGGATTCAGAATAGGAATGGTATTGATAACACATTGATGCTTTGGTTTCTTGCTAGGTTATATTCATCCTAAATCAAGAGCTTTTTCTTGTCTCATGCTCTCCCATGAGGAAGTACACAATGGAAACTGTGAGTGAGCACAGCTGGGACAGGTGACCTGAACTGACCAAAGGGATATCCCACACCATAGAAGGTCATGTCCTGTATATAAACTGGGGGGAGTTACCCACAAAGATCTTGGTTCGGGAAGGGAGGTCTGGCACCAGTCAGTGGGTGGTAAGCAATTGCATAGAGCATCACTGTTTTTCCCCTTTTCATCACCATTGTTATTAGAATTTACCATAATTATTTTATTTTATTTAGTTTCAATCATTAAACTGTTCTTATTTCAGCACACAAGTTTTGTTTTGGTTCCACTCCCCATTCCACCAGAGTATCAGAAGAAAGGATAGGGTGGAGGGAGCAGCTGCATGGGGCTTCATCTCCAGCTAAGCTTAAAACAATGATACATCTTGTCATACATGGAAGCCTGGAAGTGGGGTGTCTTGGGTTATGGAACCAAAAATGTGTATTCTATTTCATCTGTTGAAATTAGTTGGGGAGATGTTTTTGTTTTCTTTATCCCTTGTTATTCTGGCGGAGGGGCACCTTCTGATAATGGGCCAGCTGTTAAAACCAGGTGGGGTAGTGTTTCTTATCTCTTTCACCACCCGTCCTCTCTCCAAGGAGATATTTTCTGCTAATGGGCCATTAAGGCTCCTCAAGCAGTCATCCCCAAGCAGACATCCCCAAGTTATACATCCACATTCCATCATCCCATTGTGAGATGCTCCACTCAGTGGGGGAACCAACCATTCCTACCTGGATAAAAACTGAGACGTAGGAACACAAGGTATCTGGTTCCACTGGATTCCTGGAGGAAGACTGGACCCTTCTCACCATCCCTGGACTCTTTTCTACAGGATCATCTCTACTCCAACAGAGCCACATCTACCACTCCAGGAGGACCTACTTTTGGACTGCTTCCAACACCCTGACCAACAGGGTGTCAGGTTGTATCTCTGACTCTGTCAAGATTTTCCAGGATTGTTGTTTGTTTGTTTGCTTGTTTGGTTGGGTGGTTTTGTTTTCTACTACATTTGTATTGTTAATATTCCTAGTAAAGAACTGTTATTCCTATTCCCAAATCTTTGCCTGAAAGTCCTTAATTGCAAAATTATAATTTGGTGGGGGTGAGGGGTTTACATTCTCCATTCTAAGGGAAACTCCAGCTTTCCCTGGCAGATACCTGTCTTTCAAAACCAAGACATGGGGTTTCCATATCTGTGCTCTTTTGCACCAATATATGTTTATAGTCACCCAGGTGTGAACAGACACATAGGAAAAGAGTCCCAGTGGCAATTCTGATATCATGCAAGTAGATTTCACATTTCATTAAACACAGAAAAGGGACATACCAAGCAAACTCTGAATTACATACAGTGTTTTTCTTTTTAGTAAGTCAAAACTACACAGCCATTTTTCATATCTTGAATATTCTAAATAAATAAGTGACAAAATTATTCCCTTAGATACACTCAGAAAATATAAGCATGATTATATACAAAAGAATGTGGTCTTCTATTGACCTCCCATGTGCTTCCCAAAAGGAGCATATTTAATTACTTGAATGAATCATTATGTAATTAAGAAAGAAATCCTGTAACTGTACTTAAGCTTGATTTCCCTTTAAAATACTCTGTATTAGTTGCTTTGAAGCTGAATTCTGACATTCTTCTCCCGTATAATTTTCAGAAATCTAGTACATTTGTTCAAAAACCTATTAATGTCTTTAACCAAAGGTTTCTTCACAGTCTGCTAAAGCTTTGGGAAGTTTTCATGACTAGACATATCTATTTCAGGGAAATACAGAAAGAATATGTTCAAACAGGAAACAACAGCTAGCCTAGGAGAATATTGATTTTTAATGTCCATAACTCACAGACAGAAACTGTGTTATGCAGTGACTGCAGGAAAGGCTTACGTGCACGTTAAATCACCGTAATAGTTGCACATACAACGGTTGCAAGAGATATAAAAGGTGGTACTTTAAAATAAAGCTTCCTCCTGTCGCAAGTCTCTAGTCTAAAAAGGTACCACTTTGACATCCACATTCACTCTCCTCCATGGTGTTTTAAAGATGATGGTAAAATAATCAACAGTCTCTTCCTCTCAGTATAAAAATGGTGGCTAACAAAGGCTGACTACTGCCGCCTAGAATATGGTCAGTATTTTCATAGCATGAAAAAAGATTTTCTACAACACTTGTAAAGGATACATTCTCATACTGCCTGAAAAATAACCACCATAAATGTTGATGCTCCTTCTATCTCTGAATGTCCATCATCTGTGGTACAGCTGCCAGTACCACAGTCCAAAGGCTCCCAGGCTGGTAGGTGACAGACCAGAATGCAATTGGTTGGACAGAACCCCTTCCCTCAAAGCATATTTCAGACACATCACACCATTGCTTTTACCTTTTTCTAAAATTTGAAATGGAAATTAATATCTTTCTTTGTGGTGTTCTACAGGTAGAATCCCACTGTTTAATATGATGAAAATAAGACACATGAAACAGAGACCCAAACCATCTCTATTCTGTCTTGATCAATTGTTTTCTTTTCAGCTTCCACACTTGGTAAGGACAGTGCACCTAGCCATTATGTCCTAGGTTTTTTCCTGTTAATATTCATTTCAGGATATTTTTACTTGAGCAGGAAAAAAAATGTGCAAAATGTCATGGAAATTAATAACCCTACAAAATAGGTTTTTTATTAATACTGATAATATTTTTTTTCAGAAAATTGTAGCCCTCCAAGTCTTTCTAGTAGTAGGGAAAAGAAAAGCTTAGCCACAGTAGTGACCAGGTATTGATGACAGCCATTAGTCCAGCATAAGTCAGAAACAGTGATAGTATCTCCAAGGGAATGTACCATCTTGTGAAAGAGAATAAAGTCACACACACAGAGTTACAGGATGGATATTGTCATATCAGGAAAATTGCAGCCATCTGCTCCTGGCTCTTCATGTTCTTGTGCCAGATTTTGGGAGCCTGGCTTGTAACAGCAGTAGTTTGAGGGCAACTTTCTGTCAGGGCTTGCTGGGAGACCTACGCCAGGTGCAGTGCTCAATGCTCCTGTAGAAGAGCTATGCATCTCTTCATACACACCATGAAGTTCTTTTTGATGCAAGAACAGTTTGCATTTAATATTTATATTTTTAAATATTACTTAATTTAATTTAAAGACTTAAATAACACAATAACCACCTTCTTCAACATTCCTTCAGACCAGAGATTTCTTTTTTTAAAATTGAAACAAAGCAACTGACTTTTAAATTTTCCCTTTGCCCCCTTCTTTGCAAAAAATCCTTAAATTCCCTAATAAATCACCTGCTGTTGCAAAAGCTCCAGACATTGACTGTGGCTTGATTGCTCCTGTTCTCATTTTGGAATTTTTTTTCTTCCTTGCTTAATGGAGGATGGAAGAATTAATTATTTGAATTAAATTTTTATTCAAGCCTGATATAATTTTATCACTGTCACAGGAGCTCAGGCTAATGTTTAAAGGACTCCTTCTAGCCTTATTATGTACTGAATTGTGAAACACATCAATATTTGCACACATCCGTCTCCTTTGAAGAAAAAGAATGCTGCAGGCCTTCCTGCTCACAGTTCATTCACTGTTACAAAAATTGGTGTTTTGGCATGTCAATTTATATTTTCTCTGTAGGATGAGAAATATAAAAATCCAAGATTGTGGTCTGAAACTATGTCATATGACCATCTGCTACTTGATAGCAATTCATTAATGCTTAGCCTCATACCTCCACAGCTACTACTTCCCTGGCTCAGAACCCATTCCCAGCTACATGACAAGTGACCTCTAGTTCCAGTATATCTTCCTCTTTCAAACAGAGTAAGATTGCTTGGAGAAACATCATTCTTTCAACTACTAACACTGCTGCTTGATTAAAAAGTAGGAAATATTAGGCATCATAACAGGCTTCCTGTCACTTTTGAATTTTGTCTCCTTTAGCCTGAAATTCAGAACTCTACTTTTGACATCCGCTGCATATCCACTGCCACTACCAATACCCGATTTTTGGCAGATCTTACCCACACTTAATGACAGTACAGTGATCTTCACCCCATCTACTGTGATAACTGCTTTATGGAATCCAGGAGCAGTTCCTCATCACTGAATTTCTCACTGGATTCCTTTGCCGCATTTACTGTTTTATTTCTCCTGCACTGAATGACAAAATGGCTGTGCAGCACTCAGATTTAGCTGTTTTATTCAAATGTTGGAGTGTAGCTCCCTTATATTCATTTTCCCACTCTGCAGGATCGGGAGAGTTCTTTATTCCAGAATTCTGTCACTATATTGCTCTCCATTTCTGCTATGACTTTTCTCTATATTCTCTGATCAGTTGATACATGTTGCAGCATCCCTCTTGTTAGAGAAATGAGCCGAGACACAGAGTTCTTGTTTATCACAGCATGAAAAGGGTCCTGGTTTATTCTTCTTTACAGCTTAGCCATCCTGACTCCAACTATTCACTGACTCTGGCTGCAGCAAGCTCCTGCTGTAGGTTTCCCTTGCAGCCTCTGACTGCTGGTTATTTCCTGCTAAACTATGACTGCATGTTATCAGTTTGCAGACTCTGAGTGCAGGCTTTTACCGAGCCAGACTGTGACTGCAGGTTCCAACAACAGGCTCTAACTGCAGACTCTGGCTGAACTCACAGCAGTGATTCTCTCTCCCCAGGATCCTTCTTCTTCATGATTCTCTCCTTCCTCAAAGCTCCTGTTCCTTCATGACTCTCCCCCCACCATCTAACCCACTCCCTTTTATCACACTTACTTTTATTGGATATAGCTGGGACTCATCAAGGGTGAGGCTGGATTAGGTAATTAACACAGCTGTTACTTATCAGGGGCGAGGCCACCTGTATTTCCTTCTCCTACAAATACATCGTCCATGACTCAGTAATAACCTTACCCCATTTCCTGGCACTTTATTTTCGTATATATTAGAAATATTTTTTTATATAAGAAAACAGTTGAAGGAAAAAAGAAGGATCAGACAAGCTGACACAGTTAGACAACATTTGAGTTTCAACAGATTTCAAAATAAAATGTATTGTTGTGAAATGTTGTGACAATATTATAATTATTGACAAAGTCATGTTAATCTCTACTAAAGCACAGGATGATTCTAAGAAATAATCTCGATCTGTTTAGTATTTGCCAATAGAGTTAGCTGAGTATGTTGCTCCTGATGAGCATCAGGCTTTGGCATGAGCTGCATCAAGAACACTGTGAGGCATCTACATCTCTAAAGCACACCTGATCAGAGCTCCCCTCTGCCAGTGGCGCTGCCAACATTGACAAGAATTTGTAAGACACAAAAGAATCAGATTTTAGGAAATACATACGCTTATGTGTTCTAACTTTGTGTCCAAAAAGGTTACAAGAAATATGCAGTAGGTCTGTACTTATTAGACATATGGTCTAATGAACAAATGGACGTATGAGGTTAGTTTTATTGTTATTTTAAAGACTTCAGAGGACAACTGCTACATATCCACATAGTATTCATTGATGGAATATAGATCTTCATTAATTCATTTAGGAAAAATGCATATTGTTCATCATCTAAATATTCTATACCTAAAATTAGATGGTAAATTTTTAAAAGCTATAGTTTTACTTTAAACAGTTAGTTGTGACTACCTAGAAATATAAGGCAATATTCATTAAACTAGTTATAGAAATCAGAGATTTATAAATTCCAAACATCTTAATATTCACATTTCTTTCCCATAATTTTTAATGCCTAATATCATAAGTATCTGAAAAATTACTTTTTGCTTATGTAGATGGTAAGGTCTGTTCCCCAAGGACCTAAAACTGAATTATTCAGTGCTCTCTGACAACACTCAAGACAAATTAAATAAAATCAAAATTAATCCGGGTGACTTTCCCCTTATATTCACACTTTAAAATAATAAGCCCTGACAAAAGGGCATTATCATCTCATATGGCCCAATTAGGGAAACTAAAGGCTTGAGGCCATATTATATGCTATGGCAATTTCACATTGAACTACATTGGAATGATCTGCCAGAAGTCTGGCTATATTCCCAGCCTTAAAATTTATGCACAGGGATTTGATAGCCTGAGAAGAAAAAAAGGACTTTGGTGAAAAAAAAAAAAAAAAAGTGTTTCTGAAATAATTAATAGCAAAATTGTGGAGGAGAGTTGTCACATTTAGCTCACAGAGTAATAGGACACACAATGTGCCCTATTTTCTTGCAAGTTAAGTTTAGTGACAGATCTGATATAAGGAAGTCCAGACTTTTCCAAGGAGACAGCTAGCCAGTAATCACCTGGGATTAAACTAGAAATATTATTGGTTTACCCATTTTTGTTCTGATGCTATTTATAACACTTTTTAAAAATCTTTATCTGTACTGGAACTTTGTCCAGTTCTTTACTTATGAAAAATTTCAAATTTTTACACGGGATAAGTACAAAAGAACAGTTTAGTGTTTCAAATCTTATCTATAGAAAGATATCTCTTACTGACATTAATCAACCAAAATACAGTACTACAAGACTTTGTCAACAACATACTTGTCTTCTTAACACTTAATCATATACTTGAATGTCAAGTCTTTTGATTGATCTAATGTTTTCTAAATATTTATCAATAGAAACCATAAGGTAAGAGGCACACATAACTTTGTCTTTTTATGCTTTAGACAATTTGAATAATTGCTGAATAATTGGCCAACTGTCAATCACATTTTGAAATAATTTTTCCATACCTTTTAATCATAGATGAAAAAGATATGAACATTAACTCTATTCACATATTTTACCATTTTAGTAGTAAAATGCAAATATAACTTTAGTTTTAGAGAATTTGCAATGAAGAAGTAAACCTAAACTGGCATTATAAAACCTTCTCACAGAAATATCAGCCATCCTTATAATGTATGTGTAACGAATGAATGCTATAAGTCAGACAGAAAACCTGAAACAATGAAATGCACACAGTGTTTTTTCAGATATTATACTTAAAAGGCTAAATGAAATGTTGCCTTTACTACTGATTCTTTTTTTTTCTTACATGTTTATATCTTAAAACCTTCATCTTAGTGAAAGCTGACAGCACATTCCATTATTTGTCACAACATCTTCATGATATTAAGTACCATATAAAATCATAAGTACACTTTCCTTCACAGAGTCTGCAATAGAGAAAGGCAGAATAAAAATGAAGAGTGAAAATAAAGGATACATCACAAAATAACACTAAATTTGTTCTGTTTCATCTCTAATATATATGATTACAGAGGTTACAATTTTTCCAGAATTCTGAGTCAAATTTCTATGTATCTGCAGCAAACTAATTGTCAGTGTGGAACTAAAATACTCTTAAAACTTGAAACTGCTACCTGCATCAGTAAGGAACCCAGTAGGCTAATAAGAAATTTGCATTCTGTAATTTGTGTTTTGTCCTCACTAAAATTCTAAAATGGAGAACAGCCACAAATTTCTCTTGATAGAATCAATTTATAGCATTTTATATCTCAGCTTCAACAATGAGAGCAGTAAAAGACAGCTGTTTAAGGAACTATAGCAATCTGATACGGAGAAACATTTAAAAGAAATGGTTATTTAATTAGTTTGTGTTAAAATAATTAAATCAAAATAAAACAGCAATATAAAGTTAGCTTGAGTTTATAAATAAAGTTTTTCTTTTATTTTTTCTTAAGGAACAATGGTAAATGTTCTAATGTATCAAGTTAGAAGCTGTTAGACTCAAGCTACTCAAGGACAGCTCAATGTTAATAAAAAGATACATATGCCTGATGGCATTTTTTATCTTTCCGAGACATATATTAGAGAAAAAAATTATTTCCCAATGCATATAGAAATCAGGAAAAACTAATTTATAGATTTTTCCTTAGACTATCTAAATGACTGTGAAGACAAAAAAATAGAAATCATGTTCATTTCCTCCTTCACTATTACACCTTAACAGTTTAATTCACCATTAGTTTTCTACAGTTTTGTGACTATTAAGAGTAGCACTAGGACTAGTGCTAGCAATAGCACTAGAAGAAATAGCAACCTTATAGTCCTGTTCACATACTAGGATTTTAATGGTTTGCACTTTATATATACAATGTCAGATGACTCCTGTGCCTTAAATCTATGTGTGCTATACAGTCCTTTGTCAACTGGTCTGTAAGGAACCAGACCTTCTCCAGGCTGATCATACTTAATATGTAAATAATACTACAAACACATCTTCTGCAGGAATTTAAGAATTAGTTTTGTTTGTGTTTTAAAATTATTATACTGCTCTAACTTACCAATGGGCTGAAGAGAATACCACAAGATAATCCTGACATCCACCATGCAACACTGGCTTAGCACTAATTAAGCACCATTCTACATAGTACAAACTCTACAGTCAAACCTCATGCCTTGAGAAATAGGCACACCTTGCCAAGCTTTGCCTTTCTTTAGTAAGTGATTTGCATACAAAAACATAGCAGTAAACTCTGAATTTGGCTGCTGTTACTGAACATCGCAAACAATGAAATAAATTGATGGGTGAACACCTGTCAGAGTTGATACATTTTAAAAATGTATGGCCAAAGTCTTCATAAGGCACCTTAAACACTCTAAAGATCCCAAAAACAGAAGACACAGGAAAGAGGAGAAGGCTGCTTGGAATACTAATTTAACGAAAAACGTCGACTAAAAGTGCTTTAAAATAATCATCTCACAGATTGCCTGTAGCCGTCTTCATCATCTTATGAGATCCATAAAGGGCAACCTTTGTTTAATAGCAACATCTGACATTTATTGCTATGCCTCAGATAGACAGTGTCCCTTTTAATTTATGAAGTCATAGGAGCACTGTACCTCCTTTTGGGAAAACAATGTATGATAACTGGGTTTGTTTTTCAAATATCAAAATAATGTTTAACCACATCAAAGTAGGTGCACAACAACTGTCGCAGGGGATTCTCATGTAATAAAAATGAATGTTTGTAAAAATATGTCTGGTATAACATATCTGAATTTGACAAGAATAAAATACTCTACAAAATAAATCCACATGATAAAAGAATGTAATCAAAGTTTTCATAAAGGCAAAAACCCAATTGCTTTATTGATTCTACTGGTGCTTTTTAGAGTCAGTTGTATCTAAGTTATGGAACTCCAGATGGACTCTCATCAGATAGATCTTTACATGGGTTTCCATCAGAGAATTTTTTCAAAACAATATTTCATCTAGTGTTTCAATATGATCTTGAAAGTTCCATGTATTCAAAAGTTTATAAGCATGTTTAAAACTGCTTTAAAAGTCATAAGATTTTATAAAATAGTAACTTTTCCATTTGATTTACTATATGATTTCTGCATTCTTAGGGTATATTGAAATATTGTTTTCAATATTTCCAGGGAAGGAATCTTTTCTCCAAATTAATTTATATTTGAAGATTTCTAAATAGTCTTATTCTTACATTGAATTATTAAGAAATGGCAATACTGAATGGATAGTAGCACCTGCTGAACCTCCAGCAGGGCATTAAAGCTTGCACAGAAATATTAGCAGACCTGGTCTTGAGCCTCTTGATCCCGCCATGAATGTCACACAGGAGGAACATTAGGCAGACCTAAATGCAAATGTGATCACAGGAGGCTGCACCATGTATATCACAGTGAGTGATCTTCAGCAGCAGTCCTTGCTCTGCACAGCTTCTGCCTTCAGGCACCCCTGCTGCTACAGGCATGGAAGAGGCTCCTGGTAACCTCACCCTTCTCTGCAAATTACTCTACATTATGTTAATAAGTATATTTAATTTTACAAAATAGGGATTATTTTATGTTGTCTCTTTCACAGCATCATTCCTTTCACAGCCCACACTTTAGTTAATTATGTAGGTTTGAGCTTATGTACTTGATGCAATTGTACTAGGAACATGAAGTGGTAAGTATTCTAGCTTAGATTTTTTGTCCTCCATTCTGGCCTTGTAATGAGGTCTTGAAGATGAAACCACTGTGAATAAATCCACTTAGTTTTGTTTCTCCAGAATTCAGAAAGAAGCTGAAATCAGAATGAATCATTTTTTAGCAACAATTTCAAATTGTGCAATGTCTCAAGCCCAAACAATTTTGTTCATCAGCCTCAGCAAGATCAGCACTGTATTGGGAACATTGCCTTTAGATTACCTGGACTTTGCTGTGAGCAGAGAGAGCACCAGTCTTTGCCCATGCAAGCCTGGTAGATACCATCACTGTTTTGTCTTCTTTAAGGAATGCACAGAGGTGAGTATAGCATGAAGTGGTTCTGGGAGTTGGAAGACAACTGCATGCAGAAAATGCAAAAAATTCACACAGACAGGCACCAAAGCACAATAGAGCTGTGGTATTTGGGTTCACTTCTGTGTATACTTCACATAGTGTATCTGTATGCATTTTTGACTAATGTTTTATTCTAATTTAGATGCTTAAAATCAATCACAAAACTAGGTGCAGATAGAAGGCTATATTTTAAACAGATCTAAATTACAAATGTAGCTTTAGCTTAGTGACTAACTCCAAAAATAAAAGTTCAAGGACAGAAAATATCACCTCATTTTATCTGATAATAATAAATGTAGAGAATTTTCTCATGCTTTTCACTCCATAGGAGTTGAAGTCCTCAGAATATACTTAGTCTACTTATCACTTCTGCAGATATATTTATGTGTGTAAGCAACATAGTTGTTTATCTTCTGATTTTTCCAAAGTCACTATAATTCTTTCTGGAATATATATACCAATATTACCACACTGAATGACTAGCTGTCTCAAAACTCCCTTAGGTAAATCTCTATGATATCTCTACACTCATTCATTGTCACACTGGTTACAGTATAACAATACCCTTCGTGCATGGGACAGACTGCATGAGCACACCTCAGCAATTTGTTTTCTTTGTTGTTAATCTCATGTATTTCACCAAACCTTCCATTTAGTTCCATACCTCCTCCTACCTCATCATGCCCTTAGCTGACCAATCATTTGAATAAGGCCAAATGCATTTCTTGGAAATATCTTTCAAGTTTCTTCATACTTTCTGCCTCCTCTTTCCTTCAGCCTCTTTCAGGCTCAGTTATTGCCTTGGAATACAATTTTCTAAAATACCCTGATATCTTTGGTATGTATCCTTACTATGGCATTCATTACTGCAAAGGTATCCACTGTTTGTACCAGATGTGAAAATGGATCACAATCCAAAATAAAAAGGACTGCTGTCAGGCTTTGGTAGGATTCACAGTATTCTGACACTTTTATAGCCCAAATCACTTAAAAGTATGTAAATCAGAGGTTTTGCTTGTTTGTTTTTCTTTTCTTTTTTTTCCATCTAGATGCTAACCTGAAGACAGGGGGAAAAGGCTAAGATATCAACATGTGTTGTAACAGGTAACAATCTGAAAATGCTAATCTTATACTGTGTGATTGCAACATCATAAGGAATGAGAAAAAATGAAAAAAACCCACAATCAAACAAAATTAAAAAAAAATACAAAGAAATTATATATTAACTTTACATTTAATGTATGGATTAGTACTTAGCTTTTCAGTTAAAATTTTAAAAAAAGCATCAGCAGAAGTATGAATCCAAAACATTACCCTCTCTCCTGTCTAATATGAATGCTTGCACAAACCACAGTCCTGGCCAGTCTGGATGCTGGATTCCAGGCATGTGATATTTTAAGGAAAGAAACAGCTCTGTCATTATAGAGTGTTTCCTTCTCTTCTTCCTTGAAAAGGTCAGTAATGACAGGTCGTCCTCAAATTGCATAGTCTATTTCCCCTCTTGACCTTTTCAGAGGCAGAATCCATGCAAAACTTCTGAAATACCATGTAAGCTTGAAGAAAGGGTTAGAATAGGTTTGGAAGAAAGTGCTGGTTATCAAAGTCTTTCAAGTGAAACATCATTGTGAGACAAAGGCTATTATAAAAACCTTTTCAGTGGAGTTTACTCTCTTTTAATCCACAGTAGGTTTCCTTCTAAACATTTGAGTCAGAGTCTCAATACATGTAAATCATCACAGAAGCAGTTAGAGCAGCAAGATTTATTTCAATTTTCCTTTTTTTTAAAATCTAATTATTTTGTATAAGTAGATATTTTTAACACTGTTTTTAAATGAATATTAATGATAGGAGAGGAAGCAAGAACACCTCAACAGGAAGGAAATGGCATATCAGCATATGATTAACACAAGCAGTGTTAATGATAGAGTAGAAAAATTAAATTAAATTAAATCTAGGAGGGGAGTTCTGAAGTTACTGTAACTTTAGACTTTGTCCAAAGGCAAGTAGTCATCTTGAGAATATTTACAAATAAATAAAAGGGTCAGAAGTATGGAGAGAGAACTTATTGTTTCCCCTATTTCTTATAATGTATTCCTTAGCAGAGAAGCCAGAAAAGGATAGATTCCAATGAAAAGGAAAGAAATCAAGACATAATGTAAGGTTGCTACATAGACACAGAGAACACAACCTATATTATTACACACATCACATAGCTTTTAAAGGCAAATATTCCTTTTTTTTCCTCATGTACACAAAGAAAGAACAAGAGCCCTGATTTCCTGCTTAACTCCTGCCCTTTTTATTAATTATAGAGTGCATTTTTTTCTGGGTGGCAGGCAGGGTGGAGAGAGAAATATTCCTAATTTGTAAAGGGATAATAGAATTTAAATCAGCTCCAGTGGAGAATGTCACCCTCTGGTCAATAATTTCACCTAGTTTGGCAAAGACATCTAGCTATTAGCATCCCAGACAAGATGCCATTTTTCTGATGGACTTATTTTTTTTTTATAAACTGGAAGGTATATATTTGGTTAACAATATAGAGATGAACTTTATAAAAATATAATTAAAAATAGTATCATTGAGTCAGAAAAAAAGTCAAATTTAACCACAGTATATGCAACTGAACTATCTAAATGTCAGCAACTGTTTAGAGCAACATGATCAGTGCATCAAAATTGCATATAAAATTATTTCAATATGCATGCCAAACTGGTGACATTATAGACACACCTAAAAGTAAGGCAGGAATGAGGAAGGCATTGATAAAAAGCTGCAAAGCATTTTTAAAAAATTTCTTATTCCCTAAAAATAAAACAAAGGAAGGAAATAAAGAGAACATTAAGAAAGGCAGATCTAAAGGAAACTTTTTTTTTGGTTTCTTCATGCCTAGTTGTCTTATAAAGGAGAGAAACATGAACCATGACTCATCAGTCATTTAGAACAACGTTTACCAAATGCTGCCAAATGCTTCTTATTTTCACTGCTGACAACATTGATTTCATTGTCACATAGGTCTATAACTTGTAAAAATCTTCAACTTTTTTCATGTCTCAGAAAACTTCTTGCACAGGAGCTAGTAGGGCTCATTGACACAGTTATAAACTAGCTCAGAAGGGGGAAAGGGACAAAAGCAGGCTTGTCAGTGAGGAGCAAGGTGATGCTGTGCCAAAGCTTGAGGTAACAAGTACTAACAGGATCCCTCAATATGCTTCAGGAGGTGGTGGCTACAAAGTACGACACCTGAAATGTTTTTACATTAATGCACACAACATGAGGAAAGAACAAAAGGAGCTCGAGGCTTTGGCCAAGTTTCAGAGATCTGACATCAGTGGTATAAATGAAGCCTCATGGGATGAGTCCTGTGACAGGAGTGCCCTGATGAATGGTTATATGCTCTCCAGGAGATAGGGAAAATAGAGGGATAGGTGGCATTGTGAATAACAGAAGGGTTAGAATGTATGGAGATCGCAGTTGACAATGGCACAGTTGAGACCCTCCAGATGAAGGATCAAAGGGCAAACAAATAATGTTGATATCATGGGAGTCTGCTATAGACCTCCTAGCCAGGATAATGACACTGATGAATGATTCTTTGAGGGATTAAGAGGTGCTTCCAAGTCAGCTGCCCTTGTCCTTATGGGGGTCTTCAAACTTGCCAGAAAAATTAACTGAGGGCATCATACAGCTGGTACAATCCAGGACAGAAGATTCCTAAGAAACCTGGATGACAACTTTATGGAACAAGTCCTAAAGGAGCTGACTTGGAAAGATTCCTACTTTGATCTACTTGTCAACAGAGAGATCTCATGAGAGAAGTGTAGATGGGTAGCTGTCTTGACCACAGCGACCATGAAGCAATCAAGTCTAAAATCTCTGTCATCAGGAAGAGTGCCAGCAGAACCTCATCTCTGGACATGAGGAGAGCAGACTTCAGGCTGCTCAGGGAATCAGTGAGTGAGGTCCTCCAGGAAAATGTTTTTGCACATGCTGGAGTCCACCACTGCTGGTCACTTTCTTAAACATCATCTCCCAAGGGCACAGAAGCGGGCAATTCTCAAATGTCAGAAGTCACACAGGCGGGGCAGAAGGCCAGCTTGGATCCTTCTCTTGGAAATAAGGAAAAAAAGAAAGGTGAAAGCAAAGTTGGGTGACATGGGAAGAACACAGATATGCTGCTTGCCACTCTAGGGAGAAAATTCATGCAGCCAAGGCTCAACTGGAGTTGAAGCTGGCCAGAATTGTAGAGTCAATTATATTAACATCAGTAGGCAGTTGGCCTGTTACAGAGGCCACCTGCCTCTGTAGAATGAGAATGGTCACCTCACAAACAGAAGGGCCATTCTCTGATCTGTTCTCAGCTCCATCATAGGAGAGTTGTTTCTTAACAAGGCATCCCTTGGTGAGTCTGAAATGTTTACTTTAACTTGAATCTATTTCTTCATATTGACAATAAACAACTAGTCTGAAAGTTTAAATTTCTAAATTTCATGTGCCTACAATCAGTAAATAATTCCCATTGTAATTAATTTTGCTCATGTTTGAAGGGGGCCAAGGTACATAGATCAGACAATATCGTAAGTCTCTTATGTCTCTGGAGAGGGACTCACATGAGCAGTGTGTAGTCTGAGCTTGTTTCTCAGAGAGTGACCTCAAGGATCAAATCCAAGACCATAGGCTATTTTTCAGAAAAAAAAAGTTTGTCTGGCTATTTGAATTCTATATTATATGGATATTAAAAAGCCTTCTACATTAGAGAGACCTCACAACTTTTTGAAATAGCATGTTTTAGTACAAAGAAAATACAAGGCAACTTCTATTTATTTTTGTGTAGTTGTTTTTCATTATTTAGCATAGTTTGCTTCATGGTTCTTGATAGTCTGAATATAAAGAAGGAAAATCACCAGATCTCTGCAGACACTTACCATATGGGAGTTTATTGCATACATTTATAACCTTCCAGTTGTCTCTTCTAAGCAAAAAATGCATAGTGCCTCCGACAATACTTATTTGTATTCTATAAATTTCTAAAGTATTTTATCTAAGTCTTTTTGCAATACAATATTTTTATATATTTTTCATGGTTGGCATCTCTTACTCCAGGAGGACTTATCTAGACCGCTCCCAACACCCTGACCAACAGGACTTATTCTGATTCTGTCAGTGTTTCTAGGATTTTTTTGTTTGCTTTTTGTTTGTTTGTTTGTGTTTTTAATATTCCTAGTAAAGAACTGTTATTCCTATTCCCATATCTTTGCCTGAAAGCCCCCTTATTTGCAAAATTATAATAATTTGGAGGGAGGGGGTTTGCGTTCTCCATTCCAAGGGAAGCTCCAGCTTTCCCTGGCAGACACCTGTCTTTCCAAACCAATACAGATAAGAAAATGAACAGTAGTAGCAACAATATTAATAACAAAAGTATACAAACAGAGGGTGGTTTATATGCAAAATGCTCACCAAGCCTGGTACAACAAAAAACATTAATGGACAGAGTCTCTGCCTGCCAAGCATTTCCCTGACCAGAAAAGGATCACCCTTTTTTGTCTGAAGTGAGTCCTTTTTCCCTGCGCTGGCAATGACATAAAAGGCATTGAATAGTGTGACAGTTTAGGTCTAATCCCAAATTCTAAGTTTCTAGGACTCCAACAGAATAGCACAATGTCTTGGCCATGACCCTCTCCTCTGAACTTGGCCAGAATCAGGACATTAATACAATACTGGTTTATTATATACTTTAATAACTTCACTGAGATATCATCATTTATTCTACTATTGATAACTATGTAATGTGCATGTCATTTATTCAGCTTTGTGACTGATCAGAAGGTAAGGGCATGTAGGGATAAAGGGCAATACTGAAGGAAAGCAGAAAGTGATAAATTCATCTTACAGAGATCTCTTAATCATGGTTAAATATTCAGAGCCTCTGCCAGTT
Organism: Phylloscopus whistleri; assembly: GCA_017589585.1. Taxonomy (NCBI): domain Eukaryota; kingdom Metazoa; phylum Chordata; class Aves; order Passeriformes; family Phylloscopidae; genus Phylloscopus; species Phylloscopus whistleri. The sequence goes on along the minus strand of JADMLD010000759.1, from coordinate 8,970,309 downwards.
TCTCTGTATCATGTGTCCTGTACAGCTCAAAAATTCACCTCATGCAACTAGAGAATACTCCAATAAATATTTTTGGTTTTCTTTTCAGCATTAATGACATTTTGTGTGACATAAAAAGGTGTTCTGAGAAAAAAAACTGTAACTATATAGCATAATATACAAGTTTTGCCTTCAATTACCAACTAGAATTTTTAGTTTGCCCTCTTGGCTTTACACTCCCTGATATGTTTAGTTTTATCTGTTAGTGGCAACTGTGCTCTGCCTGCAATCAGATAGATAGCAGCACACTAGGACTCAGAGCCACTTGGGTGATACAGAGAAAATATGATAACCCTAAAGACAGTGGCAGTGCTGCCACAGCACAGTGTTCTCCCTTTCTGAAGGGAAACAAAGCGTTGCTCCATGGATGCAGAGGGTACTGCAGTGGGACTCTGCAGCTGTCAGTATTCACTTCTCATTTCATGCTAGAATTAGTTTAGAAAGAAAATAACAAGGCATAAGGCAAGATGGCTCATTTTACTAGCCTGTGCTAGCTGTTATTTTCTTTTTGGTTGTTTGGTAAATAAAACACTAATACTTAGATTCCACAGTGGCTCAGAAAAAACATAGAGATTATAAGGAATGGGCTATTCCAAAAAGTAGTCTAATGATTAAACATTAGTTACTGTTTAAATCCCATCTCATGGAATAGATTTGACATGCTTTCATAGAATTTCAAATAAATAGATATCATCAGGAAAATGTCACAGAATATTTCTGAGACTACAGGTTACCCTACTCCCCAAAAAACCATTTTTTCTGACACGTTTTATTAAAATAGGTACGAGGTTGGAAGAAAATATTTTTTAATTAATACAACAAATGAAATACTAACTTCCTTGTGGAATGCAATCAAAGCATGTGGAAAATGCTCATTTGACACCTCATTTTATTTTGAATGAAATTATTTGCTATTAGAAACATTAGGCAGAAGATTAGGACATTTTATAATGGCTATCAGTCCTTGTCAATTTCATATGGCAATGTGAATGAAGGGGTAAAATCTTCAAGGCATATTAGTATTATGGAAAATGTGTGCAAAAATTGGTCCTCCTGTAACAGACAGCCAATTAAAGCTTGCCATTTCTCTATGCATACTGTCACACATAGTCATTGCTTACAGCTCTCTCTTGTTTTCACTGTTTCAAAAACTAATTTATATTGAAGTGACACCCTCTTTCCACTTCCTCTTAGCCACAACAAGCAGTAAAGAAAACCTACAAGAGCCAGAAAGGCGAACTTACTGATTGACACTTCAGCCTGAGAGCTGGATTTGTTTCAAAATCACAGTTCCAACAGAAAAGCCAAGTTGATAAAGGCTAACCCTCTTCTGTGTCCCAGAACTCTTTATTTGTGATGCATGAAGAAAAAGAGACCTTCACAGATTGTCTCAGACTCCTGCCCAGGAGAGGAAGATAGTGTCTCAGAGCAGCAGTAAACACCTCATCCTCCCACTCATAGCTAAAGTTGCCAAGACTTTAGTGAGCAGGGCACCAGGCTGTTCCCTCACTTGCACCATCTGAATCACATTCTGAAGGACAATTCATCCTTTCCTTTGCCAGGGACAGCCAAAGATTCCAAAGGGGAACCCATACCCTGTGCTGGGTGGTGGGGCTGCCAGATGGGTGGCAAATTACCATCAAATGAAAAAGAGACTCAGCCTGGGGAAGTTAGTTTTGTTACTAATCAAATCAGAACAGGATAATTAGAAATGAACCTAAATCTTAAAACACCTTCCCCAGATTCTGTTCCTCCTGGGCTCAACTTCACAGAAGTAAATTGTTAAAAAAAATGTAGACATTAATCAAAACTAACCATTTTTCTCTCTTTTTCTTCCTTTCTTCCTCTTTCTCTCACATTTTTACTCTTTCCCCTCTCTCTCCTTGTTTTTGTTTTCTTCCCCCTCCTTTCGGTCTTTCCATCTGTCCTTCTATCTCCACTTTCAGAAAAATAGAGATTGCAGCAAAGGATTCAGGAATCTTGCACTGAGGTACAAGGAAAAAAATCAAATTATAGTAACTTTCTCTCTCCCTCTTACAAATTACACATTATAATTTAAGTTTTCATCACAGGATCAGAAAATACGTGGCTGCCCTATATATGATTTTACGAAAGCAATAGTAAAAGATAGACATGTACAATACAAATGTCAGTGTTTCTATAACCTAGATAGTGGTAGATGAAATAAATCAACATAATACACTTTTATATTTTCAGCACGGGAAAAGTTCTCTTCCCAATTGAGATGTTTGTGATTGACAGCGTAAAATGCTTTGTGTTATTTAATAAAAATACGTATGAAATTCAGAAGAAGTCTGGCTGCAGAAAACTTAGTTATGTGAGTTTTGTTAATTAAAGGTATATTATAACACTAACTGTCTTTGGCTCAATCCTACTACACATATATAGGCAGAACTAGAATTAACATGTATGGAAAATGTGATTGAACAGTGAAAAACATAGATTAACGGAAACTTCAGTTCTCACTGGAGACAGGAAAATGATAACCCGAGGAAAGATTGCAGTTTACTCTGGAAGATGTATAGTATGTCAGTTTATCAGTGTAAATCAAGAGAGATTAGAGGGTGGCTTTGTGTAAAAATAACAATTTGCTATTGAAACTTGAGAAAGAACTGTAATACCAGTAAAACTATTGATTTATGTTCTGCAGCCTTCGCACTACTAAAAAGATGACTTCTTTTCATAGAGAAAATACTAAACTTCTCTTTTAAAATCGTGGAAAAGGAAGGGCTATGCTCTTTGATTCACCTTTGCAGATAGGTATCTATCCTCAAATTCCCATTCTGCCCAGCCAACTTGGGCAGAAGAAGAAACTTGAGTTTCTTCAGCTCAAGATGCCTTTAAAGATAGTTAAGGAACTTGACAAAGCACATGAAGTGTATAGAGACCAAAGAATAGTAGTGGAGGAGACTCCTAATATAATTTCACTGATTTTATATAGATTCCATCTAAAAGCAATTACAGAGTGACCTTTGGCAGTCTTGTACTACAAAGCAGGTACTGAGCTTGTAAAATCATAAGAAAATGATGGGAAAACCTCATGGCAGCGGCACTGCCAGAAATGGTTAAAACTGAAGCAATCTCTTTTGCTTCATTACTGGCTTCAGTCTCACAATCAGAATATGTCACATAACCAGAACTGAAGGGATTTCCATGACAGTACCTAAGCATTACATGTCAGAACAAGGTCCCATTTTTAGTTACACTCTCTTATTTCTGCCTCTGAAGGATGCAGAGAAATACTCATGCATGTGAACTATATAACTTTATAATTTGTGTTGCCTTCACCTGAAAGTCTAAAACCCACAGACCGAAACACTGCCCGATTCATATTTACTCCTAAAGTTTTCACAACCCAATGCAGAATGTGTCTACAGCATTAGGGTTCCCATACACCACACTGTCTTAATTTCACTGTGCACAGGGCTAAGGAACATTTTCATCTGGCCTATTTTATATGGTATTTCAAGAAATCTCTAGGAGGATTGAAAGTGTATGAACAATTTAGCAAAATATTCAATTAATATCTACAGAATAGTTTCACTCAAATCAAAAGGCTATTAAAATTTTAGTGCACACTTAAGCACTTCTGCTTAAATGGGACAGAAAATAAGCTTATACCTTGGAGATAAGCTCTGAGACACTTTGATTCCTTAACTAACGCATTTGGAGTAGCAGGATATTTAAGAAGTGGCAAGCTCTTTCTTTTGGAAACAAGAAAAACATACAACTTACTATTTTTATGGTAAAATTTTTGAAACTAATTTTATCTCTGCATTCACAGAAAATTTACAAGCAGTACTGAGGGACCAGTGATTGCACCAGTAATTATTGGTCTATTACCATTCAAATATAAATCAGGCGCACTCTGCTCTTTCAGCAAACGTTAAGATAGAAGGAAATAATATTTGTTCATAATCTTTAACAGGCTTACTAAAAGACTGCAGATCTTTCCATTCCTATTGAAAATACACTTATCCTTAGCCCAAACTGTTAACACAAGATGTGGCATTTTAATAATGCAAGTAGCTGCATATTCTGGTTGATTATGAAAGAGTGTCTGACTTCAGATAAAAATTTAAAAATAATGCTCATACACCAAGATAAAAGAGCCATCAGTGTCTCATTGCTCCTTATTTAGAGCTTAGGTTAGTTAATATTTACTCTATCTATTTATTTGTATGCAAGCTATAAAATAAAATCACAATTTAATGCATTAATGTAGTTGTATCACAATGGGTGGCAAGCAGCTTGTGGAGATTAAATAACATGACTTATGCAGCAAAGCTTAGTTTAATTTGTTTGACAGCTCAGTTTTTGTAGTTGTAACTGCAGATATTTCAAGTGGAGTTAACAATGTGCTGCAGTCCATGTATATGAGACTCAAAACTGATGTGCAGTTTCAAGTTCTTAGGATTCTGAAAATCATGTTGGCTTTTTTAGTCTTCATAAATAAGATTACATTTGGATTCAGTAATTAAGATTTAATGCTACAGAAACAATCAAATGCACTTCCTTGAATTGGTTCTTGTTTCATTTGGACAATTTGTATTAATATGGATTTGTGCCCAACTTTAAGCCTGCATGATTCAGTAACAATAAAAACTTTACAACTGATCTCATTAAAATAAGCAAAAAAATATTAATTGAATTACACATAAAGTCACTAGGTAGTCTTCCTTAGAAGACTTAATTTTTTTTTTTATTGGAGCTTTGTTAGAAACAAATCTTAGGCTATAGGCAAACAGTTGCCAATGGTTGAGCTTTCAGTGGTATAAAGAAGGAATGCAGTGAGCAAAATGATGATTCTCACATCAGCAAGAACTTAATAATTTATCCTCATAGGAAGCTACTCCAGAGAGAATCCCAGACACAAATTTACAGGCATACAGTATGTGTGCTGAGGATCCTGGGAAAAATAAATGGCAGTAAGCTAAAGTGACAGTGAGGACAAAATGGGAAACAGATCTGCAGCCATTCCATAGAAAGATATGAAAGTTCCAGGAAGCAGAAGCTACAAACTTGAGCTACATTTTGTAGGCACTACAGAAGTTTCCATTAAGAAGCTGATCACTAAAAACTTGCTCCTTTTTTCAGGTGCCTATTATTATTAAATTTACATATCTTGAAGATCTCTGCTTGAAAATCATCAGTCAGTTAAAGAAGGCAGACAGGGACATAGTTATTCCTTTAAAAATTACCACCTTAATGGAACAAACATTTTATTTAATGAAATAAAGCAGCTGCTGGGAATAGCAATATGTAGTCCTCATTCAGAGGTTAGATAGCGTGTAGCTTTAGCTTTCTGTGTTAGTCACAGCATCTGACATCCCTACTGCCTTTTCAGTTCATTAGGTATAAAGAAGATATTAGGAACATGTCTCTCCACATCAGCATAGCACTAGTGATAGGAACAGTCAGCTCTAAATGTTTTGCTTGTCGCCTGAGCCCAGATATACCCCTGCTGAGAAGAATTTGTGATTTTATTCTTGCTGTATTAGATGAGTAAACATGGCTCATTCACTGTGAAAACTACAAATATCGTACGGCACGAAATACAGAACATGAGCTGAGAAGATTCCCCAATTGCAAAGCAAAGAAAGGAAAAAGGAATCAGCAATTAGGTCATTGGTGGAAGTTAGGAAAACACAGCTGAATTCCTTCATTTACATGTTCAAAAGTAGATTTCCAGATACTCAGGAACTCTCTACAGATGCTCAATAATAAATTTCCCTTTAGGGATATTGTTGATTCATTACAAAGGTAGTATGGCTGACTAGCTTAAATCAGTTATCATATTTTGTGCCTTAGAGGCAGGTGACATGACTACCTATAAGCATTCAAAGACTTCTACAACAAGGTATGAAATTTCAATACAAAAGAAGAGTAAATTTTGGACAGTAAGCAATGTATAAATGCCTGAAAAGAGACACCTAAAAATGGAGGTGACTCTTCATATAGACGGTCCAAAATGCTTTAACTCTTCTCAGGCTGCCAGGAGAACACAAAAGAGAAGCAGTTAGTGATCACAGAAATGTCTCTTTAATTATCCTATAGAGCAAAATATGTAAGAATAATGAAAGAAAAAAAAAGCTTTTGGATTTTTAGATATCTCAGTCAGTTCTCAGTAAGCAGTGTCCCACAAAAGTGTCAGAAATACTGAAGAGATTTTGTTCCCCTGAGACTCCCCAAACATAGACGAAGATTGTTTTTGAGTTATATTTTATTGCAATGTTCAGGAGTCTGTGACTTAATAAATAGACAGCTATAGGGGGCTGCACTTACAAAAGATCTGTCTGTAAAATTGTGAAATTATGCTAGGAAAACAATAGATCCTGTACTTGTCTGTGCTAAATCACAACATATGTATTTTGTTTTAATTAGTCTTTCTATCTTGCTGCTAGAATTTTACAGATTGCCATGGTGAATGAGCTGCAAAGAACACTCTGAGGGCAAAGCTTTCATTTTTGTTTAGAATTTTCCACTCAAGTTAAGAATAAGCCTCGAGACAGAAGCTTAGTACAAAGTGACAGAGAGGGGACATAACAAATGAGAAACTTTTTGGGGTTGCTTTATCTTAATTAAAGACTTGCTAATTTGCCTTTTTTTTTTTTTTTCTTGAAGGTTCAATACAAAATCCTGGCTTCTCCCCTGGTTATGAAGTTCAACATTTTTAGATCTTCTTTTCTGTGCCTTTGACACAACTTTGCCATGTTGCGGACAAGGCAGAGCTCAAGAGTATTCTCACAAAGTGAAAGTGCCCATCTCACTTCTACAAACTTTTTTACAAGCAGACTGCAAACAATCTGCCTAGGCAGGCACCAGATTTTGGGTGGCTGCAGCAGGCTCCCCCTAGCTCTGGAGCCTGTTGCTAGTGTAGATGCTGCAAGGTGGCTGCAAAAGTGGGATTGTAGCATGCTCAAAATCCTACCTCAACAATGATCAGAACTGGATAATTAGCAAAGAAAAAATGATTAACATTTTCTATACCAAGAACATATTAGGAATAATAAGCTATAGAACTGTTATTTCGGTATCAGCATGACAGAAAGTTCTTGAACTCTTGTGTTTTTCTACCTTACTGTACTTCCATCTACAGCCTATTATACATCAATCTCATCTAGAGAACAAATTGTTTTCCCAGAAATTAAATGAAATTACAGTTAACCTGTGAAGCACTGCAACAATACCAATTAGTCGCTTTTTCATCTTCACTAGGAAACATGAAAAAAACTTCATGAATGCTTATTTCCTAAAAACTGTGATTTCTACAGCAACTTACCTTCTAATTCATTGTTATGAACAATAGATATCTCAAAGTTAGGTATCTAGTCTAAGGCATCTAAACTATTTTTATATAACATGCCTTACTATATTATTAATCATTTTATGATAATCCCTTTGATCTTTTTTATTCTCTTTGACATTAAACTTCTTCCTATTCTTGTTCACCTCACCAGAGTCACCCGCTCTGCCTGTATGCTGATTGTATCCTCAATGTGCTTACTCTCTGCATTACACTAATGTCACTTTATTCTGACACTGTGACCTGTTAAGGTAACGATTCAATCTTCCTTCCTTAGAAAATAAAGTGTTCTTTCATGGTCTTGCAATAGAATCAATTTTACGTATTTAAATGAGGAAAGAAAAGTGCACTACAGACATTTACAAAACTTTGAAAGGAAGTTGACAGTGACAATCATTTATAAAGGTAGGCGTAAACAGGTTTTGTAATATATTTTTGTTGTGTTGCACCACATTTACAAATAGCAGTTTGGAGGAATCCCAGATCCTATTCAGGCTTCTGAGGATATTAGTTCTGGAAGGCAAAATAGCCAGGAGGTAGAGAATTTTCATTGGGGAAAAAAACAGACTGAAGTCACTCTGAAAAGTGCAAAACTTATATAAACTATTCTTCTAGACAGAAAGTGTTTCCCAAGGGCTGCCATGGGACACTGGCACTCCAAGAGAATGATGAATATGAAAATGTTCATGCTTCACCTATTTCCCTTTAGCAGCCAGACCTTGCAGTGTGGCTTCGGACTGGATGAGCAGGATGTGGTCTGTGACCATCTTAATAGTTAACTATTGAGATATTGTGACTGTGGCTTGCTGCTTGCTCTTATTTTTTTTTTTTTCCATGCTATGAAATGCTTAAAAAATCCTGGGCATGTGCATCCTTTAGTGCCTACTTCACTTTTATAAAGTCAAGTCTTTATAAAAAGTCTTTTTATAGGAAATAATTTGGTATCACTGAGAGGAGGGAAAAGAACTAAACTTTCAATTAAAGTCTCAATCAAACTTTACTGTTTTTGAAGTCATCTAAATTGATTCCTTTATAGTAAAGGGCTTTGATGCCATTTTAAATAACTTCATAGAAGAGTGAATTTGAAAAAAAGAATCATTTTCAGTGTAGCTGAATGCACCTAAGGCATTAGCTGCACTAAGGATATTCAAAGAGTTTTAGCAGACCACAAACCTTACACTGACTTCCAAATATTTGCACTTTTTAAAAACTCTCTTGTAATTTTACAAAGCTGTGGTTTCAGATTCCACTGTATTACAGTGGTTTATGCTATCTGAGCACAGTTAATGGATGAAAATTTAGCAATTTACCTATGTGCTTCTCAGCACTGAAAATCTCATTAACCAGTAAACAATGACATAATCTGAACATGTTAAAACATACAGAATTTGCCATCATTAGGAGCCCGGATGCAAACTACTGAGGTCTACGGGAAGAATTTCCAGATTTCAGAAAGAGAAGTCATAGCATCTTGATGTTTGTCCTGTCAGAACAGGAAACCTGTGCAACAGTATCTTTCTCTTTTTCATGAGAAAGCTTTCAAAGTTCAGAAATAAATGTCTTCTTCACCCTCCCTGCCCCCATTTTGAAGGAGAGCCCACTTTGCTGGGGCTTTACTCTCTGTCCATCAGTTTTCAGTGGCTGCTTGGACAGCACCATGTTTACCACAGATGCACCTGTAAAGGTTAGGGAAACTTCCTTCTCTCCGTAATTTCTGAAGCTTTTCTCCCCTTTGAGGTCTGTTAATACCTCAAGACTGTTTTCCAGGCCTGTTTACCAACTGCCCTGCTAGCTGTCTAATACGACCAGGAAAAAAAAATATAGCAATCCTTTGTCAAAGGAGGCGTGGGAGTTGATGTTGAGAAGCTATTTTTCCATAGGGCCTGGCAAGGCAAGCTGCTTAGATGAAACTTGAGGAGGAGGAGTTCAAATGATGTTGGTGTGCAGGAATATGCTCAATTAGAATTACAGTACTTGTAGCTTTTTCTCCCACTGTATTCCCAAGTGCAGCAGAATTTCCTAGACCAAAATAAAGCCTACATTGAAAACCCAACAATTAGAGAACAAGCCTAGATTATTGTTAATCTTTTATAGCTGAAAACACAATCTTACAGCTGTCCACAGTGAGACAGGTGCTTAGCATGTCAAAATTACCATAAAAGAACCTACAACTGCACCAAGGAAATCTCTATGAATATTATATCTCATACAGAGCTTTATATCCAGACTGCTTAGTGCAACGATATTCATCCAAAGCTCTGAAAGTCAAGTCAAACTTATTAAAAATGAAAAATAAAAAAGTAAAGATCCAAAGTACTTTTTTTTTTAATTCAGGAAGCAAAAATCTTCTTTAAAAGCAAGATTTAATGGCAAATTTTAAATACAGTGGTTTTGGTTGAAAAATTTAGAAAAAAAAATTCAGGTAAGTATATATGAATAAAAAAGATCTCTATCTAAACTGATGTGAATTATAATGAAAAAGAGTCACAGGTTTTATAATACAAAACATTTTCCAAAGAGGTTTCTAAACTTTGTAAATAAATATGACAAAAGAGAGGCTGTTTTAAAAAATGCTGAATTACAGAATTTTAATCTTTCTCCAAGAAAACTTGAAATAAAGGAAAAGAATAAAAATAAATAATAAAAAACCCTGACCTTTATTCTAGGAGATTTCAAAGGAGTTAATACAATAACTATAATTTGTCCCTCATTTGCACACACAGCTGCTACTAGAGAAATTCATTGCAGCACAGAACTTTGTATTTATTGGTTTTGAGCTCTCAAGCAATAAAAAATACTGCTTGGAACAGAAAATATAGAATAACTCAAAAAATAATAACAATTTAAATTATTCCACTTAATTGAAAGTCTTGGGATATTATTTAATTGGTTAGCGGACACTGCTAATGATGCCAAGGGTGAGGGTTCAATCCCCATCTGGGCCATTCACTTAAGACTTGGACTTGGTGATCTTTGTATGTCCCTTCCAACTCAGAATATTCTGTCATTACAGTGAGAGTCTTGAAATGTAGAGTAAGAGGACGTATAACAGTATTCTATTCCATGGTAGAAAGGGATATTAATTCAGGAGGTGTAGCCAAGTACATTGATCTTTGCTGCCATCCAGAAATGAAATGTCATGTACAGCAGCTTCGTCATTTCTATTCCAATATACTGCCTGTTCTGTGGTGCTGCCTTTTAGATTTTACAAGGGAAATCCTTGGTGATCTCCATAAGAATCTGGATTATTATAGATCTCCCAAATACTTCACTGTGATGAATTTCCTTTTTTTTTGTTGTGTGATGACAATCCATGGATAATTCCATATAAGAGGCACATGGCAGTAATCTCTCTTTGGACTGAAAATATTTTCTGTTTATATTACAGAAGGCTCAATCCTGCAAACATACAGAATTCTAGTCAGCATCATCAGGACTTCCAGAAACACTAGAACACTGAAAAATGTGTCTTAAATTTCATAATATAATCTAGTTTCCACTCACATATGCTTTCCACTCATCCAGAATTTACTGAGGTTGCATAGAGATACCTTAATAGTGCCTGCTAAAATCATATTAAAGAATGAATGTCAGTTATGGCTGTGATAACAATGGTGCATTGGGTGGATCCACCTATGCTTATCCAGCTTCCTGCAAAAACCTGCTGCAAGTGAAAAAGGTTAAGGATAATATAGAAGGTAATACGGAAAATAATAATACTTAGTGGACAGAATTCAGTCCACCTAGCTTCAGATATCTTTGCCAAGCTAGTACCTAATATCGTCTGAATGAACAAAACATAAATGTTTAAAACACACTGAATCACCCTCTGAAATTATTTTCTTTATCAAACATAGAAGGAACTTCTATCAATATGTTTCAATAAATAGCTTCCTTCTGGATGACAGGATACTAAATTTTGCATTTCATTTATTAAAAAGGAATTTTAAAAATCACCTCAGGCATGTATACATGCCTTCCAGTGTTCAAAATATTTCCTGTTATTTCCTTGCACTGACACACAGCTGGACAGACTTCCAAATTTTATCATAAGAACCGGAATCATCCTCATTATCCTCCTTTTTTATAGTCTGACGCAGAGGAACTTCCACCCACTTGATGTAGTAATCAACGACTTAGCAACCAAACCTTGCAAAATATAATTTTATGAAACTATATTCTGCTTTTGTGTGTGCAGGTATATCTGAGCAGCTGCCTCCCTCCTACACATGTATGCTCAAAAACTTTTAAATCTTTCAATCCACTAAAACCAGAATTTCAAAAATATTAAACTTCATTAAAATAATTGAAAATGTGTGTTTCTTATTAGCATTTTCACTGATGAATAGGTCCAAGTCAGAGCTCACTTTTTATGAAATATACAAATAAACTTAGGAAAGATTCAATCAGGGCAAATATTCTTAAGAAACAGAGATACTGACTTCATACTGGATGGGATAGATTCCCAACTGAAGAGGACATGAGTAGCATATTTTCCAAAATTCTGCTTTACAGGAAACTGTCCAACTGAATTAGTGATTTGCCAGTAACATTTTCAACACTTATTACTATATTTCTGAAGTTCTCCATAGCATGTGGTCAGCTAAGGTACTTGAGTTAAAATGAGTAATGGGTCCTAACAACACAATCAGTTCAACAGTTGGCAACTGCAGTGTCATCTCATTCATCAAGATGGAAGAAATAAAGTGCAGAAAAGGATGAAGGAACTGGTCAATTTGGATACTTGAGACTATTTGGGGATGGGCATTTTTCAGCTTTTTAAACACACACCAAATCTGCTATTTGTGTGATCAGAATCCCAAAAGAAAGACAAAGAGAAGCAGTGCAACAGGTAAAACAATGTGTGTCTTTCAGCTATCCCATATAAACAAAGAAAGAGCAATTTTTCTCTTCCATTATTTCAACATAGGAAAAAAGTAATAAATTTCAATTAAACACATACACAAACACACACTAATTCTGAAATGAAATAAAATAAAATAAAAGAAAAACTAAAAATCAGAGGGAATCCCAGTCAGCTTGCAGCCATTCCACAAGCCAAGGAGGACAAATTTGGTCTACCATTTAATGCAAATTATTCTTCAAGTCTGATATGGAGGTAATGATGTAAAATGAAGTCCTAACAGTACTTTTGGATTGGGTGCTCCTGTAGTTTTCTGCATGCACTGCTTTATTGTGTTCCTAAGTGAAATCTCCTATAATATTTTGTAGAATTCAAAGTCAGAAAGATTCTTACAGAATCATTTAAATAAGGTCTCAATGTTAACAGAACATGTTTTCTATCTCTCTCTTTTTTTTTTTTTTTTTTACTAATAAAAGTTAATGATACTTAGTTGATCTTCTACAGAAACACATGCAAGTTAAATTTTTTAATTCTGTAGTGAGGTATGGTTGTACTAAATTAAATAAAATTCATTCCATAAAGAACTAAGAGATTCTACATAACTCACTGCACAGTTATTAGGTGTGTCTTATCTAGGTGATGTGCTAAGTTATATAACAGCCAGACCTGTGATGCAGGTGAGGTATTCTTTTTAAAAAGGACACAAAGATTATTATAAAGTACAGGAAAAAACATTTCCAGGCACCAAGCTAGCTAATAAGTATTCAGAGAAGGCAATTATTCTTCAAGAATGTGGCCTTTTAGTAGTGTAGCTGTGCAAAGCAGCTTGAATTAGAATTAGGTGGCCAGGAGGATTGCTTTTGTCTGTTTGCATATGTGAATTTGATGAGCCTGCAAGCTTCTTACAGGGAAAAGAGAGAGAGAGGAGAAAAATGGAATGAACCCTTGTGTCTTGCTTTAGAAGAAAAATGTGAAAGTGAAATACTATTCTCACTTGGTGTTGAATCAGCTGAAATATTGAGAGAATTATATATTAAGAGAGAATTATATCCAATCTTCAAGTTCTCTATCTTCATGTGTTTTCTAGTTATTTTTTATGCAACCTGACTATAGTGCTACAAAAGTCTTCAGAATAATTTTACAGAGATTGCAAGTACCAGCCTACCTTGTTTTTTTTTACCAAGTTTGTTAGACATGCATATCAATTCTTGTATAAGTGCTCTAATTAACAGGTATCCACTTCCTTGCATGCCCACAGCTAAGCATATCAAAAACCTTTGGGGTTTGATTCATCAAACCTGACTATAACTTTTTTAATAGTGATGTAAAATAGAAAAGAAAATTACATAGGATCCATTTATGTCTTCAGACAGGTTCCTAAGCTAGTCCTAACACCAGTTTAGAGTAGCTGTTCAGCTTCTAGCTAATATCACCCTGGGATAAAATTGTACAGTGTTCCATTGTATGAATTAAAGCTTCTAAAAGAGGAAGTAAACAAGAAAATGCTTGGATATCTAATGTGCTGTACCAAACATTAGTTTGTCTTACATTATTGCCTAAGAAGCAGAAAATATTTTTTACCTAATTTCATCATAAATGAGGGGCATGCAATTGTTAAGATTCAGTTAAATATGCATGGCATCCCTCTGAATGTTTGCTTTTCAATCCTCATGTGCTTTATTCTCCCCTCCAGGATGCCCAATTAGAAGAATCAATATGTTCCCACCCACTTGGAAAGCCATTTGTCTACCCCTCACAGACAAAACTATGCCAGATGTAATTAGCTGAATTTCTCATGGTGGAAGTCTTCCATTTTTGCCCCATATCCAAATTTCGTAAACCAGGAAGAGAATTAACTGTGTACGTATTTCTAAAAATATCTGTCTGTCTGAAAGCAACCAGTAGGTCCTACCTTGTTCTTGATCAAATAGGAGTTCAAAATTGCAGTGATTCCATCTCAATTCTGTCTGAAAATCCTGACACATGGAAGGTAGTTTCTCCCTCATGCTTCATGATGAGTAGAACCAACACTACTACATGTAAGACAGGCATCTGCTTCTAAGACACAAAGGTGGAGCATGCCTCCAAATTGTGCCAAAGCTGATTCAGGAGGCAGGTGTCCTGCTGTACAGGTAAGGATGTGTCTGGCCTTCACAGATGTTTGTGGCTTTTTTGGAAGAAAAAGGGGTTTGATTAAATGGAGGTACTATCAGAAAAATTGACTAGAGCATTAAAACACTATTTCTTTTCCATCTGAGTTTCTAAATTCTACCTCTGTCCATAATAATTTTCAATGAAGGTGACCTGTTCAAAGTCATATATTGGCTCTGGGCTCATAAGAGAAATACAAATCCATATAAAATTATATAAAATAACAAATAATACAGGAAAAATAAATTAGCTTTTCTGACCTTTGCGTTCTCAAAATACAAGTGACAAGATTTAACAGAATGATAGCATATGTAAAATCAATAAAATAATAAATAATACTATACCTAATACATATGAAATTATACATGTAAATTATATTTATGTATGGGTGTAATTTATGAGTACTAAATACTATTCTAGAAAAATATTAAAAGAAAGCAAAACAGATGTTGAATTATGCAGCTGTTGAGAGAATTACAGAGGGTAGTTACTATCAAGTGCAATAAGACAATCTCCAGAAATTTCATGCTTTAGAGGAAAGCTGGAGGAAACTTCTTAATATTGGGTAGAAATACATAAGAAGTAAGATGGGTTTTGTATCATCTTTAACCCTAGGGAATATAAAGATCTTTGGTTCTCCAGTATCTTATGCCCATATTTGACAGACAGGGTTCTGCTGACAGAACGCTAACTCAAAAAAAATTATTGTGCTCACGTGTTTTGTTCTCAGCATGTGTTAAAATTACGCCATCAAAAGCTCATGGGTTTTTACATGTTTTATTCTTAGTGAAAGATGTAAAAGGGATTTTTTTCCACATCCATAAGGGGAACACTTAATGTTTTGATTGAGTTTTTACTGATTTGGTCTCTTTTCTGTGTTAGTTTTAATGTTACTTCTCTAATGTTTGTTGGATTAGTGGATCAAGCTGGAAAAAAATCTCATTGAAGTGCATGGGCTTCTGAATGAATGTCTGATAATTTTTGTATAACAGATTTCTCCCTTGTTTACAAAAAGGGTTAATTTGAATTACTTTAGGCACTTCAAACATGCAGAACTCTTCTAGCAAAACAAAGCCTGTTCTCTATATTGCCATCCATGCAGGTATTTTTATATGAAAGGATACATTTTCAAAGCGCTGCAAGGGAGGTATGTGCTAAAATCTGTTCATGTATAACAGGATTTGTGCTAATACTGCCCACACATTACTTTGAAACTATACCCCTCTCTGGTTTCACTAGTTTATCACCATGGAAGGACTGTGACTTGAAAGAAGCTGACACTTGTGGAACAAAAATCTCACTAAGAAAACAAAACTAAAATGCAATTGGTAAATCTGAAATAAAATGCACACTGTAATGATAATTCTTAATTTCTTTTTTAACCTAGGGAAGTCTCTTTTGTATAAAGATCACAGTAGCTTAAAAAGATTTTCCTGGTCTATAACCTCCTTTGCACATGTAACAAATCAAGTTGATGAAATTTGTTCTGGAAAATGACACAGATTTTCAGTGTATGGGAAGCAAGGTAATGGTATTGAATTCGATAAAGCTACACGGATTTAAGAGAATTTGAGATTTGGTCCAAAGCCTTAAAAAGCATTTACTTTCATAACTGTTCAGAAGAAGAAAAAGATCTGGATTTAGCACACACTATGTAACAGAGCAAACAATTTCCTCCAAAGTTCTTCCTAGTTTTTCTTTTTGTTGTTGTTCTATATGCCATACAGCTAAAGATTATTAAATTATATTATAGAAGAGAAGCTATATATGTACATACACTTGAATGCATGTCTTCCCTATAAAAATATGGTGTTGCACAGATCACCCTAACTTAATTTTATCAATGATGGGTTCTGCACTCTGACTCATCAAGGGCACCAAAATACTAAAAGTCACCAGTGTCTTAAGAAATGATGCAATGACTCCTTCCATATGGCAGTTTCTAATCAGAACCAGAATTCTGCAGCTCAGCCTGGAAGCTGTGTGAAGAAACCTTGTCACATTTAAAGTAGAAGCTCAATCAGCTTTTTAATTTTTGTTCAGGAAAAGAGGGCCAGGTTTGGCATAAATGCCAACAACATGAGCAAGGAGGTTATTGAATACTACCCTTAGATTCCTTTAAATGTGAGGCAAACTTCACAGAAGAGTCTTCCATTTGTAACCATGTAAAGGCAAAGGTGAGAATTAAATGGTACGGGAGTGCTAGTGAACATATCCACTTCATCTTTTGGTATATATGCTACTGTCCCTTCAAAGACAGGCAGGTGAAAAAAATATCACTGTAACAAGAACACAACTAAATCCTATACAGAAATATCACCATAAAAGTCACATCAGATGGCTGGCTGGAGCACAGTGCTAAAAATAATGTGTATTTTATAGCTTGTAATTCATGTATGCAATAGAAAATGAAAAGTATTTTGAAACAAAGAAGTGCTGACACATAAAAAGCAGATTTTCATCATAAGAAACAGAAATTGGTTTATCACGTCCAGCACATCACCACAACTTGAAACATCCAACACTCATTACTTATGTTCAACAATGACTACCAGTTACATGTGGGAACTATTAAAATGTTTTTTCTTGTAAAATCTAAGGGAGAAAAGAAAAAGTACTTGTTTTAAAACCTTCGTTGTTGTTAAGTTAATAAAGCATTCCTGCTCAAATCAGTAGTAAAACCTGTCAAGCCTGTTTTTCCCTTTTGGACAAAAGCTCTAAAAGTTTTAGTCTCTATTTCTCTATGTACTCTTTTCATGTTTCTCCTCCTAGTATCCCAGAATGGAGTTGGTATTTTTACCTCCATTCCCACCTCTAGGTCTAAGTCTGCACCATGGGCTGCAGGGGAATTCCTGCTTCAGCACCTGTAGCACCTCCTCCCCCTCCAGCTTTACTGGCTTTGGTGTCTGCAGAGCTGCTCCTCTCACATACCCTCACTCCTCTCTCCAGCTGAAATAGCTCCTACACAGAAGTTGTACCCTTCTTAAATACTTTATCTCAAGTGCTACCACTGCCACTGATGAGGTTGGCCTTGGCCAGTGGTGCAATTATACACTATACACTAGCCTAAGATCTGTGCCCAGCTTATAAAATTTGGTTTATAACTATGCCACTACTTTGATCATTACCTGGTGAACCCCTATGCTTAAATACTTCAGTGCACATCCCCTGATCGTTCAATTCTACCCAGAGCACAGTACAACCTCTCTTGGGCTGTGCAACCTGCCTACAATCCCAAAAATTTAAGGGAATGAGCAGAGAAAGCAGCACAGGTGATGCTTAGCCTGTGGAAGTGCCCCTGTGGCCCACAGATCAGGCAGAGGTGTTCCCTTACCCTCTTCAGTATCCTGAGAAATGATTCACAGATCCAAAAGATTAGCTCTAAGTTGGTAGAGTGAATCCAGCTGTACTCAGTTATCTGTTGTAGCTCCCCAGGTTGTCCAATTTTATGTCATTACCAGGCTGAGCCATTACATGAAAGGAACGTTTAAATAACATCAAGGAGAACATTTGTGAATATGAAAATCAGAGGCATGGGAGAATATTTGAGATTATTTATTAAGAAATTATGAGTTTTACACCAAGCTCAGAGTTATTTCACTTAACTTCTAGATTGCTAGGTAACTAGTATAAATTAGAAACTCCCTTATACAGTAAGAGATACAGGCACACAGTGAAAATATTTACCTGTCTTAAATACTTAAGAAATTATGACCTAAATTATTCTAGAGGTCTAAAATGTGGTTGATTAAATCAGATCTAAGATCAACACAGACTTCTCAGGAAACATGGACTTGAACCATACTTAAACTATGCTCATAAATTTATGCTTGCTTCACCCTGAAACCTAAGAAATTATTTTATTCCAAATCAGAATGAAAGTGGTTTGATTTTTACAATCAATTTTGGGATTCTTATGAATAAATTCTTATAAATATTACACGACATCTCTAATTAAAGCTACCTTCAAATTCCCCAAGAAAAATCTTAATATCTTAGAATCATTTTGAAAGCCTAATTTCTGGATTTGACAGATTAATTTATTTATTTGTGTCAAGTCCTTTATTCACTTTTCAATGAAGTAAAGCCTCATTTAGATGATGCATTTAAGCATCAAGCTTGCTGACGTGAATATCAATATTTCCTTCAATACAATTAGTTAAACTAGATTAAGTTACATTGTAGTGTCAATTTTATCACACCGTTATGGATCACACTATCAGTGTTGTCAAAAGTTTTCAATCTTGCCTATTTTTATTACATGATAGAATAAGAAGGAGATTGCCTTAATAAAGGTCAGTGATCTTCATTTGTGTGTCCTACCCCTATAACGTACTAGCAGTGCACAAGGCTCTGCTGCTCTGTTAAATGAGAGGAAAGCAAAGCCACACATCAGACCCACACGGGTCTGGTGCTCCACAGCAGACTGCTCTACAGCAGTCAAAATAGCATGCTGAGATTTTTGTTGTGTTTCCCACTGTATGATTAAACTATTCTTCCCTTTTGCATGCAAGCTAATCACCCAGCAAAACTGAAGAAAGAGCCATGGAAACAGATGGGAAGCTTCCAACACTTCCTGGCTTCTGACCGCAAACCTTCTTGTTTTCTTCTTTAAATTCAAACACTTCTAATTTTCATTAAACTCATCTTCATCACTCTCATCTGAATTTTAAAGACAGAAAAGAAAATTCATAGATGTGGTGGTGCATGCCCACCCTTGGCTCTTTCTCAGGCCTGCTTTACAATTTCAGAACCTCCTGATAAGCTTTGACTGAGCCAGCTGGGTGTGAAGCGGCCCTTGACCATGTCAAATGAGCCATGAGTTGGGTCTGATCATACCAGGAGCTCTTGCATTGTAGAGGTGGGATCAACTACACAGCTGCCCAACCAAGGAAACAAAGGACAAACGATTATCCTTTGTAGCCATGGTAAACCATTTACCTGAATCATAGCTCAAGTGGAGTAGCATCATTGGGAGCTGTAGCTTGAGTGGAACTGTGCTGTGTTACTGCACTTCGGGAAAAAGGTGCAGTAGTTATTGGCTTGGATTATGGCCAGGATGGAAACTTACTGGTGACCAAAGTTAATCATCCTGAAACCCTACAAACAGCAGTGCTAAGTGAGGCCCTTTTCATTCTCCTGGACAACAGCAGGCTGCACCAGCACCTTTCTCTCACTAGGACACCTCAGAGCTCCCAGACTCCCAAGTCTACAATATTGGATGGACCATCACTGATGAGACCTAGGCTGATAATCCCTCACACACAATTCTTCAAGAGGCAATCCTTGCCTGTTGGAAACACAAAAGGATTTGATGTATTTCACTGAACCTTACTGAAACTTTTAATAGGTGCCTTTACCCTCACAAAAATAGGTGTACACATTGCTTTACCTCTGTGTATGTGAGTTGATTATGGTGTAAATGGTAGTATCCCAAATTGTAGTAATGCACCCCCCCACTCCTGAGTGGGTAGTTCTTTATAAGGAAAGGGTTTCGGTTTCCCTTTGGACATTTTAGGAAGTTTAGCCAGAAAGTTCTGTGCTTCTCTCTTTGTAACTGGCTTAGTGCCAGGAGAGGAGCACCTGTTGGCCCTGGTTACTGCTTGTCAAAACCTGTACCCCTTCCATTGGCAGTTTGCCAGTAGATCCATCCTTGATCATTAGGTAGAGAAGGTGACAGAACAAAGGGTCTGCAGGCATTCTCGGGGTGCTGTAGCAGGTGTAGGATCTGTCCTGTGCACGGCTTTGATCTTTATTTGCTGCTTTGTATCATTTTGCATTTGTTTATTAAACCTTTTTGAGTTACAAGGCACACCGATCATGCGGTCCCGCTAATTATTATTAAGCCAGCACTCCTGAACAGCGCGGGACCCTCGGAGATTATGTGGGTGCGAACTCCACACCAAATCTATAGTTAAATCATTGTTATAATTGCAGCGAATCCCATCAAATCACTTTGTAAAGTATTCAATAATTTAGTGCTGATAAACCATTTTGCACCCTTTTCTTTCATCCATATCCTTTGTACCTCTAGACCTTTTTGCATTCCTGGCTTCAATGCAAGTCATACCAAATCACTTCTAATTGGATCTTACTAAATGCTTTCATTAAGTAAGTAATAGAGTGAGCCCTTTCCATCTAACTCTGTAAAGCTGTACTTTCACAAAGTCACATAAAACCCTACTTTGGCCAATTTGACAGTGGTTCTTCAAGGGATCAAACCACTCATTTGTGACAGTAGACTGGTAATGTGCAGTGAAGATACAGTGAGGCAAAGTCAACAGATATCCAAACTGCATTGAGCTCCTGTGGTTTTTTACATCATCTCAGGCGTCTCAGAGTCTGTGTCCATTATATAATTCTTTGGGTTCTACCAAGACCAGAGCTTCTCTCTCAGGAGGACAGGCTGGGGGAGTTGGGCCTGTTCACTCTTGAGAAGAGGCAACAGAGAGTGGACCCCACCAATGTCTGTAGCTAAAGGGAGCATTTCAAGGACGTGGAGGCAGGC
Source organism: Phylloscopus whistleri (assembly GCA_017589585.1). Taxonomy (NCBI): domain Eukaryota; kingdom Metazoa; phylum Chordata; class Aves; order Passeriformes; family Phylloscopidae; genus Phylloscopus; species Phylloscopus whistleri. The sequence continues at coordinate 8,949,420 of JADMLD010000759.1, read as the reverse complement.
TCTTCTCGGTCATGTCAAGCAATGTGACAAGAGACAATGGGCAGAAACTGATGCACAGGAAGTTCCACCTGAACATGAGGAAGAACTTCTTTAATGTATGGGTGACCAAGCAGTGGAACAGATTGTCCAGAGAGGGTGTGGAGTCTTCCTCACTGGAGAGCTGAGTGCAGTCCTATGCAATATGCTGTAGGACGACCCTGCCTGTGCAGGGAGGTTGGATCAAGTGACCCACTGTGGTCCCTTCCAGCCTTATACTTTCTGCAATTGTGAGCACGCACACAACTATTCTTGCACAACAATAGTAAACAAAGTACATACAAATTATGAGACAGAAGGTTAGGGTTTCTACTGCTCTACATCTGGAAACAAAATATTACTTCTATTTTAATTTTAATTTATATCCTTATTAGGAGCAATAAAAAAAATTATTCTTCAAATTTAGTGCACTCACATTAACCTTGGGAATCAGAAAAGAAATACACTAGGACACTAACAAACTTCCACATAGATTTGGTGAAGATTGCAGAAATAATGTTCTCAGAACATCCAGTTCTGTATGTATTTGTTCACTTTTACAGACATCCAAAACATCTTACTTTCTTTCCATCCAGCTGTGCATATTATCGCAATGAATTTTTTTGGAAGTTAACAGCTAGACACTTTCGCAGTAGCTCTGACATATTCCAAGTTTTCTAATTCAACCCTAAAGTTTCAAACAACAGTACTACCAGGCCAAATATATTTAATCACTTATTTTAAGCTTATGTTGCAAAACCTTAATAAAATATACATCTTCACACTTTCTTTCTTCCATAGTACAGAGATGTTTTCATTTACATATTTAAAAGGCTGGAATTTGATAGAAGGATTTTTATCAATCCTCATTGAAACTAATAGGACTCAAGATCAATCAGGTGTTTTTTTAAATATTTATATCTGCACAGCTGGATCTCTTAAGGCATTAGAATTGAAGACAATGTTTGACCAACACAGATAATAGGAAAGAAGAAAAAAGCCCCAGTAGCTCAGACGAGTGAAGTGAGAACCAAAAGACACAACAAGATACAGAAAATTGATGAAGAGAAAGACATCTTGATTTCTATTGCTTGCAGCAGCATAAAGCAAACAGCTAAGCAGTGAAGCAAGCAGCAGCAAGCAGTGAAAGTAGTGAATATAAGCGTCAATTTATTGTGGTGTATCTTGCTGACTAATAAAAAGAACAACTAATTTGATTTGGAATTTGCAGTGAAACTCTTGACTGAACTTCTCATTTTCAATGTACTGCAATCTTCTTTAAAAAGAATAGTGTTTTGTTTTTTAGAGCAATGTATTTGTTCATTTCACTGGAAAGAATAAACTGATCTTAAATTCCAACTGGTCTCATAGAGGAAAACTAGAAGAGCATTTTTCTAATTAGAAGCCATAAATGACACAAAGATCTGTATAATACATTAGTTCAAGTCATATCTGTTTTAAACAGGGATTTCATATATATCATGATTTAAACCTCTTGAACAATAAGCCTAAAAGGAAAGAATCTTCTAAACTACCTCCCCAGAACCAAAATAGAATAAAAGTTAATGCAGTTATCCTCTGGGCAGCTTTGCTGGCAAACTTTATGGTTTGTGATCATAAAACATCTCAGTAAACTGAATTTTAAGTAGCTGAATTCTAGTCAAGAATTTTTTATCCCACTTAGGAATTGGTTCATAGTGACAGAATTTATTCCCATTGTGAGCTCAAACATTGTCAGAGAGGAAAGCATTTTACTTTCTGCTGATCTGTGTTTGAATATAAAAAGGCATTTACTAAAAACTATTATCTGAGTCATTTAAGATATATAGTCTTGAATGCTAGAATTTTCTCTGGTTTTCTCTCTGAATAAAAACAATTGGAGAGCTGCTCTGGTCCCAACAAATCGCTAAATATTCCTGTAAAAAATAAAGCTTAGGAAAAAGGAAGGGGAATGCATGCTTGTTCTATTTTGGACAGTAAAAAACAAAAATTCAGGGCAGAGACTTTAAATATCCTCTTCTTTTCCCAGCAGAAGGAAAGTCTCAGTCTTTTCTTATATTGTTCTCTTTTTTTTCTAAGGCTGAAAATAATATGTACAAAAACTATTGTGTAATGGATTCCTTCAATATAAAAGCTCCACCAAAGATGTAAATTAATCTCTGTGTAAATATACCTTTAAAATAGAGGAGAAAGTCTTAAATTAAATAGAAGGAATATTTATTAATAAATACCTTAGGGCTTCCAATTTATCATCTTTATTTTTTGATCCAAAAATCTCAGAAGTCTGCTGAATTTTACAGGATATGGATTTATTTATTTATTATCAACGGCTGGACCTGAACAAAGAGTCAATACAAATGGCAACTCTAACCAGCACCAAATAAAGCTTTCATGTATATTATATTTCCTTTCACTATATCTGAGGGTGACTAGTCAGGAAAGTGACTTGTGGTAACATTTTGCAGTGGAGGAGGAACCTGCCAGCTACATTGAGCATAAGGAGCTTTGAGACAGTTCTCACACGGCCTTGACTTTCTGTGTTGGGTTAACTCTAGATGCCAGGTTCCCACTGAGCCAGTCTATCACCCCCATCCTCAGCAGCACAGGGCACAGGGAACAGGAAATAAGATGGAAAAAACCCTCATGGCCCAAGATAAAGGCAGTTTAATAAAGTAAAAGCAAATGTTCATGAAAGCAAAGGAGAAAATAGTTTTTATTCTGTACTCCCCATCAGCAGGAAGGCAATGTCCAGCCACTTCCTAAGAAGCTGGGCTTCAGTATGCAGTTGCTTTGGATAGCAAACACTGTAATAACAAATGTTTTCTCTTCCTCCTCCTTTCTCTCAGCTTTTATAGTTGAGCAGACATCATACGGTATGGAATATACTGTTGGTCAGTTATCCTGGCTGTGCTCCCACCCAGGATCTTAACCACCCCCAAGCTACTGGTGATGTGTGAATATTGGAGAGACAGTGCTGATTCTGAGTCAGAGCTGCTCACCTGTAGCCAAAACACTGATTGTTATCAGCACCTTTCTTGCCACCAATGCAAAGCTCAGTACTGTGAGGGCTGCTGCAGGGAAAAAAGACTCCATCTCAGCTGGACTCAACACACTTTCAGGTAAGAAATAACTCCTTTAGCACAGGCCTTTGGCAGCTGGCAGGAGGCAAGTGACTCTTTGGGAAGACACAGGAAAACATCAAGAATGCAGACACTGTTGAAGCACAATGTAGAGTGAATCTACACACAACCCGAGAAAAATACAATTAATGGCATTGAACTGAAAGTTATCTTCTCTTTAATGTGTTCACTTTTCTTTCCTTTTTTTTTTTTTCCTTCACTTTAATTGATTGGGTTGTGCAGTGCTAGGTGCAAGCTCTAATTTAAAGCAGATTTCCTACATAGCAAGGTCAGACTTTGCTACACTGATAATCCTGAAGCAAGCTTGGCTGTGAGCCCTCAATCATGGTGGGGTTTTTATTATCGTGTAACAGGACATAAAAAAGAAAACAGAATCAGAAAAGAAATTTCTGAGAAGCAAAACTATTTTGATTGTCAAGATTGATTTTATTATCTACATTCTTCACTTTGGGACATGATCTGCATGTACATAGACTTAGATGCACGTAAGTATGCTTTTACTTACATATTTTTCAATGTACACATGCATACCTATGCAAACATATTTGAAAACAGAAGAAATATGCTTGTGCCTTTGCACACTTATGTAAAGCTATAATGTGGACATCTTTACACATCGGAGAGAAGGGGAAATCCTAATATTCTACAATCCTATCTTTGTCTCCAGGCAAAGTGGCACAATTTTTTTAACAACTCAACAAAAATATGTGCCTGAATGTGTTCCCACATTTTTTCATATATATATGCATACATGTATCTGCATAATGAATTATGAGTATTGATCTCACTTCTTTGATTTCCCCAAACTGTTGTATTAAAATTATCGTTCTACATTTCAACACTTAAAAATACCAATTATCTATTGTCTATTTTATATTCTGCCTCATATTCAACAGCTCATCAATTAATTTTGTGGGAAGCAATTATAGCATTCTAGTGTTCTAGACTCAGTCTGAGTCTTTTACATTCAGTATTGCCTTACCTGCAAGATGGAAAAGTTTAATATTACAAAGTAATCATTCTTGCTGAGTGATAGATATAAAAAATTGATGTTAAAAGATGTGGCAGCTAGAGATTTTACTGAAGCAAAGTCCCGAGATGGTCAATAAGTGATTTCTATGCAAAAGTTGTGAGAATACTTTTGCCAAATCAGAATTTTATCTTTCATAGTCACAGGAGGCTGCAACACATACTGTCAGGGATTTTCACAACATTTTTCAGAAACAAACTGAAAAAACCCTCAAAAACCAAAACAAAGAAAAACCTCCATAAAAATTTGTTTGTATCCAAGACAAATGAGCCACAAAGAGCTAAACTGGTAACAGCATTACTTAGGGTAATGGCTAGACAGAGTACAAGTAGATGCTCTTCACTGAAAGAACCTTATATGGGTATACATCAATTGCTAAAAATCAAAATGTCTTTAGATAGCGTAACAGCAGGAGCACAGGAAGCATAAGCAACAGAAGATCACTGAGACTGTGAAGCCACGGGGGGTCCAAGAGATGGTCTTGAGATGCCAAATCAAACAAAAACCAATTGAAATAACAACAATAATTAACAGAATTAAAAGTCCAGTCCTAAATAGTGACCCTGCCCACCCAGAGAGTCCCGATTTTTGAAACAGCTCGCTCGGCCAGTCTTCAGTTTCTTTCTTGATTTCGCCGACCATGTTCTTCATTCTGTCAATTGTCTTGTGGACATCCTCAGCCTTAAATGATAAATCTGATTCACACATTTGCCTTGGGCTGAGGAACGATCCACTCGATGGTCAGCATCAGGAGGCTGGCAAGCAGGAACAGCTGCATGAGTCGGGTAGCCAATGGGGTCTCTACTGCGGGCAGGGTAACCTCGGGCCTTCCTAAAATAAACTTAAAACATTAGTAAGTCCACACTGGAGCCTGTGGGGAAACTGTGGGGAAACTCTTCCCAGGACCTCTCCTTCTTTTCCCTCTTGCGCCAGGAGGCCACTGCGACCTGGTGCACTTCTTTTCTGGAGACCTTTGGGACATAGGGCTTTACCCACTTTGCTGGAATCCAGCGTAGGCCCGTGGGAGTGGATACGCAGGCATATCCACGTCCCCACGTAACCAAATCATGGGGTCCCTCTGTCCTTCCAGTTTCTGGGTCCTTAATCAGGACTGGCGGTTTGGCCTTCAGAGCCAGTTGGTCACTTCCCCCAAAATTACAGACAATTGGTGGGTTCAAATTTTCAAAAGAACAGTTAAGGAAACTGAGGGTAAACAAGGCCTTGGCCAGGAGGATTGAGGGTGACTCTACTTTCAGTACCTGTTGTTACTTACCTTCAATCCGTGGCCAAGTACCTTGTCTTCCCAGGTCAACAGAGACACAATGCCAATCACCGTCACTAAGGTGAAGCGGCTCTGTTAACTGAACCCTGAAGGGCTCGTACCGCAATTCTGTGGTGCAAGCTGGTGAAGTCTGGTCTGGTGTTGAGTTCCCAGAGGAAACTCTTGTCAATTCTGGTGATGGGCTCCTGGAAGGAGCCTCTGTCACATTCTGTTCATTAGAAGAGACAAAAATGTTATTATATTTTTTTGTTCTCCATCTCCTCCTCCTGGCCCAGACCAACCAGTTGTCTTCATCACGCTGGGTACGCCCACGCTCGTCCTCTAGTTTTTTGAGTCTTTTCTTTCCCCTCTAGTCAGCTTGTTTTGGTTCCCCCCTTTCTGCTTATTGAATTCATCAAACTGCTTTTTAACCGGCACTGTTGGCACCAGTGCCCAGTTCTGCCGCAGAGGAGACATGGTCGGTTGGGATCTCCCCGGAAGGGACGTCTGCGCTGTGTCATCTGAGGCTGGTGATCATGTGTATCAGGCGCTGAAATGGCATCTGCGGCTGCAGCCCCCACAGCAAGACGAGGCATTTGCTTCGCATCGCCGTGACGACCCGGTGGTGGACCCATCAATGGAACTTTTCTCTCGCAAACCTGCAGCATTTCTTGGAGCGTGGGCAGGGGGGGTCTAAAGGCAAGCTCAAGATGGTGGCACGACACTGCTCATTGGCATTCGTGAATGCCATCTCTTCCAGCACCTCATCCTGTGCATGCTCCTTTCTCACCTGAAGCTCTACTGCTCGGGTGAGCTTCTCCACAAATTGCATAAAAGGTTCTGAAAGACCCTGCTTAATTTGAGAATAGGATGGCATTGAGTCATGTGGCTGCATGCTGAAAAATGCTTGTTTTGCCATTTCTTTGATTATCTCTAAAACCAGAATACGAATATCTGAGGCTTGAACCGGGGCTAGGGCCCACTGGCCTTCACCATACAAATTCTCTATTCTTATTGTATTCCCCTTCTCATCAGTCGCTGTGTCAGGATCTCTTAACAGGCTTGGAAGGGCGTCCCTCAGCAAACCTTTCCATGCAGACTCCCAGAGCTTATACTCTGTTCGGTTCGTAAGGCATGTGAAAAGCTGCTTTAATTCAAATGGGACGACTACCATTCCAGCAAGGTTGGCATTTAAAAGGCTTCTGAAGTATGGACTGTCATGTCCATACTCCTTGTGCGTCTTGCAGAGATCCTTAATCACATACTGTGAGAAGGGTTGCCAGGATGTGTGTGTAACATGTCCACCCCTTGACCTGCAATACGTCACTGGAGCAAGGGATGGAACCTGGCTTTGGCCTGGACTCTGTGATGTTGGCTCATCTTCCTTTGTTTCCCAATTGTGGGAACCGGAAGTCAAACATGGCTTCCAGCCTGCTGGGGGTGTGGTCTGGGAACCAGCTGACATCATCTGGGGGGTGTGCCTTGGGGCGGAGCGAGAAAAATGGGTTTCAGGAGAAGGCGTGTAAAAGAGAGGAGTTTGGGACAGGAAAGGGTTAGAGGAATGGTAAAAGGGATTATAGGAAGAAGAAAGGGTTGACCATGAGGACTGTGCCATGTGGTTGCCTCCATTTTGAATTTGAGGGGTAGAGAGGCCATTTTGTGACAACTGTCCTTCACCCAGACTGAACCAAACTCAGGGTTCATGAACCGGGTAAAATGGGGACGAGGAAGGTTCCCGAGCAGTCTGGCCAAGACTGCCCAGGCAGGGGGACTTGGGCACCTGTGGGGAGCCAGGGCTGGTAAGCAATTGCTTCCCTGCTACTCCCTTCAGAATGCCTGCTTTCGGGGTAGAGGATGTGGGACTGGGGTGAGGGAAAACCGGGGAAGGCTGTTCACACCTTAGCCTTTCTTCACTCCCCTTGTTTCAAAACGAGCAGAGTGAATCTGCAATGGCCAATAATTTAATTGTGCTGCTTTCAGGTCTCCTGATTTGGCCAAATCAATCAATTTTGCATTTACAGCATTCCAAAAGGGAATACTGTTCACAAGATCAGGACCTGTGTGAGGAAAGTGAAGAAACAGCATGTGGACAAACTTCTTTAACTGAGCCTTAGAGAACTTAACTTTTCCAACATTTAGAACATTTAAAACTTGGTAAAAAACTCTTTTCTGTGCTGTGGAGAGCCTTGCACCCATGTCGGCTCGCTGGAAAAGTTCCGCAGCAAAATCCCGAACAGCCGGACAACGAAAAATCCAAATGAAATTACAAATGCCCAAGCACCTAAAAACCGAAGGGGAAACCCAGAATCTGCGCCCTCGGGGTGCTGTTTCAACTTAGGAGGACCGGTAGCAAAGCCGGACACCGTGCCGGGGGCTGCCGATCAAAAACTTAAGTAGTAAAAACTGAGAGAAACTAAAGACTGAGTCGCGACCACGAGATCTGCCGAGGAGGGGGCAAACGGCACCTCCCTCGGGGCTGCACAGCCTGCTTCTTAAGAGAAGCCCACAAAGGAAAAAAAAAAAAAATCACCTTTAGCTGGCGCCGTAGCTTTAAGGTCTGGCTGTGGGTGGGGGTAAATCCTTGCGTGGGGAAGACTTCTTGGGGTGCAGAGAAGCTGCCTTCCCCTCATGTTCGGAGACTACCCTCGAAAGAGCCGCTCTACGAACAGGCACGAGACGCGCCGGGGGGTCTCAAGCCACTCCGCTATAGATAAATCCAAGGGATTGCCGGACCTGTTCCGCGGGGTCCGCTGGTGGACTCGGGCCAGCCCACGTCGGCGCCCCTCGCTGTCACTTCTCTTGCTGCTGTACAGTGGGAGCCACGCTAAAGCCGCTGTCGCGGACACGTGTATCCGCGGCGTGGGCGGGCGGCACCGGCTGGGCGCGCTGCGACGGCAGAGCGCAGCACGAGCTCTGCACACGGTCGGCCGGCAGGGCAGGGCTGAGCACGCGGCGGTGCAGGCGTGCGGCGGCGGAGCGCGGCGTGGGCTCTGCACGCGGTCTCTCACGTGGCCGGCTCGCGGCGGCTCCCAGCGCCACCGCTTCTCAGTCCATTTGGGCTCCGAGTGCCCCACGGGTGGGCACCAGTCTGAAGCCACGGGGGCTCCGGGAGACGGTCTTATCCCGCTTGCTTCGGCTTGCCCCCGCCGCCCCGGCTCCGCTCTGCCGGGTCCTTCTGGCAGCAGTGTGACTACGGCGAAGGAAATGATGAAAGGAGAACCTTGCGGGGGTTATCAATAAGGTTTATTGGAATTCCCGAGCAGGGGAACAATGTCACCCCAGAGGGTTTCCCCAGGCAAGGTGGGGACTGCCTAGTGCCTGTTGCTTTAATACCGGGTAGGAACAGGAACCAATCAGGGAGACGCTCCAGGGGTGAGAGACAAGAGAGGGGAAAAATCCCCTGGGGAGGGGGCGGACCCCCAACATCCTGGCCAATCACTCGACGCTCTCCCCAGAACTTTCCAGAGGCAGGGGGGAGACTATGTCAGGATTGACAGGTCTGAGAGGCAGAGGGAACAGAGATTGACATAACAGAACAGGGGTACAGCCGTGGAATAAACCAAACTGGAGATTAAACTGGGGTACATAGAACAAACCATTACCAATTAAAAGGCAAATAAAATAATGCACCACTACAAGACTGCGCTTTCAATCAAAGGGGGTTCAGATCCAGAAAATTTCTGGGTAGTTGCTCTGATAACCATTTCTAGATAACCCTGTTCTTAGCTATTCTGTCTAGGAGTTTGGAACACAGTGGAGAGCTTCTCCTAGCTTTTCCTGTTGGAGAATTATAGAAATAATAATCATTCTGACAGGCACCTGAACATAATTTTTTTCTTATGTAATGTTATATCTTCCAGGCTGCTCTTTCTTTCTTGAGATGAAAGAAGGTGCGGAAATTCACTTAGGACCTTTTTGTCTGATTGTTCCCAATACTTATTTTTCTTTCGATTCAGAATTCATTTTATCTGATTTTTCTCTCACTTTTCTCTCACTTTTCTCTCCATCCCACATACTGTCGGTTAATTAAAGCAAACACCTTTAGTTATTTAGCATAAAAGACATTTCTACAAAATTTGCTATCATTTTACTTAACAGACACTACGCCTATGTTATAAGTCCAAACTGTGACCTTCTCCTCAGATGTTCTGAGCATTTGTGAAACTTAACAGAAATCTCAGATGAGGAGTAGCTGTCAAGAATTCTTACATTTTAATATCAGATTTTTTAAAAAACTTAGTATTTCAGCCACTTTGACTTTCTAGAGTGTCCAAAGGGCCTTTAGAAACAACCAAATCCCCAAACGAACAAGCCTGAGAAATGGCACATATGCTTTACACAGGAAAATATTCTTGAAAATTAGCACATCATTTTTTTCCGGATTTACTTCCCATATTTGCTGAGAGAGAATCTTAAGCCTGAAACTTATGTCTTCACTCATTCTGCTCCATACTCAAAACCATCTAAAGAGAAGCCCGCCATTACAATGCGGCTGAAGTCTTCGTGGTTAAAAAAAGACGGATGTTCCCGAAGGTTATTGTTCTGGGTTGACAGTGCCTCTATCCCATATCAGTGGATTGTTTTTGTTATGTCTAGCAGCCCTGTTTTGCTCGTGGGGCTTTTGCTGCCCAAGCAGAGCTGCTTCTGGGCTGCCGCTGCTTCAGCTACTGCTGCTGCTTGGCTTCGGCTGCTTCAGCTGCTGCTGCTGCTGCTGCTGCTCCTGCTGCCTGCTTTCCGTTTTTTTCTTTCCCCCTCTTTTTTCCCTTCCCCCCCCCCCCCCCCCCCCCAGACTGGACCAGCTCTGGAACTGATCTGACCCGAGACGTCTGAGAAGACCCAGAGCTCACCAAAGAAGCTTTGTGCCCTCCTCCTGAGTAATCCTGAGCTTTTTCTTCCACTCGGGGTGGGGAGAGTTTTTCATTTGTCAATAAAACCGGTTTTTTCCACTTTTTCTCCTCCAAAGAATTTCCTTCCCAACCCCGGGCTGGGGGGGAGGGGTGGTGGAGGCTTGTTTGAGGGGACTCCCTTTTAGAGATTCTCCCCCTAATTTATCCTAAACCAATACAGTTAATGAAGGCTAAAAGGTGTCTCCAGGAAATTAATGACTGGACACTAATGATAGGATGAAAATATGTGACTTAGAGGTCTCACCTTAAAGTTCTCTCCATTTTGAAACCAGCAAGTAGCGGACAAGACCAGGCTATAAAAATCACTGTCTATCATGGAAACAAGTAAAAGTTCCCTCTTCAGGACACTATTTTCTTTGAGGTGGATTTAGAATTGCTTTATGTCACATATAGTTACTGTATTTGAGTCCTCCTCAACATACAAGAAGTCAGATACCTTTTTGCCCTTTACAGTTCCTTTTTATGAGCTTTCATCTTTATCCACATTTTTATAGATTTAATTTTTTTAGCAATGAACTCTCTCACATTTCTTTTTGGGACATATAAATGAAAATTACTAGTCTATAACAGAAATAGCTATTCAAAGTCAGTATTTGTTCAAAGGAAGGAACATTAATATTGGCCAAAAGTACTGAAGTCTATACTGTTTTGCATTCAGGTACATGTACAGAACTCAGTGATCTTAAGTTTCTTTTCTACACGTACGAAAAAATACTCAGAGGTACTAAGCCCACAGAATCAGCTTTTCTGAGAGTCATAAAAATAACGTAGAAAACAGTCCATGAGGCATTATTAATGAATTGGAGCCCTGTGAAAAAGGACCATTTTTAGACTAAATGGAAGCATCAGAGCCAGAGGGGAGTGTAGCTGTTGACATGATGGTGATTCTCTGCTAAATGTGAGTCAAATAGGTCCTAGGAAGTGGGAAGTAACTTAAAACAGCAGTGGAAGTAGCTTAATTGATGTCAAGGTCAGTGCAAAGTTAAAAGACATTTCAATTCATGTTCTGAGACCAGTACAGGATTAGTGAAAAAAAATTGTGAGCTCTGTGATTTCAACTCAAACAAACTGAAAAACAAACAACAAAAAACAACAACAAAACAAAACAAACAAACAAACCAAAAGAAACCCCACAATTGCTTTTTAAAGATCACAAATAGTTAAATCCTCTTCTCTCATATCAGGACATAAATTCATCCCTTAGGCCTTTTTGGGCAGTAGCTTATTGCGTCTGAAATCACAGTGGCTATGGATAAAGATTCAGCAGTGAGCTTATTACAGACAACTTTGCATTCAAGTCCTTCATTTAGATTTCTCAAACCCAATAACTGAACACCCTAGGCTACAGACAGTTACTACCCTGTTTTAACCAACAAGCAAAAGCATATACAAAAAAGGCGGGGGGGGGGGGGGGCGGGGGGGGAGGTTTATCTATCCACATGAAATCAAAGACAGGAAAAGCAAAACATCAGGACATACACCCCAGTGGGATTTTGTGAACTACTTCACCAAAGCAGGCTTAAAATATATATATATATATATATGTATATATAAAACAAAAACAACACCAAAGAAAACAACCAAACCAAAATTACAGACATTTCTTTTTTTCAAACTACGTAAATATCAAGCCTTTTTGGATTTGAGTTGAAACTAAATTCCAAGAGCTACAAAAGCAATTGTAGCAACAGGTACAGAATATTCAAAGGGATGACAGTAATTCCTCTAGAAAATACATACTTTAACATGAGTGGCAGTTGTAATCACACTGATTGGTTTTTTGTTTGGTTTTTCTTTTTTCTAGGAAATCTTTTATCACCCCAAGAGGGCTTGTGTGTAGAAAAATACAAAAATAATTTTTCTTTACCTTGTCCATTTTCTGTGACTATTCAGACATAGAGGTACACCTCAAAAGAGTGTTTCAGATTATTACCAATATTACCAGTTATTCAGAGGAAATACAGTGTGGATGATTAAGTATTAATATTGCTCTTGGAAACCTAAGGGAGCAGTATCATTGTACTGGGACTCTAGAAGTAATTATGGCTTTGTTTCTTGTGTCCACCTGTCCACCTTGTGATGTGGTGTCAGTGTGTCCTTATTCCAACACAACCCGTGGGAGGGAGATAGGGTGGCAGGGGGTTGAATTCCAAGACGTTTAGTTTATGTGGGATTAGGAATAGATTACAAGTCTCAAAAAAGTAGGAAGATACAACTAAGTAGTAGACAATGCAACGTCAACAGAAATTACAAGCAAACTAAGAAGTCCTTTTAGTCTTAATGAAACTGTGGGTTAATTTGACAGCAAAGGAGAGAGGAAAAAAAAGAGAGGGGGTCTTTCCTCTGAAATCCATTTGCCTTGCCCTCCTCACTACTGGCATGAGGATGTTATGATCAGTGTCATCCATACAAAGAAAAGTAGATACTTAACAGAACTACTGTGATTAATTGCCTGATTCTGAAATTGAATTACCATTGGCTAGAAAATTTTATTACACAAATTTATGCTGTTCTGCATCTTTTCTGCATTTTACAACAATTCTTAAATTAAATTACATTTTTTACAAGTACATGGGTTACATAACTCAACTTTCAGCATGTAGGTTATAATAGCAAACAAATTATAGTTATAATCAAGAAAAAGAAATTTATAATATATTTACATATACATATAAAAAGTATATCACAGCAGAACAGCATATTAAAGTCATTAACTAAATTAAGCCTAAAACTTGTATTTTTTTCTATATTCCAGTTGTTATTGAAAAAAAATTTCACTGACTTCAGTGTTCTGTCCGAGTGACAAGAGTTGCATCAATGAAAAGTAGAAATGTTTAAGTTTACTTTCAAGATCAATCATGGTATCAGTCACTCAAGATTAGAAGTGACAATGACTTTCCTATTAAGAAAATCACATTAGTTCAAGACAGATAACAGGCACAAGAGTTTTAATTCTGTTTTTTAGCGTGATTCTTCAAAGTATTGCTGGTAATTTTAATGAATCACACGTTATCAAGCTCAAGCAGTATGTTCATCTTAGCAGTGTTAGTATATTTACTGGATGAAGTCAGTCCCATTCAAATTAATAATTGGTGTCTGAATACATTAGTGAAAAGAAGGAATAAAATACTTTTTAAGATCTTATATGTGTCAACTTGCCTTTGCAATCCTTCAGTTAAATTACATACATCTCTTGCCTTAGTTACTTTGAGTACATTCTATTCCCATTAATTTCACTCCTAGTATCTTATAGCCATATCTGCTCTCTACATACATCCAAGTATTGCATAATGTCATATTTCTTTTGAACCCTGAAGTTCTAGTCATTCTGTGAAAAAAATCAAACTCAAATTATGCAGATAATAATGTCCAAGTTTTGGCATAGCTAGACCTTGGTCTAGTTGAGCACAGGCCGACTCTGTCAGTTTTTTTTTTAGAACAAGGTCTGGCATTCTGTGCCAGCATTATTCAGCCCTGGCCAGAAATGAAAAGCATTGCATCGGGCACTGTACAAAATGAGAATTTAAAAAGTTGGGTGCTTCTACTTTCCCTTACTGCTTGGTTGATTCTGCAGTCTTAGAGTCAAATATGTAAATGTGTAATTTTAAAAAAGAGAGCAATTTATTTTTGAAAGCCTCGACATTTAACGAAGCAGGAGTCAGTGATAAACTGCTCACAAGGACTGCCAGCAGGCGACTTCACACACTGTAAGCACTTTACCACAGAGTGATTAATACTTATCACAAGGGAAAATAATATGCCATCCTTTCTTGCTAAGAACATAAAAGAAGCTGCTTAGGTCACCAGGAGCAGAGCTGTGGACATGGCCACAGTAGTTACAGCTACACTGAGAGATGCTCAGGTCAGGAATGGGACATGATTATTCAAAATGCTCGATAAAAAGTAATGCTCAAAGGCCGTATGACTGTTAGCAGAGTAAATGAATAGTCAGACTTTAAATATGAACTTCATATTGATTAGAAAGCAAATGTCAGTTGGAATTAGACTGCATGAGAAATGTTTTATGTCTCTGTTATGCAAATGGTGCCTTGACAAGTCATTCAAACACTTGCTCAGTGTCTGGACAACTCACACACACTGAATGAGTTCTGGACCCCTTGTTTCTAGGGTGACTCCCTAAATCTCAATAGCTGAGGTAGCTTTTGGGAGACTGATAAAAAACCATTGGATACACATTTGCATTGTTTCAATTCAGACCAAGGACCATGTGAAATGCAGCAATGAAATGTCCTTGTTAACTCACCTTCCAGCTCACGGAGAGAAGTGAAATCCCTCAGCCAGCACTACTTCCTTTGATTCTTTACTTCAATTGGTGATAATTATATATATATGTATTTCCTCATAATATATCTAAACTACCTTTCAATCTTTACATTATTAACCTTGCTAGCAAATAATCCCCCCTTTGTAACAGGTGAGCAAATTGAAGACTAGATTATAGCAAATATTTGGCTGCTTTAAAAACAGATAGGTATATGTGTGTGGGTATATGTGGCAACTTGAAAGTCAAAAAGAAATCTTTGGCCAAGCAGGAACTAAATCAAAGCTCACAAATATTAATTCTAGAACACTTTTCTGTTACATTATAAAAGGAATGTTCTGCCACAGTATCTATACAAGCAACCTGCTGCACCATTACCAGTTATCTTAAGTTAAGGCTGCTGTTTGTGTTGTCACTGCCTGCACAGAATAAATACAAATCCTATCATCAAACTCAATTCCAGCCCTATATGAATATAAAACCTGAAGGGTATTTTCTGGGCATATCAATGCTTTTGTCTGACATCTAATAGCTTCATATTATCTTCATTTCTCAGTTGTAATTAAATGTAATGATTGCATATTTATTTTTATTTGCAAAGGCAGTTGCTTGTACAATAAAATTTGATTTAATCGATTGAAGACTCATTTAATGGACTTTTGAGGACCAAATGCATGTAAACAGTACTCTAATCAGACATCAAAACACACATAAATCAAAGTAATTAAATCAATGTAACACTAAGAAAATTGTTAACCAGACAGATTTCTTTTTTTAAAAAAAGCAATAAAATATATAATTTAAGATCTCAGTTAAGAGAACAGCTGCAATACTGATAGCTGTATCCACTGTTACTCTCATTAAATAGCTGTCCCTGATCAGAGCCTTGTGATCAAGGTATCATAATTAGGAACTGAGCACAATATCGTCCCCACAAAATTTCTTCAGTACAAACTGGAGAAGACCATGGAGGAAACCAGAAATAGCTGTCATGATGGAAAATTATAATGTAGCTGTATGTTCAGAATATTAAAGCCATAAACATTTCCTACATCTTACACATGACGCAAAGAGAAGTAGTTGAAAGTTTAGACCTTCAACTAGGATAGCCAATATAAAGTTTGACAACCTTCTTCTATGTGGGCTTAATCATAGTGCTTTGTGAAAATAAATCTCCAAGTATGTAATTGAATTGAATATTCATTTTCTCATTCTTTTTTGACAAGAGTAACTCACCTCTCACATATATCCTCACACGAGGCAGAAGAGCCTTTCTCATAGATATTTGTCTGCTCTTCTTACCAAGGTAGCTACTTGCTTTGTGGCTGCTGGGGTACGTTTGCATAAACTCTGCATCCAGGTGGTTCCAGGCATGACCAGCGTCTGAAACCAAGGTCAGCTGCACGTGTAACCAGTTTAAATGCCCATTGATGCATACACAATGTAAAAAACTTGAGCTGCAGCTGTCAGCAATAGACCACTATGATGGGTTCTCCCACCTGACACTCATAGCAGCTGGCTGTTCACAGCACAGTTTCATTTGTATTCTTGTCGCAGTGAGGGTACCTGCGACAAACCTTTGGGTCCCCTGACTTCAGGGCAGAGGGTGGCAAGAAAATAATTCGGAGAGGGAATAACGGTTGGCACTAGAAAAACACTTTAATAACAGATAAAACAAAATAGGGACGGTGCCCCAAAACCGTGCACAGTATCCAGGAGAACTCCGTGGGGGTAACCAACCGATGACCTGGAACTGAGGAAAACATGACAATATATAGGGTAGGTCTGAGGGTAAGGGTCCAATCAGAAACTGGAACTGGGAACATAACCATATTTGTACAACATAACCGACCAATCATAAAAACATAACCTTATATGGAACAACTTCATTAACATGCAAACTCCCATGAACCTTTACTACTCACTGTAACTAGAAAGGGGTTTCCTACAGCCTGAGATTTATAGTTGCCTCAGCTTGGCCAACTCCCACATACTCTTAACATCTCGGTACATGTGGAAAGCAGGTAACAAGAGCTTTCTGCTGGTCTTGTGGACAGAAGGACATACAGCTATTTGTCCAGATGGTGAAAATCTGATATAAATAAGCAGTCATCACTACAACTGAAAATAATTTGATCGCCCAGGTTGTGTCTTTTTTCCTCCAGTGATCCTTTCTCTCAGTTTCTATCAC
Source organism: Phylloscopus whistleri (assembly GCA_017589585.1). Classification (NCBI taxonomy): domain Eukaryota; kingdom Metazoa; phylum Chordata; class Aves; order Passeriformes; family Phylloscopidae; genus Phylloscopus; species Phylloscopus whistleri. The sequence continues at coordinate 8,932,594 of JADMLD010000759.1, read as the reverse complement.
AAAAGAGAGGGTAAACCATTCAGGCCAGGATTTATTGCTTCTAGCTTTAGGTATGTAATAACTGAGGCCAATTTAGAAGCCTCCTTGGCTGTAAGGTACCTTCTACAGTGAATAGAAATAGGCATCCACTGAGGGATATTTAGTCCACTTAAGATTAACTATTTTTAATCCTCCATCAACTAGTGAAAAAGATGGTAAAACACTTGTTACCTGACAAAGGGTACAATGGGTACAAATTCAAGTCTTACTTCATAACCCAATTCATTCCGAACCCATGTGGGAATAGAAACACTGGTGTGTGTTTGCAAATTAGTGGATGGCACCCAAGAACGCATTTTCAGGACTGCATGTCTGGATGACAGTGCTCTTACCACTAAAGATTCTTTTGGCCTTTTGCCCATAAGTATGTTTCTACCAAGGTTCATCCCTATGCAAATGTGCTTTGAATCACAGTTTTGTCAATCCTGCCCTGATGTATCCTTCCTCCAGTGTCAGCTCCTGTGTTCCACAGTCTTTGCTGATAATATCCTCCAGTTTAATATATTTGGTCATTCCCTGTCCACCAACAGCTTCTCTCCCACTTTGCCTTTGGAAAAGGAGCTTCCCCAGCACCTCCACTCCTAAACTGTGCATTCCCGGCCTTATTCAGGAATGCATGCCACTCATCCCTTTCAACCTGGATGGCAATGCTCTACAGAAGCTGCTTCTTTACTTGCTCCAAATATGTCTATGTGTTTTTCACGTGAAATTTCTGTCATCTTTTCCCTGTCAGTCAGCACCCAACCCTTTCTCTTTTCTATACTGTTTTTCAGTACTTGATTTTTTTCATAAACATAAGTGAGGTTCCAACAAGGCTATACAACGTAATTATCACTTGACACGAGGGTGGATTTCACAAACAGGCAATCCACCAGTTCATAATAGTAAACTTAAAATAAAATTCTCTTTTCAAATAAACTGACATGGTTTGGTTGATATCAAACCTGAGAATTTAGACCTTTATTAGGTTAAGAATGAAAGCTTAACAGATGGCTTTTTGGAAGCTATCTTACTCAAGATAGAATAACAGTAAATTGTGATAAATCTTTAATATAAGCCAGAGGATTCCTTGAAATTTTTGCAGCTATTTGCCAAAATAACCCCAGGTCTTTTGTGCATTTTCAACTTTTTTACTCAATGCACACCAAAAAATACAGATTATCTGAGTGTTTTTCAAAAGGTAGAATAGCAGAAAAACACCTTTTAGCAAGCAACTTCTCTTACTAACAGTAAAACATGAAGGGATTCTGCACCTGAAACCACTTAATGCTTTTATGGAAGCAATAAAATAGCTTCAGGTGTTTCTCAAGGAATGAGTTTTAAAACTGGTGGGGAGAAGATCCATCAAAAATAAATCAAAGCTTGTTTTGCTCATGCCACAAGAAGTGTGTGTAATAGAAAGTTATTAAGACCAAAGCTACTTGCCGCATTGCCTCAGAACACTGTCCAACTGCCAAAGCATTCTCCAATCAATCAACCGTCAGCCTCATTTCTCCTTGCCAGCACTGACAAGTCACCATCTGACTGTAGATTATGAGATAAAAGGGAGCTAGTGGCTTTGTTTCCTTCTTTATTAAATTATTTGCAACACTCTGTTCTGTCTTCAAGACAGGTGTGAGCTGATAAGGAAAACCTGCACTTTCTGGAAAATTATTTCAAAACATAGATCAAAATATAGTCTGATGTCTAAGCAAGGTGTTAATTAAAAATGTATAAAAATATAATGAGATTTGAATAACCAGATACGTAATAGCTAAAATAATACTAGTTAGCATTAGAAGAAATCTCATTTATAAGAGACCTACAGGTATCTCTGTTCATTTTTGGAAACTACATATGAAATTCTTTTTTGCTATATATTTCTTTCATAAATTCATTAAAAATTGCTTATTTTCCTTATTATTTATATATGAACTACCCTGTTTGACCCTGAGATTAGCTCAGTTGGTTAGAGCATCGTGCTAATAACTCCAAGGTTGTTGTGGGTTCAACCCCCATAAGGGTCATTCTAATCTATAAACACTACGAATTAAGGATTTTCAGAATAACTGGTGTAATTTATATTTTATAATACAAATCTGGAGTCACCACAAAAAAGCACACAGAAAAATAGATGTCCACATTAAAGTGAGTGCTTTGTATCACCTCCTCCTTCACCTATTAGTCCTACTAGAAGCTATACCTGCCATGGTCTTCCAGTGAGCAGGTGCACAAGAAGCCCAGAGGGACCATAGGCAGGACAGCTGACCTGAAGTATCTAAAGGGATATTCCATACCACAGAATGTCATATTTGGTGGGCAGTTAGCCAGGAGTCCCTGATCTCTGCTTGGGAATGGGCTGTGTGTCTGTCTTCAGGTGATGAACAACTGTGTTGTGCACTGCTTGTTTCTCTTGAGTTTTGTTCCCCTCTCTCTTTCATTACAACTATTATTATCAGTATTATTAGTATTATTAGTAATGTATTATATTTAATTAAAAATATTAAATCGTTCTTACCTTAACCCATGAGTTTTACTTTCTTTTCAGATTCTCTGTCTCACTGAGGTGGGGAAGAGGGGCAAGTGGGTGAGTGGCTGCATGGTGTTTGGCTACTGGCTGGCGTTAAACCATGACATCTATTCATTTTCATCAAATATAGCTGTGACTCTGCCAAAGGTATTGGTCTTCAACTTGTTCGCCAAGGAAATGTCTATGAACACAAAGACCCACACTGCCTTTTTTATGCTGGACAGCCTAGGCACCAGCAATATCTTTAATTGTTAAGGTGTCATTAAGAGCTTCTCCTAGATCTCTATTTTACATAGAAATGGTTTTTCAGTACTTCTCTTGGAGAAGAGCAAGAATTGAACAGCATTTCATGTAATTAAGTTTAAAGTAATTTCTAACTGCAGTCTTTGCTTTCAAAGATTTATTAAACTTCTTTGTCCTTTCAAGGCTGTATTTATTTTATTCATTTTGAATGTCATCAGGTCAACTAGCTCACTGTGTGCAAAGAAGCATTTGAATTTATAGAAAATTTCATGCATGCTACAAAGTTTTTACAGGAAAAAAATACCAGGAAATTAGGGAAAAAATAATCCTAGTTCATCAGCAAAGTGTTGTGATTAACGGAATTCCACTCATGTACAGTATACACACAGGACTGTTCTGATAAATCAGTAATATCAAGACTCTGTGGGAGTCTTTGAAACACAGAGAGGATGCTTGTTAGAGGATTCTCACTGTCTCTATTTGAAATGCATCAGAAGCTCATTTCAGCTACTCAGCAAATCCTTATTTAGCACGGACCTGCCAGCTTGGGCTCAGTGTGTCAGGGTGCATCAGTGTGTTCAGAAAAGTGATTTATTGTGGCACCATGAATGTCTAATTATGTGCATAGTTTACAGTTTTTCAAAAGGAAAGAGCCCAAACAAGTGAAGAGCTGAAATGAGATATGTTTCTTGTTACCAGCATTTGCTTACATATGCCTGTTGTTTTTTCCTTAAATTAAATTGTTTTCCATCCCTCTTTCCTCCTGCCTTATCAAAGCTATATTACATTACAAAGTCTTCCTTAGCTGGATATGTTTTTAAAAGTAACTCTATGCCTCCTTCCCACAAAACACCATATTAACCATTTTTCTCCTGTATGCTGGCTGACAGTCATTTTCATCATCTACAATGCTATTAGTTTCACAGACATTAAACTTAAAAGAGAACTATTATTAAATCAAGCCATTACATCATATAAAACACCGGGTTTAAATCGCCTTTAACCTTGGGTTTTTTCCTGAATTATACAATTTTTAGTTTAACTGCAGCCTTTCCATATTTTCAGTCACTGTTCCAGGAGAGCAGGGCCACATGACACATAATGGCTACTCAGAAAGACAAATACCATCACTCCAAACGTCTCCACCTTCCTCCTCCTTTCCTCCACTTTATGTGTTGAGCATGATGTCATATGATCTGGAACACACTTTTGGTCAGTTGGGGTCACCTGTCCCAGCTGTGTCTCTTCCCAACCCCCTGTCTTGTCCCCTGCATACCAATGTGAAAAGCAGAAAAGACCTTGACTCTGTGCCAGTGCCTCTTAGCAATATCAAAAACATCTCAATATTATGAACCCTGTGTTCAGCACAAATTCAAAACTTAACCCCATACATAGTGGCTACAATAAGTTCAATGTGAAGAAAATTCACTCTACCCCAGGCAAAACCAGCACAGTTCTGAAGACAGAATTATTAATTCCCATATAGACTTTTACTGAAGTCCTCACTGAAGCAGCTCACAAAAGTGAATTCATTTATCTTCAGAGTATTCAGTGAGTATTAATATTTCCATTTTATAAGGGCAGGGGGAAATTTAAGACAAAGGTTTTCACTTATCATACCCAGTTTGATATTTGTTGTTCCTTTTCACTCTGTGCAGAACATTTACAAAGCCCAGCTCTCAGTGATTTCAGTCGCTGCCGTGAATGCTCAGCAATTATGTAGATCCAGGTGGAGGATGCTAAGTTGAAAACACAGCTAATGCCTAAACATAAAATTAGTGCCTGCCGTTGCAGAGTTTGCTTCAAGCAACTTACCCATAGGAACACTTACAGCAGCAGGACAGAAAAGAATTCTACTTAGGAGCAGCCAATTGCCTTAACCCTCCTGTCTCTTCCTACGGTTCTCTTCCTCACTTAATATCTAGTTTTCAGTAATAGAAACAAAAGTGCAAGCAATGCAAAACGAGATATTCTGGGTTTCCTCCCTTTTTTTTTTTTTTTTTTTTTTTTTTTCTTCTTTAAAGCCTCCAGTTATACTTTCTTGTAAGAAAACTGAAACCAAAGCTGGGAGAGATGAAGCCCTGGTCCAGGTGATGCAGAATTGAGCAGCCTCATGCTACTCCTGGACTGTATGATCAACCACCTGTGCTCCTCAGGCCTGTGTACCCTTTGGGAAAACCAAAGCAAAACCACAGGCATAGCCATCTGTTGCACACACTAGATGAGCCCAATGTTCTCAGAGTAGCTGCTGTGCACCCTGTATACACGAATTGTAGGTCCGATGTGTTCAGAGTAGATTACAGGTACATGTATATTGTGACATCTACCCAGGATTGGAGACAAGATGACTGAGGGCTATCAGTATCTGAAGGGAGAGTGTGGAAAGGATGAAACTCATTTCAGTGGTGTCCAACAATAGGACAAGAGGGAACAGGCAGAAACTTATGCACAGGAAGTTCTACCTGAATATGAGGAAGAACTTCTTTACTGTGCAGGATTGGACAGAGAGGTCGTGAAGTCTCCCTCACTGGAGACATTCAAGAACTTTCTGGACACAATCCTGTGCCATGTGCTCTGGAATAACCCTCCTTGAGCAGGGAGGTTGGACCAGATGTCCCACTGGGGCCCCTTCCAACCTTGACCATTCTGTGACTGTGTGACTTTGCTCTGTCAGGAGACAAAACTTTAACTCCAAGGCAACTACCTGAAAAAATGCTGTCTGAATTTCTGGTCTATTCACCAATTCTACTCAAATCTATTGTACCAGTCTGTTGTTTCAACTCCCAAGTTATCCTTGAGTGAAGTCTACATAGGGAACAATGGGTCATGAATGAAAAAAAACAAACATGCTTTTAATGGTAGTTTCATTCAGAATTTAGAGGCCAGTCTTCTAAACATTTATTGTGTTGATGTTAAAACATCTTACTGATGATGAAAAAAAGATATTTTGTAGGAAAGATCAGAAACATTTATCAAAACTTAGGATAACAGAAACAACCATCTAAATGTTCACCCAAAATTAATTTAGACACTTGGATCAAAGGGATTTAATTTTCAAGTCTGCAGACCAAGAAGAAACACCAAGCATATTCCAAGAGAACATTCATCAGTTTTAATTCATAGGCAACTATTAAAAATTTAAGTAAATATGAAAATATGTTCCAGCCTTTATGTGAGGTTTTGAAAAAAAGCTAACTTACCAGAAGGTCATTAATATTAATTCTCCAGAATAAGAAATTATCTGTGGTTAGACAGATGCAGGTGATAAAAGAAAAATCATGAACATATGAGATTAAAGCATTATAATAAAATTCAGAAGAAGTACAAACACTAGTCTTTTTTGCACTTTAACTCCCCTTTGAGATAATCCATTCACAATGGGCAGATGACTAATGGAATATAAACTAGTGAAAATCATCCAGTGATCACAATGTAAATTTACACCTTCACGCATCTCTTTGTTAGAGATATGAAGAGAATAGACATTCAATTGTAAAGCACTTAGAGATTTTATATCCTGCCTTCAGCTCATATATAGCTGAATTAAAAAGAACTCAGAATGGTTACCAAAGGAAATAAAAATATTATTTTTTTCCTATTGGTTTTATGATGATTTAAATGTTCTGCTACTTTCCACACCATAAGAGCAAAACAGAGAATGATGCAGGAAGAAATCTAACATGTTCCCTTTATCCAAAGAAGAAGTCTTCCTGAGATAATATGTCAGATTGTATTTTGTTTCACCAAGAAATACTTTTTTCCCTCAAGAAATGAACGTGTTAACTCTGCCATTAGCCGGCAAATTCTGTGGCTCAGAGGGAAAACTTGCCATGGGGTGATCAGTAGAACCTCACTTCTGTTCCAGAGAACTGTCCTCCTTACAATAAGTTCAATGTTTAGTGGGATGCAGACACTACTTTGAGGACATCTCTTTAAAAAAGTGTCATTGTGCATGGCATCCTCTATGTAAGATGTTGTCACCCCTGTGTAAGTGCTGTATGCCCTGGACTTTTGCTTCCAGCCTCTTCTTTTCAAAACAGGTTCAGCTGCACCCAAACAATTCATAGTAGATGTTTGTCAGATATTTCAGTAAGACTCAAAAATGATAGAGATCTCATAGTTTATTTGGATTATATACTCCAATGGTGTAATTCTTAAAATAAGAAAATTATTTTAGGAAACTTTCCTTCAACACAAGCCTGCTGACTATTATTGCTTCTCCAATGGTGCAACATATAGTCTTTAAAAATGTAAATAAGCTAATTGAAAAACAAAATAAAAAACATATCATTTAAACAATTTCAGAGCAGGATTTTTCAAAGCAATTCATGTATTTCTAATATTTTTCTCATCTTAAAAAAAATAGCAGTCAAGCTTAAGCAACTGAAGTGTGTGAAGTATTAAGCCTCAACACACAAACCAGCATGTTTCAACCGATTGTGGCTCCACTTAAACTCCCCTGACCCATTTTTCCCCTCAGCATGCATTACGATCTCTCCACACAGGCAACTTGGGTTCTCTCTACTCACAGTGAGCACCAACTACGAACCACGTAATCGCACGAGGATGGTGCTGTGTTCATACTGATGTGCTCAGCATCCCAGGTGAACACATTAGCTCAGATAATCATTACCTTAACACAGATGTATGGGGCTTGGTCACAGCTGATCAGGTCTGGCAGCTCTGAGTGTGGGAAAAGTTATTTGTATCTGTTAGTATGCCTGTTTAAAGATATCCCAATTTACATCAAGGCTCTCTTCTTCAGACAGCACAGAGTGTTTTTAAATAAGACTCCAAGTGAGAACGGGAAGTGTGGCCACAAAACTGAGATACTATACGTTAGCAAAAACATGTATAGTACTTGAGAATTGTAAGTATTGTAGCGTTTATGTAGAACTAGAGATATCAAGAGGTATAAAGTGATAAGGATGAAAGAAAATGAAGATTGTCTCCAGACCTTATTAATGTATAGGTGTCAGGATTCTCATAAATATATTCAATAGACTGCTGTAAAGTTCAGTTGGAGGTTAGGATAGCAAGCAGACTTTGCAGTGTGAAGGTGAGATAGCTAAAATTGGTTTACAGAACAGCTAATCTTCCATTGATATTTCTGAAATTCTTTGTAACTGTCTTTTTCACTTTCTGATGCCCAGTAATTTCAGCCTTGTCCTTTATATGCTGATTCGTGAACTCATAATCCATTTTCCATCTTTAGCTCTTTATTTTTTTCACACAGCCTATCCAGAGCACCTAAGAACTTCTCCATCAGTGTAATGCACACTCCCATCATGCAGCCGGACACAGCAGTGTGACAGAACTGCCATTGATCAAAATTGACTATATCCAGAAGTGTAAGTTGAGGAGGAATTCTGAAAACAGCTGTAACAAATTTCTTTCAAGTCTCCTGTAACATTGGGCACTGATTTGGACACAAATGTCTTGACTCATTTAAGCATCTTAAAGAGTAATATCAAATGGATATGGACATTACTTGATACCGCTCGTTGCCTTTGAAGGACCTTCTCTGCTGAGGGATTTACTGAAGACCTCACCAATTCCTTTATTTCAATGAATTACTTTGGTGCTTATTAATTAACTTGCAAAGAAAAATAGGTATTTTTAAACAGGATTCCCAGTGTATTCCCCAAGGAAAGAGATCAGTTAATACTGCAGGGTTACCTTAATTTTACTTAAACACTGAACTCTTGAGTATCAATTCCATGGTCAGTCTCAAAGTAGCTTTTGGACAGGGAAAACTAAAGGGTCAGACATTCTAGTCCCTAGAGAAAAGATTGAATGTGCATAGGATACTTATGTATAAACATTTCCTTTTGCACTTTTTCCCACTGCTAGTACTTTTCCCTAATGATGAGGCCAGCATAAACAAAAAGGAAAAGTAAATAAATACACAACTACAGACTATTTCAAGCTATAGTAGGTTCAATGTGCTAACATTATGGGAATTACATGTCTAGTTATGTGGTTTACCTTTTTTTCCCAAATTCTTTATTTAAGAAATGTCCTAGACACATTATACTGTCTATTTATACATCTGCTGTGAAAGCATTAATCAGAGATTGCAACTTTGCTAGTCTGCCAAGCATTTTAAAATTCATAGTGTTTAATCCCTGGGCATTTTTTTCAGCCTGCTCAACTTTTTCTCATCAACAGATATCTGGAGAGGGGCTTTGCTCATCTATTATTAACTTCTTATATCTAGGATCACATGACATAAATGGCTTGAAAATACACACTAATGACACTTCTTTGTCGTGGGACCTTCAAATATCAGTCCTGATTTTCCTTCTTCTCCACTTCAATGAGTCAATTCTCTTGGGAGTTTGAGGGGATCTGCGATATCTGCCCAGTTTTACTGGCATTTTTCTCATTATTTTTTCTCTGAGACAAAATGTGGGACCTCCAAGCCCCCATTGGGAGGCTTGTCATTCAAGCCTCTTAATGAACTTAGTGGCAAGAAAATCTATTATAGAGATCCTTACCAAACTCCTCTATTCAATGATAAACCATTAAGTAACCTGACTTTTGTAAATTTTAGTTTGCAAAGACAACTTACTGTCATTCAAACTGCCATCTTTCTTTTTGTTTCAGAGTATTTCAAGACATTTATGTCTGCAGTTAGTCAACCTGCATACTACAAATAGTTCTTTACATTGATAGCAAAGTCTGTAGGATACCACTCCAATACACATACCCATCCACATACAAAAATCAGGACAATTTTTTGCATTTTCAACTGGAGAGACAAAAGATGTTACTGAAAATTTGTTCTCTTTCATGGCTTTTACCTGTTGTTTGTAGAAACTGAAATAAGAAATAAAAATATAGAGGCCTACAGAATAGCGCTAAACTGTGGGTTTGTGTCAAGGAGTGTGCACTCATCCCTTCTTGCATCCAAGAAAAATACAATCCTCTTACTTTATTGCCCAAAATTTCAAGGCTTATCACACTACCTGACTTGATGGTCTGCATGAGAGTAGAACGAAAGAAGATGAAGAAATACAAAAAGCAACAAGCAGTGGAAGCGAGAGGTAGAGTGGCAGTCTGATAAATACAATCTTAATTGTGGTAAAAAGGCACACACTTAAGGGTTGCAGGCTCATGATGAAATGCACATCAGCACATGTACTAGCCCCTGTTGTGAAACTGGCAGGATGTCAGTCTCATGCATCATTGCCTCTTTGTCCTGCCACCTCACACCATTACTCAGACTGTGCAGGATTTAGACACCTCTGCAGCTGCTTTGGCAGTACAGTCCTAGCAATGGGAGAGAGTGGCTGATACTCAGCTTCCATGAACCTCACCCCTCCTATGTAGCAAAGTGAAATGTAAGCAAGAACCTGCTGCCAAAGAAAAAGTACAGCAGATGGGAATATTAGCTCTTATCAGGGGGTGTAATTGCCAAAGAAGGTGTTTACTAGTTTATGCTACATTTAATTTGTTCATGTGGAGCATGCTACTGACTCTTAGTAAACACCAATAAATACTCTACTCCTAAAACTGATAGTTTTAACATGGAAGATGCTTATAGAAAATACCTGTGTACATGTACACACACATGCACACACACATGCACAAACTTTGTATTTAATCACTGCATGTCTGAAGAGCAAGAGCAGAAAAACCTATAATAAATACAAATTCAGTTTATGAGACTTTATTGTTGCTTTTTCGATCCACTGCTCATATTATAAAAATTAATAATATAATAATTAATAAAATAATAATGATTTTTTTAAAAGAGTATAACACAACACATTCACACATTATGCTGCTCTAAATCAGTAAATGTGGAATGTTTAGTCACCAGAAAGTTCTTATTTTGCAAGGGCAGAGGAATAGGTGGCTATACTTTTTTTCAACCCTGAACCTCTGATTAGCCTGGGGAACAAATTTATCTGGACCAGAAACCCATGAGAACCCTGGATATATACTGTGCGTATAAACATGTTTTATGTTTTAAAAGTCTCAGAAATGACATAACACACCTGGAATGGAGAGTATGTCACATGTTTTTTTCTATTGCCATCTGAAGACAAGCTTCTGCCCCATCCTATAAGTGCTGGGCACACCACCAAATTTTCTCTTGTTAAACTTACAACATCAGGATTAAGATTTCAAGACAGTAGAAGAAAATAGGAAAGGAAAGGATTAGTAGAAGTGTAAGATTATCCTAAACTGACCATAAGACATTCCTTGAATTCACTGGCCTGTTTGTAACTCCCTTGAATGCATTACATAGGTGACTGGTTGCTGCACTAAAATGAATTTAAAAGGAATTGGCAGAGCACAGTCACAGATTCACATCATGATGCAGCTCTGCACCACCCCACTCTCAAAGGATTTTACTTACGCTATCAATGTAAAAAATCTTTATGAAAACACAAAAAATTATGTCACATTCCTTAAAGACCTGTATTTTGTGTGCAAGCTCATTTTATCTTATAAAGTGCAGCCACACATCAGACCATGAGGAAAGGATGAGGAGAGCAATGAGTGAGGACAGAAGCATAAGTCTGCTATAGTAGCCATCTCTTTCTCAGGCTGATGTTGTTTTATGATCTACATGGAATCCTCTCTGAAATGTGGAAGAGTTGTTTAAAAAACCATGGAGAAAGTCTGGCAGCCTTACTAGTTTCAGGGAAAGGGTACTAGTCTTTCTGTCTTCTCTAAGTGCTAGTCAGGAACTTTTAGATGACTAATTAAAAAGATAAATTTCTGCTTTTCAGAAGGAAAAGATAGAAGGTATCTAAGGACAACTTTACCAGAAAGTCTAAAAAAATGGATATTCCTGCTTAGAAATAAGAGAATGGGTCACCACAGAAGAGCTAATAATAATTTGAACAGGAATGAGAGTCTTCACTGTGCAATATCTGGACCATCTCTTTGAACCTTAATCTTCATTCTGAGTGCTAAAGATGGGATTATATATATGATTTTGACCATAAATTTCAGCCTGGTTTTGGGACACTTGCACAATGAAAGATTCTTTTAAAATATCAAGAGGATTTTCTAACAGAGAAAGACAAAGAGTCTGATTAGTTTTGAGGATGCAATCCAAAAGAACATTTATGTTTTTCTTCACAAAATGAACATCTAAGGCCTTGCCATTCCTCATCAAATGAGTCTCATGTTCTGGTCAGCTCTATAAAACAGAACACAGACAAACAATACAGAGAAATAAACACCTGAGAAGATTTAATAACTTTCCCTTATCTATGCATGTGTTATTTTTTGTTACCTCCATACGCATGGAGAAAGACATAAAACATTCATGTACGTTTCACTTTAGTCACATGATGCAGCCATTTCACAATGACCTCCCTATTTAATATAGTGTAGATTTAATCTGACTGTTAGAAAACTGCCCCATTTAAAACAAGGTTCAGGGCAATAACTCCTGATTCATACATTTTCCTTCACTTATTTATTGTCTAATGAATTGTGTTTCTCATCTGGAAAGACAGAACAGCTTATACATACCAAGCAATGCATGTGAAATAATGCTAGAGACAGCCTAGCTGTATTGAATAACACTATATCCAACTGTAATTCCCAGATGAAAAGTTAATTCAATATTGTACCAGGTTCAGCAGATTGAAATTCTGTCTGTTCTGAATTATTCCACACACATTTTTATGAGAGATACAGTGATATTTTTGTGTTCAGGTTGATATATATGACATTTCTTGGAAAAAGAATTGCTACTGCACTAATATCCCTTGCTGGCTTACACATTGGCTTAACCACTGATAAACACACTTCTAAAAATTACTACTAAAACTCCCAGATTTTCTGTATTCCAGTGGTATCTACCTATTAAGTTTTTGCTTAATAAGTTTTTGAACATATATAAGTTCATATACATTATCAATAGCAATTATATTGCTCTATGAAGAGATTATGCATTAACCAGATGATGGCTAAAGCTTCAAATATGAGTTCTATGACAGAAGCAGCTCATCTCAGCCTGTAGACTGCCTTGAAAAACTGACCCATAGAACTACTACCTGATAAAAGTTCAGACTATCTCAGCATATCTAAAGATATTTTCCTATATTTTCTTCAGAGTATAGAGATCATGGGTGTCAAACATTCAGTGTCTTACTGGAAAAGATCAATCTGAGGCCTGGTGCTTTCAAATTTATGAAATTGAGATTTTCCGATTACTTACACAATTTTTATGGGCATATTTCTTCAAAACTTGTACAGAATGACCCTATTTGCTGCTTCTTTGCTCTCATCTGACAGACTACATTTATCCTGACACAATGGGTGTGCAGCTGCATTCATCTACAAAGTAAAGTTCTGACAAGTTAAAAAAAACTTAGTCACTGCCTCTGTCTTGCCAGGGAAGCTCTTTCTCAGGAGCACTGCAGCAGGCAGACATGCTGCAGTATCATCCAGAGTATGGTTAAAGGGCTCTGGTAACAATTAACATATTATTTTAGGGTTTTAAAACATGTTAAAGTCATTAATCCCTGAAAGACTAAGGAATAAAAAGAGTTATCATTTTATATATATATATATTTGAGCAACTGATCTGGAAAGCCAGGAATATGATTGTATATTTGTTTATGACTAACAAAGATTTCGTACCTGGTAAACTGATCTGAAGTGTCTCCTTGTTGGTCACAGCTATTTCATAATAACCTGAACATGAATCACACCATGCTGGATTTTTGACATATATTATGATGTTGTATTAACTACAGTATCAGAAATAACTCTCCAGGTTCACTTTTATCAGTATCTCTGATGTTTTACATGGTTTGGCAGATAATACTACAGAATCCTTTGATTATTCTGAAGATTAAAAAAAAAAAAAAGTGAAAAAATTTAGCTGAACAAAATGAATTAGACAAGATCACTTAAATCTGGTTACATTAATAAAGTACATTGATGTACAGTCCAAGATGCCAGCTAAAACTCTGGAAAAAAAGAATATGGCCAAATGTGTAGTGATACCAGGCTATCCTATTCACACAACAAAATAATTTTAGCTTTTCATTCTTCATATTAATGCATTTGAAGGATTTCCCTGCTTATAAAACTGAATTAATAATATTTTTGTCTTGATTAGTCTATGCAGGCTCAACTCCTGCAGCAGTTCATTTGCATCAACCATCTCATCTCTGGAACTAGACATGACATTAAAAAAAAAATAAAGAAATAAAGAAATAGACTGGAAAATCATTGTTCATCTTTGCTCAGGAAGTAGCTTTTTAACTTAGTGTCCTAGCAGAATAAGTGCATTAGTCCAATGGAACAGCCATCTACTTCTACCTCTCAGCTTTACCGAACAGACCTCAATTAAATACCATAAAAAAAGGAGATTTTTTATTGTCTTATTCCTAGGAAGCCAGAATGCCAGTTGTTGTCACTGTCTCTGAAAAGGTTGGAAGGGGTACAGCATCTGTTTAGGTTACTTGAATATCTCCAAAAACCCAGCTTTGGAAAGGCTGGAAAATAATGTAGTCCTCGTGGAAAATTAATGCAGTGAGAAAACAAAAGTTGAACATAAATCACAGTATATTGAATCCACAAGTGAATAGCTCCAGATAAAGTGACAACAAATAAAAGTATTCCTTTATAGAAAGGCTGAAGCCAAAAAATTTAATTAAATTAATTGAAAACCAAATGATGGAATTAGAAAGCACAACAGACAGAGGCAGGTTATGCATGCTGACTTTAGATCGAAACGCCTTAAGCTATCCCAGCGTAATTAAGAATGTATTGGATAAAATGTGCTCTGCTTTCAACCGCTCAAAATTACCCAAAATCATGATCTGGTATAATGTTTGCCAGAATTAGGAGTACAAAGCTAAAAAAATGTAAAGTCGGTTTTGAGAAAGAAGGAATGAATATAAACTGCACTGAAATTCCACAGATATCTGTCTTGCTTGATGCTTTAAGTCACACAGCATTGTTGCCCTTTTGTAAAGGAGTATTACACATAGTGTGAAAGTGAACACTCAGAAATAATATTTTCATATAGTGGTCCTTCTGGGAAGTGAAAATCTCTTTCAAAAGGGATAGCAGAACGTTTCTAGAAAGTGTGGGATGTCAAGAAAAGTTGCAAGTTTTCCCTTGCGTGTGACTGTAAATTGTATTCAACTAAAGTGTGGATTCAATTGGCATTTAAGATTACATCTTGTTCCCTTCACTTGCGACATTTCAGAAAAATGTTTGTAAAGATTTTGCTGAATTTTTAATTATTTTTATTAGATCCCCATTTCAGTAAATATTAACTTTAGTAATTTTTCCAAATATTCTTTCTCTGTGTATCAGCAGACAGTTTTATATCATTTGATTTGTTTGCTTGTGGGGCAACAAGCACCAGCATATCACAGAGCTTGAGGAGACCTGTACTCCCATCCCACGTCTCATTTCTGATAGGGCCACCTACATAGTGAAGTTGATTAGAAAGCATATAGGACAGGATGTTTTGGAAGTGATTGTGTTCAGGAAAGCAGCAAGCACCAAGGTCAAATTGTCAATCGATCTAAATCAAATACAAGAAAGGAGAGATCAAGAATTAAAGAAATACATGTGCTCAACATATACATGAAATATATGGTATCATTACTCTGTAAGGAAACAGTGCAAATCATGTGCGCTGCATAAGTATATACATTTTGGAAAGATAAAAGGACCAATCATATAAATGCAAATTATATTAATTTCATCCTACATCATGAACAATGGCATCAGAGATGTCATATGAAAGACCATTAGTTTTCTTTACTGGTGGGTGTACTGAAAAAAGTCTCTTGTTTTTCTTTCTCAGTACTGATAGTAACAAATCCTAATAGCATTACGACTTTCATGAACCATTAAGATTTCAAATTCCACTGTGCATATTCACATTAAGTGGTATTTTTGTCTGTGCAGAGCTGAATAGTTATTGGGAAAATTTGCAGAATAAATGCAGAGATAATACAGATTATTGCACTTATCTTTAATAATGGGTTTGAATGTATTTTAAGGGCTTTTTTTACTAAATAATTTGTAAACAAGGAAAAAAGCTAAATATGGAAATATGACTGGGAAGATTTATGGGGTAAGGTTTTATTCACCAAGAAAATTGTAGAGATTGAATCTTGTCTTCAAAACTAATGTTAAATGATGTACAATAACTATTATGTTGCATTATATATATGGGTCAATAATTTAATAATATGTATTGTCTACAAGTGTATTTCAACAAGGAAGGAAATGTTTATAAGGAGAAATAAATTTTATTAGACCCTCTATGTAGTTGAAGAAAAAAAAAACTTTCAGTCTGAAGCCCTTTGAATAAACTATCTTGTGCAACACATAAAATGTACACATGCACACACTCATACATACATATACATCTCCAAATGCCATGTCTGCTGTTCTCTGCACTTTTCTGCCTCTTTTGCAACAGATAAATATCCACAAGATGAATAGGTGCTATGATAGGTGCTATACAAATAAAAGGAGCTTTGAATTTGGGTGAAAGAGCATATTTTTGTCTCCTAAACTGAGCATATTCCAGTGATTCACAGTGGATGACATCACCTAAGTCCTACTGTGGTAGTTTCCTGAAGCTGGAAAATAATGTGCTTTGACTTCATTTACTTAAAAAAAAGAAAAAAAAAATAGTCCAAGCTTGTTCTATAGGCATTTTTCATGTCAAGCAGCAGCATCTGTCAGTTCTATCAAGAACAGTCCAAAAATAAAAACAATAACAATTAAAAAAAAAAGGCCCAACAACTGTGGAGCCACTTCATGGCATACCATCACACTTTTAGTCACTCATCTGTGTGAAAAATGGGAACTCTCCCTGCTTTTGCTGGCTTCTGCTTCACTGGATGTACCCAGAAGTCTCAGAGAATTGCTTGCTAACAAGGTTAGTGTCTTAAATTTCTTGCAATATACTAGGAGGTACAACAAGGACACATCCTTCTGGACTTAGTTTTGAAATAACAATGTGGCTTCTACCTAGAATACGGCAAAAGGAGGAGGGAGGCATTTCCAGACAACCGAGTCAACCACTGAAAAAAAATGGTACAATAAAAGCAAAACTCTGAACTGTTTTTCAAAAAAACCCAAATTTTTTGGACATCACTGAAGAGCAAGAATTCTTTATATGATCAAATAAAAATAATGCATTGTCATTACCATGACTTAGGGTGGAGTCAGTGAGAAAAAAGGTTACTGGTTTTTATTCCTGAAGGTGTTTTTACAGACCTAAGTGTACATACAGAAGTCTTGAGGATCCTGAAGTGTAGATACAGAAGTGTTGATGAAGGCATTCTTTCTCCATCTCTAGCATTTTTTCTAGAGTATATTAACATTTCATTATCAAGTACCTTTCCTTTCTGCAGATCTGAATATTTGAAATATTGTGATGTGTTTTGTCTTCCTTTGGTTTCGAACAATGCACAAATCACCAACATGATAAAAGTGAGAAATATGTCATCTCCTTTACAAACATAGAAGATAAAGCTTTTTAGCAGGGTCAACAACCTGCCACAGGCATCTACTTAGCAGTCGATAAAAGGAAACTTCCTTTGTGGAATTCTATTAATCCCTTTACCAACCTGCCTATAATGTCATTCTCTAGAAATCTAGTTTTATGTGTTTATAGTCTGCAGAGTGTATTTTCTTCTCTGCCAATTAAATAGAACAGCTCTGTTAAGTTAACCATATATATGAAATTTCAATAAGTTGTCATAAAGAATGTATTTGATGTTCAAATTAAAATATACTTTGTAATGTAAAAGTATACTGAACCAATCAAAAATATATTTTAAATGCTCTTTTGCAGTTGTAGATATATTAGAATTAACACATACTAAAAATACAGGGTTGGTTTTGCACATAAATGTAGGAAGACTTATGTGCTTCATTTTCTATTTAGTTTTTTTGAATGATCACCTCATTAAAATCTACAAAGTATGATTCACCACAAATCCCATGTCTTTACTACTCAAGCTTCAAGTATATTTACCTAAATGTGGTTAATAGATATGGTAAATACCTTTTTGTCTTTTGAGTTTGCAAGTTGGTTTCTTTTGCAAATACTGAATTTAATGTCTATTTAATGGACTGGAAGGGATACTGAGCAAGTTCACAGATGGTGCAAAACTGGGACGAGCTGTTGACTCCCTCCAAGGCAGGGAGGCCCTGCAGAAAGACTTCAACAAATGAGAGGGCTGAGCAATCAGCAACTGCATAAAGTTCAACAAGAGAAAGTGCTGGATTCTGCACCTGGGGTAGGGCAGCTCCAGGTGTATGGACAGACTGGGGAATGAGATGATGGAAAGCAGAGCCATGGAAAGGGACCTTGTCCTGGTCAAGAGAAAGTTGAATTTGAGTCAGCAGTGCCCTGGCAGCCAGGAGGGCCACCCGTGTCCGGGAGGCATCAGGCCCAGCATCGCGAGCCAGGCAATGGAGGGGATTGTCCTGCTCTGCTCTGCACTGGGGCAGCCTCATCTTGAGTCCTGGGGACAGTTCTAGGTGCAAAAAATAAGCCATTAAGCCATTAGAGAGTGTCCAAAGGGGGGCAGCAAAGATAGTGAAGGGCCTTGAGTGGAAGCTTTTTGAGGAGCAGCTGAGATCACTTGGTCTGTTCAGCCTGAAGGACAAGCTGAGGGCAGACCCCATTGCAGTCTGCAACTTCCTCATGAGGGGAAGAGGAGGGGAAGGCACTGATCTCTGCTCTGTGGTGACCAGTGAGAGGATCTGAGGGAATGGCCTGAATTTGTGTTAGGGGAGGTGTAGGTAAGATATAAGAAAAAGGCTCTTTACCCAGAGGGTGGCTGGGCACTGGAACAGCCTCCCCAGGGAAGTGGTCACAGCATCAAGCCTGATGGAGTTCAAGAAGCATTAGGACAATACTCTCAGGCACATGCTGTGACTTTGGGCATGGCTCTGTGCAGGGCAAGGATTTGCACTCAATCCTTTAGTGCAAATCCCGTCCAACTCAGCTTATCCTGTGATTCTGAAAAAAGAAAAAAAAAAAATTGAAAAGTTGTATACTTAAAATTAATATTTGTATGTAAAGAGACCTGAACAGAGTAGGAGAGAATTCCTAACTCTGCTACTGTTGATTCCATCAGGGCAAAGCCCTTCATCATGGACTTAGGTCCAACGAAGTTGTAAAGTGTAAGTCAGTCTCACCTAGCCTTGACCATCTGTACTGGTTTTGACTGGGATAAAGCTAAATTTATCAGTAGTAGCTTGTATGGGGCTATGTTGTGGGTTTGTGCTGAAAACAGTGTTGGTAACACAGGGATGTTTTCACTGCTGCTGAGCAGTGCTGACACAGAGTCAAGGACTTTCCTGTCTCTCACCCTACCCCACTATGAGTGGGCTGAGAGTGCACAAGAGGCTGGGAGGCAACACAGGCAGGACTGCTGACCCCAAGTGACCCAAGAGATATTGCTGACCAAATGCTGTCATGCTCAGTATATAAAGCTGAAGGGAAGAGGGATAAAGTGGGGAAGTGATTGTGTTTGTCTACCAAGTGGCAATCATGCAGGATGGAGCCCTGTTCTCCCAGGGATTGCTGAACACCTGCCTGCCCATGATGAATTAATTCCTTGTTTTGCTTTTGCTTATGTGTGTAGGTTTTGCTTTACCTATCAAACTCTCTCTCTCTCAACTTATGAATTTCTCACCCCTATCTCCTACTACAGCAAACTGAGCAAGTGGCTGTATGGGGCTTAGTTGCTGCATAGAGTTAAACCATGACATCATCCAAAGGCCAAAAGTTAAGCCCCAGCTCTTCTGTACCCCAGTAATCAAGAGGAGAGAGAGCACATCCATATGGTATCTATTCATGTTATATTAAGGCACATTACACCTCCTAACAAGATATCCTTTTTTTTGTCAGAAGGACTAGCTCCCTGTTTTGACAGCAAATCAAGAGCAATACCTGGCTGAACATGTACTCATCAGATTAGCCTGACTGTCTGTATCCAGACAATGAGGCTATTGGAACTGCTCAGTCGCTTTAGCCTTTTAATAAATAAAGGATGTACGCTGCAAAAGAATAGTTCATCTCCTTTATTCAAGGAATGGACACTGTCTTTGTTAGCAATGGGATTCACAGTGTAGTGGAAGTTTGTATTTAACACAGGTAAAGCTAAACTGGAAAATTATCACCTGAGGCATTTTGCCAATTAGAGATGAAAATACATTTTTCTTTTTGTTAAGAGATGGAATCAATAGAGAAATTATCTGGTGTAACAGTAAAAACAAATTCAATTATTAATGCACAAATATGATACTCTACAGTAAAATTTAAAAATTAAAAATGCAACAGAAATGACGGAACCTTAATTAAAGGCTGGTAATTTTTATTCTTTACAATATAAAAAACTAATAAAATATTGATGATAATTTATTAGAGAAGCCTGCTCTGGTTAACTAAAAAAAAAAATTCTACTCTACAAACATTTTCTCTGCGCAATTTATTTGGCCTGTAACTCTGCCAGGTTTGACAGGAAGAATGTGCATTGGGTCATATTTACTTGGAATTCACATGAAAAACTAGAAACCCTTCCCGGCAAAGATCCAAAAGGATAACATTAGTTTTGTAGTGGTTTCACTACGCCTGTCTCTGTTGGATAAATTTAAGTGTCCTTTCAGCTGTGAGATAGGATTAAGAGAAAAAGGCAAAACAGGCCCAAATTTAAAGGTACAAAGATAGATTTATTAAGACACACTAAAAAAAAGAGAATTAAAAAATCAAAATGAAACCTTCAAAACACTCTTCCTTCCTGTGATTTTCAGTCAGTTTCACCAATTAAAAATAATCTTTCATCAGTTCTTTGGGAGAGGAGTCTCTTTTAGGACTTCCATGGAGATTCCCCACTGACAACATAGAACAGTTCTCTTGTGGGTCTCAACTCTCATAAAAACAGCTGCCCAGGAACCTGCCTTTGTGGAGTCCCTCCCATTAGCAGCTTCCCAAGCTGCTTATGGGCCATGTCTGCTTATTTAGGGTACTGTTTATGGATGCCGCTTCTAGTGTAAAACAAAGATTCTCTTCTTCCATCTCCAAAATCATATTCCTCTCAAAACTAGAGATCTCCTTTTTCCCTAGAAGCAAAGGGCTTCATATCACTTTTCTTCCTCTGTTCAAAATCCTCCATTAAATCTTAATTCTGTCAGTCCACAAGCTATAACCATGCATCCCCCCGAACAGTATTCATATGTTACAGGAAGCAGTCCATTCTCCATGGCTTCACCAGAGAAGTCCAGCCAACAAGGCAACTCCTCCATCCTTCCTCCAATTAGGCTTTCACTCTTTCTCCATCTGACTTCCATCTCATGCCATGTCTTCTCTACCTTTCACTCTGTCCTTTTCTTTTTACTCAAAAGGAGGATGAAAGTTTTTAAAAGTCTCATCTGTACCAGGAAAGAGTTAACATTCTCACCCTGACCTGCAGATGGCCACACGATCCCTGCCGGGTGGCAGCTGCAAGGATCCCAAAGCCATGCCGACCGGGGAGGCACAGAAATGGCAGCCAGGATCCCGCAGTCAGGCAGGCCGATGGATAGCAGGGATCCCAAAGCCATGCCGACCGGGGAGGCACAGAAATGGCAGCCAGGATCCCGCAGTCAGGCAGGCCGATGGATAGCAGGGATCCCAAAGCCATGCCGACCGGGGAGGCACAGAAATGGCAGCCAGGATCCCAGCAGCCAGGCAGGACGATGGATAGCAGGGATCCAAAGCCATGCCGACCGGGGAGGCACAGAAATGGCAGCCAGGATCCCGCAGTCAGGCAGGCCGATGGATAGCAGGGATCCCAAAGCCATGCCGACCGGGGAGGCACAGAAATGGCAGCCAGGATCCCACAGTCACGCAGGCCGATGGATGCCCCCCTCGGGCCCATCCGGGGCGGCCCAGCTCAGAGCTGCTCCCTGGGGCCCCTGGGAGGGAGGGGGAAACATCTCCCCCAGCTCGGGGTAGGCTTTAAAAAGTTTGCTAGACGTTAAGCTGCAGCCTCGCCCTCCCCTGCCGGCAGCCAAAGGGGCCCTGAGGCATGGCCAGGCCAGGGCCGGCTCCCCCCACACAGGGGGACTGGCAGAGCCTGGCCGGCCTGGGCCGCTCCAGGGAGCAGTCCCAGAGCCGGTGTTACCTGCACCTCCAGCCAGAAGGAAAAGGGACGGCTTGGACACAATTCAGATTTATATGGGTATTTCCAAATCTGCATTCAGCATCCTCAGTAGTCAAACAATATGTCAGTATCTAAAAGTGGCCTCTGATAGGTGCATGTCCCTTCCAAAACAATTCCAAGGTCCTGATAAGGCAGTATTCCATATTGGTTTTTAACTAAAAATCAAACTATGTTAAGCCATGACAGGTTTCAAATTCTGTTTTGACTATTTGGCTTTCCTTTAGAAGCCCTTCTAAGCCCCTGCTCAGCAAACTAATCTGGCGAGGTCTGTGAGCACTAAACTTGTACCACATGTTTGAAAACTCTTATTCTTAGTTAGGATATTAACACAGTGGTATCACTGAACTTCCACAGAACAGGTGTTATTAATGTTATTAATGTAACAATTCTTTATTTACTTTTTACTTACATCCCAGGCAGATGTACAAAATGGACACTAAAGTGAAAATTTGGATAGTTAGAAATCTTGATAGCTAGTGATTTGGAAGATTTTTTTATTTCACAACTTTTTAAAAACATCTCAGTCATGATGTGTATGTTTATGATTCAGAGGTAACTACAACTCAAGGTGGACTGTCTATACTTAGTAAAGCTAATATCAGAGGGATCATGAAAAATACCAAATATTAAACTCTGGATGGAGTAAGTACAATGTCCACGACACTTTCAATGTCTTCCTGACCAAATGGTTGCCCAAATGTGCTGTATCATAACTGTTATTAGATATCTGTATGTTTTTAAAATAATCTCTTGAAGCACTCTTTCATGTTACCCAGCTAAAATGTCAATTCATTTGATGTCAATATATATTTGGCTTCAGATCACCCTCTTTTTCTCCCTCTTCACACATCCACCCTTGTCCTTGTTTAATTTATTGGAAAGCAATAAGCATCAACAGGTGCTTTACCCAACATTTCAGATATAGTGAATCATACCCTGAGAATGTCAGTCTCTCTATATTAGACTAGAAAGCTTCTCAATAACTGCTCTAAATCACTGGCCCTGACTCAGGACAGTGCAATTCCACCCTCCAACCTTACTGCTTTTATCATACTCTGAAAGGAAGTCACAGTGCACTTGTATAATATGCTTAACCTCAATAGTCTTACTAAACCTTATCACATGGTGTGTGAGGTGCTAATAAATCTTTACTGAGTAGTGCACTTCCTGTTACACATATTTACTGTACTACCACAAAAATATATGACATTTATGCCATTGACATATTGAGGATGCCATATAATGATTTGATAATCATCCAACCCTTCTTAGAGTACTGCCAATAGTCATAGTAAGTTCAAATTTCTGGGGGAAAAAACATGTAATAATAATCCACATACAGTTCATGGCTTTACCTGACTACAGTTGATCCTCTTGTAAAATAGAGCTTTCAAGGCTGTCAACTTGGAAGACTATTCCCATTTCTCAGTGCACCTAAATGTGTGTGTTTGTCTTTAAGCACATACACTGCACAGTGCCTCAATTGTCTTAACCTTCCTAAAGATAAGGTCTCTACATTTGCAATTCTGTAGTCTACAGGCTACAATTCTGTAGACTACAGTTGATGTGGCAATATTTTCCCAGTTTTTTTCTCATGCTGGTTTTCTCATGTTATTCTCATGGCCTTGCACCTGCCAACTCCAATGTTGTATCAGTGGCATAAAAGCTACTTCCATCGGCATGAGGATCATCTCCCTACCCCCTGCCCTATTCCTTGTTTTGTAACTTTTAGTTTATAGTGTGGGAATACAGGTCTTAGTGAGTAACATTGCAGATAACGGTCATAAATCACTGACAAACATTACCCAACAACATGAAGGCCCAAAACATAGCAAACCAATTTGTGTAACACTTGTACCTATCTAAGCATGGTCCCATCAGTGCTAAAAGCATAATAAATACAAAAAAAAAAAAAAAAAAAAAAAAAAAAAAAAAAAAACAGCAAGTTTTTCTGTGTTCTGAGGAAAACCATACAGTACCAGGGAAAAAAGCATGTCTGGAAAACTCATCATGTTTATCACTTCCTGCTACACCATTGCATTGGAAAAGATATGCAAGAGAGGACTGTTCTTCTGGGGACCCTGCCACTTAATTTATCAGCTAGCCACCAGGGAAAAAGATTTCTCTCTTCTCTTTTCCTTATTTAATTTTACTTTTCCCTCTCTTTTTTTCTCTCATTCATATGGATTTCTTCCTACCTTCTTCATTCCAAGTAACTTTAAAGTCAATTTATGCCATCATCTGTGGATCTCACAAATAAAATTTTATGCATATATCTCATCATCCTTTCAACAGCACTTAAATATTGATTAAACATGAGAAACTAAAGATGTCCTAAACAGGGGTAAATTTAGATGTTTTTCTGAACTTAAACTGAAAATTTGATGCAAATCTCAGGAGCAACAGGCTTAGTGATCCAAATAATCCCAAACATGGCACCACAGGGAGTATTTTACATAAATAAGCTATAAAGAGACACATGAGGAGACTGGTGGATGAGATAAGGTTACAGACTAAGTGGTACAGAGTATATCCAAAGGCTGACAGATTTTGAGTTATTTGAGTGCTTCCTTGTCTGTACTGCCTTCAGAAACTGCCAGTGTATGAGTACTTGTAAGGCATTAGGTCATGAATGCTGTGAATAGCTGGCAGCTATGACTATTTGACTCTCTGAACATCAAATTCCATCAAAAAAACTCCAATTGTTTCAGGTAAGTGGATCCATAAGTAAGACTATAAGTAAGAGGACAACAGTCATCCTCTTTAAGAGTGATCTGCAGATGGACATCAGCATAAGAAAACTAACTAAACTAAACTAAACTAAACTAAACTAAACTAAACTAACTAACTAACTAACTAAACTAAAACCAACAGGGGGGAAAGGAAGAGTCGCCAAATAAAATACTTCAATATGCATATCTGTAGGTGAACTTGTCTTTAAGCGCATACACTGCACAGTGCCTCAATTGTCTTAACCTTCCTAAAGATAAGGTCTCTACATTTGCAATTCTGTAGTCTGACTACAGTTGATGTGGCAGTATTTTCCCAGTTTTGTCCCCATGCTGGTTTTCTCATGTTATTCTCATGGCCTTTCAATTTTCAAAGCCTCACATGCTTTCAATTGCCATGGTAGTTGCTAGATATTTAGTCAGCAGAGACAGCAGAGCTTAAAGAATGTGATTAAATGCAGTGTAAAAGTTGATGATACTAGCTAGCCAGATGAATAAATCCCTAGGTTCCACTGTCTGTATTGACTGTTGACTAAAAAGGAAGTTTACACAACACAGACATCTACAGTTAGCAGTCTTAATCTCAAATTGAATTCTGTCCTTTCTGCCTCCATGGGTTACATATATCAAGAAACAGTAACTACAAAACATAATAAGTGGTGTTTCATTAAGTATGGCCATTATTACTCTAAAATTCAAACTTACAATACTGTAGTGCTGGCCTAAAAGATGTTTCAGAAAAAAAAAGTATTCTCAGAAAAAATGATAACCTCAATCGTCTCAGTCCTAAACCAGAAGAAGAATGAGTACATGCATTTCCACATTAAATGCTCCCTGACAATAGGGCCATGAGAAATGTTAGGATATCTTCTAAGATATTTTCTATGAGAGGAAATACTTTTGCTTTTAAATGCATATGTAAATAACTAGTGATAACACTGAAAAGTCCTTTTCTTCCAAGATCATTATGCAAAGATATTTAAAGAAAAATGCTTATGAAAATTCTAAATGGACAAACAACACATTTGGCATAGCCTCCTGGAACCTCACGCTTCTCTGATTAACAGAATATAATTTATTTTCTCTTAACTATGTACATCACTAAACAGCATTTAGAAATGTCCAGGTGATGAAGAGGGCAGGATTTGCTTGTGAGCTAGAATTATGCATTGTTCCCAAAGCAGTGCAAAACATGATTTATCCTTCTCTATATTTATGTTTGAGCTGGTTTTAACATTTGTTTAGTTTTATCCATTGACAGTTCTTGTTGGCAATAAGTAATTTTCACAGCAGATCAGGTGGGAGAACTTCACCTCCTAACATCTGAAAGATGAAATATAAAAGCATCCAGAGAAAGGCCTTAAAATGCTTGAACTCTAGCAGTATAGGCTTTTTCCCAGGCCATATTTTCACTTTGGTGTGATAGGAATAGAACTAAGATTTTTTCTTTTTCTTCAAGAGGAAATTATCCTTCTCCCCTCTGATAAATGTGATAAATGGCAAGTCCTTTACACAGATGACTGTTACTTTGGTAATCACATTGTTTTCCTCAGTTGTTAATGATGCATTTTAAATTTTCTTCACAAAGTACACCTAGTAAGAAAACTATATGTATTGTGCCAATTGAAAAAGTGCTCCAAGGCACAGCTTTCCATCACATTTCTCTTCATGGAGATCTGTAAACCGCTGATCAAAACTGCCTAATTGTCACCTGATGGAAGGTCTTCAGAAGACCACAGTATTCAGCCTCCAATACTTTGTGCCTCTTGTCTGTGTACCACATCAGCTGCTGAGTTACTGAGGGTGTCTCAATTTTGCCAATAGTTTGTAGAAGTTCCTAAGATGCTTCTGATATTAATGTACCAAAAACACTGCTATTCAGTTCAAATGCGTAGATGAAGGATTTTTTTTTTCAAGAAAGAGGGGAAAGCATGCAAAAAAAATTAAATATTTAAAATACAGCTCAAAGAAAATGCTGGCTCATTAATAAAATCAGGATAAGTCAAAGAAATATTTCATCAATGAGAAAAGATGATTGTTTGAAGTTATTTGATGAATGAAATAACTTCTCATATTAAAGAGAGGAAGTATACATACCTCAGAGTAAGCAAGTTAAAGGGAGAAATAATTTAAGTTTGCATTGAATAAAAATGACTACTTGGAAGGACCTGTTCAAACCCCTTTTGTCACTGTTTAAATGACTGCCAAATCTGACAGCTGAAGTTCCCAAAATTCCCTGTTGGTCTGCCATCAGAGGTTGTAGATACTTGTTGCTATGTGAATAAAAGAAGTGCAATGAGCCTCCCAAAGGTCATCCCATGCTCTTCTGTGGTCCTTCTGCCACTTCCAGGCTTGCACTTGTTATCTCAGCTTAAATACAGTTAATGACCACATGACAGTGCCAATAGGATGTCAATACTAGGTAAGCTCTGCTTGGAGTAAGAGCAAAGCAGTCCTGAATATCCAGAAAATAAATAAGAGCTTGTGTTTTGATCAGGCTTTTCCAAACAGAATGTGAGCAGCTCCTTCTAATATTTCTTGAAGCCTTTAGCTGAATGAGAAGTGGCATGCACAATGCTCCGAGGGCCATCAAGGAGCTACTGCTCAAAGTCATAACAGAGACTCCTCAAAGCAAACAAGGCTGGTATTTGCCCATGGTAATGAGCTCACTGCTTGCATGCAAAATTACGTTTTAATTTATTTTAAACCTGTTCTGTTTCATCTTGATAATCCAAGGAAGCATAAAATAGAAAGAAGAGAGAAAAGTACTAGAAAACTTTCAAAATGTCCTTCATGTTTACATGCTCTTACAGGTTTTCTTCTGCTCTCAGAGAGAGCTCATTTCTGAGAAGTATCAACACATTTAAAAGTAAAATTAATTACAACTAAGAGTGTGAGAATAAAGAAGAATAAAATTCATTATAAATATCTTTCTCTCAAATCAGTGAGAGACTCTAAGGAAGCTCCAATCTACAGACTATGCTGCGTAGGTTCTTAGGAAACATGTAGCACCATAGGCCACTACTAGCAAAACCCAACCACATGGCTCTTTGAATCTTTGTGTTTCTTTCCCTTCTTTTAATGGGAATCAGAACCCCAACTGTTGACATTTAGGAGAGGGGAGACTGCATGAAGTAACATATAAGAAGAGAGGGTTCCACCTCCCATCAGTGAATTATATGAGATTTTTTTCTTGAATGCTTGTTCTAGAGACTTATTTGAGAGAAGGTAAGAAAAACAAGCTTTTTCATTTAAACATCCTCTTCAGTCAAGTTTTTTAAGCCAGGAGAGTATATTTCCTTTGCTGTGATCAGCTAAGCTACTAAAACTACCCATAATCAGAAGAATCTTCAAAAACAATTCAACTGAGCTATTTTGAGTATTTTTGATCTATAATTTCATTATTGTTTTTTCTTCTTTATATGCTTATTTTGCTAAAAACAGAACTTTACAAAACCAGTTCTTGCAGATTCTCACCTTCAAAACTAAGATGTGAATATATTCTAAAGATTCAATTTACTCTAAAAAAACTACTTCTTGAATTGCTGAAAGGGGTATATACAATTTAATTTCAATATTCATACAAAAGAAAAATATTTTAGCAATATTATAGGCAAAATAACTTTGTATAAGTACAGTTTATGTAAACATTACTAAACCCAAGTTAGCCACCTCTTCCTAACGTGTTTTATTTCATGTCTTCTCTTTCCCATGTTGTAATAATCAAGGGGAAGTTTCACAGCGTCTCTGCCCAACCATTTAATTCTGCTTCACCTTAAATACTTGAATTCAGTAAAATATGCTCTCTAGAGCCAACTATGATGAATCTTAGCTTTGATGGTTAAATAGAAAGCAACAGAAAATAATAGGAATAAAGAGAAAGACTGTGTTACTAGAAGGTGCTGTCAGCAAGGACGACGTTAAATAAATGATTACAGATGTTCAGTTCACCTGGGGCTGGATCCGGACCAAAACCTTCTGGGGTATGACTCATCAGTTTGCCAAATGAGAACAGATGCCAGGCTCCAGAAAGTCAGCAGGATCAAATGTTTCAGTGCAAAGAGCAGAAACCTGGCAATAACTAAACATAGGCTAAATTCACCTTTTAAAAAATATTTTCAATTATTTCTAGTCTCATTATTTACTGTGCATTGATACTGTAGATTAATTTAATAATACTGAGTCATTAAATTTATATTTCATCAATTAATGTTCAAGAATCCTACAGGTTTTAACATTGTACACCTCTTACATCTTGCCATATCACAAACCTATGGGAAGGTTTTACAAATAAAACCTCATAGATGATTGCAATTAATAATATAAAAGTTTCTCATAGAATCAAACTTCATCAATAACCTAGTCAAAAACTCTAGTGTGACTTCATTCACTTTCTGCATGGGTTTTCTTCTGAGGACACAATTAAGGGACCGTCCTCTGGTTCTAATAAGAATCTGATCAACATTAATTAAAAATGCTTGGAAAGTACTTCTCTGAACCGTGGGTGGCTCCTATCTCATCTAAGTTTAGGAGATGAAAAATTAGCTCCTTAATTTAAGCCTGTTACCTTTGATCCCCATAGAGTAGATGCAGAGGCACACATGACTGAAGAGAATTGTTCCATTCTAAGAGAGCTATATAAGGATAGGATCCAGCTGTAGATTATGACATCTAAATTCAAGTGACAGGAGGTAAACTAGATGTCCAAGTACCCATTAAACTGGATAATTATGGTCCTACTATCTACAAACTCAAATCCATTTTACAAAACCATTACGACAAAAAAAAAAATTCTTGTTAAATTCTGTTTAGATGCCTAATTTTATCTCTGTTTTCTATTGAAGAAGGAAAATTTAAAATACTTTCTTTTAAAAGCTGTTTAGCCTAATCTGGATATGGACTCATTATTACTCATTAATCATAGTCCTGTAACTATTTCATAGCCTTGTAGATATTGTGTGACTCCGTTCCAGGGACAAATGAAAATTTGTTTCTGTCATTATTTCTTTTCAATCTGACTCCAGTTCTGGATTTGCTGTTTTCATTGTGCTTAGTTTGGAAATTATTAGAATATCTCCATAATACTTTTATGCTTTAATCACTAATACATACTTGACCTATGAACCCTTTGAACTCTCTTTTGTTTTAAAATAAGAGCTTCACATGAATAGATATGTAATGAATAATTAAAACGTAGCTATAAAACTAATTCTCTTGCAGATAGATCCATTCCTATTTCTGCTGCAAGCTGGTGTGATTTAGTGTAAGTTCAATTGAACCACTGCTCTGCCTTCATGTCACATGGGTTTAGTGAAATAGATAAGATACAGTCTCAGTTCAGCAATTTACAAGAATTTTTTCCACCATTCATTATTCTGGTGAGTTCTTATTTTTCAGTAATGTTTCTGGCCCCTGAAACCATGTAACAGCATCCCCATTAGCTGGAAGTTTATTTTCCATATAATATCTCTGGTACATCCAACAGATCGGCCATCAGGTCCTTGTGCCGTACCACTTTCAGCCTAAGTAAAAAATACTCTGTAGCAAAATACTTTGGAATGAATCTGCTTTGACAGTCATTAGCTGTACATCTGGTCAAGACACTTTCCACACATTCACTGCTGGAAAAGAAGTTTTCAAAACTAGCAACTGTAATACATGACTCAATGAAATACTAATAAAATGTTTTAGTTATTCATTGCCATTTAAAAATTTCCATGTGGGTTTGTCAGTACAGCTTTTGAAATGTAATGAATTAATATCCTTACTTTGTCTTAATTTGTGGACAGATGGTGTGAAGAGGGCTGAGTGATCCGCAGTGCTGTCCCTCAGCTTGTCAAGACTTATTTACAGTACAGGAGCCATCCTCTGATGGCTGATTATCTGCTTCATTTAGTGAAAGTGAAATTAACCTCGGGTTCCTGTGCTGGTGACTCAGCAGGTAGTGCACCAATAATGCAAAAAGTAATACCAGAAAGACATTGGTCTTCAACCCTAACAAGGCCCATTAAAGAGCCAAATTGCTTTATTAGACCCAAGAGATAGAAGCAATCATTTCAGTCTACTAACTGGAAATAATAAAGTCTGAGGAAAAAAAAAAGAGAAGAAAATGAGTTTTCTTTCCATGCCTGACAAAAAAAAAAAAAAAAAAGTGCCTGTTAGGTGAATTTTTTAAAAAAAGCTCGTAACTCTGCGATTAAGTTCATTGGAAGCAGATCTGTACACTGAAATTAAAATATCAGGGAAGATACAAAAGCTTATATACATTGTTTCAGCTAGTGTCGCTTTTATTTCTTGGTTTGCATTACCTGGTACAGAATGTTATGCACAGTGCATCTCTAACAAGAGTAATCTTAGTTAAACAGCTTGATGTTAAGTACACCCGATGCATGATTCTTTATGCTGGTTAATAACACGACAGCAGTAATAATCCACCCGGAAAAACAAATTAAATGCTTTCAAAACTGTAACCTCTTTTGAAAGGTTCTTCTAATGATAGCATTTATGAGCTCACAATGGAAAATCAGCACAGAGGAAAGCTAATGATGAGCAATATGAACCCTGTTTAATTGAATGTTCTGAGAACTACCTGAATCTCAGGGGCTATCTGTCAACAGGAGGAAAGGACAGGCTATTTGAAATCAAATTTACATTATATTTCTGCAAGAAAAACTTCAGCAGTAGCTCCTTTCAGAATATATTTTGTTTCATCACATGACACATTTACTCCATCTGAAAATATCCTCTTTAAGTGGTGTGATGTATCAGAAGTGTTAAAAAGAAAACAATCTTATTTTCTGTGCTGAACATACACAAAGTGCTTCAAGTGAAAATATTGATTACCCATGGGTAGTTTTTGAGAGCAAGTATCAAGCAAGAACAGGTATCAAGCCTGTTCAGAAAAGCAAGTGCTGAGGTACACACCAGATGGGAAATTTAACAGAGAGTTCAAAAGATTTTCCAGAAATATTGAAAAAGTTTATGTATGGAGCACACCAAGGAATTCTTGTTATGGAAATATCTTGGTGGTGTTTGTTCAAAAGCGTCATCTCTTTATACAGAGGTTTTTTAACCCCTCTTGGTCTTTGAAAGCAGAAGTATTTTCATTACTTCAGATTATTTTCTAAAAGAAATGTTAATATTTTTATTACGCATTTGACTGTGTTGGCATGTTAAATTCCCTGTCATTTGTTTCTGGACATATTGTGATTTATTTAATTCCACCAAACAAGGGCCACAAAGCAAGATCCAGGACAGTTAAATGAGGATAGCACTCAATGCTTCTATAAAGGAAAGCATTACCGAAAGCTGGAATCACCTTTCAAATCATAAACAGCTGCAAGAACATTAAAGGTGAAAAGTGCATGCTTTTTCTTTATGCCAAGATGCTTTCCATTTTTATTTCTTTTCCTCTGAGACTTCTTGCCCAACTTAAAAAAAACCAAAACCCACAGAAGTCTTTTCTTGATTGACTTGATCAAAGCTCCAGGACT
This sequence comes from Phylloscopus whistleri, assembly GCA_017589585.1. Taxonomy (NCBI): domain Eukaryota; kingdom Metazoa; phylum Chordata; class Aves; order Passeriformes; family Phylloscopidae; genus Phylloscopus; species Phylloscopus whistleri. Next base: position 8,900,400 of record JADMLD010000759.1, on the reverse strand, counting down.
GTTCAGGGAAATTTGCTGAGCAAGAGGTTTTTCAGTGTCTGCACAAGGATATGAAAATTTACCATGCCTTTGGAATAAGGTTATAAAGAAAGGATCCCTAGCATAGCTTATAAATAATATTCAGTTTCTTTGTACCCCAGACAAAATGACCTGGGTTGAAAGACATGCCACAGAGTCTAGAAAGGGGTTGTCTCCAAATTAGTATTTATCTTATTCCTCTCCTGCCCTTCTCCTTACTATGCAGGTTATTTTAACCATCCATGTAAACTATTGTCTCATGTGACTGAAAATAAACAATTGTTTAATAAGCAATTGTCAATTGCTGTTGTTCTGTCAGGAGATCAGAGACTGTCAAAATGTGATTACAGGTCTGAGATCTCAGGGTAATTGTGGGACTGTGATGGACTCAGGAGAGCTTGAGAAGAGTATGTTTGGGAAGAGCATTTTGACCACCTGTATCCTCATGGAAAATAAGTATATTAGTCATATTTTGTGGAGGAAAGACAAGGTACATAACTATTACATATATCTAAACTTTTCCTGGAAGCTGAAAACTGCCATTTAACTCAATCTCTAGTATTCATCTCACTCTCCACATTTCTAGCATGTCACCTTACCAAGTCATCCTGATTTTTTTACCTCCTTTGGAATTTCTCTACCTAAGTTTGTCATAGCCTGAGCTTTTGCAGTTGAAGAGATGATAATTTGCATGTCTTGTGTGCCGTATTATGCCAACCTTTCCCCACTGAGATACCTCCCTCTTGTCACAGTCCTTTCCAGTTAACAGATCACCTTCTCCAAAGTTTTTTTAGCAGCTTCCTGTCTGCCCAACTATGACCTCCTTTTTCTACACAAATCAGTCCTCTTTTACTTGCCATATTTCAGTTTTCCTCTCAGTCAGATCTTTTGGCGGATCGCACTGTTCCTATTTCAGAACTTCATTAACCCTGTCTTTATAGGATAGTATTCAGTTTGGGGATCATTCCCTGGTGCTAACCCGTACATTTGATCATATTTATCTGTCATAGCAATGCATAAGGAAGACAATACACTGATGAATGCATTGGACTATAGCAAAAACTGTGAGCAGCATCTTCCACGTTGCAAAGATATTCAAGTCACATTCTGAAAGTTACATGCAAATCTCCTGCTCTCAGACTGTGGATTCCTTTCTGGCTTTGAGCTTCACATTCCCTCCAGCTAAGAGCAGGAAAGAAATTAAGTCTCAATAATGATTACACATCAGCTTCTCATGGGAGTCCCACGAGGAAAATCTGTCATTTCACTTCAACATTTACTGTAGCAATATTGACAAAGTGTCCTTGTGCCACGAGCTCAGAGCTCTGGATATATGCATGTCTCCACCAAGTGTGTGAACAGAGTGATCCTCATTCACTGCCACTTCTTTAAGGACTGTATTCTGTGATTGAACAATTTAATGTCAGTTTTGTCCAATATTTAGACTTAAGTATACTTTTACCCAAGCATAAGAAGTTTGTTCCTAATCTTCTCAGTTTCCTAATGACAAAATGGCTTTCCACAGTGCTGAAGAGGTAAGATTATAAAAGACTAATAAAGGATGCCAAATAAATTCTTGTAACAATACATACCTATACTGATGCAGTTTGTCTAAACTTAAACAAACTTGCTTTGTGAAGTTCCTTCCCACACAACTTTTTTCTACTACTCCAGAAGAGAGACAATCTTCTTCTGAATATTTTTGTGGTTTTATTTTTAGATATACATGATATCTGAAAGGCTAAATAGTATAGGATTCTCCTGATGTCTGCTGGAATCTCTTGCAGCAAGAAACTTACTTAAAATATCTAGCATTCATTTCTTGTCAGAGCAAAATTATTCTAATTGGCTCACATTCTTGAAGTGGTCTCTCTGGAATATTTTTAATGTCACAAGAAGCCATTCCTTCCAGGAACTGGTTCTTTTAGTCTCTTTTTAAATTTATTTTCCCTAAGATATCTAGGAAAAAATATATAGTATTTCATGTCCACATGTGTCTACAATATGCACCTGAATATCCAAAAAAATACTATTTGAGTTTATTTATTAGCATTTCAGCAATAACAGATTGCAAATTTTATTTGCAATATGGCATGACACAGTTGCAATACCTTCCAGACCATCTGAAGCAATAGCTCAGAAATATGGATTGTCTTTTTTTTTTTCTGACAAATTTGTTGAGAACAGTCGCTTTTCCAATATTTAGTATTTAACTGAAATACATTGCTTAGTCTTTAGTCTTTTACTCTTCCAACAGTTACTAATTACATAAGCTGTCTTAAAAGTCATTATGACTCAGCAGCTATGTTTCACTTAAAATCCAGAGAACTGAGGAGCCAGGAACAATACATAATATCACTTATCAAGACAAAGGAAATCTGCCGTAATGTACTGATTGAGTTGTTATCATGTAAAGTAAATTAAGTTCCTGCATTTTAAAACTAATCCAATTCTTCTGCAGGTCTGAAGTGTCTTTTTTAGACAATTTGGCAAGCTGCACATCAGGCTCTGGGGAAAACACGGTTTTCAGCTGAAAAGCAGAAAAAAAAAAAAACAATTTCACATTTTTAAAACAAAACACAGACATGTCAAGTCCAAAGATGTAGAGTAGCCCAGATATATGTGAGGAATATTGTCCAAATTTAGGAGAGTTTAGGAGAGAGGAGGAATTGTTTCTTTGGGTTTTTTTTAATAGCAAACACAATTTAATACTAAATGCATAAAGACTATGGGGCGGCGGGGGGAAAGAAACCTAAATCACATATGGCTTCCCAGCAAACTCACTTGTCTATAGGGCTCCAGAGTCACACATGGCTATTTCTCTCCTGGAGGCATGGTTTTGTATACTACCATGTCCACCTTAAAAGGATCGTGTATGTTCTAGCAATTAAAACTTTATCTGAGTTATCAGAGCTAGGAGCCATTAGCCCCATTGAGAAAACCTGGAAACCTGGAAAGCATCTTCCTGGCAAGCACCTAGTACCCATAGATTGAGGCCCTCAAGCTTTTAGGCAGGTTCTGGGAAACAAATGAAGTCTTATACTTTGAGCATCAAATGGCCTAAGGAAGCAAATATATGTCTAAGCATTAGAAAGAGGGTTTCCAAAATGAAAGCAGTGTTTAAGTCAAAAGCAGAAGCAGAAATAAGGAAAGTAAGCATGAAATTTTTGCATGACATCCCAGCAATCCACAATGTCAAGGGCGAGCTTATCTGGAGAGTTCCTTAACATTAATCCTTCAATGATGCTTTCACCAGATTTTAGATCATTACATTTTGATTCTTACAATGGTTCCTTTTACATACATTTTGGGCCTCTCCAGTATATTTTGTACAAATTTTGCAATGTTAGCTGTACAGTCATTCTCTTCTGGGGCTTCTCAGTTGCATGCCCAAACAGGAACAGACATATTTTTTGCCTATTCAGTTCCCAAGTAGCACTTACTCTTCACTGAAAGAGTTCAGTTGGCTGGGACTAACTTTTTCGTCTTATTTTCTTGTTGTTTCTTATGTTTATTAAAGTTCATACAGATATACTGCAGTTCACTTCAGACTGACATTCCCAATCCACAGCTACTCACACCACCACAGTGGCAAGTGCATAAATCATTTACTCTCAGTCATTGCCCTCAATACATACTACCACAAATATTAGCCATTTTTCTTCAAATTTGTATTTACCACAGTTCCAATTTAGTGTGAGGCAAAAAAGATTTAAATTGGGAATAATTATTACTAGATGTTTTCTTCATAATTTTGCTCAGTAACATAATTAAAATGGTGATGATGGGACTTTTTTTTTGTTTCAAGGATCTTATATCCATGGCAGTTATATTTCTTTTTTTTAAACAAGCAACTTCAGAGAAAAAAAAAATGCTATGAAATAGAGTTGCACTCTCCTTTCAGGCTTTCAATAGCAGGGCACACAGAGCATAGCATGGCTTTATTTTGTGCACTTTATGCCACACAAGTTCTATCACAAAATATTTTACTGTGGATATTATGAGAATATTAGCAAGCAGACAGGTTGAGCTCTTGGAGAAACTGTGGGGTAGCCATGTTTGTTCAAAAAAGGATTGAGAACTACCAATTTAGAAGAAAAATAATAAGACAAAGAAAATTATTCTAGATATCATTTGGGGATCTGTAAGTTCTTAAGTGATGACCTGGCAGCAAGGTCTAATGAGGAGAGAGGGCTACTTTGGTAGTGACCTAGCTGAAAGGAAAAGCTGATTCCCCAGTAGTAAGAGCCTGATTGGAATCCTTGTCCTTTTTATAAGCGAGATAAGGACAGCTGAAGAGCTGATCTTAGATGTTGTATGAACTATAGGTTCCACTGAGGATGGCAAATAGTGGATACCAATGTATACAAGTGTCTGCAACTGTTTGATTCACAAATTAGGGTCTAACTAAAACATGTTTTCTTGATTATTTTATCTGCAGAAGTAGAGACAGAATATGTTTTATACATGTAAAACAACATGAAGAAAAGGTTCTCCTGAGTTCAGCTGACACTGGTATATGTGGGACAGCTGCAGCAAAAGAGGGGATGCTAAATGTGGCTTAGCCCAGTACATTATTGAGATATAATTATTAGAACAGCTAAGAAAAATGAAGTCAAAGTCAAATCAATGTATCTCTACCTTACTGTTATGATTCACTTACACCTGGCAAATAAAAAGAACCACTTCAGAAGAAAACTCAAGTTCAGACCTTTTAAAACACCAAAGAATTACATCTTAATTCTTAGAAAATATGAAAATGTGGCTAGAATAACTGGAATATGGTGAAAGCTGAACAATAATGACTAACCGTAATGCTTGCTGAGAGATGGTATTTTGGGTAGTATGAAGTGCCCATAAGTCCCATTGGACTCATCAGGAGCTGTGCCTGTTCCTGTGATGAGAATATCTCTACTGTTATTAAAATATCAGATTAGGTGTTCGTATATCAAAATCGAATTTTGCCCCACTGAAGTCTGCAAAACAAATACACACTCACAGTGCTTTTTCCCTGGGTTTTTGTTATTTCTGCCCGCTGAGCTACAAAAGAGAAAGACTAAATTCATTTAAAAGTCTAGCAAGAGAGGGAGGGGGGAGGGAAAAAGACAAAACTGTAGAAAACATCCCTTAATTTCATTTTTAAATTGTGTTATTCTTAAACGTTACATGGAAAATAAAAGGTAAAAAAACCTGTACAAAATTGATATTCAAAAGACTAGGATTTTATAGCTCAAGACTTCAAGAAATATCTTAGTGCATTCTAGAAGTGATGGAATTTTGAACCTAGTAAATATTAAAATTTTTAATTTAGTATTATAGTATCAGTGCTAAAATATGCAAACAAAATGGGAACTCAAAGGAGCTGGGTATCAGCAGTCTATATTTCGTATTATAATTTGTAGGATGTAGTCCCAAAATCATATGGGAAGTACTTTTAGGTGCACTGCTATTAATTTACTTATATTTTTATTATAAATCTGAAAAGGAAAGATAATGAATCAGACAACATATTTTCTGTATCTCCAGCAGTTTTACTAAAATCAAAATCCTACAAAAACTGCAATGTGATGTAGAAAAATATTACTATGTATAGCTAAACTATGGTCAAACAGTAACCCTTATTTAATCTTGTTCCCACGCAGCCTTGAATCCTCTGTGTGACATTAATGGTTTTACAAAATTTAATAAAAGACAAGTATGATAAAAAGGGTTAATAAAGTCTTCAAATAGATTACCATTAAACATCAGAAGTAAGCAGCTACCTATTTCTGTGTCAATGGCAAGTTGCTCTTCTTTCCTACAGGTTAAGAAAACTTCACATTTCACACTAACATAAATTAGCCAAGTATCTAATGAAACAAGTAAATCAAGTCACAAAAATATTGCATCTACAGGCTCTGTATTATTAAAAATATAAGGTAGAAAAGTACTACAACATGAACTTGGTAAAGTACACATGAATATAGGTGCATTTTCATCTGGTTCCTGAAAATATTTAAAACTGTATCCTTGGCATCAGCAGCAATAATTTTTTTTAACCTCCTTACTGTTTCTCAGAAAGTGTTACTTTAGCATCACAGATGGCATCTAACAGCAGTTCTAGAGACATACAACTTCAGAATCTACATTGACAAATAGACCCACATTTTTATATTAGACTGGAATAAATTTATGTACTTTATAGGGGTTTTTTTCACTGATAAGTTTCCTTAGGCATTTACAGATTCACTAAGGTTGAAAAACAATGAAATAAAATGTAACCAAAACCCTGGAGATCCCAGGGAGAAACCTTCCTTTTTCTTTTATGTATACTAGAAACATACTTTCAAATCCTGGAGATGATTCCACCATGAAATCTAACTATTCATGACTATAACACTTCCCACTCTCGAAAATCCATCCCTAACCCCACAGTATTTGGTAAACTCCCGCTTTCATGTCTACATGTGAAAAATTCCATTTCATTTAGAAAAAGTGTTCTTCACAGTTTTAGGCAACAGGGTGAAAAATAAAGCTAGAAAAGAAAGGACAAGTCAATAGTATAGTTCATGCATGTCTCATACCCAGAAGAACCCAACTTGCTCAGCCTTAGCATTAACAATATTGTTATGAATCACCCTAATGATACACCAAACCCCACTAATAGGAGGCAGATTTACAGGAATATACTGCAAAACAGAACTGGAATACTTAACTGGAAATTTCCTAGTTTGCAAATCAGAATGAAATCCATTTCATCCTCCCTTTGCTTTCTACATCAAATCAAAACCCTTGAATCATATCTTTTAGTATCAGCAGCCAAGGTCTGTGTTTAACCCAAGGAATTAAACATCCCCAGGAAGAGTCACAACATTGGTGTGGAAGAGTCATTGTCACTGTGGGTAAACTCTTACCAAAAAAAAAAAAAATGTTTATGTGAAAACTATCTACAGTGAGCAACTCCTGGAATGTTGTAAGTCCCACACCATGCCCAGCATCATTTGGGAGAGTGCCTGACACCAGGAGCCAAAAGCAGACTAGCAATCATTCTCACAGCTCAGCAGCACAGATGACTGCACTCTACTAGACTTTGCCTAATCTGCTAAAATAGCCCTAAGGAAGGAGCTCAGCAGAGTGATTCATTCATTGCTGCATAACTTTGAGCCTCTGCATAACAAGACAATCAGCTACAGCTTTTTCATTGTCGTTATATTTACATACAGCCAGACACATTTTTTGCAGTCTTACTTTCAATATGGATCACAGGATAAATATTTAAGGGATAAATAGCAGACCTGCTTCAGCTGTGCAACTTTACAGATATACAGGCATACAGATATACCATAAACTAGAAAAATGTGTTCTAGGTTCCCTACTGCCAACACGTTCAAAGGGTGATGGTTGTAAAATGTCCCACCCCAGGACTACCACAGGATGGATCTCTCACAGGGGCACAAAAGGTGAGAGTAAAAGTGAGTCCAGGTTTCACTAATTTGTATGCATCAGACACTGAGATGCTGCATCAGTGAACACACACAATACTTCTCATAGAGCTGAGGCCTCCCACAACAGGAGCGTTTGAACACTCCACTTTAATAGATCTTTTTCTCACAGTATTTTCCTTTCTTTTTGGGAAACTGGAAGATATTAAAATGAACATGATTTTCAAAGGCTAGCTTGCTTAGTGTGGCACCAAAATTTCAACTCAAAGCTCAAAACCATTATATACTTTTTAAGTATTGTTTTCTCCACATAATAATTGCCCAGTTCCTGCCTGCCAAGTACATATAGATACCTTTACAAATCCGTACCAAAAAAAATCCATTGCTGCAAAAATGAAGGAAGATTTTCTTTTTTTTTTCTTTTCTATTTCTGGGAAGATTTTCTTCACAGGAAACGTTGTCAGGCACTGTAACTGGCTTCCCAGGGAGGTGGTAGAGTCACCATCCCTGGAGGTGTTCAAGGAAGGACTGGATGTTTCACCTAGTGCTCTGATCTATTTGACAAGGTGGTCATAGGCTGGACTCAAAAGTCTTGGAGACTTTTTTCAACCTAAATGATACTGTGATACTCTGGGAAAAAAGAGATTAATCATTAATGTTTCACCTCTAATTCAGAGGTGAATTTGTGAATTTGTCAATTACGTGGTGAAAAATTTTAGCTTAAAAGAATAATATAGAATATATGAATTAACACGGAAACGAATTTTAGAGAAAAAGTTGTACTTTGACTGGGTTTTAGATTAAATTGTGTAATTTAAAATTAAAAAAAAATTAATCTTTATGTCTTTTATGGAGAAAATTGTGATTCGTTATTTTTCAATCACAATTAACTTGGAAATTACTTTTGATCATGGATATCAAAATTATCAGCAAGACAACCCAAGAAATGTTACCCTTAATTTACATTGCAAATTGTACTACATGGCAAAACATAGCATACAAATAGAAATAAATTTCTAGATGAGAAAAATTCAGGGCAATGAAACCACATTTGAGAGCTATTAAGACATAAGTCTGTCAACCTAATTCATTCCTCATTTCAATCATTTTATCTGAAGTAACACTTTTATTCTACATACATGAAAGAAAGCACTAAGTCAAATTTTATTTTTCCTTTTAAACTATATCAACACAAACTTACTCAATTGTAGTCACTGCCTGGAGCCAAGCTGGTATCCAAATATCATAAAGAACAATATTATACAACAGTAGAGAGAGCATAATAATCATTATAAATTATACAGCATGCAAAGATAAAAGAAAAAAGGAATGCAAGGCCTTGAATTCTGCTTGCTAGCAGTATTAATGCTATTGCACTTTCTTTCCCAAGATGTAATCTCTGAAATTATATTTTCTCTCAAGCCCCTATCTTCTTGACGCCATCTCAAATTAATAGAAATTAGAAAAATAAAATCTAGAAAGGGAGGAGAACCTTTCCCCTCTCATCAAAAATTCTCCCCTCTGCTTAATATTTTGTAACATTTTAGAAGAAAGACATGACCTGTATCAGGCAACTGAGAGGGGATATAAGGAGTATCTTAAACTTAAAACTACATTCCTTCTCTTTTGTGAACATGAAACCAAATTCAAAATCACATCAGATAAGGAAAGTCCCCTCTGCTCCCAGTCTTCTCCACTGTCTCTGTATTGCCACTACAGTCATGTTAATTGATGGAAACCAGCAACATTAAATGTAAAATCAAGTGCCATAAGCACATCTTTTTTGTGCTATTTACCTGACAGGGAAATTAGTGGGCAGCTCTTGTGAAGGCTTCTAGAGGATTTCTTTTGGCTTGGAAATCATATTCACTGAGTATGGCTGTTCTCAAGTGACACAACAGGGAGGAAGGAGATACCAAAAGACTGAGAAAGAGTTTTTCGGAGAAAGATGTAACAAAGCTTTCTTTCTGCATTATGCAGAGTCTCACTTGCAAAGTCTCAGTGAGACATCCCGTTTATTTTCAGCCTTGAAATTAGTTGCTGCATTTCACAGCTATAACAGTCCATATTGATAGTGATACAAAGTGAATAGCTCACTAAATCCACCAGAATGATTCCTCCTTTTTACCTCGGCACTAGGCTGAACATCCAGTTGTGAAACACAAACACAATTCTGAGTAGTCCTGGACTAGGATCCTGGTGTGGACCTGGTGGATGTGCATAAACAATGGAGTCCCTTTCTTTCTTTCTTTCTTTTTTTCCCTCTTCTATCATAGATATCACCTAATCCACTTCCCTGAGCTAGGTCATGGTTAAGTTCCTCCATTTAATGAAGCAATTTTTATCCGAGTGCCCTTGCTATGAACCATCGTGGCTGCTACCTGGCACTGAAAAGATGGATAAGGGAAAGTATAAATCTGAGATTTGCTCTTGTAACAGACTGAGTGGTTCAGTACAGGAAATTTCAGCAGGACTGGGACTTGAGTTATCCTAATTTTGGTATACAAAGCTGCTATGTGATATGGAGTAGAAATGAAAAAAAGCAGTAGTCATCAGTTTGCAACATTTTCATTACTCCTCTTATTGCTGTTCTTATTTTTTTAGCTAGTAATCAGTTGTCCGGCAGGTCTACTGTTACTCAGCTCACTGGAGTTTGGATTGCAAGAGGTTGCAAGGAATTGCAAAGGCTTATCCTAGAAAACATAACTAAATACTTGTAATACTGTGAAAATACTGAAGCTAATGGGCTTTGTTTACCTGTGCTACAAAACCATAATAAATCAGAGTTTAAATATGCTGCAAATATGTGAATCACCTACACGTTAATAACTAAACAAGACACATAGTAAATACATATTTCAGATGTGTTTGCAAATGGGACTTCAATGGTGAAAGAAACTGCAATTAAATCATTTTAATAAAAATGTGGAAGATAGTTGGATTTTTTTTTTCCTTCACTGAGGTTAAAATAACTCAGACCCCATTAAAAATGAAAGAGGACTGATGCACAGTGGGAATAAGCCTGGGTGTATAACTGCAGTTTCTGTGGAACTAAAAAACTGCTAACCGAATTGGCATTGAAAAGTAAGAGCAAACGTTGTAACCTGAATGAAAATATTATTCCCATTCTCAATGGGAAAGAAACCATATTTACTGAGGGTAAATCTTACTTCTTAAGAAACACATATCAATAATACCACAAATGCAAGGTTTGGGCTTCTTAAAACAGATATTTAATATTATTTAATCCCATTCCTATCCTTTTCTGCCATTTTGGAAGTGTGCTTCTGTTTAATTTTACCATCATCTGAATTCTTTTGCTTAAAAAGAAGAGCAAAAAGAAACATTTCTCCATGCACTGCTTTTTTTCTTAAGCTTTAAATAACAGAACAGCATTTTCAAAAAACAACAAAAAATGTAAATTAAACAAACATCAAAAAAGCCAAGAAAAATTCACCACCAAATCCAAACAAACCAACAAAACCAAATACAGATTTATTATCTCTTCAGCACTCTAGCACCCTACGCAACCTCACATAATACTAAGATGGAAAAAAAAAATCAATTTCAGATTTGTAGCCTTACCTTTTAGCACAGGAATGAAAATATTGATTAAAGCTAAATTATTTAGACAAATTTTTACTATAAGTCTAAATCATTTGCAAATACAGAAATTCCAGAGGACAACTGAAATCAGTTTTATATTGTTTCAGTGTCATACAAATAGTAAAAATACAGCTTCCAAACACACACATTGATTCACAGCAGTCCTAAAATAAATGCCTTATGATCATGACAGATAGATTTCAAATAGAAGGGAAAAGGCATTCCCTAAAATGTATAAAAATATCTATGCAATTTACTAGCCTCACGAGGTCATCCCCACAATTGGTTTTAGCTGTCAAGACTGGTCTCTGCAGAGTCCTTTATTCAGGTAGGGAAAGACAGTTGCAGAGAATGGTTGAAAACTTCCAAAATTAGGCTCCAACACTGAATTTCTCTGCAAAATCATATTTCTCTCTATTAACTAAAGAAGCACCTGGTGGCTCTGTGTACTTTTGTAGGCACTGCCCAAGCTCCAACAAGACAGTCTCTTAAGGGTTATTCTCCAAAATGCTCAAGGGCATTAGTAACACAAATCATTCTGACAGACAGTAGGTACTGTAAAAATTGTGTCTAGTTTACCATAAATATTTAAGGTTTGAGAGAGTTAATTTCAAAGCAACAAAACCCTGAGAATTCCCAAGTGGAACTTCTAGGATTACTGAGTGGCTTAAGAAGTGACCATGCAGATTTCAGTAAAATAGCTAATCAAATTAATAAGTATGGAAATATGAACAACATGAAGATCAGTTCCCCAATAACAAAATCTTCAGCCTGAGGAAAGTTTGTGATGTTTCAGTACAAAAATTTACTCATAAAGAAAAAAGTGCGAAGGATGCTTAACATCCTTTCCAGTCTGTTACTCATGAGAGAGGTTTAGACAAATGGTTTTGCTTGCTAGCCCAGGCTCCTGACCTTCAATCTTCTGCCTTGTTTGTCCTAAGATTAAATACTCAAGCTTCAGTTCTTCCAAGAATTAGATCTTTTTCTGCAAATCTTCAAACTAAAAATTCCCCTGCTGATTCAGAGACAAATAGAAAGAAGATATTCAATATGAAAAAGGAAAATAATAGTCATCAAAGAAGCAGAAAAATCTGTCTCTATTTTCTGGATTTCTTTTTCTGGTTTACTAAATAAATGGTTTCCTGCCATTGAACTAAAATAAATTTTAAAAAACTACCATGTCCAAGGATATTCCAGAAGCAGAAATCTGCTTCTCTGCAGGGACCTAGCATCATAAGCCACATCAATCACCTAAAGGTATATCCTTTTAATTGCAACAAGCTCCTGGAAAGGTCTGAGAGTTGTCTTGCTGCACATCAGGAAAACATCAAGCATAGCTAAAATAGAAACTGCAGTCATCTGTACCTTACAGACATTAAGGGATAGCTTTCAAAAATTTCAGATAAGATGAGCATCAGAAGCAGGATTCTCCTATTAGTATTCCTAGCAGCATTCTCAGTACAAGAATGCTCACACTCCTCATGCTACAAAACTGGAAGGACTGCAGTTTATTCCACAGCAAAGCGTTCTAATAAATGGTGCTGAATAAGTCCTCCTAGGGCTACACTAATTTCCATGACTGCAAACAAATTAAGTGAAAATTGCTGTGAATGTAGAGCAATCATCTGAGCTGGTTGTGTTTTGAAAATAGTTTTGGTAGTAGAAAAGAGAAGCTGTGAAGATGCATCCCTTGCTTAAGGGAGCACTGTTAAGACTACTTCTGAAATTGTAGGTGGCATCAAATGGCCTATTTTGCTACTTTTGAAAAAGAAAATCTTGGTTGAAATAATAAAGTAGCAACAAAGTCAAAATAGAAACATTATAAAGAGCTAAATAAACGACTAGATGCTGAGTTTGGTCTGTAGCCCCACAAGGACAAATCTGCAGTCCATGAGCTCCTTCAAACAAAAGAACCCATTGATCCTAAGAAATACCACAGAAACATGCAGAGAAGGAATCAAAGCCAAGCTGGGAGAAGAAGAGAGACTCCTTGAAGTCACAGAATAAGAAATTTACCTTTTGTAGATATCCCTGTGCTAGTAGTCACCAAATAGATATTTCTAAACATTTGATGCCAGAGTACACTGGTAAAGAGGGCAGTTTGGTATGCCCAGATCATTACAGGTTCATAGTCAGCTGTGTCTTAGCTGTGATGAGATTTGCTCTGGTTTTAGTTTAGGTGTAAGTTTTCTCATTCTTTAACTTTGGTGGTGGATCCAGCCTTCTGAAGGGTAACTCATTTTTTAGAAGCAGTGGAGGCACCTGGAGAGGATCCCACTCACCTGCCTTTTTGTGGCTAAGCTAAAGCAGCCATCCAAGACTTCCCATCAGGGAGAGGCAATTGCTGAAAACCCTTGTCCCACACAAGATGTCTGTAAGGTAAACACCGGATTAATTGCCTCCAGGGGGCTTAATTATATAACCCTGGACTGTAGAGAGAAGTCTGGGTTTCTACCCTGAGCAGAAACAATGATTCTCAAGGAAAACAGGCTCACAGAGGCCAGAGTGATTCAACAAAAAGAAATTTCAGGGAAGTAATTTATTTCAACATAGAGGTGAAATAAAAACAAAGTATAAAAATATAAACAGAAGTTTATAAATCACAGGCAAGAGAGCAACACAGCACTTTACACAGCTGGGGAAGACAAATAAACAAATAAAAACAAACAAACCAAGCACAAAGAAAAACAAATCTGCTAAGAAAAAAGTAAGCACAAATCTGTTTTGCTAAAAGTACAGTTTTTTTCAGGTAAAGGGCATTGTCATACAAAAATTCTCAGCAGTTTGCTTTAACCTAGACATGGCTTGGACGTCATCTTATCCTTCCTCTTTCTAACAGCTATGTAAAGTAGCCTGGCACACTGAACCACAAGAAACATCTTTGTTGGGGCTTGTCTATAGCAGATAACACTAATCACTGACTTTCTCTCCAATGATTTATTCTTTCCATTCCCAAAGAATGATTGTTTTATTCCTTAAGGTAAAATAATAAGAGGACAATAAATAATTACAGGCACCATAGAAAGATTAACAGCTACTAGTCAATAAGGTAGATGTTGATACTTTGTTGTGTTTGAATTGTCTATGTAAGAAACATAGCTGCTGTAGTTATAGAGACATGTAAAATAGGAAAAGATGGCAACATTGGCAACATTGAGACAATTGTAATCCAATTCTTTGTAACTAATGGGCCTTTTAAATCTTCATTTAAAAGAGCAAGAACTGTTCAGCTGTTCATTAAAAACTTCAAAGCAAAAGACTTTTCTATGGTTCTCATCTGGAAGAAAAGACATTGAGAGGTAAACTGAAATCCTGAGTTTCTCATTCTACAGTTTTGCTTCAACAGATTAATCTTTCCCAAAGGAATCAAAATCTTCCCAATCGATATGCTGGGGATTGTCTTCATTATAAGTGTGATGATGCTCTACGTTTATGCTTAAAACATATATTCCCTAGACCCCTTTGACTGCACTAAACTTGATTAAATCCAGGAATGGTCTCTATTGTCAGAAGGCAGCTTTTGATATTCTGCAGTAGTAAACTTGAAGAAATTAATTCCTACTTCTTGACTGCATTCTTGGTATTATAGCCCAATATATGTGATTAGCCACCTCTGCCATTCTGGCTAAGACACTGCATATGAGAAAGTGCTGTAAACAGAAGAAGAAAGTCTGTATGAACTTTTACAAATGTAGGAAAAAAATAAGACTTCAAATATCACTTAACTTTATATAAATGTTCTGTTGGTTTGGATAGTTCTGACAGTTTTTCAGTGATCTATATTGCCACTGATTCATGGGTTAACTCATAGAAGTTCAGTGAGTGCAATATTATAATATTGCTCTATGAGCATTACTTTTGGCTGGTAGTATTTCAAAATGCTACAAATGCATAAGAAATCAGCACCGTTGTTTTCTGGTGTAATAAAGAAACAATACCTCAAGTCATGATAGGTTTTCCTTTATGATGAATATATGGGAAACTAGATGTGTGTCTAAAACACACTTGCTCGTGTTTTCTTTTTACGTTGTTAAACTACTCTGTGTTCACCCAAAATTAATACAGACAGATTTTCTGGCAATGAAAGAAGCAGGAAAAATCTTGAACTGAATAAGGAAATTCTCTAAGAATTCATCAAGAACGTTTTTTCCTCAATTAGTCTTCTCCTTAGAACAGCATCCTCATCAGAAATACTCAGTGTCATCTGAGGAGGTACAAAATACAGAAGTACAATATAGCCCCAGGATACAGTCCTATTATCTTCAATAATAATTAATATACATTACCCTCAATCATTCTGCAGTCTTCAGCCATCTTAAATTAAAAATAATCTTTAATTTTAATCAAAATCAATTTAAACTATATATTTTATCAAGGAAAAAAAAAAACCAAACCCTGAAATTAAAAGAATCTTAGTAGAAGTCCCAGCATGAAGACCTTTAAAGCTTGCTGCAAGAGATTTAATCTACATTTTATAACCAAGTCTGCAAAGATGCTTATCAGAACAAGTTTTTACCCAGCGAATTTTAATATGTGAAATTTGCAAGACATTTAATTTTAACACAAGAAAAAAAAAATAGAGATATCAGTCTCATAAGCTCATTTTCATGAGAAGCACCCTGATCCAGGCAAATAAGACTCTGAAATACTTGTTCTCTAGGAATTAATATGGGATCCTTAATTGGTAATATTATGCATGTGTACTAATTAGAAAATAAAAATCTGTAAAACAGATTAATACTACATTCTAAAAATCAGAGTCCAACATCCACTAAATCTTTCAAAATGTCTTTAAGGAGGTATGAGCTACACTGTGTTAGTACATAATGAGTCAGTATTTTGTGGGTTTAAAAAAGTTACTCATCTGCAAAAAAGTGAAAGGATAATAGTTTTCACAATGAATGAGTATTAATCAATTTTATAGGTCACCAGAAAATAATAAAACAAAAAAGCTGAAATCAAACCAGTCATAGGATTAACTGCTCAATGCCCCAAATAGAAGAGTGGACTCTGTGTTCTGTCTCTCTTCTCTCTGTACAGGAAGCTCTGATCAGCCACTGCAGTTTATTGGTTATATTCTCTTTTCTTGTGATGCTAGGGAATGAAACCAAAGCTGTCCCAAGGCATCCACAACACTTCAAAGCATTAGGGGTGTTGGCAGCACCATCATTTTATAGAACCAGCATGGATTTTGTCCTGAACTTGAAAGATGGGATAGAAGAGAAACAGTGATATGCATTTTGATCACAGAACTTGTAAACTCTTTTAAGGTTTGAAGGTCTTTGTTTGGCTGACAACTTTCTGCCAACCCTTTAATACAAATTGATGGATTATGCTAAAGCTTGACATTGTCATTTCAACCTTAGAAATGAAAGATAGGGAACAAGAATCTATATTTAAAAAAAAAAAATTTAAGGGTCTCTATAGAGAATGAGTCCATTAAAGAGGTCACAGAACTCGCTAAGTTAGTATCTCAGAGAGATTGTTAGATATCACAAAAGAACTAGGAGATAAAAACATTTAATCATTAAAGTGAACAGTCTAGCTCAGTTACAATAAATTGGGCAGCGATATGCTTGTTTACGAAAGATGGAATCCAGAGGATAGACATAGTCATTATTTCTTCAGAGAGCTGATGTCTTGGGATGGGCATAGCAAAGTTGATTTGGGCTTTAATCTCATCTTTGATGCAGTGACTAATGCAGACAATTGGTTTTTAAAGATTGGTATATTACAACTGCTGGAAGGCACTTGCTTCATGGATATTCTGTAATTCTTCAGAAGCAAATCCAAAGTTGAGATCAGGCTTGGCATTCCTTGAAGGCCTGGAAGTAGCTCCCTTAGGACTGATTAGAGCATTGTTTTTCTACAGTATTTCCATCCCCCCTGAAGGTTCACATCAGTCTTCCTTAGCTCCTGAGGCATCCATCTCATCAATTATCTAGAACAGGAATAGAGGGAGGGAAAAAATAAAGGAAATATCTGGGTTTTTTCAATGTTATGAAGATTTGATCATATGTCTTTACCTTGGGTTGTCATATTTCTGTCATTTCCTTCTATCATTTTTAAACACTGTGTTAGTTTCCATCATAACTAAATTTCCGTTTATATTCACAAATGGTAATTAAAAGGAAGTACCTGGGACAGGTTTTGCAGCACCTATTTGTGCTCGTGCACACACACACACATATATATACACACACACAAACCTATTTTGCATCTGCACATTCACTGTCTCGAGTTGTTTATTTAGTTAGCTCAATAGCTCTTGGGTGTTTCGGATGACTTTTTCCTATGAGCATGATCTATCAATTTTGGCATAATGAACTCCTGCAAAGGTCAAATTTAAAGGATAAATGCTGCAGGAAATGATGACTCTACAATAATCCTGTTATCCTCCTACAACTCTAATTTCATTTTATTGAGTTGAACAGTGTAAGGGTAAAAGGGTAACTACTTTCTCTCTGCTAACACCCATATACCCAAGTCCCCTGAGCATGATATTATGTTGAATCACTCCTGTAAATGTATTAATAATAAAGATCTATTACAAAAATAATTCTTATCTGGTTTTTATTTGTTTATGGTGGCTTTTTTTTAATTTTACAAATATCAGTAAAACATGTTGAAGTATTATTTAGTTAGCTTTGGGGGGGTAGGAGGGGATGGGGGGGGCATGGCCTAAAAGGGAATTTTTTTCTGATAAAATACTGTAAATGGAAGGCAAACTGTGTTGTAAACAACAGCTTTTTGCGGCCGTTATTAACTGTTCATACTGCTACTGGATTGATGTTCATCTAAATATTTGCATATACAGGATGGAACAAACCTTCCAGATAATATTTTCAAAAAATTCTTAGCATCTGCCTAACCTTGCTCTGTTTAAAACTTGCAGAAACTTATTCCTGCAAACAGACTGGGGTTTGCTTGGTTTTTCTTTTTTTTTTTTTTTTTTTTCATTTAGTAGTTCTACTAATTCATTAGTACTTCTCATTAACTGTGACTATTCTCTGGTTGATGCATCCATACTTTTTGTTCCAGTAATTTAAAAAATTTATTCTTGGATAAAAATGTAACACACAGATCAGAAAGCCCTGTCTTTTCTAGAATGATTAAGGAGGAGAAAAAGGTCTCACTATTCTCCTGCTAGATGAGCCCTTTCCTCTTACCACAACATAATTATTTCAGCAAATGCATTCAGTAGCTTACCATACTCAAGTCAACATGTACATTATTTTATGCTAAGGTAGAAGCAACACTTGAGCTGTTTAAGAAACACATCCCCTGCTTGGTAGTTCTCTTTCCAAGCTATGCTTCTTATCAAAAAACTATTTAAAAGGTATCTATGTGAGGTGATATCCCCTATCTCTTTTGCCTGATGGTTAAATGTAACTCTGCTTTTCTAAGGGCATATATCCAGTGGTTTGAGGAGCAGACCAGCTATGGCAATGCCACACAGGCTATTTGCTAGCACACAGGTAGCCCATCCTTGGAACAGCTTTGGCATCCTGTGGTAAAAAAAGCACAATTTTTAATTAGAAGCAACACCGTGTGCAGTAGTGTGAGAAATGCAGAAGAAGTTAGTTTAAGAAAGTCCATTTGAATATCTGTATAAAAGAAGCTTTAAGTTTTACTTTTGTACATCTCCATGGTGGCCAAACAAAATTTGAGGAGGTGCTGCAGAAACCACAGAATAGGCAGAAACATAAAGTCATTTAATTTGTTAAAATCATAAACATAGGCTTATAGACAAGTATACTAATTTTCAAACTTTTAATCATATCAAATACATTGATATTTGGGAGTCCTGTGTGCACTGCTATGGTAAGTAATTTAGCCCAGTCTAAATTCTGATCAGAAAATATAGAAATTTTTTAACAGTTCACTAGCTATAAAGACACAGGAGGTACTGGAGGTGTTCAAAAGGGCTACTGAAGTTGTATTCACCCACAGAATATTTTTTCCTCGAAACTCCTCAGTGACTACAGACAAGATAGGCCACCTAGAAGATAAAAGAAATTTCATGCCATTGTCTCAACTTGTTCTAAAACGTACAAAGCCCCTGTGTAAAGGATCCATTTCAACAGCTGTGACTATTAACTGTTACCTTTTATGTTTCCATTAGGTGTGAAACTCAGCTGAGGTTTGTTGCTTTCTTTGGCAGCTTGTGGCAACAGGTTTCGAGAGATGAGTTTACTTAGATATTGGAAACGGAAGAACTTGAAAACACATGAAAAATCGCAATGACAAGGTAGGAATTCACTGCTTCTGATGTAGTGAAATGAAATTCTTGCCCCATGCACCTAATGTGTCTGCATAGGCAATAGATTCCCACACAGAGGCTGGAGTGATATTTGTTTAAAACTAGCTTTCATCCCTCCATAAACAATATAAATGTCAGCTTCCCATAATCTCCCTTCCACACTTTTGACCTGGCAAAAAGGTTGTACAAGGAAAAAAAGCTTACAAAAATTTTGAACTAAAGTTCACCCCCAAGCCCTCAAAAAGGTCTTTCACTTGCTGAGTAGTAGTCAAGAGCTCCTGAGCCCAGAAACTGCAACATGTGGTTTATTGACAGAGTAATACATACAGAACAATACACCAGCTAGACAATCATTGCCTAACAAAAATTATATCTGCCATCAAAGCAAGCTGCTAACAAAGTCACTCTTAGTTTTAAAAAATTAGATCCATTGCATGCAACCCAACTTCCCACCGCCATTATCATCCTTCTCATAATCTATGATGTAGACTAATTCAAACTCATTGACATATGCTTCAACTAGCTGTTGGGAAGCAAAAACTCAATAAATGAGAATAATGAAAGAAATTGTGGCTTTGAGATCATATAATGAGAGAAAGGTAAGGGTTGGAAGGGACCTTAAAATCACAACCTCCCTGCCACAGGCAGGGACGCCTTCCATTGGACCAGGCTGCTCAAAGCCTCATCCAACATGGCTTTGAACAGTTCCAGGGATGGGGCATCCAGAACTTCTCTGGGCAACCTGTTCCAGTGCCTCACCAGCCTCACAGTAAGGAATTTATTTGTAACATCCAATCTACTTTCTTTCATCTTAAAACCAATCCCCCTCATCCTATCACTACATGTCCTTGTAAACAGACATGAGAGCCTACATTTTAGGAGTGATAAAAAGTGTCTAGGTCGTATGAGAGAAGACCCATGTTGTGATTTTATTACACGAACAACTGAAGCAATGTGTTTGGATCCTTGGAAAAGGGTAGAGCTAAAACAGAAAGCTCCTGGACAGGATGGCAGTGAGCATTTGAGGGGTGTTAATGGGAGTCCTCTCTGCAACTTCCTTGCAGAGGCACCCTCAGCCCATCAGGCAAGACTTTCCAGAAGAGGCATGCTGGCAACTTATGTGTCTTGTATATCACACATATGTATATTTTATATGTGACCAGCTACATAACTGAACAAAGTTTCTGTATTTGTCTCTGCCCAAGCACCAACTGGCTACACTTTAGGTTACAGGAGCAGTTAGGTGAGTTAGGAACTCATTTCGATAAGCGTTAAAAGATTATATGAGTTCATATTCTTGGGTTATACCAAGTTATATAAATTCAGAGTCATATTAATGTAAGCTTGACTGGGCAGAGGAGTCAAGGCTGGACATCCTACATAGCACTGAGGACAGATTTTCAGGCAAAATCCTTTTTCTCACCCTATCTTTCCCACTTGGATAAAGTTCTCCCTAAACTTACATAAGACATGTCAGTACTATCCTTAAAGTCCTTTCTTAAAAATCTCTTTTGCACACAACCTATCTTGACTACAGATTAATAGAATTCTGGTTATTTACTGTGTGAAAATGGACTATTCTCTTGTTCTGTGTCTGAACTGGACACAATGTAGACTTTAAAGGCCTTCTGGAAATCTTATAAAATATGCTGATGGCCATAATTTACACAAGTGTAAGTGACATAAAAAAGGGTAGAAGAGAAAATCCAAAGAAAATATTGGGCTGTTACTTAAAGATAACAAAGCAATTCTTTAGATGTTCCAACTGTTGTTGGCAAAATGAGATTTAAAAAAAAAAAACGGAGAAGACACATAGTAAGAAACTGGTGTAGAACAGAGTAGTTTTAATTCACTAGGAGCTGAGGAAATAAGGAAATTCTGAACTACTAGTGTTTGTGTGTAATCTTTCCCTTGCATGAATAGATATCATTTTGTAACTCAGAATTTTCTTACTGTCTATTATGCTAAGAAAACATTCGAAATTTACTTTATAAGTAAGCAGAAGTAAGTAGAAGTCAAATTTGCATGTCAGCTGTCACAAAGGAGTTTCCTTTTATGTCCTAGGGTAGAAACTAGGCTCTACCTAGAGGTAGAGACTTTCTGCAGCATATATACAAGGAGGAAAAAAAAAAGAGAGAGAGACTTGCTTCATTTTACTTAAAAAGAAATTGCTGAATATTTTATTCTGTAGAAAGAGCTGGAAAGCACAGTGCAATGTCATTTTTTTTTAAGAACAGGGTTCAGTTTAATGTTTAGTCTTTTTGCATCACTGTTGCAATTGGATAAAATATTTACTGGCATTGTATTCTGAACTATATATTTTTGACAATGTATTTCATGCCTTGTATGTCACTGAAGTTTTGAGATTGGAGTGAATAATGAAAGAGTAACTCCCCATTTCTCATGCCGTTGCATTCAGATTTGTTATTTTTCATTGATGTGCCACTAGCTACATCAAGCCTTGATAATCTATAACCATTTCTTACTTTGCAGGAATTATATTAAGGTATAAGAGCATCTTAACCTTCTGTCTTTTCCTATGCAATATTAAAATCATATTAATATTTGAAGCTTTGGTATCCATTGCAGTAAATAAAATTTTAAAGAGCCTATACAAATCTGTGGTACAAAAATTTGGTTTAAGAGCTTTAGTGTTCATACCAATGTTATCTGTTCACAAAAATCTTCATCTAGGAAGAAAGAAGAGCAAAGTTAAAAAAAGCTTTCAAAATGTTTATTATAGTGTCTTTAGGAACATTTTATTTTTCAAAAACAAATATATTGCAGAAATACAAACTTCTTCTATTGTGATTTAAAGAGCACATAAGGAGTTTGGAGGATTTTAATACCATTTGATTTAAAAATATAAAAAAAAAAGGTTGAGAGGAAAGGAAGTTATTGAAGGGGAAAATGTAAATTCAAGGGAAAAAATGCTGCCCTGTTTTTGCAAAGCATTCTGATAGTAAAGCAGATGGCTTTTGTACTATTTGTTAAGGTAAAATTTCCTGCAGTCATCTACATCTTCATATCGAGACATTCTGTGCTCCGTTAGCATCCTTTCAGAACGTTGTATGGCATGTCATAATCACAGAGAAAGGCAAGACAGTAGGAACAGTTTGTAGGGGACTTTCTAGGGGCACCTCGGAATAAAAAGGAAGCACTTGATTGTATGATTTTCTTGGATCAATCCCTAGGAGTTCCTCCTGAAATTACTAGCTGGATAAATCCAAGGGTTCACGTGGATATGTACTCAGGATATGGGTCTAGGATGCTGATTCCTCTTATTTAGGGGAGTAACACATTTCAATTTTTAAGTGAAAGTCAGACAGGTCATGTGTGGCAACTGAGAGGGACTGGTTAAATATTAATTTCAGTCAGCATGGGTATCATATATCTAGCAGACTTTTACAGAGCTATAGAAACCAGCAAGTTGATTCAAATATTTGAAAACAGGTGCTGTCAAACCAGGAAAATATTTTCATAATTTCCCATAATTCACCTTTTTTCCTACTTACTGTTGCCTCAAATTTGTATGGGTTTCCACTGAAGCAAGCTGCATTTCTGGTGAGGCACATATTGGTCAGGCATCCAGAACCAGAACTTCATCTAAAGTTTTAGGAACAGCTAAACACATGCTCTTGGTGGGCAGACACCAAGAAGAGGTGAGATCACACATGCAATGGGAACCCATGACACCCTAGAAGAGGTGAGCTCTCCAAACAGAGGATGGCTGCCTGAGCCCATGGTGCCTCCCTGCACAGGATGGGATGCAGCTTACTGCAGCACTGCACCACATCAACCCTGAGTTTGCACTGCCTTCATCCATAGCTTTCCTTCTCACCCTTGGCAACCTCCCCCATCACCAGTGAACACACACTGCCCCAAAGGCTCACAGAATGATGCTGCTTATTGGTAGACCAGAGTGAACTGCAAAATGTTCCCTAAACTGTAATGTAGTAACAGCAAAAATGCTGTTTTGTTACTGAGTATGTAACAGTTTTAAACATAATATATATGCTGGAAAAAAAATCCAAACAAACCATGACTGAATTCTACATTGCTAATTTAGGTAAGACATTTTTAAGAAAAATATGAGAAAATGTTTTTAATTAGGTGGTGATAATAGGAGAAGATCAATGTCATTAAGTATTAACACAAGTAGTGTAATTGCATTTTAAAGGAGAAATAGTACTTCTTCCAAGTTAACAAAGTAATAAAACTTTAATTACAAAAATATCTTTGTAATATTTCTTTTATGTACTGGATACCCCAAGTTCCATTTATTTTTTCCCAGTATTTAACACCCTGATAAGGTTTGCTTTGCTGACATCATCACATGCAACTATTGAGTGACTATGGCTAATTGTGAAGAACTAATACAAATACTAAGGGGAAAAGGTGGAAAAATTCTGTTATCAGCTGCCCTAGGTACATAATTAATCAAATGACAGGTAATATAGATCCAAAGCTGTTGGTCTGCTAAGACAAAGCCACTAACACATTCTATCTGCCTGTAAATTAGAGAGTCTTTAGCATTGTAGGACATTTACTTGATCTGTTGCAAAACAATGACAGCTTGGATAAGCTGTTGGTTTGTGACCATGGTAAAGCCATGAGATTAATCATGGGTGTGATGGATTCCACAGAGAGACATAAAGAAATACTCACGAGTTTCCATTATATCAAAACTAACATGAAAAATGCACACATGCTGACACTTTAAAAGTATATCTTAATTTGGGGTTTACAGTTTTAAAATGACAGTTTCAAAGGACAGATTCCCAGGGGGAAAAAAAAAAAAAAAAGAGAAAAAAAAAAGGAAATAACAGCTTTATGACAGATATTTCATATGATATACTCAAAACATAGAACCAAGAAATCACTTTAAAAAAGTGATTCACTTGCACTTATGCAAGGTTGTAAACAGAAAGACATCAGAATGATAATGCCAAAGTGAGGGAAAAGCAATTGAGAGCACGCTTTGCTATATTCATCTTTAGTTTTATAATTTTTATTTTTAATCCCCTTCACATTTCTTATCGGAGGAACAAAAGTCATATTGATGGTAGAAAAATGTTTGTAGGAAAACATTAAGTTACTCTAAAATTCTACATTTATGATACCAACATTTGTTTGCCACATTATGGGAGGGTTATTTTATTAAGCAAAATAGCCTTTTCTGACATGCTGGATCATTTTAATGGCTGCTTATTTTCACATGGTGTGAATATATATCCATTTCAATATATATATACCCTGAACAACTTCTGTTGCATGAAGAATTACTTTGAGGTTAATGTAAGACTATGTGATAGTTTGTTCTTGAAAAAAAATTAAAACAAATTGTTGGGTAACATGAGGACTAAGTGAGTAATATCTTGTGAAGTGCCCTTGATGTCAGTAGTTAAGGTTAATAATCCCTCCAAATAATGGGATGTAAGTTGATAATTTTGCTAAGAAAATGATAGGTAGTAGATAAATAGGATTTCTACTTCAGCAACCCACCGAGGACACATGCAGCTTAACTTCTGAGTGGAAAATATAGATGGCAAAAAGTTACATTCAAAGACACAGTAATGTTATGTTTAAATATGTTATTCCTACATTGTACCTTCATATTCTTCATAACCACTGCATTATACTTGGACTCCTGTAGGGCTGCAGAAGACAGTGGCTTTCATTGTGAGAAGTCATAAATACTCTCCTGCTGTGCAATGCTTTACAGGGTTGAGGGTAATTGTGTGAAGCTTAAAAACTCACTGGTAACATGACCTCCAGACCCTATGAGCTCAACACAGAAAAAGAACAAGCTAAGTAGGAATGGTCCAAACTTTTACATTTTATAAAAGACAACAGAAAAAATTTAGACATTTAACAGACTTATATCTGCTGTGGGCTTATCAAAAATGATTTACACCATTAAAAAAGAAAATCATTCTTCCTGCATTTCTGTTTCTTTCTATCTTTGTTGCAGATCATGGTTTACTCCTGTTTTTCCTCATCACCTTAATTTTACCCAACATGAGTATATCATACTTTGTTTCAAGTGGCTGTAGAGACCATTAAAAAAAAAAAAAAATTGAAATATGAATGGAATACAATGGAATTCAACTGCACTGAATGGGAACAGTGAGGGTTTTTACTTTCCAGGGCTGTGAATAACAAGCAGATCACATTTCTTGGACACACACAAATTTTTAAGTATCTCTGTGTTAGAGACTGCCCAACACAGAGGTCGGGTACAGGAAGTGGCAGTACCCTTCCCCAGGTCCAGGCAGTGTCAAGGCTAAACCCAACATGTATACATGCAATTGTATGCACATACACACTATAAACACAAAGCTGGATACACAGACCAACACAGAGAGAATAAAGCATATTTTATGGCACCCACTTAAACACAAACCACCTACACAAACGTGAACAGCATGAAAGGCTCAGCCCTGGCCCTTCTCTATGGCTGATCAGATCAAAATCTGTTAGTGGAATAGATACACACTAGGGGTCTTGCCAGAAGCTGGACATTCAATCTACCTAGTAGCAGTCTCCAAGACCTAGGTCTTCTTGACTTCCTATAACCTCAGGTTCTCAAGCCTCTGAGACTCGTGTTCCCACCTCATTTGCTGGTTATCAGATGTCTTAGTCTATCACCAACCAGTCCGGGTTGAATTTCTGTAACACCCACATATACTAAAAAAGGATTTATTTAGAATATAAGACAGTTTGCAGTGATAAAGCACAGGGCTTAGCCAGAAAAATGTACCAGGCTGTTGCAGGCGACATAAAGAACTCACACTCACACCTTGCGATGTCCCAGGCAGAAAAGAGAAAGGTTTATTTACAGAATCAACATTTATCAAACTCCAGCAGTGATCATGGATTGGAGGAAGAAAATCTTCTTCTCCAACCACACTGGACCATGCAACAGTCCATCAACAGTCTCCTCCTTTATAAAGGAATGTAAACATCGCTAGATTTTACAATAACAAATGGCTTGTTTATACGAAAGTGTATCTGACTCCAAAAACACAAAAGGCTAAAAATAAGACTTTTGCAAACTCCTTAAAGGGGACGGAGGAGAACGGCAAAAACTCAGACAACACCAGGCAACCCTTGTTTATAGCCAACTGGCCTTTACCCTTTCTCCTTTTTTTACCCACACTTATTCTTCCCCAGTACAGTGAAGCCTCACCCTTTATTTTTTATCCATTCACTAAACATCCCATTATAAAAGTGTCAATTCATCCCAAAATTCCCAAATTTAAAGCATCTGGTAATAAATACCACAGAATCCCAAAATACTTTTTCCCCTTCAGTGAACATAATAGGGACATCAGGGAACATCATAGGGACATTCCTACAGGGACATCATAGACCCTGTACCCTGCAAGGCATTCAGAAGAGGCAGCTCGTTGGGCTGACTCATCTTGGTAGGTTCCCCATTAGGTCCAGGGACTCATCTCTCACCATGGAAGGTGCTGCAAGTACCAGGTCAGGATACTCTATTATCAATTCTTAGCTTCTTGGGGTCCCTCTACCTGCCACAGTTCCCCTGATCCCCAAGAATCCTTTTGTTTATGGGCATTAGTCTTTAATCATATAATCTAATACTCTGAGCTCTAAGTCTAGAGCAGATGAATGTCAAAAAATTGCAGGACCCTGTGTTGCAAGTGGAAGCGAAAACAAATTAACTTGAAAAAAAATTTGCTGAAAGTTATAAAGTTTGGCAATATTTGACTGTCTACAATGACTTCATAAACTAGAGCTGCAAAGGTGAGTTAGTAGCAAAAGGCCTCTGGTAATCTCCAGAGGCTTTCTAACATACTCAAGATACAGGAGAGAAAAAATCATAACCTCCTTGAAAGAATTCCTACTCAGTCTTTGCTAGCACTACTTGATTACTTACACCAATAAACGAGTATGTCTGGGGAAAAAGGTTAGGGAGAGGAAAAGCAGGCTGTGCTCCAGAGGTGGCCCCTTTCAGGGTATCTGACAAACCAGGCTGTGGGTTTTTCCCTCATTTTTTGACTGTCAGAGTCTGCAGGCTCTGAAAGTTGAATTATGCGGTCATTAGTCCAGTCTCCCACAGCTCAACACCAAGGATGAGTTGTCTCTTCTCAAAAGATAAGTGTAAGAATTTTTCATTGGAAATTTTTTTTATATACATTCCTTTTACCAACACAGAAACCTAAGGAGGGACAAGGAATTGCAATTCCACTCAGAGATAAACTGAATAAGGTCAGCCCAGCAAGGCAGCTTGACTGCCACTGGTATCATGTAGATATTTCATGATAAAAATACAAGTACTCAATCTTCATCTGAATCTTTCAATGTATTGTCATGTAGCAGTGTTCTCATTTGTAAAAGGCACCTCTTTTTATAGACACCAACAAACCAGCCCCCAAGTGCCACCCACAGTATGCAAGTCCAAATGAACAACAGGAACAACAGAAGATTTTAAGCTGACAATTTTGCACTTTTTTTTCTTTTGCAGAGTGCTAAATAACTTTGCATACACCACACACTGGGAAAAAATATCACAGATAACATATGGTAGTCTTCCTGAACAAAAATGTCAAATGAAATACCCTGGAGATGAATAAAAGGAAATCCAAAATGCTCAGGGAATGCTCAGGGAATGTGGATGATTCTGACATACATAACATTTGAAGTTACATTGAATACCATAGGGGTGCATCCTGAGACAGAAAAAAGCGAAAATGCAACATGCTAATACACAGGGATTAGATGCTTTAGAGGTTCATCCTCTAAAACCTCTATAGAAGAAGACGTAATAAACCAATGGTGAAGAAGAAGGCATAAATAAGTCATTTCCAGGCTAAGGAAAATAAAGCTTAGGAAGACACCAGAATTCACTGACAGTAATGAGGAAGGGACTGCACAGAGGAATGACAAGTAAGGCGAATTGCTGCCATCAAAATGAGCCCTCACAGAGTTTAAATAAACCCACAGCTGTAAAGCAGTCCTGAAGGAGCCCCAATTCTCTATGTCAAGAGTTGAAAGAGACACAGCTAATGTTCATAGCCAAGAATATTAACATGATATACCTAAAATATCAATGTGTAATTCTGTCATGTGTTGATTACTTAATATAAAGCAAATGGCTTTTTAATAATTTAGTACCCAGGAGAAAAGAGCATAATAAAATAAATATATATCATATAAAATAAATATATGATATATATAGAGAGTAAATATATAATATAGCAAATATATTCAGCATACATATATTCAGTACCCTCACATCAGGCTGTCAGAAAACACTGATTTATTCCTATAGATAATTCACAAAGTAGAACCATTTTACACCCAGAATTCTGATTCTGAAAGAATTTTTCTTTCAGTTGTTAAATATAGATCAGTAACTTTTATATTACATCTAACTTTTCTGAAAATGCTGTGTTGCTGATCCCGGTGTGCCGACTTTGAAGTTTGCTGTTTTTCTAATAATTTTGACTGCAACACAAACAGTTCATTTCAGGATTTCCACTCCACAAGAAGAGCAATTAGGAAATTCTCTGCGGTATTGAAGTAAAAAAGGGAAAGTAGAAAATTGAGTCATATTCTCCCATACATATTACACCAGTTACCAGGAAGTAACTGGAGTCACTGTGATCTGTTTCAAATATTCTGCATTACATCCCTTTTACTGCAGTAAAAAAAAAAAAAAAAAATGAAGATTGAGACAGTTTTATTAAAGATTCTCTCTAGAACTAGAATTTTTAATAATTAGTGTCTCAGTCCTTCTAATCTGCTCTGAAAATGCTAGGTATTATATGATTAAAAAATTCAAATGTTTTCTTCAATTACCTCTAAGTCTAAATGAATATGAGGAACAAGCTTTGTTATGAAATGGATTGATAATTTTCTTGGAATTAATAATTTTTTTAGTTGCAATTCCAGTCTCTATGCACTTGATGCACTTCACAAAAAAGAACATGGCAAAGACAAAACAATGCAAGAAATGCTGGGGTATAAAGATATGAAATGCCAATTTCGATGTACTCTCCTTGAAAGGATTATTTTTTCAGTATTTCCTTTACATAAAAGACTGCAGGAGGCAGGCATCCCTGCTATACTCACTCCAATTTCAAAAATAATCAGTTTTTCTAGAAGAAAACACTGTGATGCCCAAAATATTTTTTCAATATATTTACTGAACTGAGAATCCATGGGGTTTATTTATGTAAGAATAGAATACAAGTAAACACAATGAGCTGGGAAGTGGTTTCTGCTTTATATGCATCATGAAAAAAAAAAGAAAAAAAGGAGTAAATTACATTTAGCAATTACATTGCTTTTTTTTTTTTTTTTACATTGTCTATTAATTAATTTACTCATTGTGAGCCTCATTCCGCTCATTTTGGAGTCTCCTACACTTGTCTTTTAATGGGGGAGGGTGGGATTTAAGATTCCTCTCTGCACTGTTTTTATCAATAATTCTTGCAATATAGATTGTCAACTGGTTTGGTTCTTATAAATCAGTGTCAAAATTCCTAATAAAACATTTTTGATAAAATAAACATCATATTCTAGACTAAATTTTCTATTTCTATTCTCATTGTTCTTCAGTTTTATATCTTTTTTTATGCTATTTGAAAAACAATTTCTGATTTCTATATTAGCACATGAGTACATGAAAATAGAGCGAGCAGCTTAGCCCTCATAAAGAAGGTTTTACATATATACTTGTGTCTGGTTTTCAGTAGTCAGTGAAGACTGCAGCAGGGACGGGCAAGTGACTGCAGCAAACATTCCATCTTCTGAATGAAGACTCCTGTGGGTGGGAAAAATGACCTAGGATCAGATTTCCAAAAAGTATAGGAGCACATCCCCATCATAGAATCCTGCAATATCCTGGAAGTGAGCCACAAGGATCATTGACTACATTGACTACACCTCCTGTGTAATTGCAGTATTCAAGTTTTTCTGTCTACTTTGAAAATGGTTTAAGTATAAACTAAAAGCCAGATTTCAAATTCACATTTTCTTTATGAACAGGTACAGATTTACACACTGTGCTAAGATCCTTTGCCAATCCAACATCTTTTTCTTATCACCAACCTAAACTAGGATCTTAAAGAAGTCCAAATCTCTTAACAACACACGAGTTCTTAAATGAAAACAAAAGAGGGTAAAAGCATCAGTTAATGGTCTACTGCTCCTAGTATTGCTTTATAAACTATTCAACTCAGAGACTTTTGCTCTACATTGTACTTCACAGCTTGGTCTTGCTCCTCAAATAAGACCCTCTGACACTCCAGTCTATGCAGTGAATGATAAAGTAACAAGTTGTTGTCATCAACAGCTGCCACACAATCAAGCATGGTCCTCCTAATGGAAATAGAGCAGTCCCAGGCCAATGGCATCCTGGGTTCTGTCAGCAATAGTGTGGCCAGCAGGACCAGGGTCATGACTGTCCCTCTGCACTTGGCGCTGGTGAGGACACACCTTGAATTTTGTGCTCATCTTTGGGACAGTCACAAATAAAGGACATTGAGGTGGTAGGGCATGTTCAGAGAAGAGCAATTAATTAAACTGGTAAAGGGTCTAGAGACTAGACTTTCAAGGAAAGAGCATAGAAACTGTATTTGCTTTACATAAAGCACTGCAGGAGGTTGGCATCCCTGCTGTACTTACTCCAATTTCAAGAAATAATCTGTTAAAAGGGCTGGGTTAAGAAATGGACTTGATGATCTTAAAGGACTTTTCAAACATAAATGAGTCCATTGTTTTCTAATATAAAAATTAATCATCTCTAGGAATTTTGACAAGAGTTTTGTCTTGTGTATTTTTGTGAGTCTCATAGAGGATCAGGGTTGATAAAGAGTTGTTGATAATTAAGAAATACCATTTGGAAAACAGTGTTTTCTGCTCACTACTAAAGCAACCCCCTTTGAAAAATTTAAAGTGGGAAGTTATTACTATAGTCCATAAACCTCTCCTCAGCCCTGAAGGCAGAAATGTCTGCTAGCTGTTGTAAACGAAGTCTACTTAAAAGAAAGCTACCAAATTATCATTACTGCTCTTGCCTAGGGAATGTCTCTGGAGTCAGCAGCAATTACTACAATAGGTTTCACAAATGGAAACAATTTGCTTGTTAGTGCCACTTGGGTTTGTGCTAGATTTAAACTGTCAGTTTTAAAACAGTAAATGCTTACTATAAGCTCTGAGAACACAGGCTGGAGAAATGACTACTAAATAAGAGAATGTTTAATTTTATTATTATTGTTATTACTAGAATAAAGTAGAATAATTAATTACCAGACAAGATGCTTTTTGAAATTGTGTAACATAAACAAGTGTGGTACATTATTTGTTTAGGGTAAATATTTCTCTAAGAAACATTCCAAGGATAAGATAATATTTCTGTTGAAACGTACTTTGAAAAGAATGTACATAATCGGTCTGCACAGTTTAAGGGGTTTTGGATTTGGAATTTTCTTTCAGGGTCATCCCTAGGTATAAAAAGACTTTTTTCCTTTGCCTTTCAATTATCTTTCAGAAGCTCAAACTTCTTTTAGAAGTATGGTTCTGAGTGTGCTGTGTAGACCCTCAATAAATATATGTCAATTAAGGAAATTAATTGCCCAGTGGTTGATTGTCTGTTCTCTGACTGTCTGAGGTTAAAGGAAGGCATAGACACCAAAGAGCAGACGACTATTTATAACCCATACATATATCCTCTCAGAATAAATTATGTCTTGGATGTAGATACCACTCTCTCATCTATTCCATGGCTGTGAAAATATCAAAATCCAGTGGCTCAGTTAAGAATTGTGATAAAGAGCAGGATTTGGGTGATTACTATCTGGTCCAGAAGCCACAACACCCAGTATGGCTCACATCCACACACCTAAACTTTCTTCTGTAAAAGAGAATGGCCACAATCTGAGCCAGGAACAAAACCACTGGAAATTACTCCTGATTTGCAGTAACCCAGACTATGGCTGAGTGTTTTCTGGGATGCTGTTAGCTTTCAAAGGCAAAACAAATGCTAGAGAATGAGTTCACAAGGATGCTAGTGGAACAAGCACATGCACACACTCGTGTTTTGGCCTTGATAATGTAATGCAGGCCTACACTGCATTGTCCCTTAGGCCAAAATGTACCAAATCACTAACTTCACAAGACTCAGCTTTGACCATTTGGTTATACCAAATCTATTTATAGTCTCCCTGTAATTCATGCCTTCTATCAATCCAGTCCCACTCTTTAACTCATAGACCCTGTGTCTGACAAGTACAGTTTTATTTGTATGTTTTATCTTTGTTCAGTTTGGGGGCAGTACAGTACAGCACAGGAATATCAATCCACAACTCCAATTTTGCTTTTCCTTCCATTCTGTTTTTAGCAAATAAGTATACTATAAGATGTTGACAACCACCTTCCAGTAGCATCTTGTCCCAGATCAAAACACTTCTGGCACATCATCACACAGCACATAATTTCACTGGAATGTCCACCTGTCATTGCAGATGGTCTTGGTGGTCTGTGATCAAACCACCATTGGTGGTTTGTGATCAAAAAACTCATTGCATGCCATATGGTTCCTAAATGGTACCTGGTAGCTGAAGTTTTCCAGAAAACTTTGCTAATAGGCCTTTTTTCTGGGTTAAAATTTTATGAGATTTTTACAAAGAGATCTTGGTTCTGTTTTGATTGTCTCTTATAGCAGACATGGATTGAAATGTAAAACTACCAAACAGATATTAAAGAGATTCCAGTAAAACACATCATCCACTGTGATACAGACCGTCTCATGTTCTACGTTTCCTCCTCTCTGTGTTGTCTCCTATTCCTCATATGAAAATTTATTTTGTTATTTTTTAACAGGAGATACAACTGTACATTACCTACTCTATTATCATCTTTTCTGTCATTCAGGTAACCACCAATATTATTAATATAAATGCTATACCTGCGTACAAAATCACCCAGAGTAAAATAAATTACCCTGATGAATTCACAACCACCACAGCTGTGACTTGAAACTCCACTGAGATAATTTCCAGAAAGTGATCCCTCCGGCAACGGAAGAAAAACTACACTGAAGGTGGACTTAGAATGGTCACAAAATTGATGACCAGTCACAAGGTCTTACGCTTTTATAAGTTTTGGTCCATTTGCATATTGGGGCCCAATTGTCCAACCTCAGGTCATGAGGTCTCATCCTTCTTGTTCCTCCCTTCAGTCACCGTTGTTTATGCTTTTGGGCCTGAAAGACCAAGTTGTCCTTGGTCTTCAGCAAGAAAAAGATTTGTTTTGTCTACCTACTCTGTGAAGAGAGCTTACTGGCACTTAGTATGAGGCTCAGAACTGCACCCCTAGGCAGCACATAATCTGAAAAACATGAAAGCTAAAACTTAAGGCATCACTTAAAAATCTATATCAGCCCACAGAATGATAGTATCCCATCACTCCTTTTTTACCAAATTGTGTTACTCAAGGAGTGACCACTAAATAAATTACACATGACCAACTTTGTTCTAGTTACCTGTAAGTCCCCATGACTACACACTGTATTACACAACTAACAATCCAGTTATTACCAATTTAGACAGCTTCTGTGGTTTTGTTCTCTACTGATGCTGGCACCAGTGTTCATGTTAGTTGTTAAACTGAATCTGCATCACATAATTTTGGCTAGAGTGTAAGCATAAAAGTCAGAAATGGTCTCAGTTCCATCAAAAGAGCTATTATTATATCCTTTCTTTCCTTTCATGTAAAAGAAAAATTAATTTCATTGTTCAAAATGTCCTTTCTTATTACAGGGTCAATTATAGTTCTCAAAAATTTGCAAAACAACTGCTGACAAACAACATTCTGTCTTAGTCAAGAGTTAATTGTCACTTTTTCAAGGGAGGAAAAAATATCCAAGGGAAGGTTTCTTGAAATTAAATATTTAACTGCAGCATGGCTTACAGACCTATTAGTTTATCTGTTGATTATTTAGTAACTGAGCAAAGAACATTAAATGAATATGGAAATTTTCTCATTAATATATTTCAATTTTTTATCATTCTATATTATAAGAACACTTGATATTGATGATATCTACACCCTTGATAGGTTGTGCTGCGTAATTACCACCATTAACATTCTGTGATCAATTACTTAAAGTTATCCATTCATATCTATAGATGATTTCTATGGTATAGCACATAAGGTCAAAAGCTGCAGAACCTAATAATATTTGGCAGTAGTTCTCATTTTTTATTTGCAGGTATTTTGAAGAATTTCTTTTTTATATTTTTCAAATGTACCTTGGTAAATGTGACTTTATGTTAACACAAAATATAACTCAGCAAGTTCACAAGCAACACTAAGCTGTAGGTGCAGTCAACACACATGCCATCAACAGACCTTGACAGACTTGAAAGGTGAGCAAGTGTGAACCTCATTAGGTTCAAGGGCAAAAGTGAGGTCTACAAATGGGTCAGGGCAATCCCAAGCACAAATACAGGCTGGGCAGGGAATGGATCAAGAACAGCCCTGAAGAGAAAGACGTGGGGGTGTTGGGTGACAAGAAGCACAACATGACCCAACAAAGTATGTTTGCAGCCCAAAAAGTCAACCATGTCCTGGGCTGCATCAAAAGAATCATAACCAGCAGGTTCAGACAGGTGAGACTGCACCTGGAGAACTGTGTCCAGTTCTGAGGCCACAACATAAGGAAGATACAGACCTGTTGGAGTGAGTCCAGAGGAAGATGATCAGAGGGCAGAAGCAGCTCTCCTATAAGATAGGCTGAGAGTATTGGGGTTGCCATGCCTGCAGAAGAAAAGGCTTTGGGAAGACTTCATAGCCTTCCAGCATCTAGAGGGAACCTATAAGAGAGATGGAGAGGGACCTGTGACAAGGGCATGTGCTGATAGTGCATGGTGGATGACTTTAAACTGAAAGAGGATTACATTGGACACAAGGAAGAAATTCTTTACCATGAAGGTGGTGAGGCACTGGCATAGGTTGCCCAGGGAAGTTGTGGATACTCCATTCTTGGAAGGGTTTAAGACCAGGATAGGGCTTTGAGCAACCTGGACAAGTGGATGTTTTCCCTGCCTATGATGGGGGGATTGGAATGAAATAATCTTTAAGGACCCTTTCAATCCAAAGCGTTCTGTGTTCCTGTGAATTTCAAAGACAGCAATGGTTAGGAAGCTTTGCTTCTGGAAAATCATTAAACCTGTCTAAACAAGTTGACAGAATAATAGAATCATTTAAGGTGGTAAGACCTCTAAGATCATCATGCTGTTAAGTCAGCACTGCCATCTTCACCACTAACCAAATGCCACATCCACATGTTTTTAAAAAACTTTCCAGGAGGGATGATTCCCACTGTTCCCCAGGTACCCTGTTCCATTGCCTGTCTACCCTTTCACTGAAGAAAATTTTCCTAACATTCAATGAAATCTCCTCTGATATAACTTGAGGCCATTTCTTCTCATCCCATCATGTTACCTGCAATGTTGCCCTCATCCATTAAGTGGGTCTTTCTACTGAAAATCTAGCTCCCCTTTTTGATTTGTTAAAAGGGGGAGAGGGGCTCAGTTCCCCCAGGACCCTCACCCCAGAAGCAAAGATCGCGCTTGAAAACATTCAGCACGCAATGTCCACCAGAGAGGCCAACAGATGTAAGCCTGACCTGCCTTTTCGTTTTATCATATTAGGAAAGCTGCCACATCTCCATGGAATGATTTTCCAATGGGACAGCAAATCTCCCCAAAAATCAAAGTCCAGGACAAAGAAGATCCTCTCTCTATCATAGAGTGGGTCTTTCTGAGTCACTGTGGGGTCTTTCTGTGGATGTGAGAGAAACACTTGTTAAGCTTTAGTTATGAATATGCTTTTGTTTTAATTGAATATGCTTTTGTTTTAATTGAATATGTTTTTGTTTTAATTGCAAAGTTAGGATAGTGCTACCCTGAAGAAGCCCATTGTCTTAGAAGCTACTTTGTTAGGATTGATATGGTTACTGGGACAACGGAACGTCTGCTTGGTAACTATCAAGGTCTCGGAGTTGGACCACTGGGCCCTCAGAGACCACTCCCAAACTTGCTGTGATTTTTTAGTGTTTAGGTAATTTTGCTGAAATGTATTAGGTAGAGCTGTTTTATTGGTTTGTAGACTATGTACCTGCCCTTTGACCTATTCTGTACAAAACCCCCCTGCAACCCCTGCCCGGGGCCTCTCCAGTGGCACCGGACAGAGGGCAGGGAACCCTGTTACCCCTGAATAAACCCTCTAAATCTTAACGTGCCTGAGAGACCCCTCTTTCAACACCACAGCCATTACAGCGTAAGCCTAGACTGTCTTCTGAGCCAAGTCCCATCAGGATAATAAAACCTTCATACCTTCTCTCTGTGAGCTCCCACAGGCAGCACCACACAACAGACTCCTTCTCTCTTCCTGC
Organism: Phylloscopus whistleri; assembly: GCA_017589585.1. NCBI lineage: Eukaryota > Metazoa > Chordata > Aves > Passeriformes > Phylloscopidae > Phylloscopus > Phylloscopus whistleri. Next base: position 8,863,658 of record JADMLD010000759.1, on the reverse strand, counting down.
TAGACAACCACCTGACCCTTCCTCCTCATAGCACAGTCAGCAAACTCCAACTAACTCGCAACCCGCTAACCAAGTCTTTTATACACCCATCCTTACTGGACATAGCTCTGACCTATTAAGGGCAAAGTTGTCTCCACTCTTTGGTAATTAGTTCAGCTGCAGTTCATTCTCCCACAGGTCACCTGGTCACACAAGAAGATAAGGTTGTTCAAGCAGGATCTACCTTTCATAAACTCTTCATAAACCATGATGGCTGGGCTCAATTCCCTGGTTGTACTATACATACCTCAGGACGGCACTCAGGATGATCTGCTCCGTGACCTTGTTGGCACTGAGGTCGTTCTGTGTTTCCCCAGATCCTCTTTAAAATCTTTCTTGTATATGGGTGCTATACTTGCTAACTTCCAGTCAACTGAGAGTCAACACAGTTAGCCAAGGACTGCTGGTAAATGAGTCACTTAACCAGCCACTTACAACAGTATTCACAATATCACTTACATACCATTGTTAAAATTAATACCAAATAGGAAACATACAAAAAACACGACTGGTAATAAATTTAGAAATTTTTACCACTAAAACAAAAAACAGTAGAATAAGACAGAAATAAAAATCTTAAAACTAGTATAATATTCCTTTCAGATTGAATTTCATATTTCTGAACAATCAATCCTTGCTAAGATTTCTAGTTGCAGGAAAAAGAATTTTTAACACATAACTGATCCTTCAATTATTTTTAATCAGGTCTACATCTATAATGGGAGCCAGTACAAAATAATACTTGGTAGGCTTCAGCAAAAATGTCAATGTATAATTGCACTACACCTACACTGCACCTGCTGATGTAGTTAGTCATGTTTTACACTCCTCAAATAGAACAGCTTAACAGAAACAACATACAGAAATGTTTACATTTTTAATTGGCAATTATTCTCTGATTTTTATGTCAAAATTTTTCTCTAATATCTATGCCTAATCCTACACATATGTTTTGTTATTATTGATTTTTTTGTAAATCATATGAGATGGTGCATTATGAACAAGGATTATTTGCAAGGATTTTTCCAAAACTGTTTTAGAATTAGAAAGGATATCATCATATTCTTCTCAGTATCAAAGAACCCTTTTGCAGAGATGGACAAAGTCATGCAAAGGCAAATCAAACATCTGCATAGCATTTGCAAAGCCTGTCAGTATTACTTCTGATAACTTCCTTCCTAACAGTCCTTTCTACTGAGCTTATATAATACTAATTATATAAAACCTTTTCATAATCGCTCTCTCAAGCCATGATGTTTGATCAATAGGGTTTAACCTTAGCTCATCTAAATTTAGCACAAGGCCTCTCTCTCATCTGTTTCAAACACAGTCTCCCCGATATTTGTCTCCCAGCAAATGATAAGTTTGTTTTAAATCACTTGGCTTGTTCTCTAGGAAGATGAAAGTCAGGATCTATAAATTACCTAATAATAGTTATGATGAGGTAAGAGAGGAATAGAACTATATTAATATATATGTGAATATATCTTGCTTCCCCAAATTATATTTTGCACACGTTTGCTGATTCTTTTTTCTATTTAAAGTGCTAGATGTCATTAATTTATGACATTTCCAAACTTAGTGTCAAATTCTGTCTCCAATGGCTCAGTGGAGATCTCATAGATTTCATCATGTATTTAAATTCAGGGGTAAAGAAAATACTTTTTTACATTTAAAATATATATATATCAAATAAGTTGTTCAAAAACCAGTGCAAGTGGTAAATAACAGGTAAACTCATCCTAGTTTAATATGAGAATAAACTCAAAGTGGTTTGCACACTAAGATGAAGCAGGACTGCATGTACCAAAAATCTAGGCAGAAAAATATTCTCCCATATTACAAAATACTGCCATACTAATATTCATTATACATCTTATGTTAGTTATTATACTTGCTCCACTATCCCTTCATTGTAATCTTACACCTACAGTAAAATATGTAAATTATGATCACTTTTGGTACATGTGCAGCTATATGTGCATTTGTCTCAAAACAGAGATGGATTTGGCCCATAAATCTCAGAAATTGTTTTTCAAGTTTTAAACTTAATGAATTAGATACTCTTTGGATTTCTGTATATTGGATATGACTGAAGTAAATTGATATAATTGTTTCCTGCTAACACAAATAACCAGTACAAAAGAAAACAGAGCTATGTACATTTATGCTGCCAGAAACCATAGTATGTTTTGCCTGTGGAAAATCTTAGTTAGATTAGAATTTCCCATACTAATTATGTTCTATTAATCAGAAATAAATAAGGACAATATATACACTTCATCTTCAGACATGGAAGGCTGTTTCTGTTTGCATTTTTACATTCAGTGGAACAGGAACACAAAGCACATATCCAGGATATTAAATTAATTTTCATATTATTAAAATCTTAATTTTCAGATTATTGAAGGCTGGGTTTCCAGAAATTGATGGTTTAAATTCACAACACTCCTTGTGAAAACAATTACGCAATAATAATAGAAAGTAGATTGTTTCCTCAGAACTTTGAACACTGTAGTTCACAGTAAGGTTGCTCAGGCACTTGATACTCATGTTGTAGAGTCCCTCAAAGTAGGAAATATCCTCAAATATCAAGGGTTTAAAATCAAAATTATTAGCTAATGAAAGAGTATCCTTTTGTTCCCCATTGGACGCTACAAGTAGCCTAAATGCAGTTAGTGGAGCAACAGTGCAGGGTGCAGCATGCAAATATTCATGGTTTTTGCCTGTGAAAGCAACAAGGTGCTCTCAAATTGGTGTATGGGTAGCTGGGAGTGATGGGGAAAGGCACAGAGCTGGACCACATACATCTATTAGAGAAAGAAAAGTTTGCAGCTGTGGGGAGTGCTCCCTGAAGGGGAAAAGGGCCCAATGACCCACATGGCTGGTCACTGCAGGTAACTCTGAATACCTGGTGGAGAGTATTAGACTTTTGGAGACCTTTCATTAGAGAAGGTATTTGAAAAGGTGTTCATTAACATTTTTTACATGTCTATTATTGTTGTTCATCTGTTATATGGCTCATATTGGACCTGAATTATATCTTGCTCATTCCTTGTTGATTCTGTGTCATTAATAAATCAGTATGCCACTTCTATCATTATTTGTTTTAAACTACATAAATTGAGCAGATTTTTTTCCCTGTGGTAACCCTCACAAATGATCTCTCAAACCTCTTTAAAAGAAATAATCACTCTGATAGTAAGAGTTGAAAATACAAGACTTATGCAAACAAAAACCTGCAAAATGTTGGTAGAGAGGCAGATTTGATTCAGTTCTTTCTGAAAGTATGTTTAGTAAGATTCACACCAGGTGATCATACAGTGTTTGCAGATAGACTGAGCTAAGGGAGGCACACAGCTCCCAGGGAGAGCTATGACTTATGTGGATTCACCACCAGAACTCCTCTGCTGGATCTGACACCTGGGGAAACTTTTGAAGCCTTAAGCTTTTGCAGAGAAGATTTTAGAGGCAGACACTGTGCTGGAAAAAAAAGGAAACTTAACTCATTATACTGAGTTCATATAGCAAACCTGAAGAGCAGAAGAATCCCCCTTTCCACACCTGCACTCACTCACTCTGCTGAAATCTGCTCTAGCTGCAGGTGATAGATGAACCTTTTTGGCAGCACACAATCAAGTGTACTGCAGCAATTCAACCGTGATATCAGAAAGATCCATGTAACAGGTCAGCTTGTGAGAGAGAAATGTAAAGTTCTCATCAACCTAAAAGGTTTAAAAAACCTTTAAAAGACATTTCAAGCTGTGACTGACAGATGATTTTCTGACATTCACTTTTGATCGATCTGTGCAAATAAATCTCAAGGCCAACACAGTATCAGACCTGAAATACTGTATTTCATACTATATCATTCAAAGGATACATAGCACTGAGAGTAACTAAAAAGCAGAGGATATTCTTTACAAATATCCATTTTTCTTCTCTGAAATGGCAATAGCCTAACAAGATATGAGTTAGATCATCATGGTTTTAGTTGAAAAATTAATTACTTTTTTTTTTCCAAAACTCTAAAGATATCTCAAGCTCCTAAATATTCTGTGGACATAGAAGAACCTGACACTGTAAATTCCTATAAACCCATTGGTGTCTTCCCCTACTTCAGGTCATTCTAAGATGAAAACTGATATTGAGAGTCCTTATTTAGTATAAATGAAGAACAGATGTTTATTTCTTCCTCAGAGAATTCCTTAGTAAACAGCAAAGTCAGAGAAAAAGCAACTGAGGAGTAAAAGCACATTGAAAACACAGTGCAGAATCCAGAAGCAATGAACGATGCTCTAGACAGACATGTTCTTACTCTTCCCTCTCTCTTCTGTGGTCTTGTGCATCACTTTAATCCCAAGTCATTTTCTCAGATATCTCCTGGAAAACTTGCCTAACTATATGAAAAGCATTTGTAGTAGAAGAGAATGTTGATATCTGTTGAATTGTGCTGCTCTTAGAGCTCTTTAACTTAGTAATAATAATAAAATCTTAGGTGAAGACAGGAAAGAGTTGAAAAATTGAAAGAAAATTTTTAAATTAATTTATTTAGATGTTTTCTTTGTTTGCTAGGACTTCATCCTCTGGCTATCATCCCCATGTACTTAACCTGCCCTTTCTGTCTCTGTCTCACTCACAGCACTGTTGTTTCTAGGTGACATTTAGAATGTCTGTAAGCGAAATTTTCACACATTTTAATGGGGGAAAAAATCAAGCATGACATATGGGCAATGCAGATAGCATTTATTTCACTGTGGGAAACTCTAACTTCACTTGTTACTTTGAACAATTGGGAATATGCCTTCTCCAAACTACCATCTTGCTAATATTTCAAATTATATATATCTATGTTTAATCCTTGCCTAGGAAATTGTCTCTCTCCTTCTTCATTGTAATGAGCTTCATACTGAACTGTATTATTACTATTATATGAGATCTCAACAGTATTGAGATTATTTTAACAAAATAAATTGACTAGCTCTGTGCAATAATACAGTTATTTACCACACATTAATATGTCAAGAGCAGACCTAGACATTCTATCTCATTCTATCTCACTTTAGCAACCTAAAGAAAGTGACCAACCACAGTATGCCTATTGCCAGTGCAATGACACAGACACCTTTATATGGTAAATCAGATCCTAAAGAAGGAGCCTCTTTTTCTGTCTGCTGCTTGAGTCCATAGGGCAGCTCTGTTCAGAGTGTAGGCCACTCACTTCTGTGTCTAATGAGGCACAAGATGGATCTGGATCTGTAAACTTTTACATGTTTTGGAAGGACATATCCTGTTAGCTCTCAGAACAAACATTTTCTGTGAAATTCCAGCAACTACTGCAAGATCACTGAAAAAAAAAAAAAAAAAAAAAAAAGGAGGAAGAAAAGCCATACCAAAACCTGTTTCTGGAATAGGTGGTAGGAAATTGCTTGAGGTATAATAGCAACACAGTGATGACTTGAGTAGAGAAAGAGCAGCAAATATTATAAGCAGGGTGATAGAGAGCACCTTATATAGAGAAAGACAGAAGAGTGACTTCTAAGGACTTGAAAGTCTCTCTCTAGGGAGAAACAAATGGAGAAAAAGCTTAAGAAATGGAGGAGTTTTCTGATTTTGGCTGTAGATAGTAGAAAAAAGGCAGTGAAAAGATAGGTTAAAATTATTATTTTATTTTCATTCTTTCCTTTGTTCCATGATGAGTTTTTCCAACTTCTCTTTTCTGAACTCTTTTTACCTTGGGCCCTGTGTGTTAGAGATGAAAAAGACCAGGCAACTGAAACACTGACAACATTTACAGAAGTTGATCCTGCGGGGAAAAAACCTAAATAGCTTTTTCTGACTCACTTAAGGCTAGGCAGAAATGTAGTATACACTTTTGTGTATGAACATGCTTAACAAGCTAGCTCGTGTACCAGAAGCAGTCAAGATCAGCCAGAGCTAATTTACTCTGTGCATGGGACCTGGGGAAGAGGGAATTTAAAACACAGCCTTAGTTAAAGGGAAATTTCCATGGAAATTTTTTTCCAGGAAAGAATGGTCTTATCAGAGATATCTGTTACTGTTGCATTTTGCAAATAATTTCTAGGCCCAAGGAGATGGCTTTCTTTGGTGCTGCTTTGCTTTGGCAGTCAACAAGTATTTTCTTGAATAGTTTATCAATGATAAAGATGACATTTTTAACTAAGGAATATTTCTATTAGGGTCTAGTCAGCAACATGAGCTAATTCATTCCGCTGCTTCATTTTCTGGCAGGCAAATAACACTTAAGTGCTAAGAATTTAACAGTGAAGCAGACTTTGTGATAGATTTCTGCTCTGAAATGCTACCCTTGGTGTAGAGTCTGGTAATGAAGAATCAACATTAGGAGCGTAGACTTAATTCAGTGTATAAGTAGAAAGGATTCTTGCTTCAAACATTTTATTTCTGTTTCAGTTCAGCCTACAATTAGCAAACACCTTTGGATGTTAAGTTAATTTTGAGAAAGATATTTGTATTAAGATACTGCGAAATAGGATTTTATTCTCCAATTGACTTATTTTCCAGCTGTCTCCACTTATTCATGTTGCTAGGTCTGTTGGATTGCAAAGTTTACTACGGCAAGTCTCTAACATTTCACTTGTGAGTAACCTGCTCTGATTAGATCCAAACTATCCCTTGGAAAAAAATACAGTTTTCATTTTTGTTTAGGTACACAGCATGCTAATAGATTACAGGTACCAGATAAACATTGGTTTAATTTCTCACATGGCAAGTTAAAAAGCCCTCTGTAGATTGTTCTCCCCAGCACCAAGTGCTGTGGGATACCCAGATGGTGCACCTCCATAGCTGTGTATAAATTCATTTCTCAGGTGAAAGAAACACAGTACATTATCTTCAGCATAGCACACTATTAAATAGCCATAGTAAAACTTTGGTACAACAAAGCATTTTGGCAGTACTCAAAGCACTGGTTCCCTATAGATACACCTTTCATAAGGTCACCTCACAATAGAAATTTTACTGATACATAAATTTAGAGAACAAGCCCTTGGTCATCAAGACAATAAAGGCTAGTAGCAGCTGATAAAATACAACTTCTATGTTAACTTTGGCAGGCTCGGAGTCAGAATCAAAAAAAAAACCTTGCATTCTGGCCTATGAGTTGTGGACATCCATTCCACACATCTTCTGACCACTCTGTGTCTGATCTTTTTACATACAACTTCCCTGCAGAATTCATATTTCCTCATCTGGCTCATAGTTCTGAAACAAAGCACACTTTAATGAAGATGTAGCACTGACATCATCATCATCTAAAGAACAGCACTAAAAATAGGTTTTCAGATCTGTGCGTTTTGACTCACAGAGAAGAAAGGCAATTTATTTTTTTAAAAAGCAATCAACTAAAATCTTTAAAATGGGCTCCAAACCTTTTCGTTGCTCAGCTATAAAGAATAACATCTAAACTGCTTTCTGAATAAAAGAGTTCTATAGGAGGCTAACAGAAAATCTTGAATGGAATTGCCAGTTCCATCGATTAGATTCAATTTACAATGCCATCAGAGTAAAACCTAGTTTTATTTAACTTATTTTGCCTATTGTTATTCTGCACATCAGTAGAAGAACTAACCCATTTTCTCTCCTATATGATCCTATTATCAATCAATCAATAATTTTCAAGTGAAAAAGACAGAATTTCAAAATAGTTTCAATCTTGAATCTTTCAGAAGTCAATCTGTTCTCCTTGGTTTTGATCAGAAAGCAAATAGTGAGGAATAAAATTTTAGATCTGTTTATGTGAGTTAAAAAATTCTATAGTTGAAGTCATCTGCTATTTAACACTGGGCATGACAGACTTCAGACAAACCTTCTAAGAACAGCACAAATGCAACATTCATATTTTCACAATAAATGACAACAAATCATTTCCCCTCAGGTCTTAAAAGTAAAATGTGCATGAATCTTAGCTCCTTTACAAATAAACTAGAATGAATTTCTATTATTTAATCAAAACTTTCACTGCTTTTCACAGTTTCAGCACTGAAAGGTAGATGAACAAGTAATTACTAATCAAATTTGAGAGTCTGGTTTTGACACTGGTTAAGAGCTGAACCAACCACTCACTAACTACCACAATATGCTATATATTTTTAAACACTATTGAAACAGGACAATTCAGAAGAAAAGCAATGTGTTTTGTAGTCATAACATGACAGGAAACTTTTCATTTTCAAACAATTCTTTCTTTTACAATTTAACATTATCTGTAGAGTTATCAGTGTATTGGAAGACTTATTCGGATCTGGATGTTAGCCTCTAATCTCAGAGGAGATTATTATAATTTAATTTTTCCTGCTTTTATCAGCTTATTTCTCAAATTGTGGCACACAATTATTCAACTGCTAACCTTTCAAACCTAAATGTTTGGGGTTTTTTTCTTATAACAGCAGATCTCTTTTAGAGGACTTTCCTACTACATGATCACCATCTTGGGTTGATACATAATTTTTCCACTTAAAAAGATTAAATATTCCATCATGTTAGCTTTCTAGCACAATTAAAATGTGAACACTCTGGGATTCTATTCTTTTCACAATTTATTCTGTTATTCTATTCTCAGCTTTAAAATATTTCTCTGGATTTCAAAAGGTCTATTGAGAGAGAAAAGTCCAACATTTTATTATTTTTTCACCAACAGACAAGTATCTGGCTAAATGAACACCTGTTAAAGGTATAAAAATAAGAATGAAAAGTTACAAATGTACTTAAAAATTCTGTGGTTTCAACTTCCATTTAAAATTTATTCATCAGTAATTAATTTTCGTATTTTAGTCTCTAACACTCAAGTCACTCACCCATGTAAAGATACTGCTTAAAGCCTGAAGTAGGAACAGTTGCAGTACCACTGAATAGTATCCAGCCATAATACCTAAATATTTATAGTTCTAGATAACATCACAGGTATTTTATTGCATATAAATGCCTTTCAATTATTGTAATATGTCTTCCATTTTATACTGCTACATTTTTTTTGCAACCAGAAAATAATACTGATTTAAAAAATTATGCCAGCTTTCTAAGGCAGAGTGATCCATGGTGATCCAGCTGAGTTCTCAAGCGAAATTCTCACCTGATAAAATCTCAGAGAAACAGGATGATCACTTGTGAAATTCTCTTTTTTCTTCCTTCTTTTTTTCTTCAGGTTTCTCATTTTTCCAAAGTACATTAACTGTCTCTTTCAAAACACTGTTATCATTGTCCTTATGAAACAGGTGATAGAATTCATAATGCAGAATAACAAGAGAATGGTAACATCCTTAATGACCTGAACATGCATACTCTGGGCTGCTCTTCTCTTCTCTGTAGTATTTTTAAACCTATGGAAGTTTTCTATTTCCAAAGATGATCATAATATAAAAAGGAGAAGTGAGAAACAGGCAGAGCTAAAATGGTCAACTGGGATTCATCATCAGTCCAGTTTGAGGCAGGTTCAACAATTCTGAGTTGTGGCCGAATTAGTCTCTGTAAGTACATTGTTCAAATATTAGTAATTAATTATGATATTACACATTTTGAGCCCACAGTCTGGGAACATAGAGTTTCAGGCAGCAAGAAAACACAGAACAGAGGAAATGCTGCAGGTAAAGTGACAAGAAGTGCTTTAAGCCTTTTTAATATAATCTTTTACATGACATTAGGATGTAGCAACCAGACAGTGTGGTGGCTGTGGCTCTTTGTTATCATCATGGCAAAAAGAGTGCAATTATATCTGTGAATACATGGCTCCATCTAGATTTCAATCTACCCAGAACTGGATTTTCCAACAACAAATCCAATTTCCAAAATAATTCATTGCAGGGATGAGTAATGTGTTCATTCTTCAGGGCAAGTGTCCTGTTTCTACAGCAAGAGAAAACTTCTGTGTCTTTTCACCACATCTGCAACTTTCATACAGGCTCATCCATCCTGCACTCCATCTTGTACAACCATCCTCTACTATTTTTCCTCTACAAGCTGCAATATTCCACAAGATCAGCAAAGGAGCCTTGCAACTCAAACTGTCATTTCACAGAGCCTCTTTGAATTTCTGGAGCAAACATTCAATATTTTATAATTTAGAAAACCGATACTGTTAGAGATTCCACTTCTGGGGATATATCTCTTCTGTGCTTAACCATACGTAATTAAGTTGCCCTCGTTTTAAGCCTGAGGTGCTAAATATGATAATGCTTTCAAATTTTCATGAAAGCTGTTTGAAAAATCTCATCAGCGGACAAGTAGAGATTGTTCTTAAGCAGTAACCTTTCTTTCCAGGCATATGGCTGAACTATTCCAGGAAAGTAGTTTATTATTTGCTAAGAAAACCAGAGAAGATAACAATATGACAGGAGCAGGATGAAATCCATCTGCCATTCAAGTGGAACAGAGGTTGCCCAGGGCTCTGTGCTGCCTCAGTTTGTGCACTGGTGCATTCACAGACATTACCTGTAGAAAGTATATTTGCTTCTCCCAACAGAAATCATAGGCATATAGCAAAAGAGTGTGGAGAATACATGAAAACAAATATATGAGAGCTAGATTAACAAGGCTGGGGCCCCATTACAAAAAAACTTCATCTTACCAGCCACAGCTCTTATTAATTACTGGTGTAAAAGACAGCAGACACAGACACACATTTTGTTGAGCCTTTCTCAGTGATTAGCACCATTTTTTCTTGCAGATCCATTAAGTCCATTTTCACCAGTTTTTTGCAAGTTCCACACATTTTATTTAAACCTCTTCAAATGCATGGATTGGGAGGGCTGATATTTTTGCTGCACTACTGTAGTGACTAGTGACTTATAACATGGTAGACAATAAAGATCATAACCTCTAAGAACCTATGAATAAGGCCTCTTGAACTCAGTAATGTAAACCTCATTTATTCATGGACCTGAGGCTGCCAGCTCTAGAGACACAGTCTTGCAGTAAGTTGTAGGAATTTTGGTCTCATGAGAATTCCTGCCTGCCACCCTGCTGATCCTTATGTGCATGGCACATTATCAATGGCACAGGCAGATGAACTTGCCATAAATTAGCCTTGTAAAAACATGAATTAAAAGAAAAATGGGCCTGGATAAAGGAGGTTGCAGTTGGGTTAGCTTTTTCCTGTAATCACAACCTTAGAAAACAACAGATCTTAGAATCTGTGGTCAAAAGAGTGAGAATATGAGTTTTGGATTAAATCATCTAAACATGAACGTTTTCAAAATTAAATTCTGGATATGGACCCCAGATTTGCAGCACAATATCAAGTAGTTATACCCATCTTCCTCATAAATTTGTTAAGAAGCATGTGTCTTAATTAGATATAGCAGCATTAGTTTACTGAGGTAGTTTTTTCCCTGCTAGGTAAGGTGTTCCCCTCCCTCTGTAAGGCATTGTTTGAAAGTGGTTTCTAGTAGAATAGAGAGAGTATGTGACAGGAGAGCTGGCTGAAATTACAGTTTCACAGCAAGGATGTAAAAAGATTTTTGAAATTAATCCTGTGCTCTAGGACACCACATTGCTTACATTATTTACATAAAATGTCAGGATGCTTGTTCATACAATCTAATGCTACTGAGCTGAACATAGCCAGTGACTTTTGCTGACTGCAGCAGGGGAAGATGAGCAAAGCTGACATTAAGATAAAGACTGTGAAAACTCCACTGATGGGGAAAAATAAAGGAAAGACTTTGAAGAGGCAGAGAGGCAAACAATATAGATCAGAGCTGTTTTCAAGAGAGCATTCAGAGTTCCAAAAACATAAAAGTGAATTTATCATATAAAACATAATAAGCAATTGAATGTATAGATGCACACCTTTAAACAGACTGAGCTTGAATATACCTATTGAGCAAGCAAGGAAAGGACTAAAAATTTAGGGCTGGTTCCTGAAAGAGTGGCAGAAAGGACAGAAGAAGGTCAGAGACAGATCAGGACCACACATTTGTCTTAAAGGGCCTGGTGAGGCAGAAGAAGGGAGGGCAGTAGGGACTGCAGTTTCCCATGAAGAAGAAAGCCAGAAGGCATTCTGCAGCTGTGCAAGGGAGCTTGCCCTGAGCACCCTTTGAGACTGGAGGGAAGGTTGTGAAAGGTAATGACAGCAGCAGTCTTAAACCTGCATGTTGGTCAGAGAAGCAGCAGAGGCACTGTCTGGTGGGGAGAGAAATTGTTTTCAAAATCTGTTGAAGGGGTTAACAGACACAGCTGAAGAGAGAGGACATACCAGGACTTTAGAAAGAACAGTACAATGAGCAGCTGAATGTGTGAATGAGAGAATTCAGGTACAGGTAGCTAGAAACAGTATGAGAACATTATATTCTGCCTTTCTCTCCCAGTGCTTCCCAACTTCTATTCATAACTGGACAAAACAGAAAAACCCATAATTTTTAATACTCATTAAAAATTATAGAGAGGCTACAGATTTCCCATTTATTTCTTGTTGATAATAATAGTTTTATGCCAACATTTATCTTTAGTTTGTTTTACAAAGTAATCAATGCTCCAAGAGCTACAGAGAATGTACAATTATAAACCACTATGACCCTTATTAGAAGAAACAATGTATCAGCTTTGATAAAGATAAAACACATAATTGAACGGTTTTATTAGAAATTAGAAAAATCATTACCTTGATAAAGTGGAGAAATAACATGAGGGCCACACTGCAATCTGCTATTAGCTGGCAATGACAAACAGAGTAGCAAAATTCCAATTGTATGTCAGCAAGTAGACAAACATCTGCATGGTTTCACCAATAAAAATGTGAGCATGCTTGATTTGGCTATTGATGCTGAGATAGTGATTCAAGATATAAGGGAACTCAACCACTTCAAGGACAAAAACAAGCTGGTGCACAATGAAAGCTGACAAAAAACCATGAAAATATAAATACATGCATGTACAGGGAAGAGAAACAAAACTATTTTTCTTGCCAAATTGAGAAGACAAAAAATGCATCACTGTGTTTTCTGAGCTTGATTTTGTTCTATATAATCCCTTGTCCTCAACTTCCTTCAAGGACTCACTTGGGTGAAATTCTGAAAGTGTGGAAGATACAGAATTCTGCAGAAATTGTCAAGAGTAAACATGAACTTAAAATCTGGTGGCCCTAAAATTCTCATTTTAGGTGATCGAGGCCTGCTAAATGTGCTCTGCATTAAATTCCAAACCAAATCACCTAACATAAATTTGAAGTTTATCTGAATCCTTCTAATATTCACAAGGGAAAAAAGTTCAAAAACACAGAAGGAGGGAGATTTGGTCACTCAAAAGAACAGAGTTGGCAGTATAAAAATTTTTGTCTAAACTCCCATTTTAACATTCTGTAATGGACTAAGAAATTAAATCTTATATTTTTCAAATTTATTTATATATATAAAAGTGAAGCTACAGATTGCTGGAAAAGAGACAAGTCAAATTGGAAGAAAATATTGTCATAGTGTTACCCTGATGAAATTATAATATTATCCATCTAGCCTACTAATTGACACTAGCAGTGAATATTACTAGAAGAGGATAACTTTTGAGACAATTTTTACTCTTTTCTAAAATTCCACTTAAAACAACTTTTTAAATCAAAAAAGTGATTCTATGTATGATTTCGACCCCTTCCTTAAAAATTGTGCATGCTTTTTCATTCATTTAACAAGATCTTAATACATTTACCAAAGCAGAAATAAATATTCAACTACACATATTATTGAATCTTTTGCATTGAATTATTTGGAAGCAAAGAACACATATGGTATGCTTTCTATTTTTGACATCTCTGTAACAGAATCAGTTATGAAATATGTAAAGAAAAAGATGAAAAAAATCCAGTAAAATAATTCCTCCTATATCACGATCATTGCAATATTTTCTTGACACATAGTTCTGGCTTCTATCACTATTTTGAGGAATTCTGTGCACATGAAGAAGAAACACAGCAAGTTATTTACAAACAAGAAAATTAGGTAATCTATCTAAGCCTTTCTCCTTTCATAGATTTTATCCTTTAAATGGGAGTAGGATGACAGAGAAACATCTTGTTAAGACAATGTTACAATTTCTAAAAATTAAATAAATCTTCCATTTTCATCAGCCAGACCATATATCAAATAGAAAGTGTTGCATTTTATCTTTCCAGTATTCCCCATTTCCTATTTTGTAAGAAAACCTAAGAAATCTTGATTATGTCTTAGGTTATACAAATTTTAGAATATTTTGTAGTCATCTAGGCCTGACTCCTTGCTTTCCATCTGGAAGTCTCTGCCTCTAACCTCAAAGCTACAGACCCAATTCAAAGTGTCCCAACAAGATCCTTTTTACTGGATGCCTGATCCATGGCATTGATTTGAAAAGTGAATGATAGACATTGTAACCATTTTCCTGTTTTAGGAGCCTGACCTTATTCTTTTCTTCAAGACTGAATCCATAGCATATGCAAACTTCTATTATATTTTTTCTTGCAATGGAATAACTTATATAGAATAGTGATCTTTAACCAGTATCTAATTTTTCTACCCACCAAATGGATTCTCAGAGGGGAAGATTAGGATTTTCATAGGCGTCTATCTCCATGGACAGAGTACTGCAAACATAGAGACTTGATCTAAGAAGTACAAAATCATCTTTGCCTCCCTCTGAGTGCTGGATGATTAAACTGCAGATACAATAAAGCCTACATAAGGGATATGAGATCCCAAACATATTTCTTGTCTAATTTTTCTGAGGTTAGGGAGGCTACAAATTTCACAGCTCTGTGGGGTTGCATTTGGAGTATAAACAAATATACCATTTTAGAAATTACTAGGAAACTGTTCCTGAAACACTGAGGAATGAACACAGAATCTTGCCTTGAAACAAGAAACTTGAGCAATCCCACTTGAAAGCAATGAAAACATTCACCTGACCAACCTATGAGATCAAATGATACCAATTTAGAGGAATGAAGAAAATGCTGTGTTTAAGGAAGATGTTTACTTCCATGTGGTTCCACTAACAGGACAATATTGTTCCTCTTGCCTAAGGTATAAGTGAAAATCATTGTGTTTCATGAAATGCTCTTCTTGTGACAACAAGTTTTTTGTTCACAGAGTTTAGGTTTTGTCAGGCATGTAAATCTCACTCCAGTACATTGGACTTAAAGCAGGTTTTGTCAATTTAAACTATATTTAACATCCATTCCCCCACCCATGTGTTGATGTTCAAATGGAATTGACAGAGAAAGCTGGAAAAGAGCAAGTCATTTTTTCTCCTTATGGTTATCTGTAATGAGATATTTTCAGTAACTCTTCTCAGAAGTTGGTCTTTATGTACTTGTGATTCTTAACATGTAAAATGTGTTATAAAGGGTGACTCTTAGCATAAGTAATGCATAATTTAAAAATAGTCTCAGGTGGTTTTGATGGGGAGTTTTGTGAATATTACAAGACAGATTTTCTTAAAGCAGACTTAGTAGCAGTAGTTCAGCAGGTTTGTTTTTTTAATTTATTTTTCTAGAGTTCTCTATCCTTTGGGGGGAAAATGTGCACAAAGACTTATTACAGTAGATGCTATCATTTCCAAATCTAACAGAAACAGTTTGCTCAGACATAGGATTCAGACTAAAAATGTTTTATTGTCAGAAGCACTGACATTCTGTTGATAGGGATTTCAATAAACAAACGAGTAGCTTTTTGATAACCCTCTTTCTGTATGGTGGTATTTCACTGCAGAGGCAGAGCTCTTTACAGGCTCACTGCTGTGAATGAAAAAAGATGACAGTCAGATTAAAGGCTTCTAAGGAAGACTTCCAGTTTATGTCAAGATAAAAGCTGGTGAGTTTTATTTACAGTTCTGTGTCCTTATTCAGGGCATGCATGCTAATCTAGTCATATGATTAGAAATGTTGAACTAAAATAGTTGCTGCTTTTCAGACCTCAGCATATCTCTAACTTTTGTGCATCCTTGAAGACATTCTTCACGTTACAGAACAGCATAGGAATAGTTACTGAAATCACTTCCTTTTCCTTGAAATAATATTTACAGAAAGTTCTATATCTAACATATAAATACATCCAAAGTTTCATCTGTTAAATGAAAGCCCTAAAAACTTCATTCTGTATACTATCTCCCTCTTTATTTTAATCTGTAAATGCTTTCACAAATACAGTTTTTCCACAAGAAACATCAGTTTCAAATAGACCATGTTTAGACAAACACATTGAATTTTCACCAGAGCATTCCTGGAAGTTTGACGTACTTCCCTCTTCCACAATTTTTTTCATATATTCCTACCCTTCTGTTTATTTACTCACAGGCAGGCTAAGATTGATACCACCCTTTATGGCATGACAAAAAATGGACCTATACTTTGCTGGTAATTCTCTGAGCACAACAGATATACACAGTCACTTTTTCTCCCAAGGAAACAACAGTTAATAGGTTTCAGAAGGGGACTCCTGACAAGAGTTCTCAATTTTCATTTCAAACACTGCTCAGGAACTCTTTTATAATGTGTGGTACCTTAGGTGCCAGCAGGATGAAGACCCCATGATTATAGTTAGAAAGGGATAAGCTACTACTGCAGTATAAGACTGTAAAAACTCCACAGCTAAACAAACATAAAAACAGTTGGATGAGAGACAAGAAAAGTAAATACATAGCATGTTAGCTTGCAGTCACTTGCATTTTGTTTCTGTCGTTAATACAGCACAATTCAGAAACATGCAAATATGCTGGATGTGCATGTGAGAGATTTGGTAATGAGAAAACACTGTCTCTCAAATACGTAGAAATTAAAAGGTTTTTGTAAAAGGTCTAATTGAAACATCTGTTTCAATAAATACGCCTCCTATATTTTTAATTTCAATTTTCACATGTCTCAGAAGCCAAAGAAAACAATTTGTCAATGCTTAGGGAAATGCTAAGTACTGTATAACTTAAGTGGCATGAGAAGTACTGTGAGCTACTAATGTGTATTAATCAAATTTTGTCAACCATTTGTAACATATGGTATTATAATTACATCAAGTATGTTTACAGAAGATGTGAACAGGTGCTAACACTTGTGCTCCGAATGCTGACAGTCCTTAACAAGATGTTCTCTGGTTACCAAACTGTGTCCCACAGACAAGGCAAGAAGAAGACTATAAAATAGGGCCAAAAATTTTCCCAAGTAACTTAAATTTCTTACCAGACTTTTATGAAACTTGCTGTTTTCTATCTAATTTGATATAGACCGTAGTCAAGATTCTATATTATGCATGAAATATAAAAACAATTTATAAAAAGTCTTACTCTTTCCAATTCATAAGGTGAATGTAGCATACATCTACTGCTAGTCCTGTTATCACTAATTATAATTACTCACCTTGTGGTGGATTCTAGAGGCCCTGCCAGATGTGACAGTCACAAAGCAGCTATGTGTTCCTACACATAAAAGACAGTCTTTTAGGAGACATGTCTACAGATTTCAAAATCTCAAAAAGATGCACAACAATGAAACGCAATGAAAAGGGAGATAATGAAATGATGGAACATAATTTGAAGAATTTGGAACAGCTTTATCCAAGAGCAGTGAGGGCTTATTTTTATAATATAACTTCTTTATCTTTAGTAGTATAGTTGCCTGAAATATTTATTGAACCAAGATAGACATAACTTCCCATTAAGACAGGAAAGATTACTGTACAAAAGCAATTATTACAAAATAATTTTTTGCTCCCATTTGTGTTTGATCTAGAGCAGTAAGCATCAGATACGGCTCACTTACCAACACCTTTTAGTAGTAAGTAATAGAACGTGTAACTATTCTTCTTAAGAAGACAGAGTGTGCAACATTAGTTCAGGCTGCTGAATATTTTAATTGCAAACCTTTTAGACACCGTGCTTATATGTACAATTACAAAGGCAAAGGAATAGACTGGCTTCTCTCTCTTTAAACAATTGCTTTAAATAAACTGTCATTGACTTTAAATAATTTCCATTATTTCATTTGCTATCATTGCTTTGCTTACATCACTACCCCTTAGAAATGATATGTAGTTCACCTGTATTAAAATGTTCCAGGTCAGGTTAGAAAAATAATCAAGTGTTTACTGTACTTAACAGGAAGCTTAAATTCTTAATTTACACCCACATAGATCAAACTAAGGATTTTGTACTATGTGGATTATTTTGAGAGGCATTTTTTCACTGCTTTAAAAGAGACTTTAAACCATATCTAAAAGAAATTGCTCACCTCAATGAAAACCTCTCCAGTGTTGCATCCAAACACGTCTTCTCCTCATTATTCACATGAAGCTGCTGTAAGCCTTTGTGAAACTGGACTGACAGCACATTGTGGATTTCTGTTTTGCATTATTTAGGTGATGAAATTTGTTATTTCCACTAGTTTCTGGTCATGTTGAGGATATGGGAAAAATGTGGAGCTCAATTCAAACACGGCCTGAGCCGAAACAAACAGAGAATACCTGTAGAACATACAAATATTGCCAAGATACCTGGCTGAGGAAGTTCATTTGTCATAGCTTCATAGTATATATAATTTATAGCTGGTTTTAAGCCCTTGCTGAGAAAAGTGATAGAACATTTGTTATATCACTCTATCACATTGTGACATTTCTGTTTAAAATTGAATATTATCATATTCCTCTGCAAATTGGCCATCTCCAATTTAAGCTATTACAAAATACTCAGAACATCTTAAAACTGCTTATTAATTGAGGCATGTATCATTTCCTCAGCTACCTCTGAAATCACAGCCCCAGGAACAGAGGAAACCATGTTCTAAAACAGCAAATGCAGGCAGTGCTTACCGGTCCGAATGGCTGGACTGATTCACCACATGCTCTGCTTCTCTTTGTGCTCCACTGCTGTGATTGAGTGACAACATGGCTTTGTGCAATGTCTTTCATTGGAATAGAACATTTTTAGCTAATCCACCATTCTCTACAAACATATCTTCACTGCAGTATTAATCTGAATTTTCCCCTAGGTGTTCCCCAGATGTTCATATCCATGAGATCTAATCCAAATGTCATGGTAATTTAAAGTACAACCACAAAATAGAACTTTCAACCTTAACTAGAACTTAGGTAAACTGGCTGAAAGATGGATGATGTTTGACAATCTGTAAACTGCTTCTCTTTATTCAAAAATGCATTTCTGAACATAGAGGCAATGGACTTTCTGTCAAGACTGTAAAAGACACAAATTTTAATTCAATTCCACTTCCTTCACCTATAACTATATTACATGAAACCAGCCACAGCAAAGGTGCATCTCTTTCAGTAACCTGTTCCATAGGTCTTGGTCACTGCTGCCATCTCTCCTGTCAAGCAGCCACCCCATCCATCTCCACTGGCTGTGCTTCTGGGGACCAAGAAGAGTCCATCATCAGTGGTTGAGCTAAGTTCTGCCTTTGCTTTGTTGTCTGTGATACCTTTGCCACACCACCTGAAGCACCAGACAAAAGGAGCTTAATGTATAGAGCAATACATTCATCATGCTAATAAGAACTCAAAAGAAGCTGCTTAAGCCTCCTGAGAATGTAAAATTTTAAATTGGAAACTGCTTTTACCTAGATCTGGGTAATGAAAAAAGGGTAGGTTGTAATATTTTGTAACATGAAATACTTCAGATATTTTACAAATACAAAATGATTTATCATGATGACATCCACTCTTAAGGTGACAGGAAATTTTAGTTGCATGCATTCATAGGAGATCATTCAGACATCATCAAAATGCATTTATTTTCTTCTGAATGTGAAAAAATGTTGTTTTGTTTTTTTTAATAGAAAACAATAAGGAAGAAGCAATCTACTTTTTACTAGGAATCACAAAGGAAATTAAAAAAATAGAATGGAGAAAAATTAACTCATCACTATATGAATCTTTGTATATTTTTTCCCTGGAAACTCTCCTTTCAAGACAGAGTATTTAATTTTAGATCAAACTAAAGAAAAAAACCAGAGTTTTTTGCAGTAAAATTTTAAGTTTATTGTATAAAATATTGTTCATTTAATCTAATTCATACAATATAAAATATCATTCCACTCTCCCTACTAATATTACTTCTTTGAGAACTGATTAGATTACAAATGCATACATTGATTAGTTTATAGCAATTACCTAAATATTTTCAAAAGACTTTAAGAAATAATTAATTTCTGGGTTTGTTTTTTTTTTTCATTCCCAAAAACATTTAAAAGAATATATAGGAAAAATTATATCAAAAATCATCTGATACTATAAAGCCGAAGTTTATTATCTGTCTTCTTCTTAACAGCATTAAGAAATTTTAACAGGTGTAAGTATTATAAACGTGAAACTTAAGAGTATAAAAAAAGAAAACCAGGAAGAGTGAGGACATTAAATTGCAGGATAGGTGGAGGAGCAAATAACTGTTTGGAATACTAGAGTGGAGGTGAGTATTCATATAAACAACTAGGAACTAATATTTTGAGGGAAGACCCAAAAAATTGAATAATTTTTTACTAATATTATTTTTAGCATGGGTAACTTTTTTGGTCAATCCTGGTATTTCAATAAACACCAAAATGCAGACATTACATGCTGCATTAGCACATGCTATAGATATTCTCTCTATAGCTAATAAAAAATGAGGTAAGTGTCTACCCTAGATGGAGTCTCAACTAGCTCTGGTTCCAGCCTGAATTTTATCCAAGAAGTTGCATGAGAGTTTCTCTCTGATTTTTTTTTTTTTTTTTACAGAAATTGCCTTTAGCTTTTCACACCTCAGCCTTCCCACAGACAAGTGCTCTCCCTCGCTTTCCCTCTCTCTGTCTCTTCCTTGCTCTTTCCTGCTACATGCATTGCAAAATAACTTTTCCAGGCTGATGTTCTTAGTATATTTTACCTCTGAGACTGGCACGTTAGTAGATGTCAAATGGTCCGAGTCACAAAGCATTTTTCATAGTCCTAATTGGCTGAGTCTAACCTATATCGGCCCACCTTCACAGAAGCCATTTCAGAGATGATTCCTCAGACAGGCAGCCTGCATTTAAACTGATCCCTCTGGTCAACTAGGGGAAAAAAACAGGAGAAAAATAAACACCGTGGTTGCTCTGGCAGGCTGGTTGCCTACCACACTTATTACTTTCTGAAATTCCTTTGAGAACTGTCTTATTTTATTTTCCGTTTAGCTCAAGATGAGAATTTCCCATTTTTAGAGGGTTATTTTTCCCACTGATATCAAAGCTTCCCTGTGCCAACTGGCTATTTTTACACCATAATATTCCTGTAAAGAAACTTACATATACTCTTCCCATATGTCTCCAATAACAAATTATCGTTGCTATTTAATACCTGACATTATATAAGCGTATCTTCCATTTCCAAGAGAAAAAAGAATGTTGTTTCATGCTGTCTGAAGCCTGTTGTAATCTCAGGCCATAACATGACAAGCTGATCTTAATAGTCCCACACATAAAACATTAGCAGTCTAATAGCTGTCTCCTCCCTACCAGACGTCTGGAAGTTGCTGTAATAATAGGAATTTGCACCCTGTAGCAAATAATTATCTCCTGTTTTCAAAGGAGAAATTTCTTTTATTAGATCAATTAAATTCCACCGTCAGCCTAAAAGATATGAAATTGAGGAGAAAAGAAGGGCAGAAGGCAACTAGGGCATGGCAGTGACTACAAACATCTTTGCCAGTGACTTTTCTTCATATGTCCTTTTCAGTCTTTCAGGAATGGCCAAATATCCCATGTTTCTTTGCTTTTGTATGGAGATATAATGAGTATTTTCACCTGCTTTCTCTTACACATAAAGAATTTTCAGGTTAAATTGGTGAAAGTCAAAGTGTGACAGTAAATATAGGAAACTAGACTTGTGCAAACACAAAACTTTTCATCTGGATGAACATAAAAATTTATAAATGTACATCTCACAATACAAATGAGCACCAGACAGATGGGAAACTTTTCAAAACTAGGGGTGAGAAAAATTCAGGATGATAGCACATCTGTAGGATATGGATTTCAACAAAACATCTGATCTTTCCTTCTTCAGGCACTCCCAGTTTTGATAAAATGTCACCAGAAGAAGTTCAGTAACAGTGGTTCACATCCAACAAAATGTCTTGTTTTCCTAAGCAACTGGGCATACATTGGATTTTTTGAAAAAGCTTTTTTTTCCAATTAATTTAAAAAAATTAAATGATAAGTTAATTCTGTTTAGAACAACTCACATAATATATGTTCAAATAAAAATATGTTAAATCAAAACTAAAATATTTAAATTTTTTGTTGCATGGCTTCAAAATTTGGAATTCTGAAGCTGAAGGAAAAAAACAAAGTTCTACTCAGAAAATTTCAAAGCAAAATATTTTTACTTCAACTATTTTCCTTTTCATTATTTTTACAGTTCTAGCCTGTGATCTCACTTTGGATAAGAACCATTCTTTCAAACTTTTCTAAGTCTACTAAATCAATTTTGTGATGGATTGACCAGTGCATCACTCAATATTTTACATTTGAGTGCATCATTGTCTTATAAACCAATTTTCAGAACTGTTCTTTCCGCTTAATTATTTTCCTAGTGATTCCTGACACTGTATTAGATTTTTGAGGCACAGATGAATTTTGACCTCATGTTTTCAAAGAAGAATCTGCATTCTGTTAGTGCTGATTTAGACAGTACATAAAATTAGTAGTTCAGCATTTTCATAATTGGTTCTCTTTAGCTTGCATGTTATCCACTCTTAGTGCTTTCCTACCAATCATTGCATTGATTTTTTCTAAAAATCTCTTATGTAAGATTAATTTAATATTATTCTTGATATCCATTTTCTGTACAGGATGGTTCTAGTGCAGCAGCATCTTAATTTATACTTATAACTTCCCTATAATTTAAAATAATTTAAAATTATTTTTACACTCTTAAAAAACTTTTAGATGCAGCTGAAAATATGTCTTGATTAAAACAAGAGCTTTTTTTTTTACCTGTCAAAATTTGTACTCTTTTAAACTAGACAAGATTTGCATTTTTCAATAGAAGCAAAATATTTTGGCTCTGCTGTCAACCCACATACAAAACACTTTGGTTCCTCAGAGAGTCTATTGATCACTTCATATTTTACTGTGTCTATAAAGCAGAATTTTTGAACAAACTTTATACTGTCTGTGAATGATTTTCCTTCTCAGCTCTCTATTTAACTTGTTCTCTTATGTTTTTAAGTAATTCATACAAACATTTTCCTGTAATTTTCCATTTCCTTATTAAATTTGCTGCTTTGGGTTTATGCACTTTTACATTCCTACTCAGGTGTTACAACTCTGATTCCCCAAAAGTTGCATGAACCAATTCTAGACACAGGTCCTGTGCACAACAAAATAGTAAATCATGACTCATGTCCCCTCTTCCTCACTAACTGACCAGGTTTTTCCAAAAAGCATTCAAGGGATTTAAAATGTAGGGTTTACATTACACATTTTTTTGGTACACAGGACTAAGCAAAGCCTCGTGGTACAATTAATTTTCTGCCTTAACCACACTGTAAATTTCCCTTAGCATCTCATGGTTACAGTTACTGTCAGCCCGATACAGCCTAATGCCACACTCTTATTCCTTAGGTGTGGCATTTGTGTTAAATTTTGAAAAACTCATCTTGCTTATTATTCATATTCTATATGACATAATTAGTCTAGGTGCTCCAAATCCTTCATTGGAACGTGTTTCATATTGCTTGTGGGCTCCATAAATATATACAGCAATCTGGCCAAATAAGCACAATGTCAGCTTCTGCAACACAATATTTTTCCCTCTTTTGCTTCAAAGCAAACAATTCCTGTTCCTCTTCCCAGCCACTCTGAAAATCATCTCCTCATGGCCTTAGAGTTCTGAATCATGTCTCCTCAGAAAAACATTGCTAACCTTGACTACTTTGTTTCTGTGATCTTCAATAATCAATTGCTACAAACCATTAAAGGCAAAATAGAACTGGATTTATGGAGCAATAGGATAAAATAATGGATAAAGTAATATGCCCAGATTTAAATTAATTAACAAGAAAGAAAAAAAAAATCAAAAAGTAAAGTAATTAGAAAAGTTTTGCTTCTTCATGTGACAAGACAATCTTAATTATACCATCCAGTCACAGATATCTCTTGGGCAGGATCTCTGGTCAGGTAATTCCTGCTTTGTTGATTTTCTGGGTATTTCCAGGCATTAGCTATTGACTGGACATTTGGTTACCCAAGCCATTCTGTGCTGTAGAATTGAAAGAGGCAACTACATCAGAATTTTTTAATCACAGTTCTGGACTTGCTGCTTGAAGTATCTTAGATCCATTTCTTTCCCACCTAGCCCTACAGCTCTGCTCAGGTAAGTTTCTGTCTTTTCCTGAAACATTAGCACAAATCTCTTCATGCTTGTAACTTGGAAAATAATGTTCTAGACTAAATGTTTCAGTCTACACGAAGAAAAATATTTATATTAATGAAGTATTAAAAATAGGATGATCTAGTAATGCCCAATACAAACACACAAAAATATTTTTTCTGTCCCATAGAAGCAGTGCAATGAAGAGTCTGATATTTGGTCTTCTTTTGAATAATAATTTCTTTCTTATGTTACTTGAAAGCTAAAGACCAATTAAATGATATTGATTCCCCATGCTTCAGAGTATGTCCTACAGTTCAGGGAAAAAAAAATCAGATGATGCAATTATAATTTAATGATATACTTCATTCCTGAGACAAATTATTAATTCCCCATGGAAATAATATTTCTTTTTATTATTATTTTTTTTTTTTACTATTAACAAACAATGCAGTAAGTTTTAGAGGCACAATATAATACAGGGTTTACAAAAAAGGTCAGATTCCAGCAGATGTCTTCAATATGCATGCAGCATTCAAAATAATTAGTAAACAAACACCATCATTTCTCTAAGTAGCAAATTTAAATTCGGCTTTGATGTTATGTAAATTTTTATTCAGTTCTCAGAATTTATGACTGTTTAAGAAAATCACTTGTTAAAAACAAGACCAGATATATTCTCTGAGTCCAGAAAAAAATCTAAATTAATGTCACAAATTATGTTTTGAGCAGCCCTTTTTCTATTGGAGTTTCTGGTTGAACTTTAAAATGCTACAAAAAATATGTATTTCAGGTTTTGTCTTTCTATTTGACATTAAAAAAGATTATTACCTTTTCAAATTGATTTGCTATTAATCAGAAAAAGACCTTTCCACACAAAGGTTCTGATGAGACACGTATTAGTCAAGCATGCACACATTTCATGCACATTTCTTACTCTGCCAAGGACATAAAATGTGCAGAAAGGACCATTGCAAACAACCTTGACACTCACTCCTTTTATGATTTTTTCCAGACAACAAAAAATAATTAAAAAATATTTGAACTAGTTATTGGAATGGTGCCATGTAAATATAAATGTATATTTTTAATAAAGACAGTCTGCAGGGAGGGGAGGTGGATGGGGACAAACCAAGTTCTGTGCAAAATGCTGCTCGTTAATAAACTACTGACAAATTATGGCTACATCTGCTGTCTGCTTTACTGTTATTTGTCTGTCAGTCCAAACAGGTGCATCACAAGCCCCTCTTCAATAAGGAATGTGGACTAGCAATCACCAGAAATAATGTCAATGTTAAAGATTTTTCTTTTTCAAGAGTCCTAATTTGGAATGAAAATTCGGAATATTTTTGTTTGCCAAAGACTTGACCACCTAAAGCTGAATTACTAACAGCTCTCAGAGCAGAGTTCACCTTTGGGGTTACCTGCATTCATTCAAAAGACTTTTGTATGTCAAGAAGAAAGAAAGATATTTCTGTTTTATGGGTGGTATAAGTTCAATACAACCATCCCAGGTTTGAATAGGATCTGTTGTATCCTAACCTGATCATGGTCAGAAATTCCCACAGCAATTTTATGAACTACAATAAATAAGCTAATTTCTTTATTTCTGCAGCTCATTTTACTTGGATATAAAGTTTTCCATTTTGAAATATTGAGTATATTTTATGTTATACTAGGCCTAATATCACAATTTGTTTTACTTTGTACTAATTTCTGTTGCTAGTAAGCAAATTTCATGGATTAAACCCAGAGAGAGTCTAAGCACCACCCAGCCACTCACTTACTCCCCTTCCAGTTGATCAGGGGAGAGAATCAGAAGGGTAAAACTGAGAAAACTTGCGAGTTGGAATAAAGACAAGTTAACAGGTAAAGCAAAAGCTACACATGCAAGGAAAGAAAACCAAGGAATTCTTTCACCAGTTTGCATGAGCAGGCAGGTGGTTCCATCACATGCAATGACACCATCATTCTGACTGCTGTGCCCTCTTTCTTCTTCCCCCAGCTTTTATTGCTGAGCATGACTCCACATGGTCTAGGATATCCCTGTGGGCAGCTGAGGCCAGCTGTCATGGCTGTGTCTCCTCCCAGCCCCCTGTGCATCCTCAGTCTCCTTACTGGTGAACTGGAATGAGGCAAAGGAAAGACCTTGACTTGGTGGAAACACTGCTCAGCAGTTAGAAACATCTCTGTGTTACCAATACGTTTTCAGCACAAACCCAAAACAGAGCCCCATAATAACAACTGTGAAGAAATTTAGCTTTATCCCACCTCAAATCAGAACAGAAAATAATTTCTCTGGTGGATAAATTATTCTTTGCAATCTGTAGGCCTAGAAGTAATCTTGGTTTTATTTGTTAATGGCATAAAAATTTTTGTGAATCCATGGAAGGTTTATATGTATGTAATGGCATGATCTGCCCAGTATTTTATAAAATATTAGAGGAGTTATTGGGATAAAGTTAAATAAATAAGATTTATTTGTTTAGATGCTTAAGAACTTAAGAACATTTCTCCCAGCTTCATGAGCTCACTTGATTGAAGAGTGAAAAGTTAAATATCCTGAAAAATTCCAATAGTCTCTCTAATTAGAAAATGCTCCTTACAGGGATGGGAGATGACTGCTGTGCTTTAAGTATTGCTATTAATTATAATGTTAGCAGAATATTTGTAATCACTTCAAAATTAACCTTTGTATCCTCAAGAGATTCTACTTTCTAAGAGTCACTCAGAACCTGAGAGAAAAACTAATTAGTCAATGACTGATAAATCCAGAAGGAACACAAATTAATTTTTTGTTTACTGCTTTATGGTCGGTACTGCATAACTTGTACTGAAATTAAAATTGGTTTTATATTGTAAAAAGAAAAGTGTATAATCCTTGGATAATCATATTATTTTAGTGATGCTGACTTTTCATTAGTCTAGTCTATTCCTTCAGTTCAGAGGAAGCCTTCTGATAAAATAATATGCCCAGATTTTGTCTTTGACCAGAAATTTTCTGCATCTCTTGACAGAGTCCAGTTTTAAAACACATGCATCTTGAAGCATAGGGAAACACATTTAATATGGAATAGCTGAGTTTCAGCACAGCTTCAGACAACTCCATTTGCCAAAATCTTGTGTCCTTAACATTTACTGGTTGCATCTTGATGAACAAGGCATTGACTAATGATGTCATCCTCTCAAAAAGATACCCAAGGCCATTCCATTAATCTAATAATATTAGCATGTTGCAGATTCAATTAAATCTGAGATTGTTACTGTGTGGTACACAATAAACTTATAAAATAGATTTATACTGTTTGGATTTAAAGCTCTAGGGAAAACCCACAAGCTTCTACTGGCTGATATGACCCACAGTCCTATGCAATATGAATTAACCCTGCAATGAGGATTGCATGGATGGAAAGCTCAGTGCAGGACCATCTTTGCAGATCTAGAAGGACCTCAGCTGAAAGGTTGTTTCACACTTTCATTCTCTTACCATGCTATCATTCTCATGTGATGCTCTTTTATCATAGCTATTTCAAAATTTCTTAATATCTGATAATTTATTCCAAATTATCATTTTGGTGTGTGTCCTACGGTGACTTTATGATGCTTGTATTCCCAGTCATCTGTTGTGTTTGTGCTGCCTATTGTGTTCTGCACATTTAAGACTGGTTTTGAAAAGGAAGCAGGGAAGGAAGAAGTGCAGTTTGTTTTGAGAAAACAGAGTCCACTCCCCTGCATTCCTGCTCCAGGACTGGTGTTCATCTGAAGCACAGAGCAGCAACAAGACACAGATCTTTTCTGCTTTTAGTTAGTTTAGATAGCTGAGGCAGACAAGCTTCCTAGACTACTTTTTTCTCTTTTTCTTAAGACTGTTTAAACCTGCTGCAGACTGAAAAACTTGGAGGAGCACCAGGAGCTCACACCTGCAGCCCACCGGGGCCTGGACCTCCGGAGGGACTGACAAAAGACTGAGCGACCTGAACTACCCCCAGCAAAGACTTTCTGAATTTACCCTCTCACTCCAAAGCAACAAAAAGTTTTCTTGCTTCATGTTATTCATTCTTTATACTTGTAAGCACTTTGTTTGTTAAATAAATAGTTTTTTCCACTTTTCTCCAAAGAAGTTATTTCCCAGACCAGTTAAGAGAAAAGCCATTTAAGTTTGCTTCCCAAAAGGACCCTATTTAGAAGTTTCTTCCAAATTTACCCTAAACAAGGACAGTGTGATTCTTGTCCTGCACAGGAACTTGAGAATCCTGATGGGTCCCTTCCAACTCAGGATATTCTATAATTCTAAAAAGTAACATTATATTAGGTCTGTTAGACCAACTTACAAAAAGGCTAGAGTATCCTAGTAACTGTTCTAAATATTTTTATCCTGCCTTTATTCTTCCTTCTTATAGCTGACACAAATATTTGCAATTTGATTCTAATTTTCTGATAGAAAAATTACATAAGCAATTAGGTTTATGGTAGGAGGTGCAAGACTGTACGTCTGCTGCCTGGACAGATAATGTTTTCACTGTGATCTGCTCTGAACAGATATTAACATATTGAGAAGTCTTTATTGCAATGAAGTTGGTGGCATAGATTTCTGCTAACAGTTCATAGGAAATGCCAGTATTTTTTGTTGGGTGGTCTTTGATAGAGTTATACTGCCTTTTGCTCTCCACTGAGGAGCCCACAAGCCTACAGCTGCCCCTCAAGAAATGCATACACAGGCCACAGTTGGCACCCTTGGGACCAGCAGCTGATAGTCTATCACAAGACCAAGCAAAACTCAGCTGCTAACTAATGGAATTTAACTTAACTAATAGAATTTCCCCAGATCTACCAGAAAGGGTCTTCTGCAGCCCTGAAGAAGTTAACCAATTAATGAGCATACTGCTGATCTTTTTTGCAAGTGCTGAACCTGCTCTGCTCCTTTCAGCCTCTCAGCTCAGTCTTTGACTGCTGCACAGGCTTTCACATTTCATGACTCAAATTCCAACATCTATGCTTTGCTTTTCAATGTCTGCTTTCATATTTCATGCTTTTTTAAAATTCTGCTTTCTGTCCTAGACTCCAGAATTTTTCCACAGACCAGTTACAAGCAAAAATACCGCGAGGGCCAGCTACTGCCTTGGCTCAGGGAAACCAGGAGCTGGGAGCAACCCTGATGTCAGCCATGCCCTTGCCAAGCGTTTCCATCCCGTGGGCACTGAGCATGGTAGAGAGAACCAGGGGCTGCTCACATCCATCAATGTCCCAGAGAGGGCCAGGGGTGAACCGAGACTGGGGTCCAGCCAGGAGAAGAACACAGAGCAGAAAAGGCTGGAGAGAGCATCCTTCTGGGGGTCCCTGCCAGAGGGGAGACCCCAGCCCATCTGCCATAAGATGGGGTTGGTGGTCAGGGCTCCCCAGTGGCCTGGTCAGGGCCAGCCTGGCCTGTGGGTGCCTTTGCTTTTCTGCATTGTTGATGCACAAAGCTCTTACTTCCTCCTGTCTTAATTTCCAGTTTATATTTTCTTCAAATTAATACCTTTTAATAGCATTATGATGTTTCAGCGTGTGGGGGCCATTTTTCTTAAAAGAAACCAATTTTTTTGCAGTTGTCCAGGACTGAGTTTATCAAAAGTAAATGCAGAAACTTTTATTTCTTATGAAAAACAAAAACAAAAACAACAAACACCAAAACCAAAACCAAACAACCCAGAAAACTATTTAATTTTGTTACAAATATTTTCAAATCTTCCCGACCTTCTAAAATATTTAATTTCCAATGAAATTGCATTTCTCAGTCCTTTTGAGACAGAACTCATCAGATCCAACATTAGCAAAACTTCCAGAACATAAAAATATAACGTCAAATCATTCATCTCAGAAAAGGTCTGTTTCCTACACCTATGGCCCTGCTTTCCTTGATCTGTTGCTCCTGACACTTTTCTACTTATTGACCCTTTACTAGCATGAAGAAATCTGGTCTATAAGTTAATTGAAAAAATTTCAGCTATAAGCCAACTTCCTGGATCCAAATAGAAGAACATATTAGCAATAGTTTTGAGTACCCAGAAGACTTACAAACACCTTGCATCCTGTTCCAAAACATTTTTTTTCTTTTACCCTAATCCTATTATTAGTAAATATTACTATTTCACTGTAATGTTAGCCTTGCCATATCATTTCTGAGGTAGATTTTGCATAAGTAGGCTGTGGGGACCATGAGTCTAGCTTTCCAGAGATGTAGCCTATTTTGAAATAGACATTTAATGCAGAAAGTTTTGCTGAACCTCCATTCACTGAGTTTCAATTGACTGCATACCAAAGGACATTTTTCCAATCACATAAAATAGATTCACAATAAATTTAATTACCAAAACCTGCAATCATTACATCCAGAAGAAAAGAAGGGAGATCAAAAAATTTTAAGAAGTAATCATACCAGGCTACCTGACACTCAGGGTTAGAAATGCTCACCTTCCCTGGAGTACATCCAAAATAAATCCATTGGAGTTATTTTAGTCTGCAGCAGGAAACTGAAGAGAGTTTGACCACAAGGTCAGAGTTCAGAAACATTGTTAGAACTGTCATATGCTTCAAGAAATCAAAGTTTCAATATCTCTGGAAGCTACAAAACATTGACATCATCTCCTCAGCATGGGAATAGGTAACATGCTGATTCATTTCCAAATTTAGTGGACTTTACTATTATTCTCCTGTAAGTATCTTCCTAAAATAATCTCCTTCTATCAGTCTTTAATGTGTGTCTATACAGCTGGAGAAACTTGTGATATTTTCATTTATTCAAAGCTACTTTCGGAATATTTCGATTATTCTTTCTTCCCCCACATATTGGATGTTTCTAATTTGGACTGTTATATCAGCAATAAAACTAATTAGTTGGTGGTATCAACTGATATTCAACTTAAAGTAATTCATTGTTTTATTTTAAGGATATCTTCTGATATCTCCTGAACCACAATTGGGCCACTGGAGAGCTTAATCAAAACTTTGTAGACTAATTAAGCAAATTCTATCTATTTTTCTCTAATTTTGTAATTCTCAGTTTGATTTATTCTATTAGTTGCACTAATGTGTCCATAATGTTCCAAGTACCCAAAACCTTATGTTATTAGAAAAATGTTATTTTACTCTCAAAACTAAAAAGACAAAAAATATAAAAACTTTGGCTTAGTTTGAATTCTATGATGGTGATATTGAACTTTATTTTTCCTCTGTGATTTTGCAGTTTTTTAGTGTTAGAACCAAAGAACCAGTTAGAATCAGAGAATCCCTTATGCTGGAAATGGCTTTTAAGATCATCAAGTCCACCTGTAATATAATATCTTTCTTTCACTTGACAAAGTGTCACTGCTCCCACACATGACTACAGAATCACCTAGTTCTTAGAACATTCCTGTGGACCAGGGAAGTTTTGGTTCTAGGAGGTTTAAACCCCTTTCCCAGAAGGGTTCTACTTCCCAAATAATCATCAAGCTTACAATGAACATCAAAATTACTTTAATAAGTAATTTTATCCTTTGAAGAATAAGGTCATCATTACATTACCCAAGCAAGTGAAACAGATCAATTATTCTGACCACACATTTGAAACATGCTTTAGAGAATTGTAGGAAACAGCTCTATTCTGTCCCTGGGATGAGAGATAAGTATGCACAGATAGATTTTCACTTAATGGTGAAGCTCCATCTAAAAAGCTTTTGAAACATGACAATTGTACCTGCTTTGAATGCAATATCATCAGTGCAAAGCATAAATGCATTATTGTTCCTATACTACTTTTTCTACCAGGAATACCATGTAATAATAATACTTAAAACTGCATTTATATTTTCATATCATATTAGAGGTTCAATACCACATTTACCAATCAACAATATCCAGAACTTCTTTCCTGCCATTTTCCATACCTGTCCAGATTATAGTTGATCTTCTAGAAAGATTAGATTCAAGAAAAGTCTGAGGCATCTGAAAGCATGCTGCAGTGAGCCTCAGCTCCTGGTTAAATGCTTAGATTCCTTAGTTAACACCAAGGAGTTGATAAAATCATTAAAATGAGATCCAAAGTCCAAGACACGGGTAAGAACTGCTGAGAAAAGGGGTGGGTTTTTTTTAAATCTGACAGTCCTGATGCAGGGGTGCTGGGAGGTGTTGTTATCCAGCTGTAAACCATTGACCTGGAGTCTCTTCCTAGGAATGATGCTTATAATGTTTTTCTGAAGAGCAAAGTGACATTCAGTCAGCTGAAGCACAGCTTTGTGAGAAAGGTATGATGGTGCTCACTGTTCTGAGAGCCAAGAAAGGAGAGGCCTGGGTGCATTGTCCTGCCCCTGCTGAGCAAACTTTGATATCTGCTGCTCCTCTCCCAGGACAATGCCCTTGCTAGCAAGACTGTAATGAGGCTTAACCCAGTGTCCAGCAGTTCTGTAGAGCTGTGCAGCAAGGTGTTCACAGCTCTCCCAGTCAGAGAGGAAAAGCAGGTACATAAGGAAAGAGCATGACATGATACAAAGTGGCATTCCCCAGGAAATTAATGTAGACCCTGCTTCCTGTATGGTTTCTATGCTTTATATTTAAATAAATAAGCCAGTTTACTATTTATGTAAATTGCTTTTATCAGTGAGTTATAACACATATGAGGTAAAAGTGTTTCAGTAAAGGAATTACTGCATGTTTACTTAATGGGGCTTCTTTCACAAAGTGGGCACAAAGATGCTCAGCACAAGCAAAAAGAAGGCACCCTAGGGAATGGTAAGGTCCTGCTATGAAATAATGAGCTAGTTAAAGCATTTCTGCAGCTAGAATTGCACCCACTGTGAGGTTAGAGTTATATGTTTGGACATTACCTTTCACTTGACTTCCCTAATACTAGCTTAAACTCGTATCAGGCCCTTGGTAATTTATTTTTTTTTTCCTTTGCCATTTGCTATCATAACTCTTTTTAATTCTAGTTTAAAATTGATTTCTATTGACAATGAATCAAATGTTTCTAAATCAGAAAACTTAATAACACTTTAAATTTTAGTACAACTGTCAAAAAATTGATCAAAATTGATCCTGAGACCAATCCTTAAAGTAGTCCCTGGCAACTTCTTTTAAACCTGAGATTTTGCCTTTTGTCACAGCATGTGCTGCATTTTCTTCTCTACTATGTATTTTACTGAGTTCCTATTCTAATTTGACTAACATTTTTCAGTGAAGACAGAGATCAAACATTTTGTGGCAAACAGATTTATTACCTCCTTTTATGTAAGGAATTATTTATTTTAATCAAGGAAGGATAATATATTATTCAGACATGAGTTGTCTTTGATGAGCTATGCTTAGTTGTACTATGCTTTCTTTTCACGTCCATGTCATCAGTCTACTTTCCTGAGAAAGAGTTCTTTAAAAATGTACACTTTTTCTTGAAAATGAACTGCTGAATCACTCCAGCTTCCTTTTCCAGCAGATGCAGTGTTATTAGGGATTCACAGTTAACAAAAGTTATTCATAAGCTCACAGATTTGTTAAAAATTCTGACTGACCTACAATTTGATTCACTGTGTGAGCCAGATCCTCAATTCTTCTTGTGTCAAGCTCTCAGAGCTTTTCTTTTCATGTGTTACTTTTGTCTGCCCTTCGTTCTCATTAGCTCTGTTTTCACTCCCATGCTCAAAGTCAGTGTCTGTACTGAAAACAGAAGTAGGAATTTTTTCCTATGGCCCTAACTTCCCTACGTCTTTAACCTCCAGCCTGTCATCTTTGTACTTACCTTTACCCCATGGTTTATATGTTCAATAGTATTAGTCTGACTAGGAAGAATTTACTTACTAATTTTATTTCTTTATGGAAATAGAAAGTCAACATTTCCTGATATTTTTTAATTATTATTTTATCTCCAAACTCCTAAAAAAGAAAAAGGAGACTGTCATTCAGTTTCATTTTCATCCATATAGATTTCTTCCCCATTTTTTTTGTAAGATAATGCTTTTGCTAGAAAAACTGGAAGCTTTTCTTTATGGTAGATAGCTTTCAAACATTTTGCTTTTAACTATACATGGAAGAATGTCATTTCTTCATGTGTCTGAATGAGTGGGTAGTAAGCATTTCCCTTAAACTGCTAGACTTTAAATTTCAAGAATTTAATTTCTTTTTAGAAATCTTTCTTGAGCCTCAACACTTTGAGGTTTTTAAGAAGTCCTGACCTATCAAAAGTCTGTATCACAATTTGGTTAGTGTTCACCTAACAGGTTTACAAGACAGGAAAAATATCTCGACAAATGCAAGGTCTTCTATTCATTAGGCCTACTTCTTTAGGTTTCAACACTTGATGACATAAATCTTCCAGTACATTTTTTACATAGGTGTTCAGGATTAATCTGGTAGGATTATTTTTGCTCTTAAGGAAAGCTATTGTTTTGGTACTAGCTCAGTAACTAATGCATTACAAATTCAGTCTTTCATAGGTCAAGACCTCTGGAGCTGTGCAAAAGTATCTTGCTCTGCATAATGTCAGTCAAAGGCAATATGCTGGTGACCATGTGCTTTTGCTTTCCATTTTGCAGTTTCAGCATGGTATCATTTGACCCTGCATTGAGCCACAAGTCTACAAACTAAAGATTGCTCTGGACCAATCATAACCAATGGCCCAGGTCCATCTATACTAGCACTAAGATAAAGTTCCATTAAGTACAAATTATAGCTCAAAGTCATTATTACACATAAGCACATTTCAGTGCAGTCTTTTAAAAATCATTTTATTTCATTTCTGGATTCCTAAGTACTACTATTTCAAACAGACACAAACTACGTACCAGAAAAAAAAAAAAAATTTTTAGACTGATCATCATATTTTTATGTTCAGTAGTATAAGGACATCAAGGTTTCAAGGTGTCTGGGAAAAGAATTACATTTTCTTTCTGTTCTGCTGCATTTTCCACTTAAGTATGTGCCTCCTGATAGTATTGTCTTGATTACAAATAAAAGTTCTATGAATACCACCATAGATTGCAAAGGTCCTTCTTGTTCATGCAACATTGTTCTCTTAGACATCTGTTGTGTTACATATGTGCACACACAGCTGTGGTCAAAATCTTGCTGTTCAAAGTCCTACTGCCTGAAAGGCATCACAGCACCACCCCAGAGCATGGCATAACTGGGCAGAGGATGAGAGCTACAGAACTCCTGAGCCTCTGTGGTTTGGGGCTCTGCACACAAAGGATCTGTGGCCAGAGGACACCACGTATGGAAAAACATGCACAAATAAAGGGTGAAACCCCAAACCCACATCCTGGGCCTTGCCCACTGCTCATTATACCTCTTTCTAGTTATTAAGGTAAACTCAAACTCAAACTGTCTCAGTGCTACACTTGTTGCATGCTTCTACTGCAATTGGTCCACCTCCTTGGGAAGCTGCTGTCTGCCCTGTAGCTTCCTCATCTACAGCAAAAACTTCATTCACCCTGGGCTTGGGGATTTTGGAGGGGTTGTCAAATGGAAGAGACTAGGGTCTATTCTCAGGACACAAGGGAAAAAATAGCTAAAGTGGTTCTTTTCATGTTTAATCCACTCACTGATTTTTTCTAAAGACCTAATATTCACACTGGAAGTACTGAATGTCTGCCTGTTTAATTTCCAACTATCCCCTCCTCAAACAGCCATGTTTAATGTCTCTGACTTCAAGTAGAATAATAAGTAGGTCAGCTGAATTAAACCAAATTTACATAAAATATAACATAGTTCTCATTTCTATCTTGAACTATAAAGTGATTTAATTGATAAAAAATCTTGGAAACTTTAATTTCAGCTCTGTTGGTATGCTAAATATGGCAATAGCATAAATCAACTGCAACTTTGAGCATAAAAAGAAATAAGAGCTGTAGTGGTAATTGTGCTC
The DNA here is from genome assembly GCA_017589585.1 of Phylloscopus whistleri. Classification (NCBI taxonomy): domain Eukaryota; kingdom Metazoa; phylum Chordata; class Aves; order Passeriformes; family Phylloscopidae; genus Phylloscopus; species Phylloscopus whistleri. The sequence goes on along the minus strand of JADMLD010000759.1, from coordinate 8,827,424 downwards.
CAAGCATGATTTTGAAGCCACCATAAAAATGAATTAGCATGTATTTAAGCATGTACATTGGAGCTGAAGTTGAACTGGACCAAATATCCCAGGGCCTCATTCAGGTCCAAGCCTGGGTGGGGAAATGTACAGGCTGGACTTAAAATATACATTCGTCACTACCTTTCATCTAAGCTCAGTTTCACCTGAGATGAATTCAAATGATTACCTGTTCAGCTCCAGTAATTTCAAAACAGAAGAGTGAATGTTATTTTCTAAGAAGATTCGTTATTGTTTTGCACTTCCTCTAGTTCTAGAGAGTATAAAATACAGCTGTATAATAGAACTTCCTCCAGTTAGAGTTATATTTTGTCTGTTAAGGTTTTCATATTAAGAAAAAATCCAGTATTATTTTTTGTGGGTTTTTTGCTGCTAGTTAGTTTTCATCTAGTTAATTCTTGACTTGACATGACCCATTAGCATGTACATAAGCTTTTAGAAGATAGTCTTCATGATTGCAGGATCCTATTTTAGTTGATTTGTTGGCATTGGTTACTTGAAAGATCTTTGCAGTTCTTTGAAGATATGCACAGGCAGAGGTATATGAAACCTCAGTATAACCTCTAACACTAAAAATCAGTGTTAAGAGAAAGAAAGAGAGAAGTGGTTAGTTGCCAGAAACTCAACACAGACTCTCAGAACAAGATTTGTTCAATAGATATTATTCTGACAGGACTCTTCCTGGTTTTAAAATGCTTCAGTATATTACTTGATATTTGATATGTGGAGCATGTCCCCTACAAAGACAGGATGAAGAGCTGGACCTGTTCAGCCTCACAAAGAGATGACTGAGGGGGGACCTCATCAATGTCTATCAGTATCTGAAGGGAGGGTATCAAGAGAATGAAGCCAGGCTCCTCCAGGTGGTGCCCAGCAGTGCAACAAGAGGCAACAGGCAGAGGCACAGGGAGTTCCACCTGAACATGAGGAAGAACTTCTTTACTGTGCAGGTGACCGAGCACTGGAACAGATTGCCCAGAAAGGTTGCACAGGAGATACTCAAGAACTGTCTGGACAAAATCCTGTGCTCTGGGATGGTCTTCCTAGTGGTTTTATTTGAAAGGATTTGACAGGATAGAAAGAATGCAGGAGTTTGAAAGCTGTCGTTTGCTGATATTTCTTAAGCAAAACAACAATTTTAGGAATCTTTGAATTTCTTTGCCTGGCAATTTTAAAAATTGAACTCTTAAATAAAAAATGCTACTTCAAACTGAGAAGCTACAAATTGCTGATTATATATTAAAACAACCCTAGCAGGATAAACACAATGGTTAGATTAAACTTTCAGATGAAGAGCAATGAGGAAGGAAAAGAACAGTAACTCCTATACAAGACAATTCCATACCATTGGAGTTTAATTTTATTTGTTTGATTGAATCTAAACTGATTTCTCTGTTCATATCTTTTTGGTTTTCTGCAAAATTTTATAAAAATATGTTCCTTATCCCGATCTGGAGGTAATGTCCACTGCTTAGCCACCACAAATTAAATTCAGCCCTCAGTATTGTAGATAGTTGTGTTAATGCCTAGATATATTAACACGAGTTTTCCCATTATAAAAACTAACAAATAAAATGCCTGCAGCATTGAACACCTCACAATATTATTAGAGTTCTGAGGGATAGCAAGGATCACCTTGCCTTTGTGGGACTGAGTTACAAATTCAGCATTATATTCCCCTGCTTACAAGTAAATACATCTCTATGTTCTATCAGGATTTTTTTTAGTGAACTACACATATGAATTGAGAACTGTCAAATAAAAAAATGTCTCTTACCCTATTATAGAACTCCAAAACTAAGGCTTTGTGATTTCACACCGTTTCCCTTTTTTGTCATCTCCACACATATTTAATCATTGTTTCTGATGAAAAAAAAAATTCCCTTAATGTAAAAAATACTGAAAGAAATAGTTCACCAGAAACAGTGCATACTACTTCTCACACCCTGTTTATGCCAACCAAAGTCAAACCTGTTCATGCAATGTATGACAAATAGCTACAGAAAGAAAATTTAATATTTTAATGTCCAGATTTTTTTCTAAAGCAAACCATATTTCTAACTTAAGTATGCTTAATACTGTCCCCAAATGAAACGACAACACCCAGAACCTTGGGCCTAAAGGAAGAAATATGTCAAAAAATGCATTTTCAAAAGGAACTTTCTTTAAAAATTTGTACAATATATATAAAGCTTAATAAAAACAAAAAAGATGTTTTGCTCAAGAAAAAGACCAAAACGTCTGCATATGCACAAGAATCATGATTTTAAGCTGTTCAAGTCTGACTCTAATGTTTCAAAGTACTGAATACTTGAAAAACTGTAAGAGAAATATACCCTGGGGCATGGATGATTATAAGTTCCATGATGTAGTTCACAAATATATTATAAATTCCATAATTTCTGTAAACTAGTTCAGCATGTTCAAAGTTTTCAGAATTTCTATCTCTGAACCTGGTATCAATACTAATCTGTATAAAATAAATATTTAGATCAGTGATGACCTCACAGTGTAATTATATAATCAGTGTAATTATAAAACAGCAATTCTAGCTCAAGGAAATAATTGTCTAATACAATAAGATAAGCTAAATTGCATTAATCTCAGTTTTGAACCTTCCTCAATTTTTTTAATCTTTTACAAGGAGAGGACTCCAGATGTCCATCTGTATTAAATGTCATACTCTTGATGTACATTGGTCAGCTTATGTTAAGTAAAGACAGTAAAGAAGCTCTGTATAACACTCAGTTCAGTAATTGCATGAATCACTAACCACTGGTAAAAACATCACTGGGTTTGTTCAAGGATGCACCACACATTTTTCTATGGTAATAAATCAAATTCAGTACTGTTAACTTTTATGAAGCATTGTGCTGCTCAAAGTCTCCTGTATAACTTACATATGAAGGATAAAATCTAATTGCCTTGAAAGCTCAGATAGCTTTTACTAATGACTTTTTGAAATAGCAATTGTTGACTCAGTTAACAACACTGACTTCAGAGGTGCTTTGACCACCTGTGTAGACATGCAGTAAAGGGTTTTTAAGATGCCATAATGGGACTAAAGGAATCTTTTTGGTCAATTGTGTAAATGTTTAGCCTACATAATATGGACTTGGGATATGTCACCTCCCTGGAGACTTAAGGCCCACATGGTATTGAATTTGTAAAGCCATTTCAGTGTAGCAAACAACAAAGTCACTGAAGATTAATACCTTTTAAGGAAAAGCATACTTGTAAAACATATAATACGCAGAGGAAACTGGAAACAATAAATTTTAACTATACATAAAAAACTTCTAAACATTTAGCATTGATTGCATACTGGAAAAATAACATAAAATATTTTAAAATTTTAGGGTTGAAAATTGCAAAGGTTATTTCTATGAAATATTTTTCTCAGTCTAGAAAAATAGGAAAAAACAGTTCTCTTTTCTTTTATACAGTGCAATTAATTCCGTGCAAATGCTCTTCCTCTTCCTGATACTTCCTCTCTTTTTATTTTCCCTTTAATTTAGTCCTTGTATATAATTACCTTAGGAGCAGAGCTGTATCTGAATAGGTCCTTTAGGCCAAGCTTTTCAGTCTAAAGAAACTGGCAAGCAGAGCACAGCAGATATCTCACATGAGAACCAAAGGGGTTTTACATTTAAAACTCTTCACGAAATAGCAGTATTTTTAAGAGGAAGGGAATGTACTTTGGTTTTTTTCCATCTAGTGATCCCCTAACCATTTTTATAAAAACATGCACATTCCTCTGAGATCATAAATTAAATTTAACATATTAAATGAAACCTTGCATTATCCAAAGGAGGAAAAGAGTACCTTGTCTTGGTAAAGGGCTGATTTCAGGGGATCACACGAAAGGCTCTGTCCCATAGCTAAGCATGCCCAGCTTTGAAATCAAGTAGTCAGACTTTATAAACTGAATTTCCCAATTTCTTGAAGTGATCCAGGACTCCACTTTCCAGCAGTATTGCAAATCCCAGATCTGAGATAATACAGGTGTTGAGAATACATTTTCTGTAAGAATGTCACTACAAATATTCAGAATTCCAAGTCTTTTGAGAGAAACAGATGCAATAACACAAGACCATTACTATACACAAAAACCTGGATTAAGTTCCCGATTATTTCTTCATGGTGGCATGATCCTCTCTACAGCCAGGCTCCTGCCATGTGATGGAGAGTAACCTCCTCACTCAAAGATAGCAGATTATGTATGGTTCTCTTTTGAGCCTTCTCATTTTGGAAAACCTCAGTACTCCCAGTGTCCAAGTGTTCACTGATCATTTGCTATGACAGCTTCCCATTACAAGAAAGAACAAACCAACTTGGAAAACCAAGATGTAATGAAATTCACTGAGTAAGGGATTCAGTTCTCATCTAGGTGTCTTTCTATATAACCCTGAATAGAACAAGCCTAATATTAGATCTTATAACTACTGCTCTGATGAAGAATCTGCAATTAAAATTAAATTTAAATAATGGTTGAGTGTTACAGTCTTTTTCATATTTAGATTTCAATGCACTTTTTAACCTGAGAATCATTACTACCAGCATTACAGTGCAAACATAAAGTGAAATCATGTGAGAAACTTTAATCATTCCCAGGTTGCACATTACACAGATCTTGCTTACCTAAGAAGCATTTAGACTTTACAGTACAAAGAGCTACAGGTGAAAAACAGGTTAATAATCTGAGGGGAAAAAAAAAAAAAAAAAAAAAAAAAAAAAAAAAAAAAAAAAAAAAAGTGGAATATTAAAGATGAAGGCAAAGGATTTTATTGAACTGGATGTAAAAGGAAATTGGAAGCCAACAAAGGAATTTAAAAAACCAGGAATAGATATGTTCAGTAAAACAGGAGAAGAAGTAATCCTGGAAGCACTATAGTTGGTAAATTAGAATAGAGAAGCAAGATGGGCTTCACAGTACATTAAAGGCAGCTGTGAATCAAAACGACTATTCTAAAATGACTTGTGATAATTTAGCTGTGGACATAGATACAAATCTGCGTTCTCCATCCTGCAGAGACAGATGAGAGGAACCAATATCAACCTGCATTTTTAATGATGAAAAATGTGTACATGCTTGAGATGATTGTTGAGAAATTTGGATCAAATGCATTACCTGAGCCCCAGCACGAACTTTAGTTAAGACATAACACAAGAAATGTAGAAGTTTAGTTTGAATATACTAGGATATTTTAGTCCTCGTGTTCCTAAAGAATGAAAAAATAAAGAAAATGTCTATATTTCACCATCATCAGAAGGATTTTTGTTGATAATATACACTAATTTAAGATGTTTCTAATAAAGATCTAAACAAGCTGTCATTATAAATGATGCAATATACCATTTAGGAATGTTATACCTGAAAACAAAACCTGGAGAAATTTAGAACTCAGAACTCTTGAAACAGAATTCCAGAACATGTCACAGAATAGGTAAGATTTTTTTTTCTACCTAAATGTAACTAATAATGTGAGCAATTAACACAGCCCATAAGAAATTTCTCGTGTTTATTTTTAATGAAATATATTAAATTTTTTCTATTAATCAGTCAACCAAAAGAGCAATGTATTTAGCTGACTCTTATGTAGATCTACAGCAACAAAGGCAGATGCAGAAAATTTCTTCTTCTCTTTCACCAGGACCTCTACTGGCTATACAATTACTTTACCAGGATATAAAAAGATTGCAAGACAAAAGCAGTAACATACAATGTTGAACATTAAGAATTCATTAAAATAACTTGGGCAATAACTTAGTGTAGCTCTATGTGGTAGAGATGTGCAGGGTATCTAGGCTGTAAAGAGAATTATGGATGTAAGTCAAGGTGCAAACATAGACAAAATGTTTCCTGAAGCTAGAAGGAAAAATACCATGAAGAGGGAAATTTGTCAATACAGTCCTCTGAAATGGTGCCCAGCATCCTGGTTAAAATCCTTTCATGGGAAGCTGGTGCCACTGGGTTCTCCGTGGCTTGTGGCTTACTCTGTGCTGTGGAAGCTTTTATGCAGCTTAAAAAGGCTGCAGTGGAGGAAGCCACACTTTTGCTGCACCCAAGCTGTAGTAATAGTTATTTCAAGACAATGGTCTAGTACAGATGGCAAAATCTGGACAGGTTGTCTAAACACGGAGGACTGCATTTTTGGTGCTTTTCAGGGGATATGAGAGATCATAGCCAAAAAAAAAAAAAAATTAGAGAAAAAAAATATTTTCACACATAGTCCTTTCTTTTTATTTTTACACATAATTCAGAGAGATCGTACTTTGTTTCACACAGAGTTTTTCTCTATGAAAAATAGAGATTATAGTAGTTAGTTGTCTCTCAAAACTACCTCATGCAATTACACTACATTATCTTATCATATCTACCTCTTTATACACAGTACATAAATCATATAAGGCATAGTGTTCATGGTATCAGAAATTATATCATAATTATATCAGAAATTAATTTACCAGTGGCTGGTAAATTTGGTGAAATATCAACCTCAGATAAATTTGTGAATTAATTACAGAAAGTGTTACTACCACATTTATTTAATGTCATTAACATAATTGACTTCAACAGGTGAGCTAAAATAATCTATTTGGTTTAGTTCTTAATTGCATATTATTTTTTTATAAAATAACTGAATTTGATGTATAGAGACCTTTATCAACCTAGCTGATTGTCATTTTATCTCATGAGAAAGCTTTCATGTCTCCTGAGATCTCTCATTGACATTAAACAAAGGGGATCCTGTTTGTTTTTGAGAGACCAGCCTATACAGGAAAAAATCGAGGAATGATGATTTGACAAGGAAGGAGCTGTGAAGGAGTAGTGCAGCTTCCGACCATAGGACAGCTTTCATATCAAATTTAAAAAGTGGTATTTTCAGGTTAAGTAGGAAAAAAAGAAAATACAGAGTTTTCTAATAGAGTTTTCATTCATAACTTTTATATTATTTATTTAAAGAAAAATAAACTTCTTTTAACAGAAGAAAACCACCATAAACTTGAAGAGAAGTCTTCTTCATTGGATTGAATTTATATTTTGCAGATTATATTATTTAAAAAAAAAGTCTGACCAATTATTTAGTAAGTACTTAAAGCCTAAAGAACACTGGTTTTAAACTGTTTTTTAAACTGTTCTGTCTGCATGTCATCAAGGACAGTAAATGTGAGGAGCTCCAAGGGCACCATCTGTGCTTCCACTGTGGTCTCCACAAGAGTCAGAAGGAAGTTTGGTTTCTGCTACTCATGTAACTCCTTTCCCCATGGTGCCTGTTCCACAGGCAAGACAAAGGAAGAAATTAGTTGACAGTTTTTCTTGTGCTATTCCATAATGAGATTGAGTTGTAACAGACCAAAGATCTCCAAAACTGCTAGTGGATGCTGAAGGACAGGAATGGTAAAAGTATTTCTGACATTTTCCAAGTCCATTCTGCATGTGAGGTCTCAGGTAACCAAAAGCAGTGGAAACACTCCCAAATGCACATCTTCCATGCAAAATTTATCAGTGCTCTTTTTTTCATGCTTACCTCTTCATTAGAGAAACCATGATTGAACATAAAAAAATACAAGAGCAGAAGGTTCAATGGCCACCAGCCTTGCACCGACTGGATTAATTAGCTGAAAACACACACCACTTCATGGGAACAGCTATGCTTATCAAAAATTACTTCTTGAAGACCATGCCAACCAGTTTAACAGCATATCATCAAAACAATTTTTTATTGTAAGGAGAAAAACATCTGGAAGGCCCAGACTCACTAGGCACTAAACATTGTTCTCATGTACTGCTAATGTGCATTTTGTCAGTGTCACAGGTTGAATGGAAGCTTCAGGCAAGGTTTATTAGAGGAGTTGTCCTATTGAACCATAAGATTCAGAAAGGACACCCTTACTTTCTGAAGTCCTGCTTAGAGAGGAGTGTAGGTGCAACTGCATTAAATCTTAGTCCCAGACTTGGTAAACAGTTTATATTTAAAGGATTGTATAGATGTAATTGAATCTTTGTGCAACTTTGTCCTGCAGGACTAAGGATTGCAGACTAATATAGAAGAATTATTTCTTTGAATTCATTATAATAATGATTAAACTAAAGTACCTTAATCAGAAGCATTTCAACTCAATATAGGTGCTATAACTGTTAGTACAGTGCACTATTTTTTAAGCAATATTGAAGCAACAATACTAGAGCTAGAAAAGTAATTATTAAGTAGAGATTGTTGTTGCTCACTCACATCAATGACCATGGGCAGAACTCTCTTGCTCAGTTTGAGGAGTAACCTTGAGGGGTGTCCCACTCAAGAGAGGAATCTCCACACATTTGTAGAACAGGTGTGTAAGAAGTTCCTGCCGTTAAAAAGTGAGATTGTGACACTGTGTGTCAATCACACAGTGATTGACTGGCATTCAGATGTTTCTAGGCTAGCCCTCCCAATTCAGCAGCTCTAGAAAAGCTGTCAGTTCTGTCATTTGTTGGTTCCCTTATGAGGAACTTTGTCTGACACATCCTCACCCATGCAAGTTTCTGTTCTTCACATCCTCAGAATTTTTAACTTTGGGATTGATGAATCAGGCCTGTCTCAGCATTCTTTAACATCAGAAGAAGAGTTACCTCCCTCTTATATGCACCACTGATAACTTTTGAAAATTGGGTAAAGTTCAAGCTGTTTTACCTCCCACTTAGTCAGAATATCCTACTACATTAATCCACAGTGAAGACTGACATAAACACTCAGATCATATCCACCTCAAGTATGCATTCAAAAATCTATTCTGTATTCTGAGATCTCCAGCCTACAAGTATTAATTTACAATTATAAACAGTCATTACCCATAGCTACTGGAAAGGCAAAGGCTATTCTAAAAAAATAGAGAAAATAATTTTACAGGAGTCTATTCATGATAAATTAGGGGCTCAGGCAAAGTTCTGTTTAAAGTCAAAATACCCTTTATTTATTTTTTTTTCAAATTCTTGCATTGATATGTTCCATTTATGTCAGGAATTGGTGCAAATAAAGGAACTGCTTCTCATCTTGTGCAAAAGTTGAACAGAAGACAAAAGGACATTTTTAAATAGATATGATGAATACCATGGACACAATAGAGACGTTAGTAAATGTAAGAGGCCAAAACAGGTGTTTAGGAAAAAAAGGTTAAAATATGGGAAGACAGAATTTAACCTACAAACAAAGAAACATGAAAGTGATTAACAGAGAATATTAAACTAAAAATACAAACCTGACAATTGAAGGAATGAGGTTGCAAAGAAAGAATATAGAAAAGCTTGGACAAAAAAGTCATACTAAAACCTTGCAGTAAGAGTTGGGTGAAAACACAATATTGCTGTAGAACAAAAAATCTAGATCTGGGTTGGGTTTTTTGCTTCTTTATTCACATGCTCATAACTATTGATTATACCTTTATCTTGCACTAAAATTAAAAAGTAAAATAAATTCCTGCTATTCTATATGTCATTTTCATTTTATTTTTTTACCAAAAAATCTCCTCCTACCAATATCTGAGAAGAGTTTTCAAGGACTTCCTCAAGAAAGATGCTTTGGCTCATAAAATAACTCATTAAATGTTCCCCAATCATAAAAGTAACCTGCTGTCATTTTGCCTTATCATTTTTCACTGTGATTTTTTAATCAGAGAACAATATTGTTTTAATTCCCAAATCAATATAATAGAGAAAATTGCATCTCTGCCAATACAGAAGACAGAGCAGATAGAGAAATGTGACTTTGTGAGAGAGGATAAACAGAAGTTTGGATAAAAAAATTAACAATGAAAACAGGAATAATGAAAATAATGATCAACTAACATAGTTTAGAATCAGCTACAAAAATACCCTTAAATAAATAGAGGTCCCAGTTCCTGTTTCCCTGGAAATGCAACAAGTATATATTTCATAAATAAAGAATTTAGAGTAATAGAATTTCAACACTTATCGACATGTTGCATTTTGTATTAAATTGATTATATTTAAATGCAACCTCAAAACCAGCTAGGTCCCCTATGAAGTATTTTTAAAGATTTTTATTTTCTTAAGTTTTTTTAAAAAATTTAAATGTTTTTTACACAGATACTCATGAGCTGCCCAGGCAAGCAATAGCAGTTCCAATTTCTAAGTCAGAACAGCAAATGCTGTGTAATCAGATATAAATCTGATAATAGGATTTTCAGTTTAGGTCCATTATATTCCGAACAGTAAATGTACAAAAAGTGGTTGGTGATGGACGGAGTGAAGGATTTTCCATCAACAGCCTCTATGTCAGAGTGCTGTGATAAAGGAATGAAGTTGTGAATTATTATCTAGCCATTATATCCTGTTTTGAATTATTGACAAAGGCAGCCACAGTCAACTTCATGCACTTTTTATTTCTCTTTTCTCACATTAAATTGAAAGTGAGAAAGTCCATGGATAGGGAGAAAATAGAGAAGTACATTACTATGGACAGTACATCTAGAGAGGGTTAGGAGAATAATAACAATTCAGGGAAATAATCTTCTTGAAGACATATAAAATAATCATAAAATACCTAATGTCCAATATATACAGCATTTCATAAATATATTAGAAAATATATTGACAAGTATCATAAGTAAATGTTGTGTGTCCTGAAGAGTAAGAGGGAAATTTAAGGTAATATTTAAAGAGAAGGCTACTAATGACAGCCAGATGTCGAGAGACTACTTCAGAGGCCATCTTCTGTCAAATAACATCTGTCCACTTTTTAACTTTTTCTGTGAGATAACAAATCTGGTTTTCGAACCAAACAGCATCTATCTAACAAGATATTAATGGTGAAAATGATAATAGTTTGTGTTATCAGTTCTATTTCCCATGTTTATTCATTTATTATTTTGTTTGCATTCAGGTTTGGTTTTTTGGTTCGTTGTGGTTTTGTTTGCTTTTTTTTTTTACATGAATATCTGCATCAATTTCAATAATCTAAACTATTTATGTAAATCTACATCTGAACTGAAAGGTGAAAATTAACCGAAACAAGGATAAGATAAAATAAACCTCAAAACTTTTTGTAGGTGTCTGTCTATGAAGTGGGATTGCTGGTTCAGATTACACAGCCAGATTACCTGACTTTTTAGAGTTTATTACCTGACATTTATAGTGCTAAAATTATAAGGGAAAAATCACAAAATCTCAAATCCCCCTACCACTGTAAACTCTGTAGTCTGTGTACTCAGGACATGTATCTGCAACATTTACTCCTCCAATAATCCCTAAAATTGCTATCACAACATATTTTTTACTTCTGACACTCTGCAAAAGGCACTTTGGAGTGGTGGTGTTTGGCAGTTTACCAAGGAATTCCTTATATCAAGGGAATGAAATTATCATTTGTAAGCCAGGAGGGTCGTGTCTGAATTGTATTATTGGCTACATCAGCATCATGGATAATAAAGGACTGAGGTCCACACTGAGGTATTTTAGTCGAGACTTTTTTAGTGTGGTCCTGTGCATTGAACTGCCCTTAGTGGCCTGGGTGCTGAAAAATGAGCTTCCACCTGATTAACCAGAAAGGCTTTCAAAATTCTAATCACTTACAGTCTGCAATCTCAGTAAGAGGATTGTCCCAAAACTCCAGAATTCTGTGTCATTAAGATTTTCTTTCACAAATAGGAGCTCTGCAACTTTTACATCTTGAGCTTGGAGCTAGCAGCACACTCAGCAGTGCTCATGCAACAGGAGGGGCCCAACACATGGCAGCCCTCAGCTTTGTGTGCTGAGCCTTGGACTTTGAGTGCACCCTTCTAAATACTCAGGATCCCACAGAGGAAGGATTTAGCAGTCCTGGACTGGGATCTTAAAACTGTGCTCTTCAAGGTATATAAAGTCCCAGATTCATGCATGCCTAAAGCTGTCCCTTGCTTTGGGCATTTGCTATGAACTTCAGGCAGTCTAGTAAGTCTTTGGGGATTTGGCGTCTGATTAGACATTACACAAGAAGCTCCGTCTTTTTTTTTCCCTTTTTTTTCTTTTCTTCTTTTCCCTCTCTCTCTCTCTCTCTCTCTCTTTTGTTAAAAGGTAAACCCAGATGATTCTCTTTTTCTAATACGCTTTTAATGTCTCAATTTTTTTCATGGTTGAAAAGACTAATTTTCCTTAAGAATCAGAATTAAAAAAAATTTCAAAGTCTAATTTTCCTTCGACACAGAAATTAAATTTCACCCTCTCCACAGCATTTAATTGGTAATTGCAGGCCAAAGGCACAGGTATCTATCTGTCTCATTCTTCACAGTAGCATTTCTACATGCATTTATCTATACCTCACACACACACCCCTACAAAACACTAATTATCTGTGATCTTAAAAATTATCTGTGATCTTTAAGACATTTTCCACAGACAGTGCAAGGAAAGAGCAAGCCTAGCTTGAGAGGAACACATAGAAACTGGGAAGATTCACTTCTTTTTCTGTTAAATTAAAAGCTACAGAGCGGGAGTAAAGGGAAGCAACAACTCACAGGGAAATTAAGTTCATAGAAGAAATAATATAAAAGCTATTATTTTAAGACCAACAAAGCATGTATGAGAATGTATTAAATAGGAATGATGTTTTTTAAACTTATTTCCTGTTGACAAAAATAGTTTGTCAGCAGATCAAGGGTTTCCCAGATGAATTCATTTATTAAAATAATATTTCATACAACTGTGTTCTGCCCTGTGTATTGATTACCAACATCACATTTTGAATATCTCACATCTCCACAGAGAAGGCTTAATTGGATATATCAGTCATTTGGTACATTCTTCTTTCCTGTCTAGATTATTTTCGCTTTTCAGTAGACAAGTTGTAGTGAATGTGATTAAATTCAGACAAGAGTTGAAATCAAAGTCAATGCTGAAAACTAATGAGAACAGAAGGTAATATATCTATACTGAGAAAGAGAGCAATACACACATTGATAATAATAACATTCATGCTCGCAGTCCCAGATCCTTAATATTTCCTTCCTGTCTGCTTCTTTATATTGCCTTGAAACTGTCCTAAAGAACTCATGGATTTTCTACAATCAGCTGCATAGAGTCAACCCTCCCCCTAGTACTCAGAAGCCACAAACCACTAGTTTGATTCAAAGCAAATCAGTCTCTCAAATGCACTTATTCAGGCAGGTTGCTGAGTAAGAAATTTAACAGTGTGTACCACTGGTCAGACTGCATATAGGACCATAAGGACTGGACTAGGAATGCAACCGGAGAGAAAACAGGAATCTGTTATTCCATCTATTTAATGACTGAAGAAACTGGTGTGTTGAAAAGGATTATCCAACAAATGTCATGAACTTCCAGTTGAGAAGAAATCTGCATTCTAGGCTTAATTGTGTATTTAACTTACACTAAAGCAAAAGTGGAGCTGCTCCACAGTCTTACATGCTTTCTTAATGACAGACAAGTCATCACTGCACTTGAAGAGCAGTAATCCTTCTGCTCCCCTAGCAGGTGTCTGCCTTCTAATGAAGCTCCTCTCATGGTGTAGTAAGAAATAACACTCATTTCTAGCCTTCTTTGTAAGTACTTTCTTAATCATCAGGGGTTGTGTTACAGCACTTTGGTGGAATGGAAATCACCAGTTAATTAAGGTTCTGGAGATTCGAGGCATCTACATCCTCCTAAACATTCTTTTGCCTGGCAGTATGTAAAATGTCACCGTCCCAATTAATATTTAGTTTGTAGCTGGAATTTTAAGGTACAATTACAAGAATGATGTAGGAGAACTATGCCAAATAATCATGTTGTGCAGGCATTAAAAATATGCCTAATGGAACTTGTTACTCTCAGCCTTAGACATCTGAACTTTGACATTCAAGTGTTATGTGCAAGCTTCCTAAGGGACTTGCATTACAGCTTGAAAGAACTTGAGCAACATTTTGTATGAAGCATAAACGAATCACCAGTAATGACAACCATAATGAAATAAACCATAATTATATTAATACCCCTACTAAGGAGGTCAGCAATGATTATGAATGACCATTGTGAACCCAAAGAACAGATTGAGTCAAATCTTAACAGGCTGTCTCACAGGTCAGTCCTTGGCTTTGCTGGTGGCAGTGAACAACAGTTTCATCCACAGTCCTTAGATTTTATTAAGATTGGAACTGCACTTATTTCCTTAGAACACTCTCATGGAAAGTGAGTAACTTCTTTTTTATGGTCTTCCAGCCATAAAATCCTTGTTGATTCATTGATGTTTTCCTGATTTACAAAGCACCTCAGAGCTCTGATCCCCTCAGAATCAATACTTCATTCACACCTCAGACAGCAAAAGTCTATTGGTCTTCCAGGAAGATAGAAGGGCTGTCATGAAAAGTCTTAAAATACTTCCAGCCTGACCCTGTCTGAGGTATTTACACGGACTGAGAAAAGCACATATGACCACAGAGAAATATCTAACCCTGTGATTAAAATCCTGTTCTAAATGAAAACAACCAGCTTCTGCACAATTTTTGCAGTGTGATCTGCTACAGAATAAACATTAAGATGAAGATAAACTTTGTATTAGGGTGTTTAGCTTCTAACAAGTTAAGAGAAGCAGAAATATTTATGCTCCCTTTTAGTATCTAACAGCTGAGCACACCCAACAGCTGCAAAATGAAAATGAGGACACATTGATCAAGTTCTTTGCTTGAAAACCTGATTTTCAAGCCCTGTGGTCTAAGTAGAGCCTTAGCAGATTCATTCCAGCATTGTTACTATTGACAGTGAAGTGGATTAAGTTTTTCTGGCAACAGTCAAGAATATTTTGCTTTCCCCACTAATCAGCTACTCCTACTTTCACTGCGAAGCTCTCCCAAATCTGCAGGGTGATTTGGCACTCAGCTCACTTCTGCTAAGGGAGTTAAGAACACAGGTCCAATCCCCCACTTAAAAGCCGCTGGAGGGCTTGCACAGGCTCTGGAGTGATCCTAAGCCCAAGACTGAATTTCATTAAAGGCTGTTGACAACCACCAGGTTCCAATTTGTAGCAGATTGGGAAGAAAAAATTAATTCTGAAAATATGTACTAAATCTTCATAGAAGTAAAGGCAAATACACATACACACAATGCAGTTATCTTTTATTGGATTCTTTTTTTTTGACATAGTGATATAAGGTATTATGCTAAATTTATATATATATATATCTCATAATGTAAAAAACACATGGGTTTGTTAGCCTATATAAAATTATGATTATAGCCTCTTCATTTCAAATCTGGAAAATATTTTTAGGTCTTAACTTTTTGGAAATCTTAGCTAAAGACTTTAGGATTTAAATTGCTTGGATACATATTAGAGAACAAGTCCCTGCAGCTGGGGTTTGAGATTTATTGTTAGGGGAATGTTGGAAAATTATGTGTACTAAAATCTTACCAAGGGATAAATATAAGTTCAAAGATGCTAGTCTGTCTGCTTTAGGGCATAAATAGGATTTTCCTGTGCATGCAAAGCAGAAAAACAGAACCCAGAATCACAGGTTAACCAGTGTGTCAACAATGCAACCTTTTGATTGCTCTACGTATACAAGATATAAGATATGCAACTACAAAAATAAACACAATATTAAATATAATGGAGACACAGAGACAGGCTTTAAACAAATTCTTTACCAGAAAACCCATACAGACACAACCAGAGTCCCTTTTCCAAAGAAATAAAGAGGGTTGCTAAATATGCTATTTGAGTATATCACAGACAAATTAAAAGAAATTAAAATCCTCACAAAACTGCATTAGGATCAGTGTGCAATGCTTATCACGCTGAACACATAGAGCTAATGAGGAAGAACTTTGCAGCAAAATGCCTGATTTAAAAAATGTAACTATAATCACACTTTTTTGCATTCTGAACCATATTGTGTGGAATTGTTATGCAGAGTAACTAAAAACTTATGGACTGGATACCTGAGGACACCATGCTGTTAGGGTCATCCTCCAAGCATCAATGATCTGCATCAGGTAAGGGAGATAGAAGCCTGAAGCTCAGCAGTTATGCAGCCTATAAGAGCCAGACCAAGATCCTTAGCAGAGGTATAATATTGTTTTGGAATCACACTTTCAACTTTTGCTCCCTCAACAGATGAATTGGGTACCTGGAATTTCATACTTAGGTGTCTCAAGCATTCAGTATGATTTTGTTGGGTTCACTAGTTCTTTCTCTCTTTCTCTCTTACCCCAGCCCTCTTCTCCTCATTCTTCCCTGTCACTTCTTTCTCATACTGCAGTTAAAAGGAGCAGAAAAAAAAAGTTCAGTTTTCAGTTTGGCTTATTACATCTTCTTCAACCTTTAAGTGAGCTCATTGAGGCTCACATCGTTATGAACTCAATTTCTGCCACAGTGCTTGATACACATACCCACATTACCTCTCCAACATCTTGTTAAAAATTGCATCCTGCTAAAGGGTACCTTTTAGACTACAGACATTCTCTTCATTACGCCCTTTCCCATATTTCACTGATGCCTGTTCTCATGAGTGACTGTTTAAAGCAATTTTGATTAACAATTCCTGATTCACCACTGCGCACATCTAATCATATTTGAAGAATGTTATAATTCATGGAAAAACTAAGCATGCAATAAAGGTAAAATGTCAAAGATGACAATATACAGCTTTTGTCTAGAGTTATTATTCCATAGTTAGACAGGTGATCTCTAGGGGAAAACAGTGTTTATTTGCATTCTAATAGAAGAAGAATCTTTTTCTGAAACCTGCCAGTATTTTGTTGTAAAGTAAGACATGCCTGAATAGACTCTTTTCAGCATTTCTCAGACACCTTTAAATTACCATATCCATTTAATTTTCTCAACTGACACTCCAGTAGGATAGCAACACATAGCATGGGGTTAATACACTGGGATGTTCAGCAAAGAGGATAAAAGCAGTGTGGCAATATGGTTCCATTGCACCACTCAGAGAGGTTTTAGCAGGCAAGATAGACTCTTATTCTTCTAAATGGTCAGACCCCAGTGAGCTGTGATAGGGCTGGCTACAGCACATTGCTCCTCTTTGGAAAAGGAGGGGAGAAAGAATGAGACAAGGAAGGCTGATTACATCTGCATCTTTCTGACTGGCATATCTGAACTAAAATAAATTGATTCTGCTAAATATTTCACTTTTGGAAAAGGCTGAGTAAAGAATGCAAACTTGTGCAAAAGTATGCAAACTGTGTAGGCAAGGTACTATCTATATAGCAACAGTACCAGTGAGTTTAAAATTATATTCATTCCTGTGAGAAAGAAAACAGAATACTGAAATTTAGTATTGCTCCTGGAAATATCAGATCAGTAAGAGTCCAAAGATGCTTACTCCAGATATTTTTGCGCTATTTTGTCTTCTGTGAAAAAAATAAACAAAAAAACCAAACCAAACAAAATAAACAAACCCACCCCAAAACACACTCACAATCCCACCCTCCAAACACACAATAGAGAGACCATTTCTGTTCCTGGAATTCTTTAGGTGTAATTACAATATGCTATTACTGGTTATTGATCTACTTCCATATCACATGTTGCTCTTCCTCGTGCCAATAGGTAAAGCAATCCTACAACAAGAAGCTACATCTCAATAGGATGGCTCCTAGGAATTATTTAGCATCTTGTACTTTTTCCCAGTGCAAATCTTGCAGCATAGCAGAGTGCAATTCCAAGGAAGATTAGAGAATGATTCAGAGAAAAAGATTTGTTGTCTCTCCCTTACCCACAGAGCAGCAAGCTGAGTTCTCACCAGGTCTTCACTCACAGGATTTTACTAACCCAAGGGGACAACCCAGTGATGTGTGCAGGAGCAAAATATTCTGAGGACATTTCACAATTTAATAACCCTCTGGAGTATGACTATCAGAAGTAATTTGTGACCTCCAGCATGATGATACCAATACATAGTTAAGTTCAGGTGCTGACTGAAACTAATATGATTTTCTCATTTTTTTTAATTTAATCACCCACCTTTCACAGGTTTCCCAAAGGTTGTATTATAAAACAAGGGACTACCTCATCCCTGAAAATTCTTAATTCTTATTAATTACAATTTACTCAGGCTACTCTTCTTCTTGAACCAGGATCATACTCTGTTACACACTGCAAAAAAGAAAACTAAAGGATAGTGTCACTGTCCTTGCATCAACTAAATGTAAGTAATAAATATTAATATAAATTGGCAGGGATATCACCAGAAACAATGAGATATTATTGGTCAGGATATTAGAGGATGATCGCAGTATAACATCTTAAAATGCCATACTTTAAAAAGTGTCCTTAGGCCTTATTGGCAAGAGCATTTTTAGGGTTAGTGTCAATCTGAAAAAGCTCAAAGAGTGGAAAATGCAGAAACCAATAAATACACAGGTTTACAGAACTTAGCAGATAATGACTGACATATTGCTTGGTGCTCAGTAGAAATCAGCAGGGCAATTTAGTATTCAAACTCTATGACTGGTCACCAAAATCTCATTATATGGCTTCTTTTTTAATTAGAGCTTTCTAGTTAGAAGACATGATGAGCTCACCAGGACTTTTTATTTTTTAAATAAGAAGTTTAAGTAGGTAGAATAGCAGATCTATTGAATACAATTAGACACTCAAAGTTTCCTTTTTTTTTAATCAAGAAGGTATTTTGGTGAGAGATATATAGACATCAGATATTTCCAGCATGAACAAAAAAAAAAAAAAAAAAAAAAAAAAAAAACTAAAGCTCACTAGAAACTAGTTCTATTGACTTAGTGTAGTGCACAATATTCTAGTTTCTCCTGCCACATTCATGAAAAGTAAATGCATTTTCATATACATGCAGAATTCTTTTCACCACATTTGAGTTCAATTTATTCTGCCTACACACCATACATTTCTGTGAAATAATGCACTCACAGAGAACTTTATCAAGAGTATAGGCCCTTCTGTAGCTGAACAGGCCTGCCCTCACAGCATTATACAATTCAGCCAATGTTATCTCATCCCCACTGATTCAGCTCTTTCATCCATTTTATCCTTTACCTGAAACTATCATCACGGAAGAAAAACAGAATTTACACATAGTAGTTTTTCAGAGAAAAGACTGCAGATTTAGGGAGAACTGTTCATCATGATCTTCTAGGAACTTTAACTGATGTGAGCAATAATGGAATCAGGAGTCTAAATAACAGCTTTTGAATTGACCTAGGAAGACTTAATAGACAATCTCTTTCCTACAATAAATAACACAGAGACAAAAGGGTTTCACAAACATCAGAGGAAGCATACATACAGCCAGGAGAGGAAACATTCACTTATATCAAGAAATAGAAAGATTGATTTTTTCATGTGACCTTATATACCTAATATGCACTCAGAAACATTAAAAATTAGGCATTAATATGTAAAGAGCATATTGAAATAAATGAGAGCATACAAACACTTTCAGATTTAGAGAATCTAAATCTCTAGAATTAGAGAATGGTTTGGGTTGGAATGGGCCTCGATCATCATCTAGTTCCAGCTGCCCCTGCCATGGGCAGGGACACCTTCCAGTAGGCCAGGTTTGTCAAACCCCCATTCAACCTACCTGATTCAAAAAATTAGCAAAACAGGTCAAGACCTGTTTGACAGGAACCTGACTCATCAACCCATCGAGCTAAAGTCCACCTTGTCCTCAACTTCCTTACATCTCCCTACATCTGGACACTTCTTCCCCAGACAGAGCCAGCACACGCATGCTGGGTGTGCTCCTAGCAGGGTGTGCTGTGACAAGAGAGTGCAGTGAGCACTGTGCAGAGGCAGTGGGGATACAGACACCATTGCCATTCAATTCATGCCTAATTAAGTCTGAAGGGCTGTGCAGAGAACTAGACTGTGTCAGTTTATAGAAGCTGATTGATACTGCTATTGACTTCTAAGGCTCTGACTCAGCACACGATCAGATCCTGGATTTTTAACTCAAACCATGTACTCAAGAATATGTACTACTGCAGCAGGGCCTTGTTTCTTAAGCCTGCACAGCAGCATAACACTGAAGCTCTCCATAAATATGTGTTTTGTTGATGTGCATGAAAAAGCTGCTATCATGTCTGAGCAATTTTGGTGAATGGAAATATTAGCTTAATGACAGATCTCCATCACATGGTTTCATTATGTAGCTGGACTCAGTTTTTAGAGGGTATATGTTCCCATTTATTTCAGTGTAGAAACACAGGCTTTAGTGCATCTGAGATTCTACAGGATTTGAGCAGATTGATTACAATCTCCTCTTATATTCCCTTATTTTAAGAATAATTACTGGTATAGCAGGCTGCTGTCCACATCTCCTTGCATCTATAATATCAGGTGTATTTTGAAAGTAGACAATTTGCATTAATATTATGTTTTGAGAAGCCAAGTATATTTAGATATTTTCATTATGGGTGTAATATAGCAAATTTCAAGAAGGGACATACATAGGAAGTGCAGAGTGCTGGAAAAATTGTTCCTTTCATATGAATGCTCAGTACCAGGGCTCAGGTCTTGTAGCTGAATACATTATTATGTATTACACTGCTCACATGCACATCCCTAGTTTATGGCAAATGCAACATAATTCAGCTCAGCCTTCTTTCATTGCAGACTCCTGCATTTGCTGTGTTTTAAGACGTGCACTCAGTCCTACTAGTATTACTAGACTAGTTCTTTCTCCTCTAATGGTAAGCAAGAAACCCTGGCACAGCAATCTTTGCAGTAGCCAAGGAAGAAATCTGGCCCCTCCCCTACTATGACCACATTACAGCAAATGTCATCCATATTCTCCTTTGGGGTCTCAGTAATCCATATTTTATAGGAGTGTATTTAGAATTAGTCCATATTTGAAATTGCTTACAGAATGTCATACAAATCAATGAAAGGTGGTAACGTGACTCATCAACAAGAATATAGATGAGTCATGAGAGTTCTCTGCAATACTAGAGGTTAGATTTAAACTTCAGTTTGAAAACATCAGATCATTACTAAAATCACTGAGTAGAATTCTTCAAGAAGTATTTGTATTGCTCTTAATATTAACCATTAAAAATAAATTATGGGAACAGAAAAGACAGAAAGTGAAAGGAGAAAACAGAAAAGACAGTGGAAGGGGATGATTTGAATCACATCATATAGAGGATGAGACCCTTATCTGAAAAAAGAGAAAAAAAAATCCATGGAAATCTCCAGTCATTTATTTGGTACTTAAACAGAAAACCCAAACATTTTCAGATTCTATTGCCATGCTGATTTTAAGAGCCTTAACAGCAACTTCAGATGGACTTCCAAAGGATTTTGGAATGTCAGTAATTTTTTTTTTCTCAGACTGAAAAAACAAGACTACAAAAATCCCTGATCAGCACTTGTAAATTCAAATATTTATTTTGTTTTTAAAACACCAAAGACGCTAAGAGAGACAGAATAACCTGGCAGCATTTTTCATGCAGCTGCTTTATTTTTAAGCATATTAAGGAGAGCTCAAAAAAAGAAAGCGTTATCAGCACTTTAAGGATTAAGTGTTAAGAGTCATTCACTAGGGAAACTGGCTTGAATATTCCCCTCCCCATCCTCCTCCAGTTCAAGATTTATTTCACGTGCTCAGACTGAGGTTGATCAAGGTGGAAGACAGAACTGCTTGCATGGACATCTAGTCCCAAATTCCAGTGATTCACAAGAGAGTCTCACTCACAGTAAAATGAAATTCATTAAATACACTTATATATCTTCTGCCTTTATGACCAATCTTTATCCCACAGTATTCATGCCTTTTAATATTAAGCAAAAAGTATGCAAGCAGGACACCAAAAAAATCCATTTCTGCAGCTGTTCAGTTACTTTCTATATAGCCAGTCACTGAAGAGCTGTCATGGAAATTGATTATGAACAGCAATTTAATATTTATGAGCAGCAGTTCATTTCCCATGAGCCTTTCACAGGAGGGCATAGCTCATGGTGGAACATAATAGCACAGCTCATATGGATCTCCTCCATTAGCTTTGGGTACAATCCCCAAGTGAGGGCAATTGTCTCATATTGTCTCTTCCATCAAAACTCCATTTCAACTTAAGTTAAGGTCTTGTTTGTGTTGATTTCTCTGGCCTCTTCCAGAACCTCAATTAACTTTTGGTTAGAAGCCATCTTATTTTGAGCCTAAACATTAAACTTTGTTAAGCCGTGGGCAAACGGGTACATAAGATCAGTACTGGGTGGATGAACTGTTGAACTCCTTTGATGTTTTGAGACAAAGTTATTATATCCCTTTCAAGTCTCTCCTCCTGTGTTAAGGAACAGAGCAGGGAAGATGTTCTCTCTCTTCACAAGACATCTGTCATCTGTTCTGTTATCATCCTATCTTCCTTCTTCCAGATCCCAAACACAGCAGAATTCCTCTTCTGTGAGAGAAATATAGGTATGATGTTCCCAAATCCCAGCTACTGTACAGCAGATTCAATACTTCTGTACCTCTCAGGGTGAAATCCTTTGCCATACATCCTATAGGATGACATTTGAAGAAATATTTTTGAAGAAGACATGAGAAATCTACATTTCAGAGACTAAGGCCTACGAACCTGTAGATATATTTATGATCATTTTCTGGAAAACTCTTTACAATAAGTTAAAAAATGAGATGAACACATCATTCAGACAGCATTCTTTCTTACTAGGTTCAAATAAGTCTTTGTACCAAGGAAGTGATACATATTCCCTCTGTTCAATGAAGTTACCTACCCCAACAAAAATGAATGGTACTGATGACAACTTAGTACTATTGCTACTAGGAAATATCCTACTAAGATGAGACTGATTTAACAATTCATTTCAAGTTTCTTTCTTGGAAAAACTTGCCTAAAGAAGAAAAGTTCAAAATGTTGTTTAAAAAACAAAACAAAACATTTTCACATTTCAGAGGGTGAAATGTGAAATTTCACATTCAGTTGGGCACTGGAACAGGTTCCCCAGGGAAGTGGTTACAGCACTAAGTCTGACAGAGTTCAGGAAGCATTTTGAAAATGCTCTCAGAGACATAGTGTGACTCTTGGTGTGTTCCGCACAGGGCCAGGAGTCTGTCTCTAGATCCTTGTGGGTCCCTTCCAACTCATCATATCCTATGTTCTATGATACACTTCCTTGCCAAGTCTTGTATCTCTGCTCCTTCTAGTGGCTTAGCTCATTTGACTCTAAGGACATCAATTTTAGGGCTGGCAAACCATTTCTATGCAAAAGGTACTTATCTAGAAAAGAAGAAATAAACTTAGATTATTCTTCTTATAGACTTCTACTCAAATAATATTTTCTTCTTTTTTTCTTTTTTTTTTTTCAGAAATATGTATTAGCTCTGTGACACAAGTTTCATCTTTCCAGAGAGGTGTGTCAAACACTTTCTCAAATTGCTACCACCATAATGCTCTTGGTACTTGAGCTCCAGTGAAAGTTGTAGCTTACAAACAATATTACTGACACTTAAAACAAATAAACAAGAAGGTTGTGTTTCAAAACACCATGCTCCATCATGCAAATTTACCTGTGTTTTGAAAGTTCTGGTGAGAGTTAATATGCTCTGGGAAAAGCTTGTACCATAGCTGCAGTAGCATGGGGTCCTCCATAGGCCATAGGGGAAGCTCTGCTCCAACACCTGGAGCACCCCCTCCTTTTTCTCTGACCTTAGTGCCTGCAGGGCTGTTTCTCTTTATAATAGCTGCTGCTCAGTAATTTTTATCTTTTCCTTTCCTAAATATTATCACAGACATGCCACCATTTTGGAACCAATCATAATTGGCTCTGCCCTACTTGGGGGCAGCTCCTAATGTCTTCTGACAGGAGACATAAACCCATAAAACTACCCTACTACTCAAAGTAAAACTACCCTACTACCCTACCCATAAAACTACCCTACTACCACATAAACGAAACACACTCAGTTTAATAGTGGTTAAATTTGAATTTTTTTTAAAGCAAATGGTGACCTGTAGCCTGTAGTTCTAAGGGGGATAAACATGCCTTTTTACAAGTGCATGTAGTGATAGGACAAGAGGGAATGTCTTTAAACTGAAAGAGGTAGGTTTATATTAGCTTTTCAGAAAAAAATTCTTTATTGTCAGGATGGTGAGACACTGAAAGAGGTTACCCAGAGAACTTGGGGATTCTCCATCTCTGGAAGTGTTCAAGGCCAAGCTGGATAGGACTCTTAACAATCTGGTCTAGTGGGAGGTGCCCCTGTCCACAGCAGCAGGATTGAAACCAGGAAATCCCTAAGGTCCCTTCCAACCCAAACTGTTCTGTGATTCTGTGCTTGAAACTCTGCTTGAAAGTAGAAGCACGTCAACATGGACTTCTGTGTAACACCTAGACAGAATAACAGAAAACATAATGCATTGTCTTTCTACATTCAAGATTATGTTCACTTCAGTAACTGGCAAAAATTCTTTTAATTTCCCATCTCTATACAGTGAGACAGCCTTAATAATGTTTTCCCCACAAAATTACAGAAACTTTAAGTTTCTGTACAATACAAATAGTATTGTACTCTATAGTCTGGGTCATCCTCATCCTCTCAGAGGAACCTACTGAAGTTGTGTTTCAAGTACTGCACATTTACATGATGAATGCACCACAGGGTAGTAACCCTTATTTGCTCAATACCAAACAGATCTCTAACTAGTGTTTTCTTGTGCATAAGGATAGCACAATTATCCCCTTAGTCTTTATGTAAATATATATCATTCCTGAATTTCCAATGCTTTGTCTTAATTTAAAACTTCTAAATGACACACAATATATTTTTCTGCAATCTTCCTGAAATTAGTCTTTCCATATTTTAAATTCTGAGTTCATACAGAATTAGATTTTTTGCATTTAATTATTTTATTATGGTTGTCATTCATAGAATCATATTTTAGAAAACCGTCCATATTTGTAAGTCCTTGCAGCCATGAAAACCACCTTTACAGCATACAAGCAGAAAAAGTCCAGAAACTACACTCTCTGCCCTCAAACAGCTTATAACCTAAGATACTGTCAACATCAACAAAAAGGATTCAAGAGCACTACAGAAGAAAAGAGAGGACAGCAAGCTTCTAACAAGGGAAATAAATGATGTAGGGTGGATTTTAACAAGAACAGGGTCTTAATTAGGGAGGGATTTGGAGAGAGAGAGAAAAAAATTCTTGTAATAAGATAATAAGCAGCAGTAGTTTACATCAACACAAATTAGGACAGGCAGTTGGCAATTAGAAAATACTGCTTCTTTGGTGGTGTCAGTCAAGTGGCACATAGCAGCAAACATTTCTAAACCGAATAAAGTGCCAGATATCAGCTGGAAACACATCATCTTCTCTCTTTATGTCACCATAGTTTTGAAACCCTGTAGTACACCTTTTCTTTAAGTACTTTGAAAATTAACTGGAATATTTGAAAACAAAATCCTAGATGTTCCCTAAAAAGGAGACAAAAGTATGATAGGCAGAGAGGAGGATAAAAGGAAGCTGTCAGATTTTCATTTTGGACATCCATCATATGTGTTCAGATAATTTTATGCTCAGGAAGGGGTTAAGTCAGAAACAACACAGTTGAAAACAGATTAGTTAGATTATGCATAAAAGGCTTACTATCTTTGATCTTCGAAGAATTTAGGCAGCTCCTGCAATTTTGTCTTATTGAGACATATACTAACATATTTGCAAAAGAAATGAAAATATAACTTACAACCAGCTAAGCATACCCTGCCTTTCCTCTGGCTCCCTTATGAAATGGCTTTAGAGACTTGGAAGCTACAGCAAAGCATCCTCTTGTCTAACCTGTCAGAGGCAGCAGAAATATTAACTATGGTCTGTACTGATATCCTCCATTCTTGGCACTTGGTAAATACAAGATTTTTTTTTTTTTTTTTTTACAACCTGTGTCTGTGTTTCTCTATAATTTCTCTGACACGGTGACTACCTTGCCTCACAGTGAGTCTATTGTGGTTGAGTGGTCTGGGTGCTCTGAGGTGTGTGCTGACTGACATACAGTACTTTGGCAGACCTTTCTAGAAGCCAGTGCCCCAGAGCATCTTGGGGTGCATCCTACACCAGTCCTATAATTGCTGTTACCAGCATTGTGTTTAATTGAAAATGAAGCATTTGCTATTTCTTGCTCTTGATGAAAACCATGCATTAGTTCTAAGCTGGTGAAAGAAAACTCCAAATATTAAATCAATAGCTTCAATTGCTTCAGCCCTCTGTTACCTGATTGCATTTCTCTAATATGTCTCTTTCACCACCATATCCTTTTCCCCTTTCCTCACACTGCTGAGATCTCCCCACAGAAATTCTGAAGTGACCCTTCCCACTACCACTTATTCATCCCTCCCACCTGCAGCCATGTACTCCCAAGACCAGAAGTCTTGTCTGAGCAGGAAGAACTTGAGCAGGGGCTGTGTTGATGAGCTGAGTCTGCCAGTGAGGACCTTCATCTGC
Source organism: Phylloscopus whistleri (assembly GCA_017589585.1). Classification (NCBI taxonomy): domain Eukaryota; kingdom Metazoa; phylum Chordata; class Aves; order Passeriformes; family Phylloscopidae; genus Phylloscopus; species Phylloscopus whistleri. The sequence goes on along the minus strand of JADMLD010000759.1, from coordinate 8,800,960 downwards.
ATGGCACCAGTTACAGCTCTTGGGCCTAAGGAATAACTGGGATAAATACTGTCCATCATTAATGTCATACTCCTGGTCAGGCATCTGCACATTACTGATTGGCACTACATATTCTGGGGCTTTTCAAATGCTGGGACATTAAAGATGAATGAGGACAAGAATGGCATGGAAATCATTCCTACATTTACAGTAATGGGCTAACATGGAAAAGAAACAATCAGTGGCACAGTTTATGTTTCTCAGTGAATGAATGGGATGGTTCAAGAGCAAAGCGGCAACCAAGGATTTAAACATCAGGCAATTTCTTGAGCACTGTGTTCATTGAGTCCATCAGTGATTTTGTGTGCTCAGTTGTCTGGTTTTGTTGTATAGTGATCCTGAGGTAGAAAACATACTCAAAAATGGGCAACTAAAACTCCTGCTCCCAGAAGGGTTCAGTTTAAAAGGAATTCCATGTTAGTGAAAGCCAGTGTCACATACTGAAGGAAAGGGAGGTATTCTTACAGAAACGCATCCTCTTCTGAGTAGCAACAGTTGGTCCTCCTGAAAGTAAATCATCAAATTCCTAATCACTTCTGAAATTTAGGCCACTGCTTTTAATTTACTCTTCTGGGAGCAGTCAAAGATTATGGAAACAGCAGAAAGAATAACAAAAGAAATTAGTTTCAAGCTGAAAATGGCACAAGGATTCTATCTTAATACCATTTTCGTTTTCAGTTTCTATTCACATGGGGATCTGCTGTAGTGTTTAGCATATTTGATATCAAAGGCACTGATGATTCCAGGAGCTGAGTCAAATGTCATAGTGAGCTGACACCACAGCACTTTGCTGGAATGAAGAAAGCTTCTGAGACTCAAATATCTGATGGGCTTTAGTTATGACAACAGTAAGACTTTACTGTGCATTAATGTTTCAAATACTTAGTCTACTAAGGATTTGAAAGTTTACAGCACACAGAAAATCATTTATTCTGGCCTAGCCAGATAACCTTTGAGATGCAGAAATCCTCACACACTCTCTTCCATTCTTTCTTTCTTCTGTGTCCTGAGTTTCTCTTGGACTATATCAAGCTTACACAAGAGGGGGAAAAAAAGGGCTAAAATTTATTTAGAGCTATTTTTTGCAGCAGGTAGAAAGAAGCAGCACTCATCTGCAAAGCCTGCATAGGCACATGAATATAGTTTAAAACAAATGTGATGTTACATGTCTGTTAAAATTTCCTTCCACTGTAATAACTGGTTTTGACTGTAATAACCAACAGTTAGATTCTTTTTTAAAATTACAATCAACTGAGTATTAGAATAGAGAAAAATTATCTTACTGTGGAAATAGAGGTGTCTGGAAACTTCAAAGGAGAATAATTTTATCCAAATATTGTGTCCATCAAGCCCAAAATTTCTTTTCAGAAATGTCTCTTGACAAGTAATTTTCATTGCACTGAAGGCAAGGTTTCAAGGCAACATTGTTTCTATTTACCATCCGTGTGCTACAAAGCCGAGTAATATGGAAGTGGTGGCTCTCTGACCTTGTCATATAGAAAGTAATAATATAGAAAGGGCCTCAAAAGTTTAGCTTTGTGAATACACACTGTCAAATATGTTCCAAGCCAGAAGTTTCTAATACCTCCTAGACGAATTTTTTTAAAAATAAAAAAAATTCAAAATATGCAGAATGCATCATGGGCTCCTCAGACCACCAAGCTTTCCTGGGAAAACAGCATGACATTGGCCTCGATACTGAATAATCCCTCCAGTTTCCCAGAAGAGAAGAGAACTTCAAGGATTTGGAGGAATTTGAAAACTTTTCTTATTTGCTCTAATTCAGAGTGAATACAAAACAAATAGAACAAAAGAAAATCCCATTGAAAGCTAAATATTACACACTGGGCAGCTGTGTAGGGAAAGAGACATCCAGTGTAGTGTATCAGGCAGTGGACAAGGGGACAATGACATGACAGAACTGTGCGGATACCTTGGTTCCCTCGGGCCATCTCTAATGACACTAACACTCTATACCTAGGCAACATATCTATATGCTGAATTAACTCCAAATTAAAAGATATGCATGTTAATCTCTACAAATTTAATGTCTAAACGCCCACTATAATGGATACAAGTGGGACATTTCAGCTCATCATAAAGTTCTTATTTAGCACATGGTGACCTAATTATCTCTCTTGACTCCACTGGTTGTCTTGACTGAGTATTTGTTTGCCATTGCAGAATTCTGGACCTCACTGACCTGTATACCCATAATTTGAAGTGTCTTAATCTCTAATTTTAATATCACACAGTGATTAACCCCTTGTCCCTTCAGAGAAGCAATTCTAATTCTTCCAGTAGAAAGCATCTTTTCACAAAGAGGCAGGTCGCTCCTATTACTTTAAAGGTTAAGGACCCACAAGATCTATACCAAAGCTTGACCAGAACCTGATTTATTTCTCAGTCCAGTTAAGAACATTTGGACTGGACATCCTCAGTTTATTAGGATGGAAAAAGTTACAGGAAGTGAAAATAATCAGGGTGTGTCTTGGGTTGCAATATGTAACCAAAAATGTTTATTCTATTTTCCATCTGTTGAAACCGGTTGGGTTTACTTAGTTTTCTTTATCTCTTGTATAACCCATTCCTCATAACTCCAGGGGGGAGGGGACAGGTGCCTTCTGCTAATGGGCCAGCTGTTAAAACCAGGTGGAGCAGTGTTTCTTATCTCCTCCATGACCCATCCTCCCTCCAGGGCGATATCTTCTGCTAATGGGCCATTAAGGCTCACCACGTGACTGATAACATTACATCATCCCATTCTGAGATGCTCCACCCAGTGGGAGGAGCCAACTGTTCCTACCTGAATAAAAGCTGAGATTCAGGAACACTGGGTAGCCTGTTTTCTACTGGATTCCAGAGAAAGACAAGACCTATCTCATCACCACTGGACCCTTTCTACAGGATCATCTCTACTCCAACAGAACCACATCTGCCTCTCCAGGAGGATTTATTTGGACTGCTTCCAACACCCTGACCAACAAGGTGCCAGGTTGTATTTCTGACTGTCAGGGTTTCTAGGATTTTTGTTTGTTTGCTTGGGGTTTTTCTGTACTACTACATTTTATTTTTAATATTTTACATTGTATTTTTAATATTCTTAGTAAAGAACTGTTATTCCTATTCCCATATCATTACCTGAAAGCCCCTAATTGCAAAATTATAATAATTTGGAGGGTTTACATTCTCCATTCCAAGGGGAGCTCCAGCTTTCCCTAGCAGATACCTGTCTTTCCAAACCAAGACACAGGTGCATTTAGAAACAGTTTGCATAAAGCAGAAATAAGCAGATTAAAGTTCAGGTGACATCTCAGAAACCACAGGGCAGCTCACAGAATTAACTCAGGAGCAAAGGCAAGTCTGCACATTTCAAGGTGAGCTTGTATGTAACAATTTGGTGTTCACAGAAAGATATGTCTACATGGTGGTGACAAAGATTCATGTTGAAGGGCACACTAGTTCTCTGTTACAGCTGGAGCATGTTTCATATTAAAGGTCAGCACTTTCAAATGTTCCACTTACTTTGTTACACAAACCTCATTCTGAGAAAGCAGAAAAATACTATTTTTAGCACTTTTCATATATAGATTATACCTCTAAGTCTATTAAAAAAAAGGCACTCCAAAACCTAATAAATAAAATCTCTCTTGCAACCCAGAGGGAAGTACTACAAGAACTCAGCTCACAATGAAGGCCTGTACCTTGAGCAGGCCAACAAACATCAAGTAGAGTGTCAAGCACTGTTCAAGGTGAGCAAAAATCTTAGAATTTGAGGTACAGGAGTGAGAAAGAGCAGAAAGAGACAGAGGGAAAGACAGAAACAGAAATCACATATTTTAAAGCACTTTACCTGCATCTGTATCAGTTTCTAATGCACCTACTCAGGTATTCTGAGTTCCCGAAAACACTGAAATAAATCCTCTCACAAGAAGCACCTAAGAATAATAAATCTACATTTTAATGGGACATATGAGTGACTCTGCTAATGAAAGCTAGTGCTAAATTTAAAAAATAAAATGTACTATATGGTATGCGCCACTTGCAATGAAAAATCCATCTTTGGACGTCGGAATGCAAATCCCTCAGAGTGCAAAGTAAACAAGTAAAGCCCTCATTTAACATGTCTATAACTAACTCTTCAGACCAATCTTTGGATAGGGTAACATCACACTTGGGCATGTGCTTTACAATTGGATTTTTAAAAAAGCTTCCTATGTGAATAATCTATATCTGGTCTACTTTTTCCTCCTCTATACTCCCTTTAACACCAGGCACCTCTTGTGGTAGCTTGATCCCGGCTGGATGCCAGGTACCCACCAAAGCTACTCTATCATTCCCCTCCTAACCAGGAGAGTAAAAGCCAAATTTTCCTGTGCTGAGACCAATAGGAACCATTCACAAGCCCGATTGTCTGTTCTCACCAACAGCAAAGAAAGTGCATGAAAATATCTAAATTCAAGATCAGTATTTTTACACAGATTAATTTTAATAGGGCTCAGACAAATGAAGGGAATCAATTGCAGTTTTCAGAACTAGATCTGTGCTGAAAAAACAGTAGAGACAAAGAGCATGATGAGAAGGTGGAATAGTTTGAGATTTGTTGGTGAGGGAGGAGGGACCCTGGTATGTTTCTTTAGCCATTTCCCATTTAGCAGCATTATTAGGAACTAGCTAAGAATGACATTTTCAATATTATTGCAGCTTGCTCCTTGTTGTGGTTTGACCCCAGCTAAGCATGCACTTCCTGTCTCTAGCAAGACCAGGAGAGAATAGGAAGGACAAGAGCAAGAAAACTTATGAGCTGAGACAAAGATAGTTTAGTAAGTGAGGAAAGGAGGGGAAAAAACCCGTGATGCAAAGGCAACGCTCCACAATCCACTAGCAGATCAATGTCCAGGCAGTTTCTGAGCAACAATTATAAGATAAATCCTACAATTTTTCTTCCTACCCATTTTACTGCTGAGCATGAAATCTTATGGTAAGGAGTATCTATTCAGTAGTTGGGACCATCTGTTCCAGCTGTGTATCCTCCCAGTTTCTTCCTCACCCCCAGCTACTCACTGGGGTGGGAGGGTACAAAGAATAAAAAAGAAAAAGCCTCCAGTGCTCTCTCTGCAGGTGCTGTTCAGCAGCAGCCAAACACCAAGTGGTTTTAATCACGAATCCAAAACAGCACTGTATGAAGAAATTTGACACCATCAAGGCAGGCACAGTGCATTGTCTGTGGGGATTAGAGATGAAAGACGTGTTTCCCCTCCCCTGTGTGCAAATGGGATTCCTAGACTGGAATACGAGTGATTTGCTCTTCACTCTCTCATTTCTTCCACTGTTCACCAGCTACACTCTGTTTTTAGACTACTCTACACCAGGGTGTCATTAACCATCAAAATGGCACCACCTTTCCAAGGTTTCAGCCCAGCAGAGGACAACTAATTTTTACTTACTCTTGTAAGTAAGTAAAATTTTGATTATTAAAATACAGGTAACTTCTGGTCCCACATTCAGTTGCCATTCATCCAGTTCATTTTATAGTATCTACAATCAATTGGCAGGCTTCTAGAAATACGAAATAAATTACTTTACAGTTCTTTACATCATTACTCCATTTGCAAATAAATGTCAAGTGGCTAAAAGGCACTCTAAACAATCCTGCTGTAGAGCAAGGGACAGGAAGAAAAATAATTTTCTTCTATATCTTTTAATGAGTATTTTTACTATTCTTAGAGTACTTAGATTCTTTCCTTACAATTTGAAATGACTGAACAAACTTTGGAAAGGTAATTGCAGTCCAGGTTTTAATCTGAACCTGTGTGCAGTAAATTATAGTTTTCACCTTCAAATAATTCCAAGACGTTTTGAAAACTGAGGTATTAGTTTGGTTACCTATTGAAAATAGTGAATGTAAGGTTAGACATTGTGATGGATAATCCTATGGGGAAACCTTAAAAATAAGTTCTGATTGTGTTTCACTGTCTGGACCCTCTTACTGCATCACACCTTTAGGATTCTATGAACTACACTGGACTTTGAATTAATTTGCAGTCAGTGAATCTCTGCAAATTTACACCAACTGGGGAGCTGGACCATTACTTTCTGTTGCTGCATAACAGAGTAATTGTTTCCGTAGGAAGAAGTGTTCAGCAGCAGAAATGAATATGAAATCACCCCACCTCATACTATTTATTGTATTTCTTTATCACTTGAAATAGAGAATAAGCTACCATGCTATGTGATCCTTTGTGGAAAAGCTTTGTGACGGATGCTCCCAAGCATGCCACTAAATCTTAGGAAAGCCATTTCAATGAATTGAGTTGGGAATATTTTAAATCTGCTGACAAACTCTTTTAATCTGAAATGCTTATTAGCATATCCAAGTCTGCTCAAAAGGCATATCTTGTGAGTTGTTTGGAGGGGAAGCTTTAACAGAACAGTCACGCATGTAATTTCAGTGGTACTTGATGGTTCCTCAAAATGACCTAATTTCTTTTAATTGACTATCAGATAGTGTTTTCAATCCCAGTTCAGCATTTGCAAAAATCTGCTCTTAATCCTTACCCACTATTGCAAACAGAAGTGTAATTGACATTTCTCTAATATACAAGTAATCCCCGCTTTTCATATTCTATTAAATGCCTCTATACTTGCAAAAACTGATGTTGAGGATGCTTTTGGAAAATAGACGATGCTTCTGTTAAATCATCTAAACAGAAACATACACTTTGAAAATTAAAGCTGCCGTAACTTTACTCCATAAGCTCTGCAACATTGCAGGTGAATTAAAGGACAAGACTTGTAAATGATACAGCATCCTCCTACTATAGAATGGTGTTTTTCTACTTAGGTTCAGAAACATCTGCAGGTCTGTTATCCTGACATACGTCTTAGGTGTTAATGGACCAAGCTTCACTTTGAAAACCTAATGAATCACAAACCTGACAGCAGATACTGTTCTCATTGAGAGACACTGTTTAAATTGCCATAGTCCATACAAAATTTCACCAGAGCAAATGTACTAATAAGAGTGGAGATGACCATGAACAACCTGCAGCAGACACAATGCCCCCTTTTAACATTTGATTTCACTGATCTTCTATAACTTTTATCCTCATAAATGAAGCTCTGTAAGGCATTTCGATAACAGCCTTTATTGCCAGCATCAATGTGACATTTGATTAAACCAGTCCTTCTGGGCTTTATCTTTGAAGTTACTGGATTTTTCAGCATTACGAACTTAATCACTTTGTTTCTGATGTGAATCCATTTGTAGATTCAACTATCATTTTCTGTTCTCTGGATTACTTTAACTGAAAGCCTTCCCACAGCTAGTTAATGCTCATACTTTTTCATAAGCTGAATCTGCTTATGACAGTAGATCTTAGAGCTAATCTTATATTGTATTTTTTAAATGTCATTAATTTACTGCGAGTCTAGGTATATTGTAAAATCCAGTATTTTCTAGAGGTATAGTGCAATGCCCACACCATTTACTATAGCTTCTAGACTTTCTGTCCATTATAAAACAAAATGGACTTTTTAAAGAGAACATCTTAAATAGGGTCCAGTTTTGAATAGCACTGTGAAAAACCTGCTTGATTTTCTGTCCTAAGACTAAAAATGCCAAGGCTAGAAACCTAGCCAATATATGTAATGACCTATCTTCACAATGACAAGAACAGCTCAGGAACCTTGACTGGTAAGTATTGCAGGAAATGGACATCGTCTCAAATCTCAGCATGGGCCAGAAAAATTTGAAAAAGCATGGTTTCAAAGCATTTTTATCAGCTTCTCTTATCTCTGATTCTCAGAAAGACAGCAAACTCTTTACATTTATCCTTCCTCTCTAGGTCCACTGTGTGCAGCACACTGCTTAGCAACAGAGTCTTCTAATTTCTCATATTCTATGTCCAACAGAAGATTTATGCTAGCTGTTTCTCATCTTTTTGGCACATATAATTAGTACACTAGTTTTCTCGTGAAAGATATCTGCAAGGGGGAAGTTTCACAGGAGAGAGGATAAAGATGTAAAGGAAACATCCCAGAGCAGTGGTTTGTCACTGCAAGAGAACTCATAGTGCCATGGACTGACATCACCAAAATACTCTAAAGGCACTGTCATGGTGAGGGAATCAAAAACTAAGCTTTGCCACAGAAAAGCTGAACTGTCTTCTAAGTATCCTCCTTGACTTACTTATTCAGAGAAAACTCAAAATGGCAAAATAAGTATATTGACAAATAAGGAACAGGAATACAAGATAATTGGAAGGTGGTCAATTAACAAATCCATGAGTTACCCAGTTAGCAAATGAATGCCCTTTCCTACTATCAGGTATTGGAGGGCATGTGTAGAAAAATGCAGGTGCTGAGTAATCTGAGATACAAACAACAGAGAGACAATGTTCAAAAATATACACATGAACCCAGCAGTTTTTGCCTAGCAGACTTCACTGCAGGTTGAGAAAATGAAGTAGGTAACCTAAAAATATCTGTGTTCCAGACATTAACTGAACTTACTTAATAAACTCTTGCTTTATTAAAAGCCTATTATGTTGGATGAAATTAGTATGTTCTGAGAATACAAACATATGGAGGCAATTTTCAATTTTACAAAATTTTGCTAGTATTTTTGGGCTGTCTGTTGATGTTCAACCAATCTGCCCTGGAAATAAACAGGTCATCATCAGAAAACCAAATTAAGAAAACACAAGCAAAAACTTATTATATAATAAGAAATAGCAGTAAAATGAACTAGAGGGTTTTTTGCAAGATCTGTAAGTGTTGGATTTGTACTCTTTTAACATACCATTTTTCACCAGCATTGAAAATGCAAAAAATGTCATACATTCATCTTCATTAGCAATCAGGAAGAGGTTAAACAGCACAATAATTAAATTAGTAGATGATAATAAATTGGGAAGTGTAGTAAATGACCTTTCTATAGCAAAGGCACAGAAATAGAATAGACAGTATAGAATTTCCTTAGGTTCTACTAAATATGTAGAAGATGAAGAAACTAAAGTTGTTTTTCAAAACATAAGAAAAGAAACTGAACCACCAATATTATTTCAGTACAGTAAAGTGTGAATTACACAGCATATTGCCCAGAAAGTACAGCATGACTTTGAACAGCACATACAGAACTACCTTAAATTATAGGAAAGAAAAAATACTTAATTCTACAAAGTTAGTGGAATTTAGACTAATGTATTCAATTTTAAGCACAGCCCAATAGACATTGAAAAGCTGAGGGAACCAAAAACACGAAGGCAATAAGAGTGTGTGGAGAGAACAATTTAACAGAAAATACTTAGAGCATGAAATATCTATAGATTGATTAAGAGAAAATGCCTAAATAAGTTAAATGAGTTGAGAACTTATTGAGGTCAAACTAAGCAAAATAAGTAGGTTGGGTTGCAAATGTTTAAAAGAATTTTCGGAAGAAATGAGGTCTTTCAAGTTGTATTTTGTTGGAAACTCTTTCTGAAGTTTAGAAAATAAATTGTTGGAGGCCATATTACCTTTGCCAAGACATTAATTGTTTGTTACCTCATATCTAAATCCACCACACTAACCAATTTCTCCACAGACTTAAAAAAACAAACAAACAAAAAAAAAAGGCAAGGAAAGGCAGCGAAGCAAAAAACCCTGAGGGAAGGAAGTGGAAGTAACTGAATGTCTAGCAAAAGTACTAGATTTGCAAATATCTAGTAATGCCCACTGAGTTCAAAGGTCTTCCGCTTACTTGGTTTAAAAAGTAATTTAAGTAGCCTGATTCTTTGGGTCCTTATGTGTATCTTGAAAATTATTACCCTTTAAAGCTGCTTTGGTTTGGTTTTCTTTAAATATGAAACTTCACATCTTTCACCACTTTTTTGCAACACTATTTTATGAGTGCAGACACCCATATTACAGACTACAGACTGACTTGACAAAAAGATCACAAACTCATGTTGATCCAAAACTGATCTTTGAGCAGAAAAAACCCTTCTTCTTCTTTTATTAAAATTACCCATAAGCTAGTCTATGGGCCCAATTCCAGAAATTCCCTATTTCCATTTTTCATAATATCTTGCAATATTAAAGCTTACAAGAACATGCTTTTGTTACATTGTTTCCATTTCTCATAGTATGTCAAAAATGGTACTTTAATAAAACTATTGCATATCTATTGCAATAAGCAAGAGTTTCAGATAAGAAGATACTGTTCAGGTACATTAAAATTATAAAATATGCATTTTATTACATGTTCTAAGAGAATTATTAATACTGTGCAACCATTTCATTTTTAGCTCAATGTAAATTAAGATTTTTATGTTTAGAAACTAGCCAAAACGCATTTTTCTGAAAACCTTCAAGACAAAGTTGAGACATTGACACCAAATACACTGCATGGTTGAATCTCTTAAAATTTTCATTGCACTTTAGAATGCAAACAAAATTAGCAGGAGTTCGTTATACTACTGTAACGATTAAACATTCATACTCTAAATAAGGAAATATTAAAGGAAAATACATGCAGCAAAAATGCCAAAGTCAAACAAATTTCGAAAAAGTCAAGCACATTTCAATCCTTCCTTTCTTCTCTGATCCTAATCATGCTCACGAAAAAGATGTCTAAACTTAGCAGGTGTTATTTTATGAGCCCAGCAGGTGCCTGTAACAACAGGCTCACCACCAGCTGCATAGCCTCAGCTGACTCATTAAACCACACTAACTCAGTCATGGTCAAATATGTCCAAATGGAGACAAGGGCTCCAAAACAAGCACAATGATTATCATATCTGTACAAAGAGGACAAGAGACCACACTTTGAGAGGGCATATTGTATATTATTTTTAGGGTATCATAAAGTCTCTATAATTTTGAAAATATACTTAGTTTAGTTGATTTAAATGGAAGTGTATGAGGGGGTTTTCCAATGGAGAATCATTGATATTCACGTTCCTTTCTTAAATTTAATTCTATGCTTCCTCTGCTTTGTATTGCTTAAGTGCCACATTTGAGAAGCACAGCCTTACCCAGCCCACCCTGCTGGCCTGGCTAAGGCACTCTGGTTTCTGTTGCCCTAAATACGCAAAGGACTGACATGTTGGAGTGCTCCTCTCTGGTTCTAACTACCAAGCCCTCATTAGAGATGTCCACAATGAGGTTGGCTGGAACAATTTGATCTCCCGTTGGTGTCTTTATTTCTTTCCAATGACTCATCAAAGGTAAGGGAATTACCACTGCACACGACCACATGCTTTTTGGGTAGGAGCCCCATAGTTACACAGGTCCTTTACCAATTTGGAGCCACATTCAACAGCTTATCACATTCCAAGATGGACTTAGCTTGCTACAAAACCCTAATAGACCAGAGTCACCACAGGCTTAATTGACTGTCCTAGGGTGATGTTATGATGTATCCCCAATCGTCTGTCAGGTTTATGCTGGATGTTGCACTCTGTACCTTTAATATTGGCTCTGAGAGTAAAACAGGAGGAGCAGTGCACAGCTTGTTTTCAGAAACCTCTCTCTGCCGGGCTGGTCTTGAAGAGTGGGAGTCAACAACACACAGACATGAGACCGAGAGGTTGTTTTTTTCCTCTCTCTTTTGCTTTTCTTGTAGTTAGTTAGTGTAGCTTAGCTGAGGCTGAGAAGCTTCGGATTTCTTTTTTTCCTCTTTTTTTTCTTTTTTTCTTTTTTTTTTCCTTTTTTTCACCTTTCTTTAGAACTGTTCAAACCTCCTCAGACTGAGGGCCCAGGGGGCTCTGGGGGAAGTTTGCACCTGGGACCCACCAAGATCTACCCTGCGCAGCAACTTTTCCCGGCGCCGGAGGAACTGAGAGCAGAGAAACCACCTGCAGAAGAGACTTCTTTTCCTAATTTGTCATCTGTCCAGGGTGGCACGAAGTTCTTGTCATCTGGTATTCAATTCATTGTGCTGGGGAGTGTTTTGCCAGTTTCATAAACAGGTTTCTTTCCACTTCTCTCTGAGGAGGTTTCTCCCAAACTGGTTGGGGGAGGGGAGGGAGGGCTCCCTAGGAGGTTTCCTCCCAAATTTGCCCTGAACAACGACATTGACTTTTGTACAGCTGACAAGCAATACTCTCAATAAGAATCTTTTCCCACCCAAAAAAGGATGAATTTTTTACATCATATAGACTTAACATTACCAGGGTAAGAATTCCTCCCTCATCCTAGAACAAGGACCTTTTGCTATACAATGAAAGGTTTTATATTTGAGAAGAAAAGTTTCTGACCTTCATGCTTGCTAAGAAAACAGCAAACACACGGATGAACTGCCCCATTTTTTCCAGCTCTGGAATCTGAAGATGACAATTTAAAATGTCAGCATTGTTAGCTACTCTAGTGCACAAAGTTCTATAGATTCAAGGGTATTAAAGCCAACAGGCATTAATGGGCTAACATAATCTGACCTGCATAATATATGTCACTGAATTCCACCCATCCTTTCCTGCATCAAATCAGAAACCCCAGGCAAGCTGGTGCCTGTATCTTTACAACTGATGCCTTTACCTTTTGAAAGATGTTGAATTTTGATCCAAATATTTTCCATGATAAACAAGCCATCATATCCCAGAAAAAGTTATCCTTACCACTAAATAAAAATAAGCCCACATGTGTTTCTATTCATTTTCCTGCTTCTATCCTTTAATTAGTAGCTTATTTTCTGACAGATTTAAATTACTTCCTCTATAAAGATTTTTTCACCACCCAGGAGGCTACAGGTTGTGTATGCACCACATAGCAGAGCTCAGTGCAAATATTCCCAAGTTAATGGACAGTCAGCAAATCCACATGGTTCAGCTTCTCAGTAGGGCTTCTAAAATGCAGATCAAGAGCCATATCAATACAGCATAAAGGCCAGAAGCATTCTTTTGCCTTACACATATTTCATGAGTCTTTGGATCTGTCAAATCACCCTGCAGCTACAGAATTCCAGTGAAAAAAGCCATTGTCTCAGTTATTACATCAATTTCCTCTATTCCGTATGAAGTTGCTGCAATACTGGGAGAATAAAATTAAAGAGAGTTTATACCCCATAATCCTGGCAATAGTATTCCTCTTTCTTCCTTTCATGAAAAACTGCAGTAATAACATTATTGCAGTCTTTTCCTGCTCTGAATCCAAGGTTTCTTTCAAGAGACCCAGGGATCTCCACTCCTGGCTATCATTGCCCTAATCCTTTCATTGAGCAGTTCAAAAACCTACTTGGAATCAGTTCCCCAGGTTTAGCTCTACACCTTTATGTAATTTTCCACAATTGAGCCTCTTTCTAATTAGGGAATTACAGAGTAGGAGGTTTCAGAGCAGTTAGATATGCCAGAATGTTTAGTTCTCTAATGCATTCATTCATTATTCTACTTCCATGTTTCAGATTAAAATAAATGAAAATCAAAGTAACCTCCCTTTCTCTCCAGTCTCTTTCCAAAACACACTGCTATCAACCTTTCCCACAGCAGCAGCATCGTCCCTGCCACAATAACTTGCTTTTATTCTCTCCTCTTCTTTGTTTTCAATAGTCAGTTCTGAAAATTGTTGGAGTTTTTGCTTCCTTTGTTTTAAAAATGTATGTAGGACTTTCTGTCCAGAAAGCTGTGCTTTCCAAAGTATCATTCCTCCATTGATGTGGGCTCGTTCTATTTGTAGCTGCTGTTTTCTCTCACACCTCTCCCTCCCCGTTGTGAGTCTCCTTTGACTGACAGATCCTACATTTCATATACATGCAAACTAATCAAAGAAAAGGTCTCCTGATCTAAACTGACTCCCTAGTATGAGAATGATTTGCTGTAATTGCAGACAGTATTCAACCTATGCATAAACGTATTAGCTTTATCTTCCTTTCCCAAAATCTACCTCCTAGAGATATTTTTCCCGCTTTAGGTCACTAGTGAGTACAAAAGAGATGTATTTCTAGTCCCACTCTTGCTAGAGATTAAGACTACAAAGGCAAAAACAAGTTGGGTTTTGTCTCCAAATAAATGTTATGCTAGAATTTACCTGCCAAGCTGAGCTAAATTATATTATGCCACCACCACCATATTATGCCTGTCATTCATGGTTTAACAGTAATGCACCTTGAACAGTCATTTACTATAAAAAGATAGTGTTGTGAATGAAGCTCAGGCCAGTGGAAAGGAAAATTAGATCAGACAACAGCAGTTTTAATAAATCTCATATTCACTATGAGGTTTGCTTCTTTCAGCAAATCTTTTTTATAATATCCAAATGACATTGGGCCATGTGACAGGACTCCAATGCAGCCAAAGCTTCGAGATGAATTTCCTACATGCTATAGTAAATACACTTAGGTCTCACAAATCTCAATTTTAAAAGATGCATTTTACTTGAACTCAAATTAGAAAAATCTTAACATTTAAAGTAGAAACACTGATCTGTTAAATGAGGAAAAAAAACCCCAGCAAACTAAATCTCTTTAGTCTTGTGTACTTCCTAGATCAGTTTTGTTCTCAGTCCAGCAATTTGTAAAAGCTTTCTACAGTAACGAAACTTTCTAAAGTAAAATTACCCCATCCCTGGTAACATTCAAGGCCGGGCTGGAGAGGGCTCTGAGCAACCTGTTTTAGCTGATGTCCCTGTTCATTGCAGAGGTTTGGACTAGGTGACCCATAGAGGTCCCCTCCAACCCAAAACATTCTCTAATTCTAGGATTTTCCTCTGGTCCATGGGGGGAAAAAAAAAGCTACTTTCCATCCCAGCTTTTGGCTATGCTTCAGTCTACCCTGCTTTTCAGTAACCTTCCAGTCTGGCTGTCACTGGAGCATCCTGCAGAGTATGCCTCTCTCTCTGCCAGCTCCCTCTGCTCTCCTCCATACCTATCTGCCCAGATAAAGGCTCTTGTCTTCTGCCTTGAAAGGACTCCACCTGAAAAAGCAAAAAGGCAGCCTTCCTCTCTTCTCCTAAATCACTGCCTTTAAAGGAATGTATTCAACATTACACACAGCACATGGTGAAGAAAGATGTTTAAACACAGGATGTCACAAGCCAGGCAAACATTATCCCCTCACAAAGACCTGGAGGACACATCAGTTTTCAGTGCTGGAGGACTGTATATAAAATTTTTATAGCAGTTCTCAGGGCAAGTCAGGATTTATCGTCAGGCCTTAGTAACATAAGGGCATAAAAATTGCCAAACTAGGTCAGTCCTGCTTCCAATAGTAGTTTGCTAATAGATGCTTTGGGAAAGATTATATCAGGAAGAGTAGGAATAGTATCCAAGCATAGTCTCACAGCTTCCAGCAATGTGTGTTTAGGGATTTCATGAGCTGGACATTGCATCTGTCCATCACATTTAATAGCTACCAGGTGAACTGCCTTCCATGAGCTTGTCTAACCTGTTTTTGAATCCATTTTTACTGCTGGCCTCCACAGATTCTTGTGACAACAAATGCAATAACTTCATCATGAATTATATGAAAGAAGTGAAGACAGACACCTGTCTTCATCAAGCTCCTTGCTTCTTATATGATGAAGGTACCAGCTCCTATTCACCTTCTCTAAACCATGCATGGGTTTGTGATCCTCCACAATATACCTTTTCCAAGCTGGAATGCTCCTACATTTTCCCTTTATTTTGAAGCTGGTTTTGTGTTTCCTATTAAGGAATGTTAGGAGCAACTACTCCCTCCAGCAAGTGTGGACCAGGATTCTTTCTGCCTGACCACTGGACCCCAGCCTGTTGTTCCTGTTGACCCAGGGTTTCCACACAGGTTTTCAGGTTCAACAGGTAGTGAAGGTGAGCACATGCCCCAGGCACACCCACACACACACATGAAGGCATGCACAGGCACTCTCTGGAGTTACACACACAAACAGATTTTCAGATCTCCTGAATACCTGCAGAGACCCCCCACCCCAGCAGCCTGAACCCCTGCCTAAACCCAGGCCCCCATGATTGCTCGCTGCTCCAGCCTCAGGTTTGCTGGCAAACAGCACAGTTACACCACACCCATCCCAGTCTGTGGATGATGCAGACACTGGCTCCCCTAAAGCTGGCATGAGGCACATGGGCTGTCCCACTCCAGCTGCCAGCACTGAGCCCCTCAGTGACCTCATTCACACTGGTGACCCACAGTAGCTGGGTTTTTTCGGAACACACACGTAATGGAGAGAGGCAGAGATGCCCCACCCGCAGAGGCAGCTGACACTGAGATCCCACTTGCTCCAGTAGTTGACACCACAGACTGTGGGGCACCCACACCCTCAGTCTGGCTCCAGCTGGCACCAAATCTGCTCATAGTGACTGCCTCAGTAACTGGCACCTAGTCTTTGCAGGACACGTGTGGTAGAGAGTGAGATAACACAGAGAGATAGTTAAGAAAGGAATAATATAATGGTCGATCAATTACTGTGTCTGAGGAGGTGTGTTCTGCTCTTTGCCTCCCTTATTTTCATCTCTCAGGTTTGTTGCTTTTTTATGGCTTCCTCCTTTCCTTATTATCCCCTTTTGTATTGAAAAAGTCCTTGACCAGATACCCTCAAGCGAGTATCCTCTCTCTCATAAAAGAAAATTAAACCATTTATGTATTATTTTTAAGTTTTAAATGGCATTATTTGGGAGACCCACATATGACTGCCTAAATTAGGCAACATGATTGCATTGCCAGTGACACCATTTCTACCAATTTGTGTTTGTTCTAATGTGTTGCTTGTGGGTAGAAGTCTTGGCTATCCTTTTTGTGACTCAAGAAGAGCCATATGTTGGTAAATGAGCTACTGAGGAATTTCAGTCACATGGGCTTTTTGTATAGCTAAAATTCAGGGAGTCTGGCAAGGGAGAGACTGCTGCAGTACTAAAATTTAGTTACTTTTCCATGTTTTCAGTGGTAGAATTTCAAGATAACTATTTAAGCAGCATGATGGCAAACAACTAGACTAAGAAAGAGGTCAGTAACTAATGGTGGTTTTGGTCATGCATGACAGAATTAGGAAACAAAGGCATTCTGAGAGAAAGGGCACTCAGAAACATTCCTGTTACTTCTACATGAATATTCATGTTATTACTTATTATCATTAGATAACAATGATATTAGGGCAAAGATTTTTACAAAGATCAAGTCCTCCCTAAAAGATCTGGTTCATGGAAAACATGATGCTTCAGAGAGTGGAAGGTGTTGAAAACCATATAAGCACAGAGGTCAATGTGTTAATTTGCAAACACCAGTAATATTTTCTGCACTGGTTTCTGGAGCGTGTTACAGGCATATCAAGTCTCACACTTCCTGTGGTAAGTGCAGTTGTTCACACTTGCATTCTCTTATCTTATCACACACTGATATTCCATGTTTGGTACACGACAATATTTCACTCAGCATCTGTATCTTGTAGAACAGTAGAGAAGATTTGGTGCTGTATTGCATTTGGGAAACTTTCCTAGCCGGGCTACCAATCAAAGAAAAGTTCTGCTAAAAGACACATTACCCATCAGCAGGGTTTTTTTTCTGAGAAATGATGAGCATAGCCTGGTGCCTGTGCAGTCTGACAAGTAGTATTTCCTACAATGGGGATCAGAGATCTAGATGCTAATAAAAGAGAGAAAGGGGGAAGGAAACATCCCAGGCGGGGAAGTTTTGTGGATGCAAAGAGTGAGAAATAACCCTACTCTTTCTTAAGCAGAAGCAGAACAAAATTACAACCAGTAAAAAAGGCTGTTCAAGGAAATTCTAGTTTAATGTAATCCGAAAAAGCACTTAACTACTCATCAGCTGTCATCAATATTCACATTTTTTTGGAAGCCATGTAAAATACTATCTATTTTTAAAAATCAGAATTTGCAAGCATAAATTGTTTGGCCAGTTTGCACAGAATGTTTTTATAGAGCTGCTTTAGCATAAAAAATAAAGTGAAAATAATAAATTATTCTAAAGGCAAAACGACTAAAAGGCACAACAAACTTCCATGCATAATACAAAGTACTTTCTAACTAAAGTCGTCATATTTTCATTAAACATTACATGAAGATTATCATTCATAGAATCATAGAATCCCAGGTTGGAAGGGACCTCAGACATTTTCTGATCCAATTTTTTTTTTTGCAAAATCATACTCTAGATAATATTAAATTGTGCCCATTACTCTTCCTCTTTTTCACGTGACTCTACATGAGTCTCCATCTTCTTTATGGACATCCTTTAAATACTGGAACATAGTGATAAAGTATCCCTTAAGCCTTTTCTCAAGCTGAACAAACCCTGTTTTCTCAGCCTTTCCTCATATGGCAGGCTTTCTAGTCCATTGATCATGTTTGTGGCCCTTGCCTGGACTGTCTCCAGCCAGTCCACAACTTTTTAGCATAGCAGAGACCAAAATTAACACTGTGAGGCCTGATAGTTGCTGAGTGGGATAATGTCTTTATCTCTTGGTGATATCCTTATTAATGCAACCCAGCATCCTGTTGGGTTTCCCTGCTGCAGAGCACACTGTTCACTCATACTGAGCTTGTTGTCCACAAAGGTCCCTTCCCACAGAGCTGCTCCCCAGCCAGGTAGATCCCAGTGCTTCACTCCTGGATTATGGTTCCTGTATTGAAAGCCTTGGGGAAATCCAGGTAGACATTGTTCACCCTTACTGAACATCAGCTGAGCAGGTTATTTGTCCTAGAAGATGATCACATTTGTCAAGCATGATTTACCCCTGATGAATCCATGCTGGCTTTTCCCAATTGTGCTCTTCATCTGACCTGTGATAGCCCTTAGGAAAATTCATCCCATAACTTCATTCAGTGTTAGGTAACATAAAACCAGCAGGCCACTAATGAATGTAACTGAAAAACCAGCACTCTGAAAAAAAACTGGTATTAAGATTGGCATAAAAGTTAAGTTTTGTTTCCTTCTAGAAGAGCATCTTATTTACAGTACACTTTCCTGATACTGATACTTACACTTATAAAAGTGTAATATTTGCTTTCATTTTAGTAAACTCAAAGAGAAGAGCAAGAATGAAAAAACAGTCTAGTAATATATTAAAGGAGAAAATTACTCGCTGTTAATAATTAGTGTTTTCCATTTCAAATAGAAATATATTTTATTCTGTTAGAACAAATAGTTACAGAATTTTATTCTTTCTTGTAATTTAGTCAAGTTATTCTATTTACACTTTTAGAGCAGTGCAGGAAAATGACAGCATGACATCTTCCCATGACATTTTTGAGCATAGCAACATGTACTGTGGTCTGTTCACTTACACAAACTGACAAAGTTTAAGCTTCATTCAAACAAGAATGTTTTTTCCACATAAAGACAGCAAAAAAAAAAACATTAAAATGTCTGATGTAGATTGAAGTAGCAAAAAACCTGCTACTTGAGTTTGTAACTGTTTAAGTGATATAAAATGTTGGCATTCACAGAGGAATATACTCAAACAAATGATAGGTATACACCAATCAATCATTTCATTACTGTCCTTTGGAGAACAACTTTAAATAGTTTATTAATAAGTCAGTCACTGGAAAACAACAGACTGCTGTAGACAGGCAGCAGAGGGAGTTCAGGTTTAAGCTACTTCTCAAAAGAAACACAGTACCTGGAGTTTCACAAGAGAGGGGGAACATCAAAAGGCAGTTTCTAAATCAGTTGCACTTTTTAAAAATGTTACAGCAGATTTTCAGGATTTACACTTACAGTCTTCCAGATTCTTAGTCCCTTGTGCAGGAAGATTTCCTACAAGATAGGAATGCTGAAGCTGTAATGCTGCATATTTTGCTCTCCTGAGGGAGCATGTGATAGACAAGTGGCTAACCAGTTTCCATAGCAGAAATCCTCCTGTCCTGGCCCACCTCACCTTCCTTGTGTTAGTCCTCTTCCCATGGTGGTGACTGTTTCACTGCCTTAGTTCAATACCTTCCAGGTTGGACCACAAATCTTGACAAATGGCAGCATCTTTCACACTGCGACTTTGGAGGTAAAAAAAAAAAAAAAGGTACTCAGTCTCTAATGTGCTTCTATCTTTGATCCTAGTTTACTGCAAAACATGCTAATTCATTTTTAAAAGCACAATATGAATAGTAAGGTCAGAGCAAACTTGCCTTCACCCTGTTAAACATGATTTTTCACCAAATCTGTCCATATTATATCCATTTTTTGAACACAGAGACTTTCCCACATGATGACTTTTCTGGAGACACTGCTGTGTAGCAACTTGAAAAGCCCTCTGCTGACTTGTTGCCATTTTAGCTTTTTGACTAGCTCTGTGGCTTTGTTTCCACCAGAAGATAGAATGGGTAATTTAAGTTCCACATCACTCCATTCATTATCTGCTTGGGTAAGCTTGGTTTCAGTTTTCACCAACTCAGGGTAGACACTTTGAGCTGTACTCCTGGACACACTTCAATTAGGCCAATTAATTTGCCTGAAGATATGTTGGTCCTTAACCCTATATCATGTGGTTACACCTTCAGTGAAAAAAAAAAAAAAAAAAAAAAGGGAGAGCAAGTTATAGGCAAAATTCCTCCAGCATTTCTGAACAGTTCAAGGTTTCCCCTTTCTTCCTCTTGTAGAAAACAACAGCATGTGACACCTGCATAACCTAAATTTCCCTTCTCCATTTTTCTTCTTCAGTTTTAAAAAAATGAGGGGGAAAACAGAGTAAAACACAATTTCTTTCAAACTCAAAAGAGGGAATGTGGACCTTCTAGTCTGTTTGGACAGCAACCAATCTAGGGAGCCACGGAGTAATGGTCTTCATAAACTACAGTCCTCTAAAAGCAGGAGAAGGAAAGAAAATGTGGGAGGAAAGGCTCTTTCTGCAAAATTAATTCAGTGGAAGAAACCAGCAGAAATTACTTTAGCTGGACTGTGGTTTGGGTACAAAAGCTAGTGACAACAATGAAACATGAAAGAAAGCAGTTAACACGTGCACAATTTATCAAGAAATAAGATGGCTTCTTTCACCAGTTGTTATCCAGTGATTACCAGTTTTCAAAAACATGAGTCTCAATTCTTCAAGGACTGAGGCTCTTTCTTGGAGCTCTGAAGGAGGAGGAATAAATTACCTTACCTACTTTCTCACTGAAATCAGACCTCTGCACTGGGAAGGGACAAGACATGAGCATTGCTGAATGATGAAATATGAAGTACTCAGTCATTTAGCACAGGGAGGAACAATACAGGCTAGTGATTCACAATCCTTTCCAAAGATACAGGCACTGGAACTATTGTTCTGAGGCCAGTGGAGGTATATTTTTCAGACAAGACTCTCTCAGTAAGTGACTCAGATTGACTTTGTCAATATCTGTTCAAGTGCTGCGTTTATTGTCTCCAAGCGCCTTTGCACACCATCAGGCACTTACTGAGCACACAGCTTACTTCAATAGGGACCACACACTGCAAGAGACACATTCATAGCCAATGAGTTTCCGTTTTATGAATGAATAATATTCCAGCAAAACCCACAAGGGTGGACAGCTAACCCAGAAAATCCCAAACACAAAGTGGAACACCATCAGCTTCAAGGGGAACACCATCAGCTTCAAGCTTGAAAATTCTGAGGCTGTAAAAGAAGGAAAGGAAAATTATTTCCCCCCCCCCCCACTTCTCTTCCTTCCTTTCCTTCTTCAACTCTATTTAGTCCAGTTAATTTGTCTAAAACTATGACGATTACTCTTTACTATCTCACCCTTAATAACAACTTCTGCCAATTTTCTTTTAGCAGATTACTCCTTGCTATTTCAAAACACATCCTACTGCTTTTTCTCATTCTTTCCTACAATATCAATCTTGGTGATTTTGAAATCATAGCAAAGGTACCTTTTTTTTTTTTTTTGTACTGATTTGTCAATTCTTCAAAGCATACGTTGTGTTACTTTTACATTTAAAGAGGCAACCAGAGAAAATTGTTTTAAAAGGATCAAAAATCACTAAACATAGATCTTGATATTTCATTACAAAGAAAATATGTCTCCCAGGATGGTTTTCTTGCTTCAGGAGATAGTATAATGGTCCACAAGTTTCTCAGTATACAACTTATCTTCCAAGAATTTTTCAAATGGTTTTTTACACCTATTTGTCAGAAAAAAAAAAAACAAACAACAACCTTCTTTACAGATATTCAGTTTCAAATAATGGAGGATAGTAATTTATTTACTTGGTTAAAATGACTGAGTTGTCATTACCACTGCAGTTGCATGTTCTGCAAATTCACCTGCTCAGAAGGGAAGATAGTATTAGACTAGTTGCATATGAAAAAGAGGCATATGTCTTCCATCTTTACCTTTTCCTCCTAAACAAATAAAGCAGTCTGGGCTGCTTCTTATCCTATAGGACTCATTTCAGTAAAAATTCCCCATCTAGATTTTGTCATAACTCTCTCCCAATTAGTCAGGACTAAGAGAGAATCTTCTCTATTCTATTCTAGGTACAAAGGCAGAATTCACAGAGGAGAAGAGGAAAGTGTATGAAGTGTAGGAATGAAGGACGAATGTTCTATTTTATGTTACAAAACTAGATCCAACATGTGGTCTAAGAGCTGGGAGTATGAATTCCGAGTGAGGAAACACAGAAAAGTAAATTACCATAATATACAACATCATAAATAATAATTAAATAATAACATATAAACGTTTTGGCTTATTTTATATATATATATATATATATATGTGTGTATCTGTATTATCTATATCTATATCTATTATGGAAAGAAAGAGTCATCTGACTCTACTGTTAAGGGCTCTCAAGTAGAGGTTCAGTGTTCATAAGAGCAATCACTTTCCTGGGCCGAGAGACACCATGCTAGTTTAGGTCAGAAAAGGTCAAATATTTTTATTTTATTGTGTGATGTGGTGGAAAGCACAGTTTTGATTTAAGCCATTAAACTGTAAGTTAATACTATTCCAAAACATGGGGTTCCTCTTTTTTTTATGTGTCATTTCCAAGTTTCAAGCTATATGATGTTATTAAAAAAGAAAGATTTCCCTTTTTTGTCTCGAAGACAATATCTTTAAAAATAAAAAACTTTATTAATGAGGTAGATATATCAGTTATATAAATATTTAAACAGACACAGAGTATCAGGAACTGAGAGCCATTGAGTACTTAAGGTGACACCATTTTGAGATATCACAGAGCAAATTCTTGGAGCTTCCTAAAGAAGGTATCTTGAAGATCTGTTTCTCAGGCTACATTATCTAAATTTTGGAGGACTCCAAATTATTACCTTGTAGAAGATTAGATTTATTGAGCCAGTTAAACTTTAATTAGGGAAACTAAATTAAAATAGAAACCTGGGTTCTCAGCATAATTGTAATCAGTCGTGCTTAAGAAAAATGCACTCAAAGAGAACTGTTGCAGAGCATGATATGACGATGATGAGGGGAAAAGAGACTTGTTTAGCCCAACAGAGTTTATAATGATATGTCTTAGCAGAACAGAGGGACAACAAATTAGTACAAAGTGACTGTGATGAAATTTAGGGTGGAAAGAAAAAAAGAAAAAGGCTGTCAAAAAGTACAGGGCTATGGCAGAAAAGTTAGAGGTAATTAAATCTATTACATGATAGATCACAATAGCAGTAATTTCTCAATTAATTTGCCTGCATCCAGATAAAATTCCTCCTTTTCTTTTTCCTAAAGGAACATTCACCTGGCACTCGAAAGGAACTCTTAAACTTTCAAATATTCACCAACTGGATTACATGGATGGAAAAGGCCTTTTTGGTCATACATATTCAGAGTTTTTCTCTGAAAGACTAGGAAATACATTCAACGTAATTGCTTGTGATGCAATTTGATATCATTCCTGAACTGTCTTTGGAAGATTTTGATTATGCAGGTGAATTCATATAATTCTGAGATTGAGATGCATTCCTTGGACAAAAGAGGTGGTAGTGGAGACTAATGTAAAAATCATGGGAGGAAATAATTTAGTTAAGCCTAATTTAGTTTCTGCTTCAAAACTCTTAATACTGAGCTTCCTTTATGACTCCTCTGCTACTTAAATATATTGCTTGTAACTATAAATATGACAACATTTCAAAAAGCATTCATTTATGGCTGACTGCTTTAGTGAAAGTCAAGTGGATTATTTTTGCAGTATGTTCCCCACAATTAAGCCTTCTGTCCCAGCCTGACAAGAACCAAGAGTGTCCCAGAAGAACTCTAAAGTATAGTTTGAGGAAACCAGTACTGCTGCTGCACTTTTTATTAACCATCTTCACCAGATAGCAACATTGGCAAACAACTAGTTTTTTGTTCTTGACTGCAATTGTGACAATTGTTTCCAGTCTGGGGCATTAATTTTTGACCAGACGGATTCCCCTGGTGGCAAAGGGGCAAATTCAGCCTGCCATTTGTGAAGCTTTAATTCTGTCCTAGATGTTGTCCAGGAAAGAGTTGGAAAGGTCAAGAGAAACCCAGAAAACAGAGATGTGTGTTCTTTCCTCAATTAAAATTGTATGGTGAGTTCAAAAAGCAGCAATAACCCTTCCTCTGCACTCTGGTGTTAATCAAGGGTTGTCAGTGATCCTGGTTTCAGTGCAGCCCAGGGTGTAACTGGTAGCTGTTAAGGAGTGAATGTACCACCTGTGGCCATCTGCTTTAGTCTTCAGGCTATTGTGGATAAAGATGGTGGTAACACTGACTGTTGCTGGACATCATCCTGGCACTTACAAATACCACAGAGCTCGCTAAGGTATCACAGCCACTTGATAGTTAACTCCCTGTCCACTGAGTTACTGCTTCTTATTAACTCTGTGCCAACTGATAGGAGCTTTGTATGACCCAGCATGGGATACAATTTATTTGTAAAAGAATTCTAGTAGAAATATATGGAATAGGAAAATAGCAAAGTAGCCATCTTATTCTTGGATGATTTTCATGGCCAAAGGCAAAATGAGAAGTCATGAAAAACTTCTTAGTAAATTAGCATTCAGGGTTTCTCATCATATTCTCTTTAGTGAATATTTCAGAAATGTATTTTGCTACCACCAAAAACTGCACATGAGCTAAAATTTCCAGATCCATTGCTGCAGCAAGCAGAGAATAAAACAGAAAATATCCTTAAAAATTGCCCATGACATGACAAAATATTTACCTCTCCCCCTGAGTCAGTGTGTGTAGGTCTGTGGCAAGCAGTCAGACTTTTGAGGAGGTTTCCATATCTGTGCATATAACTGCTAATAACATTCTAACCTCTGACTTCTTAATTATTACCTTCTACTTACATCATTCAGCAACTCGATGTTAAAATCCTGTTAACATATTATAAGACATTAATAGATTTTTTTATTACCAATTATATTTCAGGATTGCTCTTTGTATAAATGCTCCCCTGCTAAGTGGATGTCATCTCCTTGATTCTACTCTGACGTACCAATGCTGTAGTTAAAAATGGCAAATAACTCACTCATGTGACATAGCAGGAACATTCAGTACCTTTCTTTTCACTGATTATAGACATATCAGCTCATTAAACACTCCTATAGGAACACTAGCTGAGCCCTTCTTTTTAACAAACTACCATTGTGAAACTAGAAGCTAAGCCCTTCTCTTTTAGTGAATTAGTAGCACTGCCCTCATAATCAGCGGTGGAGGGGGGCTAGGAAGTGATGCAAGGAGACCACACCGTGTTTCAGCCAGCATTTATTGCTACAGAGGTGGTATTTTTTTCATGTCTGATTTCAAGCATGTTTTTAAATGTCTTCATGTGGCCTTTTCAGGTTGCTTCTTTTATTAAAAATGTTGATGTAAAAATGCTCACTCTCAGAAAGGTTCCTGTACTTGTGTATGTGCCACATTGAAGAGGATTACTCCATGCAATCATGGAGTAATCATGGATCAAGTCACAGGGTCCCTCCTCTATCTGCAGAAGCTCACAAAGAGTCACCACAGAGACAGTTGTACACAGCCCTCCCTAGGCACAGCAGACTCTCTGTCAGCCTGTGTCCTCACATTTTACACTTGCTCATGATTTCTGTTTTCCTTTTCCTTCCTTTAAGTCTGACTTTCATACTGGTATGTTGAGGTAGAGGTCCTTGGTCTCATCACAGCTCATCAACCCCTTGTTTGGCAGTAGCATACCTGCATAACCCTTCACATGGCACCACTGAAAGGTATAAAAAACATTTCATCAGAAATATATGCTGCAGCAATATAACAGTGCCCATCGGACTCTTGGCTGATTTTCATGGCCAAAGGCAAGGTGAGAAGTCGTAATTAATTCTACAGTAGATGAGGATTTAAGGTTTCTCATCTTTTCTTTGCTCAATATTTAGATAAAATGCATTTTATAGCTGCCAAAAAATTAGAGCACAAAGTGCAATTTGCAGTTCCGTTACCCAAGACAAATTAATACAGTATGACAAAGTGATTCAACAGACTTGTTCCGTTATTATTACCTGTTTCAGAACTCCCAAATAAAATCAGTCAGCCTCAATGTATGCTGTGCTTCCCAGAGCTCCATTAGTTGTTTGGTACCCTAAACATGAGCAGCTGCTGGAAAGGGAAAGGTTATATTAATGTCTCTAAATACTGTACCAAATAATTAAGTTATCAAAAACAGAATTAACAAACTTATTTTTGGACCTTCCCTATGCTAACAATTTGGTAATATTTGTGGTTAATGAGATGCACATCCTCAAGGGCTATTAAATTACTTTACAATTGACAGTCAGGGAAATAACTTTATTTGAATTTTAAACTGAGGAAATTGAGGAACAGAAATGCTATTAGACAAAACATAAATGGTGAATCACATTGAAGCCATAAAAACCCAAAAATGGTGACACAGATTAATTAAGCTGCATTTAACTGGGTCAAGCTAGGAGTACAGTCACACCATACTCCCCTTGTTGAGATAGAGAGTAGTCCAGAAAATACATTTTTGCTGATTAACAAAAGGCTTCATATTGCCCTTACAGTGCAAGGGGCTGAGAACCAGGAATTTCCGTGGCATGGCTTAGCAATGATATCTATTGTCTAGAAGTGAGGCAGCTATTTATACATTATACATTTTTTTCATCTTAATTTTAGTTTATGACAAGTGGATTAAATAATCTAGAACTCTAGAGTAAAAACTGAAAGGTTTATCTGAGGTAACAGGCTGCAAATGACAATGACAATCAACAAGAATCCAACAAGTGGTCACTACACAAATGCAGCCTCATGAGTAATGTGGCACTAGTTGTAAAGGAAAAAGCAAACAGAAAAGCTGAATAAACTGAAAACTATTAAAATAAGCAGCAAATAAGAAGTCTATATGAAGAAAACTTATAAAAGTAAATCCAAGCAGATGCAAGACTGAAGAAATCCGTGTCATGAAAATCCATCTGACAAAGACCTCAGGAGTCTCATGACTTTTTATAGTTCCCTTTTCCATTCTTCTTGAGAAGTATTGAAGGGTCAGCCTTGGACTCAGAGGGATACTGAAAGGGTGAGGACAACACCACTGAACAAGGGAGAAATACTAGGAAGGTTTAGTATAAAAATGTTAATACTATTGATGAAGATGCCCTGTGTTAGTTTGCATTACTAGCCTGTTAAAACATTAACTGGGCTAGCAATAAATTCTTGTCTCCATATATATGACATTATTTGCTCATCACTGAATTTTGAGACACCTAAGGCACACAGACTGCCATAAGGTACATAGACCTTTCATTCCCAGACTGAAGCACTGTAAGTTCTCTCCAGGAGCTCATACATTCCCATCCAGCAGTAGTACCCTATTTATAGACTCAGCAATGAATTCTTCCTCTACATTTAGAGGAAGTGACACTACTTTCCACATATAATAATTATGGAAGATACAAATGCAAAACTAATTTTCTAATATAAATTATAAATAAATAATATCCATTTTCAGAGGAACAACTGAACTCCTGGTCCATTTCAAAGATGGTAATCTGTGAATTTCAAACAACGCTTTTTCACAAAAAGGATTTGATCCTTCCTGATAATGGCTCTACTGCTTTCAGTCTTATAATACGTGGTAGTTTTGTATTCTGCCTGCACTGGAATGGTTGCATTTCAATAGGAGTTGAAATAACATTCTTCCTAATACATATGCCAAAAAGAGCCCTAGCATGTAAACAAAATGCCATTTTTTTATTATTATCTCCTTTACAGTCCATTCTTTATAATGCAAAATTAGTACTTTTCAGCAGACTATCACATTGTGAAATATCCTCTTTCTCTCTTGTATTTGGTATCACAAAATACCACGGCAGATTAGTCCTGTTCAGCAGCATGATGTCCCAGCAAGAACACAGGAAAAAAGATACCCCAGCTTTTTCAAAACCATAGTTCCTGCAACAGGAACTTTCATTTCTTTAGAATGCATAATTTCTCAGTGGACAAGAATAAGAGTAGGAAATTATTGTTGATGAGCCTAAAATAAAAACAGACAAATAAAATCAGTTTTTGGTAAAATCCTGGGCAAGGAAATAATGGGGAAAATTATTTTGGTACTGTAACCAGTGCTAAAAACAAACAATATCAAAGTTAAACAATTCTGCATAGGAAATGTGGTAAGACTAATCTGGGCTTGTGTGGAGCTTTCTGAGTATTTCAGAATCAAATAAGGATTGTGCAAAAGTATAAATGGGGGGAAATTGCTGAGGATGACTGAGAAAGCAGCACAGAAGTACAAACAGACAAAACAAGAAGTGTGAATGTGTAAAATCCAGCAATGGGTAATAAGCGTGCAAATGATAGCCCCTCCCACCCCCCCCACCCCTCACCCCCCTCCCCCCCCCCCCAAAAAAAAAGACACAATATATAAAGCTTTAGAGGGCATGGCAAAATGAAGTAAAATGTCCTGAGCCTCATGGAGAAAATGAGATATTAACAGATAATATATCAGAGGCAGAAATGTCCCAGGGTTTTCACTTCCTTTTTCGTGAGAAGGTTAATGGTGATCAGATGATTTATAAGATTGCTGTAAACAACAAAGGGATGTGAACATAGGCCAGAGTAGAATAAAAATAAATCAGAGAATATTTAGGTACTCAGGAAAGTTATATATATTCAAGTCACAAGGCTTGAGAAAATTTATTGTAGAGCAAATCAATCTTTGAATTGTTAGTGATTATCTTCTAGACTTCATGGAGAATGGATGAAATCTGAAACGGATGGAGAAGGATAAATATTGATCTTTAAGAAAAGGAAAAATAAACACCTGGGGAATTAGAGATCAGTAGACATAACTTTATCTTTGCAGAATGATACTGAAGTAAATGATTAAATAATCAATTTATAAGCTCCTAAAAGCAATGAAGTAGCTTTAAGCATCCACTATCCATTTCTTGAAACAAAACCTTTTCAATGACCAACCTGTTTGTCATTACTGGCTGTCTCTCCCTCAGTAACCAGAGCAGAAGCACAGACTGAACTGTGATGAAACTGGGAAATGCTTTTGACACAGTCACTCTCAGGAGTAAAAGCTGTGTCTGGTAGTTTGGTTCTGGCTGAACACAGCTGCCTTGCAGGTAAAAGAGACAGTTTTAACATAATTATCACTAGTTTTCCTGTAATATCATATTTGATGGGAACAAGGTAAGGCTGCACTACACATAATTCTAGTCAGCATTTTCAGGAACAATATTAATAGTGGGAAAGCTCCTTATCATATTTGTAGATAATTGAGCTGAGGGGAGCTGCAAGCACTTCGGAGTGTAGGTTTAGAATTCAAAATAATTTTGATAAATTGGTGAAATGGGCTCAGATCAGTACAACAAAATTCAGTAACAACACCTATGAAGTACTGCAGGAAACTCAAGTGCATACATCTAACAAGGGAAACAAGTGACTAGATAGCTACACTGCAAAAAAGGCTCTGAGGTATATAAAGGATGTAAACTGGATATTAGTCAACAGTGCGCTGCCCTTGCAAAGAAAGGTTGGCAGCCACTGGAATCCAGTTTAGAGCAGCAAACTTTTAGTAAGATATAAGTAAATAAAAGAACTGAGTACTTTTAGATTGGAAGAAATCAAAAGGGAAGTCCAGATCCAATCTGTCGTTGCTACTCCATGGTCTGTCACAATCTTCATGCCTCAGTTGACTCGTCCTGAGTAGGTCTTCTCCTTGACAGCTGGTTTAAAAAAAAAAATTAGACTAAATTCTTTCATATTACCAGCAAACTAATGGCTGGGGAAATTAAAACTGAAACAGCCTACTTCTCCACCTAAATCCTGATTTCTTACAGCTTTTCTAATAATTCTGTGACTGTAGTATGTAAATTAATCTGCCTTTGAAAAAGCACAACTAGACATTGCTGACTAGATTTAGTTCAGAGCATGATTTATTCACTGATACATTTATGAGCATAAATTGATCTGCCACTTTTAGGACCAGATACTTGGTAATATGCATAATCCTTAAAACATGCAAGATACAGATAAAAATACAGTCTGTTATCATGAAGCTATTCTAAATCAGCTCCAAAACCATATCAGTTGAAATCATACTTCTCAGCTGATTTTAATGCTGCCCCGCTTGCAGAGTACATAAACAAGGGATGCATTCTCACAGAAGAAACTTAGCTCATTTGTGGCACTTCAGGGGAGTGAAGTTTCTTACAAAACTTCAGGTAGATGGCAATAACAGATGTTATCAGCTGGCTCAGTAAGTAGAGAATTTCAGCTGGAAGATCATATAGTCTTGTTTACATTGGAAGATGAAGCTGGAGGAATAGTATCCATCACATCACCCTGCGTGGCATGCACTACATGAAGCATTGAACCTTTATTTGAGTGCAGAGAATGTCAAAGGAATGTCAATTTCTTTTTCAGGTAAGAATCAAATAAATGTTGTAAAATTTTCAACCAAACCCCACCAGATACAGACAACCAGCAAAGCTGACTGCTCAGTCAGATAAAAGTGTTTGTTTTCAGAGACTTTTGGGTAAGCTTGTATTTTTTGGTTTTCCATTGCTGGAGACAGCATTTCCACATTTCACAGCATGTTTTCATCGCAGAAAAGTATTATTTCTAATTTTTTAGTCTTTTTTTTTTTAATATTCTCTCCTATCATCTGGCTAGGACAGAGTGAATACCCACTAAAACTCATGAATAAGAACCAGAAGATTTCTTAGGAGTTTTAGCAGTGCATTTATATTTTCTACTATTTTTTTTCTACTTTGGGCTGCAATCTGACATGACAGCACAAGGTCTTAATTACTTGCTAAGGATTCACAGATAGATGGATAGATAAATAGAGAGAGAAAAGCAGTAGGTAATTGCTTCTAATGGAGGGGGTGGGAGTGGTGGCAGAGAAGGCAGAGATTATAAATGCTCTTAAATCAGACTGCTTCTTTTCTTATATCAGGGCTAGTTCTATTTATAGTTAGCAATGGAGAAAGACCCACATTTTAAAGGATTTTGAACACATCATCACAATGAAGGAACGAGAAAGTTCTCAGAGAAATGCACAGTTATCACCTCCCAAGCTAAGCCCAGAGTAAAAGGCAGAATGATAGGAGAAATCAGGCCAGATTCAGCAGATCAAGGGCTGTGAGGATGCTGCATGAGCAAAACCCGGGTTCAGACAGCAGCAAGGCTGAGCATGGGTTCTTAGCAGGCATACACAGAGCACATGTAGGCATTGTATGCAACATGAAATGTATGCAGCTGCCCGTTCAGACAACATACACAACACTCACACAAACACATGCAGTACAACAGCTTTGTCCTGCTCCCACCTCTGACTGAGCAGAATGGAATATCAATAGTGAAAATGTACATATATCTCTCTATCTCAGACAGTAGAGAGAGAGAGAGAGAGATTTCCATGGTCCCCTTCAGCCAATCCTGCTGTGCTTTGACCTTCTGTGTTCCTTTTGGCTGTGTAGTCCACCTTTAACTGCACAGCAAGGAAAAGGCAGTCAGTGACTGGAAATTACATTCAGAGATGAGAAGGAGGTAGTTCAATAGACAGGAGAGAAGCCCATGGAGGATTGTAAGCAGGGAAAGCTACAGAAAATTGAGACAAACCCTGAAATTGTGGGAGAGGGTTCTTCAACAACACCAGAAGAAAACAGATGAATATTTAGGGACTTGATTTGGTTCTGAAAAATGTATCTCACTGACAACAGTTATAGAATCATAGAAAAGAACGTTTTGTGTTGAAAAGGACCTAAAAGGTCACCTAATTCCACTGCCATGGGCACAGATTTGTTCCACTAGACCAGGTTGTTCTAAGCCCATTCCAACAAGGCCTTGAACAGTTCCAGGGATGGAACATCCACAAACTCTCTGGGAAATCTGTTCCCATGTTTCACCACCCTCATAGTAAAGATTTTCTTCCTCAAATCTAAAAAAAAAAAAAATCTAATAAAATGCTGCCAAAACACACAGTGGGCAGAAGCTCAAACTAGCGTTTGGGAGTGTCACTTACTCATTTCATATTTGATTGGGATTGGCAAAACAACTTTAGGTAAAATAAAATTTTTCAACCATTACTTGCAAAGAAACCAAAAGGTTGGTATCTGTACCACAGGGGAGATGTCCTACAGCTCATAACAAAGAAAGCCTGCCAGATGTTTGCCAATTTATGCATGCTTCATGCCATGGCCCTTCACAGAATTTTGTATGTAATGGAAGAGAAGTCTGCACAAGAGGAAGGCAAACAAAAGGAAGTAGTAATAGAAATGGACGTTTTGAGCAACAGAATAGGGAAAAGATGTCAAGTCCATTTTGTCAGACACTTTCCCCATACCAATCTTCCCTGCACTAAGATACCCCTTTTTTTCTAATTAGATTCCTTATGAAAACAGCACTGAAAGCTTTAGTTAAACAATTGCGTGGTCTCCATCCTTGGAGATTTTTGAAAGGAATCTGGATGAAGCCCTGAATAACCTGGTCTGATCAGAGAGACAGCCTTGCTTTTTGTCAGAGGTTGCACTAGAAACCTCCTAAAGTTTCTTTCAGCCTGAATTGTTCTGTGATTCTGTGATCATGAGAAACTTTGTACATCAAAAAGTTCATTTGCATATCTGAAAGCAGTCAAGGCAGTGGGCACGTTCTGAAGAGTTTGTAAATATGTCATATCTGCAGATGTCTCTTTCTGCAGGCTATCAGTCTCAACTGCAGATAAATGCATGGCATAGAAGTATGGGGTGGTTTTACCTCAAAAACTTCAGACTTCAAACCAAACATTCCAGTAAGCCTGAACCCAAATCATCTTAGAATGTCATTTTGTGACATCTGTCAGTATAAATATCATCAAACTATGACATAAGAAGAGGGTGAGTTTCAGGAAGGAGTCATCCACTCAGAGGAGCTGTCAGCCTCTTTAGACTGCAGGGATGAGACAACAGATCTTGGACTTGTACCAATAGCTCCTTTCTTGAAAATTGTCTTTAAGCAGACTCTTGATGTGCTTGGTTTTTCTAGGTTGCCATAATAGAGTTGCTGCAAGATGATGTTTGCATTATTTTTTTTCAAATTCATTGTGACTTTCTGAGATGGACTTTTCTGTCAGCAAAACCTGCTTTCCCCTGTTCTAGCTGCATGAAGGGTACAATTGATAAATGATGAGAATTATGCCTCTGCCAAGGAGCTTTATGTTCGCAGAAAGATGTGAAGGTGGAACAGTCATCCCTCATGGCAACCTGTTTCATGTAATGGATAGAAAGGAAAGTTCACAATAGTGGTTCTGAAGCAGTGCATAAAGTCACCTGAAAAATACCAAGTGGAGATGTGCTTGGAAGCACAGAACCAATACAGCAATAGAACACAAAAATTAAAATTGTAAACATCTCATTGCACCCGAATAAAGCTCAAATTTAGTTTAAACTCTTTTCCCACTCCCTGTTTAATTTGGTTAACTTCAAGTTCCTTCACCCTTACCTTAAAATTTTCTGTAAATATAGAAGAGAATGCAAAAGATACAAAATAATTCAAGAATTGGGAGGAATCAGAACAATTACTGAAAAAAAAGAGTCCCTTCCATAAATTGAGTGTTAAAAGTGTTGACAAGTACTATAAGAAAGCTTAAGAGTGAACAAGATTTTTATTTCCATTCAGGCTAGTAACTGGTGCCCTTTAGAAGCAGTCATTCATAACACTGGGGGAAATTCTCACTATGCTGAACATGCAGCAACTGGTGGGATATTCAAATGTCATGCTTGCTCTGTAAGGGCAGGAAACTATTGAAGAGTAAACATGTTCAGAGTGAAATAGTTTCAAGCAGGGTTTTATGGGTGTGGGAAATTTGTCCTGAGAACAAGGTTGTTCTTTCCATTTAAGTTATGCCCATGGCAATTAAGAACTATAAAACATTTTTTACTGTATGGCTGACATGCATGAACCAAGAAAAGCTAAATATACTACCTTACTTGAAAAGTTATACAAAAATTCATATAAACTCTTCCTTGTAATCTTAGTTGCCATCTCAGCAAGATGGTTATAATGGTAAAAAATTTTCTCTTTATGGTACGGAATGTTATTATGTTATAAACACTCATGGTTTCATACCAATGATTCTTATTTCCCTTCCTCTGAGCATATTATATATTTCTACACATCATATATTTCTACAATTTGGTTTTCAAAAAACAAATAGAGAATAGAGATATAAAATTTTAGAGCACACACACTGAACACTAAATACAGGTGGATGTTGATCATGGGTCTATTTTCTGCACTGTCTTCTGGACTTTGTATGCTAATGACCAATCATGATGTGCTGCATGCGTCTCAAATACTGTGAAATTAAACAACTTCTCATCTTTCTGGAAACTAATCTTCAGCTAATGTAAAATTTGTATTTCTTAAAAGTGGATCAAATAATGGCACATATTTAGGTTTTTGCTCAGATGTGCTAATTGTTAATACCTTTCATTAGTATTTTCCATTTCTAACATGCCTTAGATTATATTGGTTAATTTCATCTTGTAGACTGAGGACATTAAACATTGCAGGGGCAAATGAACCCCTTTAAGCCTCATTTCTTACAGTTCCATGAAGGATAGATTAACCATCACCATGTGGTTAATCTATCCTTCATGGAACTGTAAGAAATAATAAATATCCTTCAGGGAACTGTAAAAAATAATAAAAAATACCCATTTGTTTGCTGAACATTTTAAGCAATTCTGCCTTCATGCTTTTAGTTATACAGCTGATTATTAACAGTTCTGGAATCCAAAAAAGTCTCCCAAATCACTAAGGAGCTAAGTGAAATTTAGTGATTGAAAAATAGTATCCAGAGATTATGCTGCATACTTGTGTCCTACAATAAAGGGTCATCTTGAAAGCAAGGATCAAATACCTTGTGATCATCTTACCCTTATTCTTTTTGATAAAGCTGCCTACAAATCATGTTTAATGATGATGACTTTGAAATACAAACATTCATCCAATAGAAATGAGTGAAAGACTAAACAGATTTGTAAGATCCACTGGGGGAAAAAAATCCTCATGAAATGGAAGCCACTTCCTGATTCAGTGCCAAACTGCAAGGAATTAGTCTAATCTGTGTTGGTTATTAGCTCTATGGTAGGATTTCTCTGGCCCAGGAAAGTCTTACTGGAACTACATCCAACACACAGACAGTAAGCAAAATACTTCTATCTCCTCAAAATTTTGTCTAAAATAATTTCTGTAGCGCTGAGTACCTGCATCCAAATATCCCTCCTGATTCTCACAAGAATCTTGTATGGGAATGCCTTCATAATCATCTCAGATTTGCCAACAATTTATGGAACTGTACAAGGAATACTTACATGATACACAGTGGGGAAGGACTCCTGTTAGTGTGATAGGGATTTTTGTTGGCTAAGCACACTCATCAGTTCTGTGTCTCTGCTGTCAAATGCAGGATCCAAAGCAGGAGGAGCTCTCTGTGAGCTCCAGTGTTAATCAAATCCAAACACCTTTCAGAGGATCTGTACCTGTTCTTAGGCACCAAAGAAACACCTGCATCACCAAGGAGGATAGCAATTTTTCTTGTAGAGGGGGCTTCATGTAGTTCAGTGTATTCCCCAGCACATTCACAGCCCCTACAATGAATCCTAGAAGTACAGTCCCAGCACGAATGCAGGCAAGAAAACTCTGGCACTCCTCTCAACACTGATATCTATGGCACACATGGGGCAATCATTGATTGCAAACACATGTATTTTAATGGAAATAACTCAAAACCTGCAATATTGATATCAGGTTTTTAGTGAATTGTGGGTTTAATTTTTTTTAAATTATTTTTGGGGTAAAACAGCTGCTAATCTGCACTTAGTATATTGCATCTGATAAATTTTATGGGTTTGACTCTATAAGGGTTTATTTCTTTGTCAAAGAAAGTATCAATTTAATTGCAAGCCTCTATACCTTCTACTTTAGGGACATTGAGTGCTATTTAATTGGCTTGTCTATATTGCTTGCTGATTTTTGATACTTTAATAAAACCCTTTGACATTGCTGTGGTTTCTCATTTCCTTACAATTAAACAGAAAACAAGTCCTTAATAAAAATGCAGAACTTTATTAGACTTAGATTTATATGCAATAAAGAAATTCCAGAGCAGTGCAGTCCAACTTGTGATTGCTAACAAGGTGTGAAAGTCCTTTTTTAAAATTATTAAACAATTCTTAATCTAAAAATAAGTAAGAGGGAAGGGAAGGGAAGGGAAGGGAAGGGAAGGGAAGGGAAGGGAAGGGAAGGGAAGGGAAGGGAAGGGAAGGGAAGGGAAGGGAAGGGAAGGGAAGGGAAGGGAAGGGAAGGGAAGGGAAGGGAAGGGAAGGGAAGGGAAGGGAAGGGAAGGGAAGGGAAGGGAAGGGAAGGGAAGGGAAGGGAAGGGAAGGGGTTAGTTAAAACTAAAGCACCAAACCACAGCTTGTAAATAACATTGTAAAACATTCTACAGGCAAATTGAATGGCACTAATCTCTATTTTCTTCCCTACACCTACCTTTTCTGTTATGCATGGTATAGAGCTATAGCACAGCTGAACAAGTAGGGAGTATTTGTTCTGTTCCTCCTACAATTACTCCAGCTGTGCATCCCCTAAAATCTGTGAATGTAGCTAGTAAATCCCATGTTTGGGTACTTGCTTGTTCCCTACCTGATGGATTGCCAATTCCGTGCTCCCTGATTCTCTTAGCTCATATTTTGAAACCGTGAGGAAAAACCCAGAGCTGAGGAAAATCCAATGTGTCTGCAACTCATGATGTCATGCAGAGAAAAAGACCATAGCAGAATGTCAGTGTGAAGCAGAAATTAACTGCATTTTGTTGCACATTTCAGCTGCAGCAGACTGTGTTGGTGCACAGGTTTTAATCCTGAGCAGCCGGAGGAGAGGAGGTGATTGGGCAGTCTGTGTCGTTCGTGGCCCCGTGCAAGCTTTGTGTGCTCAAGTGGGTTCAGATAACAGTGCCAGTGTCCCTCCTGTGTTGGTCTGGTTTGCATTTTGTGCACACTTATATCTTTAAAGTACCTGCCCAGCCTTGCTACAGCCTGGACCTGAGACAGAGACCATCAGTGGCCATGTCTGGCAGAGTGGGAGCAGAAACCTTATGTGTGTCAAAGCCCTCAGGATTTAACTTCCCCTATTTGTACTAGAGGCTCAGCTTCAACATACAAGTTCTTCTGGAGGCCAGTTTTTCATGTGTCCACCAATGTGACATTGTGGTAAGTGAAACCTGGTACAGCTGGGAATACTTTAGCATGAACTTGATTAACTATAAGAGAAGCTCCCAATCCACAGGAAAGCTATTATGTACTGGCTTGTCTGTGTGTGGTGAGAAATGTTTTTCACTGACAGCAAGGCTGGTCACCTGTCCCTGTAGTGATTGGCTCATAATAAGGAACATGCATGCTGCTGTGATTCAACCCCAGCCAGCAGCCAAGTACCATGCAGCTGCTCACTTACCTACCCAGTGAATTGGAATGAGAGTAAAAAAAAAGGTGGGTTAAGATAAAAACAGTTTAATAGTTGAAACAAATTTGGATGATGGTAAAAAGAGAGAGAGAGAGGAAAATAAAACCCAAGAGAAGTCAGTGGCCCAAAACACAATTGCTCACCACCCACTTGCCAATGCTTATCCCAGTGATCACCCCTCCCAACCAACTCCCCCCAGTTTATATACTTGGGCTTGATGTTCTGTGGTATGGAATAAACCTTTTGGCCAGTGAGGGTCAGCTGTCCTGGCCATGCTCCCTCCCACCTCCTCACTGGCAGAGAAACATGGGGCATGGGACACTGAGAAGTCCTTGACTTACAAACCAGAAGTTATTTCATAGTAAATACAAAACACAGCACTATACTGGCTACTAAGAAGAAAATGAACTCTATCCCAAGACAGATGTGAACAGCTGTCCTTCAAGTTCTGCTGGTAACATCAGGTCTCCTTCCCTTCCTCACAGAAGAAAAAGCAGCAGAGTCTAGATTTGCTAAAACTGCAAAGCATTCATATGCCAGTGAAAGGTTTACTGCAATGAAAATATGATTCCTTTGATTAAAAAAAAATTAAAACCCAAAACAAAACACAACAAAAACAATCAAAAGCAGAGGCAACCTCAGCACAGAGGCAGATCTCAGGCTGGATTTCAAAAAAAAGTG
This sequence comes from Phylloscopus whistleri, assembly GCA_017589585.1. Classification (NCBI taxonomy): domain Eukaryota; kingdom Metazoa; phylum Chordata; class Aves; order Passeriformes; family Phylloscopidae; genus Phylloscopus; species Phylloscopus whistleri. The sequence goes on along the minus strand of JADMLD010000759.1, from coordinate 8,762,415 downwards.
GGATTGCACATTACCATATTGTTGATAGAAGTACAGCATCACATGGCACTGCAACTCCCTCATCCTGTAGTCTGGACCACAAACCCCATTACACCTATTCCAGTTCAAATCTCTGAAAAGTGAGTCAGCTCATGCTGCTGGGCAGGTTATTACTCCTGCTCACACCAGCTCATTGCGAGCTGGCTCAGGCACCTCTTTAGTCTGCCACATGGATGCCCCACAGTGCCACAGATCAGCACTCTCTGCACCATTAAACTCCTCAGATCAGACACTTAGGCATTCACACAGCATTTTTTGTTGTAACTGTGAATGAAGCATGTTGAAATTCTAAGCAAGCACCATTCTACAAGCACCAATATTTCAACCAAAGCCATTTGTGCACTTACTGGTTGATCCACAGCCCACTAGAGACAATGGGAAGACTGCCATTAACTTCACATCAGGCTCATAAAAAATGAGGCAGATAACTTCCATTAATGTTAATGAGAGTCATGTATATAAATCACCTAACCACTGATGGAAAAAGAAACCTTCTCCTGTTCTGCTTTTTACACAGCTCCCACAGTCTGTGATGTTCATCCTCCTCCAACAGCATTGTAAAGACAAAAGGTTTTTCAACAGCCACATCTTTCTGGTGATTTTGCTTTCTGTCAACATGAGTCAAGCTTCATGTAGACAGAATACATCTAATCATAAAGTCATGAAACAATTATATTTTAACATTGTAATGGACAGACTTGTTTACTGTCCATTAGTAATAATATTATTATTTTTTCTAATTACTTCTATTTGCATAAATGTGTATGTAAAAATTTTAAAACAAACAGAAATTATTTTTTTCTTTTAAAATAGAAAGTAATAATATAAAATAAAATTTATCTCATTAATATTTAAATTTGAGAGGAGTTTTAATAGCAATCCAGAAGCTGCATTTTTCATGTACATTTCAACAACGGATGGTCGAGACACAGTGCAGGAAAAATTACTTATTATTAATGACTTGACACCAGCAGCAGATATTAGGATTCTAGAAAGCATTGCAAATGGATTTTTAGTTCTCAAGACTAGACTGCAGCTGCTTTGCTTCACCAGGTTTAGTCTTTCTTTGGCTGCTTATCCTTAACTCCTTAATGTGGCACATTAATTATAGCCATTCAATGGTTCCATTCCTTCAGGTCCCCATGTCTAGAAATGTTGCCACTCAAATAGCAAAGTGCAAGCTTTCCATCATTCTAATAGTTAAATAATGGCAAAGCTATGCAATTGAAACAGCATGAAAGGTCACCTTGACAATATTCTGACTGGTAAAAGTAGCTTAAGGCATCACATTTCTTTATCGTGGATGAGTTGACTGAGTTTATTACTGTTCGTGATGTTTGAATCATTTACAAGTTTGAAATAAAGTAAGAAATACCCTTTTGGAATTGCTGCAAATTATCAGATACATCAAATTTAAAGACTATTTATAAAACTTTTCTTATTATTATATTGATCAACAAAAAACATGAGGAGCTGCAGGAGTTTGAACCAATGACAGCCAGCACAGGTAGTCAGTATGAAATGTAAACCTCAGCAGAAGTCCATAAGAAGCTTCAGTCATCAGCAAAGTTCCCAGAAAGCTCTATTTTCAGGATTTAAGGTGCACAGGCATGGAACAGAGACCTCGCACTGGGGGTTTTGAGAACAAAGTTTTGTGCCAGATGACATTCATAAACTGCCTTTGGTATGTATTTTATGGCAGGAATAAGACCAGGACTGAATTTCACCTATTTCTCTGTTGGAGGGAGCAGAACCACCATAATGCCCACAATTATATAACAATATGATATCTGGTCAAACAGTGAAAGAAACCTAAATTTTCTGTCATCTTTATTTTATTCTTACCCAAGCCCTTGAAATTTCACGTGCCCTTTAATGTAGGTCTTCAAATTAACTGCAGCTTAATTTTTGAACTATTTATCTAGAATGTTAAGACTAGATTTACCTGGAGAATAACTTCACTAAAGACAGTGGAGTTAACCCAGGCATAAACAGCCTTGAACTTGGTTTTGTGTTTCCTTTCAGAACTGCTAATTGCAGAAATTGATCGGTTTAAGGTCCTTATGTTACATGCTTTAACAAAAGGTGAGGTAAGATCCAAGCTATATGGACTTGAGCAATAAACACATCATTAATTGAAGTACAGTGAGCACTTCAGCTGCCAGTCTTCTGGTATGTCTGTATTTCCTTCCAAGGACATAAAGATGCGGAAAATACTTGCTACTTTCCTTATCCATTAGGAGCATTAGGTAAAGCCCAGGATTTGAAATGTGCTGGATACTTGATCGCATACATCAATACTTAAGGATCCATCTTTCAAGTTGCTATTAATCTTTTATATCGATATTACTACTGCCCAAATTCCTTATAATCAAATTTGAATCAAAGCAAAGGGCTGGATATTCTGAATGATGGAACACAATCTTACACAGAGGAGCTATAACTTCCCTCACTAATCAAGGTCTATTTGCCTGAGATTAATTAAATCAGTACATCTTCAAGGCTCTTTTACTACTTCATCATCTCGTTTCTCATGCACGTTCTGAGAGAATGGAAATACCACAACGTGCTGATGAAAGACTTACCAGCCAGTGACCATTTTCCTGCAGTGATTAAAAAATCACTAATGGATGACATTATTTTAAAAGGTGCCACCAAGCAGCTGACAGAGAGACTAATACACATATAGCACAAATGAATAAATCATAATAGGACAAACATATAAGAAACTGAAAAATATATCTTTTAAGTGTGATATTCAGACTGGTGCAAAATAAAAAAAAATTACATTTTCACCTAATAATAAACATTTTTCCTGTAGCTGTCAGGAAAAAATCCAAACAGAGAACGATAAAGGTTGTCAGTATTAAGACAAAGCATATGTGGTAGTGCACGTTTTACTTCCTGCTGAGGCTTGTCAGAGTAAATATTCTGCTCTGAAAGGTGCAGGGCAAGTAGTGCAGCTTGCCAGCAGCATACTGTGTGACTCTGGCTTAGAAGAACAGTATAATAACAGAGTCCATTTCCAGCAGCAAAGAAGGAGGGTTGGATCTGAACTTCTGGAGGCCCTCTCTCATAACATGAGACCAAATCTTGGCTTTAGGAAGGCATATTGCCCAGCAAATACACACACAACTCTACTGCAGATACTATTTAAACAGTTATGTTCTGTCTTCTTTTAAAAAGGCAGTGACATAGATGGACATCCTGTGGACATATCACACATTTTTATGGCCTATAGAGCCACACTGTAATAGATGCCCTACAGTTTCTCTATGTCCTTCTCTATTGATTCAGGAATGACATTTGATTTGGCTCTATGCAATAGGAGATACCCTGTCAGAACTGTTCCTTTAGGAGCTGGGCAGACGTGTTTCTCTAGAAACACTTCCTATGCTTTCTCTAGGTGATAGGCCATATTTTACAGTAAGGTCATAGACATCAGTCTATCCACCTCCCACCTGTCTAATAGGTAGCTCCTGCTAGTGCCCACCTCTACTACAGGGACACTTTATAGAACCCCCTACAAATGCTCCCTATAGAAACTGGTTTCATGGTCAGTCTTGAGTAAAAAATAACAGAAAAAAAATTACCACAGAGCAGGAAAGAGTCCTAAGTGCAACCAAAAAAGCATCACAAACACCTGTGTATAATACTTTGAATTAATGTATGATTAGCTTATTTTTTTGCAGTATTTAACTGTTACAGAGGATAAATAATTAATTAATAGTAGTCAGTAGTCATTAAAACATCTCCACACTGGATACGATCCCCATCCGTTAGTCAGCTGAGCTGGATGAAAGAAATATTAACAATTTTTTTTGTGAAACAGAAACATGGTATTCATCAAAGGCATTATGTTGACACTGAAATCACGAACACATAGCCAAAGGCCTGATCCTGCCAACAGACTTGTATGGGTGGAATTTCTGGTCATTCCTATTAGTGAAAAGATCTTAATTATAGTTTAAGTAAACATTTGGAAAAATGTAGGAAATACAGAGCTAACGTCAAATTAGCAGCAAAATTCCCACTATTGTCCTTAAACCCAGGTTTTAACCCACCATCTAGAAGTGGATTTGAATGCACTGAGAAACAGCTCCATAAATTTCAATTTCCTTATGAAGTGGAAAGAGTTTGAACTTTCTCTGCTAAGTTTGCCTATGCACAGAGGTCTTTTATAATATAAATTTAAATACACAATCTGTTTTATAATGTTTTCTATCATCTCTCTTCTCCATATGTTCTCCCACTAGGAATCTAATGAGTTCTACATATGAGGGATGACAAGGGAATATGCCTGAGAAATAATTCCAGCAATTATGGCATATGGAGGCATTGTTTTTGAGTCACTTTTGCCATGAACATTAGGCAGAGCATCTGGGACCAAATTATGTCTACCTGCCCATGGACATTAGCAAAATCATCATCTTCCATTTGTAAATTCTTCTGAGGTAATCTGACATACAGAGAGAACAATTTCATCAGCTTTATGATCAGAGAGCATATTGAAACAGTCCATTTATAGGTAGAAAAAAAATGCTTCTCTTTAGAAAGATAGCTTAAACTGGAAACTAAGCTAAAATTATAGAAACACACCATCTCTCTCTCTCTCTTCCCTCCTGTGTTCAGTTCCAGGCCACTATTTATTAAAAATCTTTTCTCATCATTACTGGAGTTTTGAAAGAACTGACTGGATTGCAGGAAATGAGAAAATGACCAAAGAAAAGTAAAAAGAAGAACAAAAAGATGCACAAACTCTAAATCAGCAGTAGTAAGGACTATATTCTCTGTGCCCAAATATGACAAGACATCAGTAATTAATCATAAGGAGGAAACAGACCAAAAAAAACCTACTTAAATGGAGATATAGTGACTAAAGTAGTGTGCATTTTGTAAATTCTGATATAAATACTAAGGCATAAGGCTGGAGATTCAAGTACAGTTTCTGTCATGTTTGTTATGACAGTAAGGAGAAAAGAATTCAAGAGATTCCACCAATATGATCATATGGGGTAAACTTGTAACTACATATTCCTCATACTCAAGAAAAATGTCTCAGCAATGTGAGTAACATAAGTATTTTTATGTGTTGCTTTCCCAGCTGTGCAGTTGAAGCAGTGAAAGCCATAAATCCCAAACTACAGTGTCCTTAGGTTACCTCAGTGTTTTAGCAGAAAAAAGAAATATCCCTGCTGTTATAGAGGATCTAAACCAAATTTTACATTTTACAGTTATGAACATAAATATAATTTGAAGAGCTAATATAGAAGTTTTGCTGTTAGGGTTACATATAAGCAATAATATTTCTATTACCCAAACTATTTATTTAATTTACTTGAGCAATAAACTGGTTTTCAGAACTGAAAGCCAGATCTATTTCAAGTCTTTCAGTCACAGCAAATATTGATGTGATTAGTGATATTTAATCAGAAGCATCTATTATCAAGGAATAACTGGATTTCATTTCCAATTGAACTGAATACTTGCAAGGAAAGAGTGAAAATAGAGACTAGTTTCTTTAACCATTAACCTGAATAGGGATATGTGAACTTTAATGAATTTGCTCAGTCGGAATTTTCTAAACAAAATGCTAAACATTCATCTGCATCTGAACACCTTACACAAACCACACTGAAACCACCAAGGTGCCTTGCCATTTCTGCCATCTGGCTTTGGAGAAAACCCCAGAGACATGAGACAGACCTTGAGACAGACCCAGAGAACAGGTCTAATGTCCTACTGTCACACCCCTAGCCACAGGTTCGGGATGCTGACTGTGCCCCTGTGTTCAAATGCTGGCTCCACTTCCCCAGTGGATCCCTGCATCTCTGGTGATGAAACCACCCTACAACTGTTTGACTCTCCCAGAGTCCTATTCACAGCAGTCTGACAAAGCACTGTCACTCCCCTACACAAGAGTTTCCAGTGTCACCACCAGTGGCCCTCCTGCCAGATGGTCTTAAATTAGTTTTGGATAAAGAGACATTGACAACACTTGTAATCTCACCTGCTAAAACAAAGTTGTGGGAAATTCAACCTTTTCATATACTACCTCTTCTGTAGTACAGATGAATACAGAACATACCAAAAACCCAGCTATGTTTTTGCTAAAATATTTGCAATGATTATCTGTAGTGTCCAAAAGTTACATAAGCTCTTACAGAAACAAGACCAAAGATGTAATCTGGAAATATTGGCTCATTCTGTGAAAGAATAAACAGAGAGGCTTATCAGGATACAAACTGTGTTATAAAGACAAAGTGATTAGGAAATTCTTATTTTTCAGTTTAAGACCACTGAATCCATGAGAAATCATTTAATGGCATCAGATTGTTCAGGTGTGACAGGTTTGATGCAGAGCCATATAGCTTTTGGCAAAAAGAAACTAGAAATTAAGGCAACACTTCTCTTGCAAATCAACACTGTGCTCCTTTTCCTTGCCAATAGATTGGTTAACAACAGATGTGTAAAATTTGAGGCATGAAGGAAGAGGATAGTAAATCAACAGAAAAGGATGCCAATCACATATTTCTGTTTTGTTGTTACAGACTTTCATGCATTACCTAGAAATTATAAAACCCAGCTGTACAATTATAATGAGTAAAAAAAATCCCTGCATATATTTTTATGAAAACAAACAAATTAAAATATTTTATATCAGATTCTTTACTTTCAAAATAAATGTATCTGACACACTCTTAAAACATATAGGTTCTGCACAAAACAGAGCTGCACTGGTTTGGTGAAGTACTGAAATGCTACACCACTAACATTTTTAGGCAGAGCTGAAGGAGTCAAGATTTAAAAGATACAGCATATAAACAAAAATTGAAAATATATAGCACAATAGGTGTACTTATACCTGCAGTGTTATCTGCAGCAGTGCTGTTTTAAGGTTAATATTCATTATGACCAATAAACTACATACAACCAAGATCTAGAACTTGAATGTTTTTATGTTTTATTTTAGATTCATTTGATCTGATATGAATTTTTTTTTCATTAAGATTCATATCAGGAATCCTGATATCCTGATATCACATATTCCTTTTGTGCTTTGTTGAACTGATGCAATACATTTAACAGTGAGAAGTATGAACAAAGCAGTGATTTTTCTTTCCCTCCCAATGCACTGCCACTTGGAACTGCAGAACTTCCTATTCTGCAGTTCAGAGTCCTTGATGATTTCTTATTTCAAAGAGTAACATGGATTTCCCTCCGATCACAATGCCTGATCACTTTTGCAATCAGATGAAACAATCTAGAAAGTAGTACTACTTTCTAGTAAAGAAAGGAATAATAAGGAATAAAAGATTAATTGAAGCAATTCACATGCCTACATGAATGCACATAGCTGATCCAGTCACCTGTACTCCATTTTCAAAGGAGCATTAAACTTGCACTGTGGATACCTGAACTGTGGTTCCCAGCTTGTGCTTCAAGGTGCACAAACAGATCTGACTAACTGGCTTTCTCCTTTCTTTTCTTTTAAACAGTTCCACAAATTAACCTGAAACATTACTTTTTCAGGATTGTCTACCTTGTCTTGTTGCCACTTAAAACATCTAAATGATAATTTTTAAGGATTCACATTTTGTGAAGAAAAAAAAAATTATTCAATCTGACCTGAAAACAACAGAACACCCACCTGAATTTCCCATAGGTATCAGTTCCTTTCAAAAAGGACATTTCAAAGTGGTGGGAAATATTCTCTGCTCTGCTGAAGAAATATAATGTTAAGATAACCTTTCAGATTCTTATTCACTAAAAAATTATTTTGTTCCATGAGTAAACAGATCTCCAATGCTCACATCCATACAGGGAACTCTATTTTATATTATTACAATTTTATTCACTTGCTATGAATAGTCACAACATTAATCTACTGCAGAGATTCTATTCAGTATATTTGAAAATCCATTTATTTTCATTTATTGGTATGCATGTGTTACACTTGTATATAATACAGTATTTTCAGCGCTGTTTAACAACAAGGAAACAAAGAAAAACAAGTATTGAGAAGCATGATATAGATTTTTGACCAAATAGAGGTCATATTCAGATTTTACAAAACAGCACATTTACACTTTGCACTGTCCCAGACAACCTCTTTAAGATGCTACCTTCTGTCCTGAACCTCTTAGCACAAACCCATATAATACTAATCCATTCTAAAATACCAAGAGACCTACTTTCTGCTACAAACAGTTTATTCTAATTAAATTTTAATCAGAAAATAAGATCTTTTTCTGTCAACATATTTTTTATTATTTCCCAGCAGAATGATAGAATATACTTCTCAATTTTATTCCCAACAGTCATTTATTTTATTTAAGCTCTCCTGTGCAATAATACAGCAGAAGTAATGAAATGGTTTTGGAACAGCAGGGGCTGCAATGACAGGCAGAGCACGCCAGGGTGTTCATCCATCATGGAACTTAATATATAACTAAACTAGCCATGTCAATGGCTTGTAATGATTAAACCATTTCCTTCTATTCTTTTTTTTTATTATTATTATTATTTTTCTTCTTTTTGTTTTTGTTTGTTTGTTTGTTTGTTTGTTGTTTGTTTGTTTGTTGTGTTTGGTAACCACTCAGGACTTAAACAAGCTTACCTCTATGTATTTTTGACTACCATTAAGTGTGTGTGGCTTTCATTTCAATTCACCAAAGCATACAGTCAGAAACCCCTCTAATCAGTCTGTTTATGCACTGTCACTAAAAGGAATTGCCAAATTTCTTTTGTATCAACATTACAGATGGTACAATATACATTAAATGGAGTATAAAATTATACATTCTGTAATAACTTAGAAAAAAGCTCAGAGATGCTTAAGGCCTTTAAATATTGAGGATCTTTTTCATGTAACAACACATCGCAAAGTTCAAGAATTTCTAACAAAACAAAACAGATCTGAATTGGATGACAGTAAGCAAGCAAAATAGTCATGAAGTGTAAAACTGGGAGAGCACTAGGACTTTTTTCCTTTATGGCAAACAGACTGAGAAGACATCTACATAAGCATCCATCAGTACTTAGGTTCAAGCAAGAGATTTTATTTTTTTAATAAAAAGACAAAAATTCTGAATGATTACCATCCAATATCATAATTGCAAAACTCATTTACATCCCTGCCTACCTTTATAAAAAAGGGATGAAATAGTGTAATTGACTGCTTACCATCAATTTAAATGAATTAAAGGTTAGGAAAGTAAAGTATATATTGGGAACAGCCATTTCCTTCAAACTAAATGGAAATGTATATATTAAAGATATAAAATGCCTTACAATGGAAGTGGTAATTGAGTTTTGACCATGACTTTCTTTAACTGTTAAGCTGCAGTAGTTGGTTAGCCTTAGGGAAACATGTCAACCTGACTATACATTCTAATATGACTGATGTATTCAGATAACTATTACTTGTCAACAATAATTATTAACAATGGATATATAATTCCATTCCTATAACAAAGCAACTTCAAGATGTTGAAATATGTACCTTTGAGAGCTGCAAGATTAGAACACAAATAAAAATGTCTAAAACTGCGCCATGCCAGAGGACAATTTCTGCAACAGAAATTTAATTAAAGCAGTGCGCAGTCCCACCAGCAATCTGAACAGTCGACCAAGGATCATTTTAGAGTGAAGGATCCAATACATTTCAGAGGTTGACTTCTTCAAAATGAAAAGCCACTGATCTGCAACGAAGAACCCAAAAGTTTGCTGCTTTTCTGCACCTTTAGAATATTAGCTCGTGATTACAGTTGCAAATTCCTCAGCAAGTGCAATTTTACAAGTGTACACAGTTCAATCAGTTGAAATATTTGTGACACAGAAGTTCAAAATAACTTTCCAGTAGTTTTGATCTCAAGGCTGTTGCTGATTACAAGCCAGGTTCTCATTGAAACAATTGATTCTGAAGTATACACCCCAGCCATACAAAATTTCACTTCAAGGATTGCCTGGAGGAATGAAATTCCTATGTGTTGTGTTTAATGTTATCAGCCTTGAGACTGGTTTGATTTGTCTTTAGCTATCGGGTTACCTGTAAAGAAAAAGAAAATCAGAAAATCAAAACTGGACATAGTGAATCTACTTCCAAAGTACTGGAAACTGAGACTGAAGTGTAAGATCTCTGACCAGCAAAGCTCTTTCAATTGTTTTTACATAAGGGAATAAATCCTGATGGTATTAAATGGCATTGCTCCCCAACTTAAATTGTGTGCTTTGGTGCTTTGTGGCAATAGGATTTCACAAGGAGAAATTCAAATGTGGCCATGCCTAAAAATATAATAAGATCATGAATTGCCAACCCACAAATATCTGTTTTCTGTTATTCTTTTTTTGTCGTTGTTAAAAATTCTGTTTGGTAATAACTATGCTTTTTAAATGTTGGCCATTGAATATCCAGTTACTCACACTAGAACTGTATTCTTCCATTCTTTGCATGCATCTTTACAAAACAATCATAACATCATAGAATCATTTCGGTTGAAAAAGGCAATGTCCTTTTAAAGGCTTAATGCATCTTAGCAAGCAATAATCACTTAGTGGAGAAACAGGACAAAACCCATGCACAAGTTCACAAGAGATCCTGTTATTCACAAAGTAAAAAATTACCAAGGATTTAATTTAGAGTGTTTTCACCCAGCCTAACATGAAACAAGAGGGAAACAGAAGGACCACAGAGAAAGAGTGTGGGACAAAGCATTTCACAATAATTGGACTTTCCCTCTAACTGCTTTGGATTTTAAACTTTAAAAGAAAAAAAAAATCTGTCATATCAAAGAAACATAACTTTGAGGAATATTTCTGCTGTGTCAGTGGATACAATTAACCATCATGTAACCTTTTAATATCAAACTGTGTCAGGGGAAACGTCCCAAGGCTTGAGGAACAACTCATTGGAATGGTCACAACACTTTATGACATCAAGGGGCATATGCTTTTCATTTTGATCACAGAGAGAAGGGTCATGCTCCTTAATGATGAAACATTCTTTTGCCCTCAGCAAATCTGTTTGCATACAGCTCTTGTCAGCTCTGCAGAGCATAAACGCAGAACAAACAGAATATTAAACAGACTGTTCAAGGAGTTCATTACTTCAGTTTGCCTTCTCAACAGAGTTGTTTCTAGGAACTGCACTTAAGGCAATAATAAAATTGTGCTTCATGATTTTTATGATACACAGGTTATTTATGACACTGCTTTTATTTTGCTTTGGTCTTGCTGTTCGAAACAGCCTCATGCGGCCCCTTCTAAAGTGGAAGATTGCCTGAAAAAATAATAAAGAATTAATTTAAAAGTCAGGCAACATATTTCTGTGCCCCGCACCAAAGCTCAAAAGGCTGATGCACCATCTTACTGTTATTTATTTTTTTGCTTTATTGTAGCAAGCTGGAATTCTACTCATGGAACCAGGTGCCACTGAGCTACGCAATGTAAAATACCCATCTTCTGATACTATCCACAGGTGGAATTTTATTAGCTTCATTTGTGATACATCTCTATATCTATCTATATCTATATCTATATCTATATCTATATCTATATCTATATCTATATCTATATCTATATCTATCTATATCTATATCTATATCTATATCTATATCTATATCTATATCTATATCTAATCTATCTATATCTATCTGTGTCTACCTATCTGTCTATCCAATAAAGGGCCACTAAGGCAAATAAGACACAGGAGCATCTCATATGAGGAAAAGCTGAGAGCACTGTAACTCTTTGATCTGGAGAAGAAAAGGCTCAGGAGGGATCTCATCAATGTGTGAAGAAAGGGTGCCAAGAAAATGGACCCAGACACTTTTCAGCTGGTGCCCAGCAGCAGGACAAAACACTGAGAACAAGCAAACACAGGCAGTTCCCTCTCAGGAAAAAGTTTTTTACTATGAGGGTGACTGAGAGCTAGCACATATTGTCCAGGGAGATTGTGGGCTACATTCTTGAAGATATTCAAAACTGTCTGGTCTGAACTGGCTTTAGATGGCTCTGCTTGAGCCAGGGGGTGGCACTTCCAGAGTTGCCTTCCAAGCTCAATTGTCCTGTGATGTATTATTTCTATCATACCCAGATCTACCACATGATGGCTAATGTGATAAACTTCAGACGACAGAAAAGGTATTTTTGCATATACATGCCTGCTCAGTTATATGGCTGTTTGGAAATGCAAATGTATTTTCAGTCACAAGAAAACTCAGTAAAATTATAATCTGCAGGCCTATCTGCTCTCCCCACCTAGTGCTACAACCCTGTGGTGAAAATATCCCTATGAAAGCAACATACACTCTCACATAAATTAAATAAGCGATTAAAATAAGAAAAAAAAGCAGATATCCCTTCAAATTTCTGCTGTGTGTCAGGTCACTGACCTACACATATATATACACATATAGTGGTTCACATTTGCCTCTGTGTATTATGTTAATACTTATGTTCAAGCGGAGATTGCACATCAACATTAATTGAAGTATATATTCATGCACCATACACATCAGGGAGTGAATAAAGCTCTTGGTTATTAAAGGCAGTTTCATGAAGAAGCAATGAAATTTTAGCTAATACCTAGTGATGGTATTCCCAGAAATGCTTAATTTTAGATATAGTAAATGCTATTTGATTTAAGTGTCTGGGAAGTAAGGTATTAAGGTATTGTGCCAGAGGCCTTCATAGGAAAAGAGGGACCAATAACAATATGTGTCTGATCTTTAAAATCCTTAGAGAACAGGAACATCCTGAATAGGTCCAAATCAAGTTTTCAGTTAATAATTAATATGTATGGAAAATTAACAATACTAATTTTAAAAGTACATGAAACCTTTAGCATCCTGGGTATTGATTTGAATTAATTTGTTCATTCTTGGAATGCAATTACTCTCTTTATACTAATAAATTTTTTCACATCGTTGTTATATCATACAGCATTAGATTCTCATAATTTTCTTGTCCTAAATATGCAATTAAAGCATAATTACTCTGCAGTTGCAGACTTTTTAATTTAAATTAGTGAGTGGCTGCTGTAAATTGGCTGTAATTGTATGTGGATTGACTTATTTTATTTTAACACAACAATATATAATTAAATGCACCTGAAGATTTCCACATTATTCTGCTCACTAAATGTTCAGAATAAACTCAGTCTTTGGGTAAAACATTCCTGCCAGGGTAATGCAGAAAGGAGCAGAGATTAAAAGATCTCATGACATCACATTAGAAAAGCTACCAGAGATTTTCAGGCTCAAGAGATTTTTCTGGACAACCTGCATTCCAGTGCTGCTTGAAATGGGTGAAAAATATCCTCACTTGTGAAATCCACACAGTGGATGAATACAGAAGACAATATTGTTTATTTCATTAGAATAGATTCTCAATAAAAACCAAGTCTGATACTTTTACTCGGGACTTTCTTCTGCCTTAGAAGAGAAAGGATGAAAAATGAAGACTATGGGATGCAAAGAATGGCTGAGAGAATATTTCCTAAATAGTAAAGCACTTCTCCCTAAAGTGCTTTAGGCACTTTTCAGGCACCTGATCATCAACGTTATAGAACCACAATTAGGTATAGTAAACGTCTTCTGCTTCTTCAGAGAAACAAATATATCATTAGCTACCTACAGAATAGCTTCTACATCCAAAATTAGGCACATAACTAATCCTTATAATAACAGAATAAAATACATAGCAATATGTGGTATATTGAAATTAAGTGTGTGATGGAAAGTTTCATAACACAACTTGTACATTACAATTTTTGACTGGCAGCTTTTTGAATTTTTTCTGTGTCTACCATAATCCATATACGAAACCCATGTTGAAAACTGACTCTTGAGTTTGCAAAGTCAAGCACTTGAAAATTAGCAACTTGCCTTTTTATATGTCCCCTTGCAGTTTAATTTTCTCTCTTTTCCATCATGCACAGCAAAGAAGAGATTTTAGTGCGTGAGGAGAGTTGGAGGGAAGACAGGACTATGAATCAATGCAAATGCAGAAAAGGGAAAATTTTTAAGCCAAGGTTTCTTGCCTTGACAGATGACTCCACATGGATGGACCCTCTGTTCTAGGTTTTCTCCAAAGAAACAGAAAGTACTTAAGAGAGGATTTTTTCTTTTTAACTAGAACTGTTCCATCAACCATATAGGATTGTGTGTGGTTAGAGGTTATGTCACCTAAGCATACTCAGGCTATCTTTTTCTTTTCTTTTTTTCCTGAGGTACATAAGACACAGAAAGGAAATTATTTTTTGTGAAAGCAATAGCTCACCCTGAGCTAAGTGGAATTTCAAGAGACAAAGTCATCTTGGCACTCCTTCCATTTTTCTCTAAAATATTAAAAGCCTGTGGGAAACAAAAATAGTATGGGGATTTCAAGCAAAAATAAAAGGGGTCTCACAAATTTATTTAATGACCAACATGAGACAAGGGAATGACAAAAGCCATAAGGAATGGCTTGAAGAAATTCCTAGCAATGGACTGTCCTCCAAGTCACGGAGGAAAAACAGAGATCCCATACAAAAACACACCTATTTTGTATGCAGTATATTTCTATCCATTTTGTGTCCTTATTGTGGTATCCTTTCTTATACCATATGCAAAACACCACAAAAACTTAATAAAATTATGAACAAAGTGATTCTTTAGCAAACCTTTCCTATAAAGGAATGAACTCGTGAGGGCCATATCAGTCTTTTTTTTTTTCTATAACATAAATAATTTTGTTGTGGTAGTAAGAACTTAATATAAATATTACAGTGTAGAAACAGAAGGGCCCATATAACCAGAAACAAACATCTGCCAGTGCATTTTTTCCACTCATGCCCTCTGAGAATGAGGTTGAGGTTGGAAATGAATCTTTTGAACAGATGGAAGAACACTATTTCCTGGAACTTTAAAATCCATACAGTGTGTTTGCCATGCACTATCATTCATACCTGGCTTGTGAAAGCAAATGACAGTCTGCATTGCAACTTGTGCATGCTCATTCACTGAAACAGTTCAACTTGTAAGATTGAAAAATGCTTCTGTTCTAGTACTACTAACTTGTACCAGTGATAATCCAAAGTACTTTCCAAATGTTAACAAAAGACAGGTTCACAATTTCCTCACAGATGGATAATCCTGTAATTAATGTTCCAATGAGTTGGGGAAAGTGGACAAAAAGATGATAACAAGCTTTCTGGAATAGGGCTCCTACACACATAGGCCCTTTACAGTAGGTAGGTGAGGATTTGGGTCTTTATTGCTAAATGACTAAGTTTCTGGAGGCAGAAGGAACCATTTCAAACGTCTGGGAAATGAAGGTGACTCAAACACATTTCAAGAGAACTGCAAGACAGAACCAATAATTAGGACACAGGCCCTTATTTTAGTATTACAGACAGCTCTTTGACTTGGGCTAATGACAAAAGGCAAAATTTGAGTCACTTGTGAGCAGTCTGGAAAACAGATATTTAATGACAGCTACACAGATTCAATTACCTTCAGAGGACATTATGTATTGGAAGACACTTTTTCGAGTCATCAAATGTTTCATTGCTGTTTATAAAAGTTTGACCCTACCTAACTTTTTATTTAAGGACTGAAGAGCTTCAAATTGTTCACTTAGTTTTATTTTAGGCACTGCAGTATGAAAAGTATTAATCTAAACATGTTCCCAAGCCTGTTAAGCGATTTAGAGCTCTAGATCCTCATGCTTGTCCTTCAGGAGCTATGACTAACTCATTTTATTAATTAAAAAGAGCATTTCCCAGGACATGACTCAAAAGGTTCCCAGGTCTTTGATAACCATGAGACTCTAAAGCCTTTTAATTCTTTCATATTTTATTGCATAGTGACTAATCGGAACTGCATGTGTGATAGTTCCTGTGCTTAGGGCTTCCAGTATAGAGAGACAAACATTTTGAAAACTCATTTCATGCAATGCCATTTGAAATATAACTCTTCTCCTTTATTTCCCACTGCTCTTAAGGATTTCAGCAGGAAATTTTTGGTGGTAAAGTGAAGATCTAGACAATCGGAGTTAAAAATTGTAACTGAAACTAAAAGGCTTTGGCAATCTTTCACATGTAAAGTTAACTTTCCAATTACTTCAAATAGTCTGAAAGGTAGGACTAGAAAAGTAGGTAAAGGAAAAATACCTCAGAGCATGGCACATGTTCCTGTAAATGATAAAGTTCTTCATCTTTAACACAGCTTTAAGATAGATAGACAACTTCTAGCCTATCTTAGGAATATAATGGAAATATCCATTTCTTAGGTTTTTTCTGAAGTTTAAGTAATTCAGTATGGGATACTGAGCTTTCAGCGACAGATGCCACACCAGACTGAATGTATTAAGGTGGACTTCTCTTCCAAGTGCTGTTCTCCAGAGCATCTCTTCTTTTCCCATGAGAGTGAGCAACTTAAGCTTACCAACTGGGTCTTACCAACCTTTGAAAGTCAAGTGTGTGAAGAAAGCTCCCAAAAGCACCTATGTAACACTCTGAGGCTCCTTAGGGGCACAGTCAGTCTCTCCAACCACCCTCCAGAACCTCTGCCCAAATAAGCTGCAATTCTTTAATGTCAGCAGCAAACTAAGCAACTACAATGAGGAGTAAGGTACAACAATTCCTGTTAATACTATGTAAACCTGTATTTGTACACACCTGCTGCTCTGTAACAAACCGGGGCTGGAACACATTTTCTGAAGTGGTTTGACTCTTTATTCCTCAACGAATGTTCTGGCCCTTCCTTAGACTCCGACCAAGACTAGGATTCATCACAACTAGTGCTCCAACGTGGAGCCAGAATATTTTTTGTGTGTGGAAAAAACAAAAATTGTCATCAGGCACAGCAGAAACCTCCTTTCTCTACTTCTCCATTCGGACTTGAGGTGTTTTACACGTTTGCCTAAGAAACAAACACATGTCAAGTACTACACTGTTACGAAATTAGTTACAGGAAAAAAAAACTGGGATAGTTGGAATACTTTTTAAACTTACAAGGAAAAATACAAAATGACAGGAAAAAAACAAATTTCAGAATCAGAGAAAATTCTCTTAGGAAAAGCATACGGTTTTCAAAATACCCAAACATACTCAAATTCAAGCCAAAAAACAATAGAAACTGATAGATTACACTTATTTTTGAAAGTATATCAGCAACATTTAAGTATGACAAAACAGTAAGTGAAAAGTTCTTTGAGAATAAGTTCATGCATAGACCTGTGGTACAGAAAGGAGTCATGAAGTCAGAAGACAATTCCTTCAAAATGAAAGATTTGAGTGTATTCTTCTCATATATGTTTAAGATAAAAGAAAAAAAAATAGAAGGTTACAGGAAACACCATAAAATAACAGATGACACATTACACATTTCAAAAGATGGTATTTTGGACCTGCCAATAATGATTGCTTCTGAAAAGTGATACACAGCATCTCAAAAGATCACCAAAATTTCTTTAAGTTTTCCTCTTTCATTTTCTTTTAACTTAAATATTATGCTGCAGTTCATTGAAAATATACAAGATTAAACTCAAAAATTCAATAATTTCTTAAATAAAATATCTACATATTTGAATACTATGAAACCAATTAATATGGTCCTGTGTTCATATTTCCTTGAACTGGATAGTTTACAAGATAAAATTAATTGCGACACTGCGACAGTTATGATAGTGAATAGCTGATGAAGACATATGAGTTATATCAAGGCTAAATCCAATTCATTAGTCCTTCCTGTGTACTCATTATTCCTGTCTTCCAAAAGGCCACTGTATTGTACACACCCTAGTTTTCTCCATGTTTCTGTAACTCAGTAGAGAACTGAGTTTATGGTAGAATTATTTTAACTTAACACAATGTTTCACTTACAGATAACAGTTTTATATTAAAAGAGGACTTAAACCTTATTTTACTTTCTGTAACAGATAATAACTGCAGCAATTCAGACAAGGATATATCCTCTTGAAGTTTTTATGGTGATCACAACTCCATAGTGGGACTGCAGCATGGCGGCATAAAAGACTGCAAGACAATTAATTACATAAATGTAATTTTTTTTCTCTTCTACACCACTTATCCCACCTAATCCTCCCAAGTGGGAGATAAAAACAACCTCTTTCCTTTCAACATATGAGGAAACTGAAGCATAATAAAGTGTCATGTTACCCTTTCAACTGTCAGGAAGTAAGTGGAAATGAAGAGACAGGAACAGAGTCCTTGTGCCTTTGGCTTTATCTGACTTCACTTACCTATAGAAAAGGCTATATTTGTTTTTGACCAGAAAAGAAAACCTCCAACAAGCAGTTTCCTGTGTTTACATTCTAAATATGAAAAACCAAAACAAATTTAAAAAAAAACCAAACCCAGCCTTGTTTTAAAACTACACTGAGGTTTTAAATTGTCTAATAGGCATAAAGGATTTTCATCTTTTAATACATTTTTCCAGAAATGGGGTCAGACAGAACTTCCAATTATCCTCACTAAAAAAAAAATCAGGTAGTCTAAGTTAATAAAATTTGAGATCTTTTTCTTCTTCAAATTTTATGCTGTAGGGTTTTTCCTAGTATTTTGAATGGAGAGTAACAAGCCATTTGGACAAGTTCAAAATAGAAATGTAAATTATTTCCTTACCTGTAATTTTATCTTCTCTATAAGAGTACCTGCTGTTCTGTTAGTGCAGTACTGATGTGTTTTCTGCCTTTGTCCCAAGCTTCAGAGATTCCTCTGGTGATTTTTCCCCACTTGCTTACCAGCTTCCACTACTGGCATTTTGAGGAAGTGCACTCACATTTGGCTCCAGGAATACTGCCATAGCTGAGGGAATATAAGACAACTAAAAAACAAGTTAGAAAACAGCAGAACCAATATCCAGGAAGGAAAAAATATTTAAAGACAATGAATCAGTCATCAACTTGAATCCCTTCGATCATTTTCCTTTCTCTTTTCATCCATTTAGAATCTCCACATGAAGAAAAGACTTTTCTGTACTTGGAGAAATTTTGGCTTAAAAAAAGGGGTACTGACAGAGTAATGGGTACCCATTCAGAGAATATAAAATTATTTTCAGGAAATCTAATTTTAACCTTCTCCTGTATGAGTACCCATCATGCCATCACTCCAATACAGATAAGAAAGAGAAGAAAGGTGGCAGATTTGGAGGATTTCAGAAAAATCCCTGATATCTTTTCTCAAGTCCTAATAGAACTGTGAAAAAAGAAGACTTGAGGGCTTTTCACCCAGAGGCTGTCATAGATGAACAATAAGAAGGATTTCTCATTGCCCAGGAAAAAAAAAAAAAAACACATAAAGTCTTTTTCACTGAGACATAGTCAAGATTATGCTTCTGATGCCCAATAGTTGTAGTCATCCTGGTCAAAGATGAAAAGAACAAGTACTGTTCATTTAATAAGTAAATGTTTTCCTGCTTGAGCATTATGAAGACATCCAGGTGAAAGTTACACCTTTTAACACCTCTGTACTCAGGAACATCTGGATACTATTTTTGAAATTCACAGTACACAGAAAAGAAGTATTCTACCAAAGCTAAAAATGAATGCTAGGAGTTTTAACTAAGAACCTACTGTGCTATTCAATTTAATTTGTCTTTCTTATGGAACCTGTCCAGTTGTCTTCATATATGCATCTTCTCATTATCTTCTAAATAGAATGTGACTTAAGACAAGTATGAATGAGTCAAAGTAGCTAATTGCAATTAGACTCTGTAATTCTAAAATCTCAAGTAATGAAGGAAAGACCAAAAGGCTCAGAAGAGGTCATTGCCTTCAAATTTCAGAAATGTAAGTACCAACAATGTACTTTAAGGTCGCAAGAAAGAAAAAGGACTCTAGAAATTTCCTGAATGACCTTCAAAAAGGTAATTGGCTTTCAAGTAATAGGCTTCAAATTTGTCAAGTTGCATTCTAGAAGAAAGTCTCCTGTTCCTTTTTTGTACTTTTCGGATGGTGAACAATAATTATTCGCAAGTGGAATTGGAATGATGCCTTGAAGATGAGAAATTTGCATTTTCCAATGTCACTCTGAAAAGGTGACAAGGAATCAGGATAGAGAAATCTCCAATTTCTAGAACAATTAATCTGATTTTGGAGTGCATTTGCCTGAATTAGAAATAGCATGAGCAGAGATAAAGTCCTTTGGTCTTCCTTTGGCAGAAGTGTATTCCTAAGCCACAAAGCTTGAATTCAGGATGAAGAAACAAGTTCTTCCGGCTGGCATCCATAATTTATCTTCTGACATTCTTCAACCTGAAGAGACAAAACTGCAGCTCTGTTAAAATTCCCAGATTTATTACTACTGAGTTTGTAGATACATGTTGATTAGACAATCCATTGTTTCCTTGAGAACCCATTGCTCTTCATCTTTCCATCTTGAAAGTCAGTCACTAATTGGTTTTACCATCCCTGATAAACCAACACAACTGGAGACAAACATTTGTTCAGTCTTGCCAACATAATTTTACAGGTTTCATCATACAAATAACCCGTGGTGGACTGGATATTTTGTAGCTTCACCCAGAATCTGCACTTAGGAGTTCTATGGGATTTATCACTGCAGATATGGAAGGTGATGGATGATAATCAGGACTGTAAGATCTAAGCAGGGATCATCTGTGTGTTCTAATAATGCAGTAGAAGAAAGCTCAGAGTCTGTTTTATAAAACATAGGGAAAGTCCTTTGGAGAGTTTCGCTATACACATCAGTAGTGTCTTTCCTGAAATTGACTTGGTGCTCATCAGGGTGGTAGAAGGAGTAAACTACAAGTCATGAAAAAATGAGTAATTATGAAATTCTCCTGGAAATTAACCCTATGTGGTTGTCTTCTTTAATTTAGTCATAGGCAGCAATCTTCCACTTATTCTTTCCTGAAATTTTTCTTCATTTAGAAGAGTTTTCACAAAGGGTGGAACTATCTTCATTATTCTTAGGGAGAAAAAGTTAAGATTTACAGCTATCCTCACTTTGCTGTGCAAGGGAATAATAACTGACTAATCTGGTTTCCAGTGGTTTGACAGTTGTTCACTCCTCCAACAGTGACTGCGTAGACTCAGAATGCTCTGTATGTCTGACTCTCCACTTCATTGTGATTATTATTCATTTCCTTCCTTCCTTATAAGAAGGCAGAAAAGCAGAGCTGCGCCAAGGAGGTGTTTCTGATGTTTTCTATAACCAGTCCTAATAAAGAAATACCTCAAGAAAACAATGTTATTTTGAAGAATTGAAAGCATTACTTTTGAACAATTGAGGGTCAGTTTTCCATTCCCTCATACATTTCTTCAACTAAGCAGTGATGTGAAGTTTGTGAAACCTGTGCCAAGTACCCAGGGAAAGAGGAAGAATTCTGCCTGCAGCTATTTAGGCAGCAGATAATGTGAGGTTTCAGAATACCCCAATCTCTCTGACCAGAAATGTATCATTTCTGCCTTGCAGAAATGATCCAAAGAAGCCCCTACAGACTAAAAAGGAGGGTGAGACAAGAAAGAAGCACTAGTTTTAGACCTTGCCAGCATGACTCACGTGATACTGGCATTTGAAAATCATCTTGTACGGTAATTTCTGAGATATTAGAAGCTGACAAAAAATTTCCAAGAAAATTTAAAAGGACTGCTAGATATTCAAAGAGCCCTTCTTGCACAGCTGTGAATGGCAAAGAGACTGGCAGAACGAAGCTGCAAATGGAAGTGGAAACACCTTTGATTTTGGTGTCAGGAAGTTGGAAAAGTGGAAATTCAGGGGGGTGTGAAGAAAACCAGTCATTAACAAACAGCCTTATGAACTTGTTCTTATTTTCCATCACAGAGGCAGAAAATTATTCTTCAGACATGGGGTCAATATCTCAAATATGCCAGCAAAGGACAAGGCAGAAGAATAAAAAAAAATAAATCACAAGTTGAATCTTTTGGGACAAAGGCAGAAAACATCTTGGCTGAACAGATGAATTGGAGGATTTGCACATGGAAGAAAGTAATGGTTGCAAAAATCACTGATTAGTAATTAATGTCATGCAACAGAAATCTATTTGCATTTTTCTTTAAATATTGCAGAAATAGCTTCCTTTGATTGTAGAGTAATTCTGTCTCTGTTCAGGTTCTGGAGAAGCTAAAATGGTGCTTTACAGTGTATCCTAGCTGCAGTCTTACCTTCAGAAAAAACCTTTCCCTAATAAAAATGCATCAACTACAGCATATATTACTATGCTGTGAGTGTGATGAAGGGATTGCAAAAGATTTCATTTCTCATGATTTCTACATGTCTACTCACAAAAAAATAAAAATATTATATTGCCCCTTCTGAATAGCTTGAGACCAGACTCAATGTATTCACAGGGAGATATAGCAAGGTAATGTATAATCAGGCTCCCTCTTTTCAAAAGATCTGTACCTGTGAATATTGCCTTTAACCCATTCTCTCTTTTGATGTTCCTCACTTCCATTCTTCATTTCAGTATCCATAGGACTCAAAGTTAGAACAGAACTAAACAAAATTTGAAACTGAAAATGTCTTGGGATTTGAATGCTTGGATTATCCTCACCTGCCCAACAAGTTTTGCTGACCTTTTAGACTAAGACTTTGCTTATAGCATTTCACACCACAACATTTCTTCCTTTAACCCTTTATTCTATAACTAGTCTTTTGTAGATATTTCAGAGTACATTTGCTTTTGGGGAAAGCATAATATGTCTAGATTTCCATGACCACAAAGGAACACCATCAAGCTGTAGGCCTAGACTCCTGACAGATGGAGACTCACAATTTTACATAGGATAGAACTAGGCACACCAACTTCACATTAAAGAAGCAAATTCAGTATATAAAGGCTATTTTTAGGAAAATCAGTAAATTGCATAGCCCTGAATACTTATGATTCCTTTTAACATGTGTTGGCTGGAATGCTAACTATTTCCATCAAAATGTTCAAGTGTCCCAAAAGATTAATGTTCAGGTGCCCTACAAAAAATAGAAAGCTTCAAAATGAAAGAACTGCGGTGCTAGATCAAAACAATAATTACTTAATAATACAGAAGTCCAGCTTGACCCTAGAAAATGCCATTGTATTTCCATTACCAGCTTATTTGTCTCCTAAAACTTGTATTTATTCTTAGAAAATATGTGCATACCACTTACTGCTATTTTAATGACAGATTAGATACAGCGGTCTCTGAGTTAGCAATGAGAAACCTGCTGAGACAGCTGCAAATTTCTCCTAATGACAGATTAGCCAAAGGCATGGAAAGAGATACCATAGCAACAAAGAGGCTGTCACAAGTGCAATCACTCTTTTCCATGGGTAATATTTTGCTACAGTCTGTGCACTCACTTATATTGTGATCACATAATTTTTATGAACCACCAGGTATTGCTGGTCACTGTATACATGTACATTATTCCTATAAATCTTCATTTGAAATTAAAGTAGGAGCTGAGGAGTCTATACAGAGGCTCTGAAGTGAGGCAGGGGAACAAAGTAGTTTTATGGTGAGGTGGTTTCTTCAATTATATAACCCTTTACATAATATTAGGAAAAGCACTTCCTGTACCTGACATGTGGCAGATCATTGATCCATCCTACAAATATTTCACATCTCTCAGTGGTCAAAACAAAAGGCACTTTTTTATTTTTAATGTCATGTAAGTTAATAGCATTTATACACTGTAAAATGTCATGTACATGTACAATGTCATGTGAGAACTACACTGCTTTCTTAGCACTCACTGACCACAACTACCACACATCCTGCCTATCAGAAACATCCTGGAATAATCTATACATTGTATTTAGATGATGAATTTCTGTTTTTTCTAATTCCATATTATTACTACTGCTCTTTCTAAAAAGCCTGGAGGAGGAAGAGGAACAAAGACATGAGAGAAGAAGCTACCACATATTTAACTTTGGCAGACAAAGCAGTAACACTTAAAGAGCCTATGGATCTGTTGCTTGTGTGAAGTACAGACCAACAACTAACATTGCTGCATTGCTAACACATGGTAAGGCTCAGTTGCAAGAAAAATGCTCTTTTCCTTTCATATCCAGGGGCACATTTTAGCTCTCTTGTATCTTGTTCTCTTATTCAAGCAGCAGTTATGACAGCACTGGTAGTAGTTGAGTCACCACTTTATGCTGCCTCTTGGTACTGGGAATCTGAGTAGCCCACTGGAATGTAAAGGTACCAAACACAGATCCTTTCATTCTGTATGCTGAAAGGGTTATGAACAGCATATTTTATAAATTGAAACATAAATAAAATTACTGTCTCTCCTTTCACCAGCTGTAATTAATTTAGAAACAACCTAACATTTGCAACTGAGAAAGAGGAGATAGGGTAAAAATGTAAGTAGTATTTAGAGATAGAAACCAAACTGCATTGATTGAGAGCAGTGGGATGCACATACTGAACACAGTCTGGCTTCACATGAAGCCAGTTGTTGTGTTTGGACAGTACACTTTCTCTTTTTCCAAGGATCTTATTCAATTTTGAGTTTCCTTTAAATTCTGAAAGCCATAACGTAAAATTAGATAAATTGGAATATTACAGATAACTGAGTTCAGGCTCTCTCCTATATTGTTTTTGAAGGTATAGACACTCTCAGTATGGATTTCTCACCATCTTGGCAATATTTCTGTTTTCACATAGTTGCCTATCTCTGGCATTGATTTGGAATGCAGATTTGGATTTGTAATGTAGATAAATGTACTCACTATGGATTTATTTTTGGCCCTGTAATATTTCTCTTTTATTTCTCTCTGCCCTTGTAATATTTATTTTATTTTATTGCAGTACTCTATTTCTGATATTGGTTTGGCATATAGTTACACAGTAATATACTAGCTATTGATTTCTTTCTGTTCTGCACTGTGCTTTCCTCCACATGTTAAAAAATCTTAGCCAGTTTTAAGAGAAACAATTGCAGTTCCATATATATACAGTTCCATCTTAAAAGTATAGTGTTCAGCTACTCCAGAAGCTGAATGCTCATTTCCAAATGATAGCCCTTTATAACCTGGCTGAAAATACTTCTTTCCCTTGTTTATAGGAAAACAATACTTTCATTTTCTAGAGATTTTCAGGGGTTAATAATCAATATCTGCTAGGTATCTCTTTTTTTTTTTTTGTCGTTGTTATTTATATTATTAGCATTAGTATTACACCAACAATTCTAAATGAATATGCACAGTTGCCAACATGCACTGTGAGTAGTAGATACTGGACATGTTGCTCATCATAGTATGAGTCACTGATTTAGCTCATAGCTGTGTATCTTCAGAATATGAGCATTCTTTAACTCCTATTATATTATATTGCATTGGATAACGGTCAAAGTGCAAAGCTTCCCAAAGTGACAAACAAGGAACAGGATTTTATTGTCATCTTCCTGCTGAAGATGACATCAAAGTGACTAAATTATCTAAGCCAGCTGCTTCCCATTCAACATTAAGTATCTAAATATTAGGGGCTAAGTTAGTCATGGTAGTTTTCCACTAGATTATTTGAGAAACATAAGCCCCTCCAGAAGACAATTCATCTGACTTATCTTAGAACAAAATCAACTGTCCTCTGGAACGGAACAATTCCATCTAAAACTAAAAACACAGTCTAGAGCTCAGGCTGGTTATCTCACTCTAGAGAGTCCTAACCTAAAAAAAGTCCAGTAAATTCTACCCCACATAATTTAAGCACAATTCAGTGTTAAACTATGCCTCATTCCACAGACAGTTGAACCAAATCAAACTAAAAGCCTGAGGACAAGGTACCATTTAATTAATGTGCAATGGTTCAAAGCTGCACCAGGGAAGGTTTAGACTGAACACTAGGAAGCTTTTCTTTACGAAGACAATGGTCAAACATTGGAACAGGCTTCCTAGAGAGGTGTCCAAGCCTGTCAGTGTTTAAGGGGCATTTGGACAATGGTGTTATTTACATGTTTTAATTTGGTCAGGTCACTAGATGAGATCATCATTGTAGGTCCCTTTCAACTGAAATAGCCTATTTATTCTATACTTTTTCTCATGAAAAATATCAATGCATATTTCTCTATGTGTTCATAAAATATCAGCCTGGGAACACTCTCCCACTGCCTGGAGCAAGCTCACATTTCTTCAGTCATGTTCCACCTCCAGAATCTCGAGATGAGACCCAGGGTACACCACTTTACCTTGTTCTTTTTCTCTAATTTCTGCAGGAAAGACGCACAGGTTTATGAGCTGCCCAGGAGCCATGACATGTTCCAAGCTAGTCCCAGTGTGGATGCCTGGAGAACTGGGACCCCAGGAGGCACTGCAAAATGTTCATTTTCAGTCTTTGTAAAGGGCTCATCTGTTTGATTTAAACTCGGAGAATTTTTAAAATATCATTCTCGGTTTTATACATAATAATGATATATTTTTCGACTGATGGGAAAATTACTTTTTTTTAATACAGACTCTTTCCTGTATTGCAAGAGGAAAAAGGAAACACAAAAAAGAATGAAAACAAGAAGGAGAACTTCTGGAACCAAAATAATTAGGTTAGAAAGAGGCTGTATAAGAAAGACAATTTCAAATGTTAAAAAAAAAAAATTGATTTCCCACTTTTTTGAAATACTTTTCTCATCATTTGAAGAGGGCAATGTGACAAAATTTTTGTGTTTATGTATCAAAAATTGAGGCTAGCCACGTGGAAAAAAAATGCAGTTGTTCCCTTTCACAACAGTTTCTCAGCCTGGAGGAGAATGCCCAAGTGTGCCTGCTAAAATCTCAGCTATGCTCATAATCATCTCATAATTCTCCTAATGTATTCATGAACATCCTCTTTTGTTGTGGTATTATGCCCAGGAACACAAGCTCATATTTCTTTATATGAAGTCAAAAAATTTACTGACTTACCTAAGTTGTAATAGGCTTTTCCCCCCTTCCTCTCCTGGAGGCTACATGGACCCAAAATAGTCAATTTTAAATCAGCACAGTCAGTACTCATCTTATTCATACACATTTTTTCCCTATATTCAGTTCTTTTCTCTGGTTAATTCTTAATATCAGTCTTTTCCCACTAATATGCAAACAAATTAGGAAAATAATACCTGGTTTTGTATTCTAAAGGTAAATAATTTCCAGATTAGATTTCTTAACATTTGAATTCTGAGTACTTCTAATTCATTATTCACGTATGGCCTTATTAGATCTATATAACTGAACAAAATACAAAACCTCAACTAGACCACATTTTTAAAAATCAATTAGTTTTCTGCCATTTTTCATCTGGCCTTTTTTGCTTAGTGACTAACTTTTAGGAAGTCAGTATCATAATTTTTTACAACAGTGAGATTAAATATGCAAACAGAAGTGGACAAGCAAAATACCTCCTTCCTCCATTGTTTCTATTTCTAACATAAAGGTTAACTATTAACAGCTCAAGATGTGGAAATGTAGGTGCTACTTTTGAAGGTGGTATCCTCTAGAGGATAGTACTTCAGCAGGTAATTGGGTTAGGATTTTGGCATATGAAGAAGGCAAACTTACAGAAAATGTTTGGAGGTGAAGATAAACTTTTTTGGCCTTTCAGGAAAGCCTTGTGAAGGTTTTTCTGCAATCTATTTAATTCACCCAAGCTGTTCAGTTCCTTTTCTTTCTTTATGCTTTTACATTATACATGATAATCACATATGGGTTGTTTCACTTGAAAATCAGAAACTTATTATTAATAACTTATTAATATTGGCTCTCTGTAGAGCTATTTTTATTTCTCTCAAAAAGGGGGGGAACTTTGAAAAAAAAAGAGCAATTTAAATTTTTTTTTTTATTTATGTAAGCCTTGAGGAGCAGGAAGAGGAGCTACAAAATCTGGTAGTGATTACATATTGGGGAAAAGTACTTGCCCTTTCATAATAACCTTCTCTCTTAACACAAAGAACCACTCATATTTCTAACAGCGATATATTTTAGTGGCCACCAGAATGAAGTCTCTTAAAATCACAGGTCACTGTATCTGAAAGACAGAGATCTTCATTCACCTGTCACTGACTTGGTTTCAATGACTTAGGTCAACTTGCAGACAGAAATTTGATTTGAAGTTTGCTATAGTCTCAGAATAGCCTTGCAGCTCCGTAGGAAACGAAGGGAAAAGGAGGAAAACATACAATATCTGGACAAACTAGAAGGCAGAACAAATAGTGGGGATTCAAGGTGACTAGTATTTTCCTTCCAGTGGTGCTAGCTCTATAAGCAGGCTACGGTAGCCATTGTACTGAATCAGTGTTTATGACAGCAAATACTGGAAAGGACTTGCTTTTCCAAAGCATCATTACTAAAGAGGTATGAAATAAGTCCTGAGGATTGCCCCCACCATGGAGAACAAGAAAATTCAAGCTGCTGCAAAGAGACAGACCTAAAAGTCTAACAACAACAAAGGCATAAGCTCCTAAGCACAAGAGCCTTGGGCTTCTTTAGATCCCTCACAGTGAAAAAAACTTCATAACCTTAACCAATACAGAGAAACCTATATTCTGACAAACTCTTATGAAGAAATCTCATCAAAGCAATCATAATTGATTTTCCCTCTTTTGTGACGTCTTCTTTTCCTACAGAAATATAATCCAGGTCCACATTTTTACTTACCATTTGTTAAACCCTCTCAATACACATAAAATGGCAATTATTCTGTAATATCGTCATGTAGTAGTAACCAGGAAAAATTTCAAAACATACACAATTCTATTTCTATTTCTATCTATTATTTCTATTTCTATTTCTATTATTTCTATTCTATTTCTATTTCTATTTCTATTTCTATTAAATATCTATCTGGTTCCTTTTAATTATATTATATATGCACATACATTTTACATGCATATAATCAGATTTGCATTGGCCTGTACAAAGTTAAGTGTGGGCAGCATTCCAGCAAAGTTATCTTCAGAAGAAACACATCTGAAAGTGGATTCAGGAAGAGAACTGTAAAACAAATATTTAGGCAGCATCCTTCATCCAAAGAATGTCAAAATGTTTTGGAGACTTATAAATACAGAAACTGAGACATACAGAGCTCTCTGTGGAACAAAAGGAATATAATTCAGTCAGTGCATGCTACATTTCACCACAACCAAGGTGTACCAGAAATTTAGTGCCTATGTAAGGAATATTTCAATAAAATTATGTAGACACTCAAACACCTGTATAGAGTAAACACCTATCTAGCATATTATGGCCTGAAACTACTGAAACTATTAAATACATAAAAGGAAAATCAGTCATGAGTACATGTGCTGGGGTGCAGGGGGAATAAATACATGCATGTGTGTTTTCAAAGTACATTTTCATCTTTTATATGTCGATGAAGAATTGTGTTGACCCTGACAAGATACAATACCATAGTTTCAGGAAGTTTGTGTGTTTAATGCTTATCTGAATAATTTATTTTTCTTCTGTTTCTCTTAGCTACTAAAACGCAAATGTGACAGCATGTTTACTTTGTTTGTTTGTCAGGCATTGTATATGATGATCTTTAAATATATTTCTGTTAATATAAATTTGAACCAATAATATGAAAAGTGTCAAATGGAGGAAAGGAACTCCCTGAAACGCCATCAAAATTTTTTAGTAAATCACAGTTACACAAGATGGAAAGAACCAGATCATACTGTAATGGCACATCAAATGCTTACCACACTCAGCGGTTTCTATGTAGAAATATGGTAATTCCATGAAACTGATTTAAAAAAGCTTGTTTGCTATCCTTTGAATGAAGAGCTTAGCAAAGTGTACAGACTTAGTGCAACTGATTTCAGAGAGAAAGACAGATTATAATGCATTGGATTATTAGTGTCAGTTGAAGGGATCAACACTACTATCCCCAGTGCTTACCTGAGAAGGTCTGGCACACAGCTTATTATGTTCAAACAATTGAAAAGTATGCTGAGAAAAGTGTGAGGGACCAGGAAGTCCAATCCCAGTACAACTCTCTTCCCATGCTTCTTTAGTCTTCTCAGCTTAGGTCTTCTTTGTGCACCCAATTTCCTGTGCACTTTATTTTTTATATTTTTTTTACTTGTTGGTGTCATGTCAGGTTGGTATCATACCTACCCTAGTTGTTTTCACTTTATTCCCAGAGGAACAGCTCCATCCCTTACGATCTGGAAGAACTTTACATTCCTCCCCTTCAAGACATGGTTGCATGTGGCACCACCATTTCTGCTCCACTATTGAAGCTACGAGAGAAGAAAACAAATGTATTTGTATTTTGTTGAAAAGGATACTTTAAGATGTCACTATGTTGCAACATTTCTTTTATTTTCCAGGAAAATATGAGATATATGTTGACTGACAGCTAGTCTGTGATTTTCAGCCACCTCAGAACCTTCACAAGAAATTAGGTTTCCAATTTGCAAAAGGTGCTATGTGCTTCAAAGTCAATCTCTTCACAGCATTTCTTTCCAACCTCACTTTTATCTTGCTCAGCCAGATTTCAAAGTTTTAAGTAGAATCTCTTCTTCTTTTGCTTGGTCTATAATATAGTCTAGCATAGCTTGATTAAATTTATTCCCCAATGATGACATATTTACAGCTTCTCTGACAGCCAACAACATATCAACATTAAAGAGATCATGTAAAGGGTGAATCCTGCCACTCTTTCAGAGAAAGAGATGTGAAAATCAGCTGGTATTTGCCCAAATAAAATGTATGAGCCTACACCAGAATTGTTAACTAAGACACTAATATTGCACTGTGAATAGGAATAATAGTGTAGGTCTAAAAAGATTAAAAACCAGACAGAACTGTGTTCTCTTTGCTTGTTTCTTTCCAGTGAGATAAATATATAAATTAGATGTAAGACTGTAGCACATGAAAATTACATGCATATCTAGGTTTTGCATAAATACTTTTAATTGAGTGAATTTCATACAATTCCAAGAGTCCTCTTTTATTTAGATCAAATTTAGCCTCTCAAGAGGCCTCTTTCACTGGCATCTAATAATATTGTTTAACATTTCCACAGAGCAATAGCAAATAATTAATTTTTCCATCTTCCTCCCATTCACCTTGGACACCCCCTTCAAAATGCAGAAGCTTTCCTACTCTTATTTCAAATAGTTAACCGTAATGGAGTGGATGTCATAAATGACTTTGAGCCAGCAAAACCTCTTAGGGACACAAAGAAAGGAAGCAATAGAAGGAGTCGCACCATCAACACAAGAAGGAGCTGCCCGGGTGGTACCTGCTACCTGCCCAGGGAAGCAGGAACACTTCACTGTCTGTGATCTTTCTTCTATCTTATTCTTATTGCAGCATCTGTGAAGCGCCACCACTTCACAGGTCCCAGTTTTAACATGGTGAGCTGTGAAAATAAGAAGATGAACAATTTGATAACTTTGAGAAGCAACATCATATTGTTTCGTTTGGAGGTTTTTTTAATTAGAAATGCATTAAACTTGGTTCTGTGAGGCAATCTGCCACACATGAAGTGAGAATTGCAATGGTATTAACACTAGAATGGAGAGTTGATCTCTTTTCCAAATCTAGTATTACTATCTCAGGCAGGAAACACTGGCTAAAGAAGGACAGTTGGACAAGGCTGCATAGGGGCCTGGTCCAGTGAAGTGGGAAGCAGAAATATAAAACTAACCTGGAAACTACATTAATTTCTGGACTCCCATAAACAGCTGTGTATCTCCACCAATATTTTTTTTCTTTTTCCCTGTGGGAGAAACTTTGAAATGAAAGTATATCAATGTTAAAATACCTATACATACATATGTTTTCAGAATCCATGTCTCCAGTCTTTAGGTCCAGAAGAGATTTTGACATGGTATTCCAAAACCCTCCTACAGGCGGACAGAGAACTGTCAGGATACAGGGCAAACCCTCAAATGAAATCCAGAAATAAAATCTACTAATGAAGCACACTTTAAATTTTTCTGCCTGGCACTGCAAAGTAGTTTTGGGAACATGGGGAACGAAATCTTTCAAGCAAGGGAAGCAACAGGACAATCTTCATTATTCCATATCTGTACCTATCACTCCCATTCATGCTGCTCTAACTGATTACCAGAGTCATACTGCTGGAGCCCAATGAGAGGACCAATTTGGTAAGAGGAGAGATACCAAAATACCCTTTCTGGTTCAGCAGGCAGTTACTAAAGGATCTGGAGTTTAGAAAAGGTTTTAACTGAACTTACAGCAGTTGCTTATACAAGACCAGATATTCCTGGGGGTAGTTCATTACCATCAGAAGAAAGAGAAAAAAACTCTGAACTTTAGCTGATATTGACCTACAACCTGGTATGGGCAGGAATACTAATTATGTGAAGCAATACGTGTCCTTTAGTTCTGCTGCTATTTAACTTTTTGTGTGCTTTATGCAAAGCCTGGGTACTGAATGCTTCAGCTATCTTTAATACCCCTAATGTCAAACAATAAACAAAAGCCTCTACAAGGAGAAAGCCCTAAGAACAGGAGCCCAACACTGATGTCTCTATTCACTCCATTGTTATTTCACAGTGTCAGCTCCTAAAAGGCCTGAGGAAGGAACAAAACCTGATGTAGGCTATGGACCCCATGAATTTCCTAGAGGCAAAAGCCACAGATAGCACTTAGACTCTGGGTCTTCATCAACAAAACATACACTGCTAAACATTTCATTGGGGAATTATGCATTTTTCAGCATAACAAATTCCAGTGAACAGTCTGTGGCCTTTGTCATCACTCAATGTATTGTACTGTGTCAGGTTTCATTATACTCCATCACATCATGCTGTGCTAAGGCTTAAATGGTATAACACAATGCAAGCAATTAACCCATGATCCATCATATTTTGATATGCTGAAATGTTATATTTAAATCAAAAATCTAGGAGAAAAAAAATCTCTTTGTGCACAAACACTGATTTTCTTCACTTTCTAACTGTAATGTTTAATTCAATAGAGGATGAGAAAAGCAATTCATACTATCTGATCTTTGCAATCTCTGTTATTTTATACCTTTGATGACATTGAGCAAATATTTTTACAGCTGCTAGCACAGGCTGCCCCAAAAAATACTTTTAATTCTTTTCCAAATAATTCCACTGGTATACATGCCAATAAAGTAATTTAAATAAATATATTCATTTTTTTCTTAACAAAACACTTGTGATGTTCTTTATTTGTGAATAGGAAAAAAGTTATTCTAGGATATATTTGGTATGTACTATATATTAGAAAAAACACATCCTGCTTTTGCAGGTTCACATTAACTTTAATTTTGATAGACAATCACATATCTTATAGCCACTCATCCTAACACAAATTCACTAAATTGCATTTTATGAAAGGTACATAAAAAAACCCTAGACACTGAATCTACAAAGGAAAGTAAATTTAGTGGTAGGATGAGAACTTCTCACTATATTAGTTTTAATTTGTATTCTATATATCACTGATCCTGAAATTTTGTGTTCTCACTCTCTTTTCATGTAACTTTACACTGCTTTACGTGTCTACAGAAATGCTGCAACACAACTGCTAAGGAAAAACAAAGTACAATGTACATCAATAGCCATCAAGAATGGAAGCCACTTAAAAGAGCTATTGTAAAACTCTGTGAGGGAAATTTTCACACTGAAACAAAAAAATTTAAAGCCTCCTTTGCAGTATTTAGGATGAGAAAATCAGGCATTGTAAGACTTTTATGGAAAAAGAGTGCAATGAAATGAAACAGTCATATTCATGTACAATACAGAAAAGCATTTCAAAGGGTGAAAAGATATATGAAAAATGGAAGCGAACAAAAAGTAACCACATTATATCGATAGTATTTGGGGAATCTTTAATAAAGATGCTTTGAAACTTTCTGGGTATAAAACACCTTAGAAAAATATACAAAGATATTTCAAACATTGAGAAATGTAGGGTAACCATCCTCTAGTTTCTATTTGCCATCTAGAAGATGCCATAAAAATTCCTTGAGGGGATAAATGTAGGGATTTCAGTTCTTTATGCTATCAAATAATTAAGTTCCAGTGCAGTAAGTACAGTATCTGTCACATTTGTGTGAAATTAAAGCTTCTATGCAGTAGATAAAGGATTCCCCACAACCTAAAACAAATTAACCTCATTAAGCCACTGGATCATTCCACAAAAGGAGGATAGTACTTTGGGAGATTCACATTTTGGCTTTGTTTCTTTTCCTCCTAGCAGAGACTTCAAAGTAGGCTGCTTGCTTTGCAGAAATTGTTTGAGGAACCAAATGTCATTTCTGTAATCCTACAGAAATTAGTTATTCAAAATCACTGCAAACAGTATTTCGTTCACTGCTAATGCAAGTCCTTCCTGCAATCAGTATGGAGAGGGACTGAAGAGAGAGACCCAGAGATCTCTGTGTTTACAGATTGAAAACTTTTCCTGATCATTGTACATAGCATAATATACATATAAATTATGTTCCAGAAGATCTAACATTGTATCATGAGAGTGCAGCTTAAACAGGAGAGTGGAAAACAGGCATAACCATATCTCACCCATTAATGGCATATCCTGTAATTAACCTGCCACTTTTACAGCTTTTTTCATGTAGCAAAATCATCAATACCTATCTCATAAATCATAACCAGAAAATTCTGTGATTAGCATCATGTTCCTGGAAAAAACAAAACTAGATAATTACTAGTCTTCATTTTAGATAAAACTTTTCTTGTTCCTTCATGGTAGTTTTATATTTCCTTCAGGTAAATAAACTTTCAGTCACATCTGCACAGTGCATCTGGCACTAAGTATGACCCTTACTCCTCTACTTTTGTGGGAAGATTGCTCCAGAGAAGAATGGAAGTTACTATTCAAGATTATTATTTTGCAATTCAATTCACAAAGATGAATATAAGGTATTTAGTGTAGATATGCAAACCTTGCATTAAATCAAGAAAATCTGAATACCATCATTCATCATGATCACATTTTCCTAAGCCTCAACACTTAAACATTGATGTTCAAATCTGTCACCCATCTGCTCAGTTATTTGAATCTTTTCCTTCCTGAAAGTTGCACAGATCATGCATCAACACATACACTGGCCATTAACAAAGAGGAAGAAATTATGTTGCCAAGAAGTAAAAAAGTCACAGCCTGTTTCTGTCTTCAGGATCCCCATCATTGCAGTAGCCTCATATAAATACCAAGGAAAAAAAATCAAAAAGGCTTTATTATATGCTCTGTGCAAAGACACTGGCACTGGTGGGTGATACTGTTAAATGCATCTAATGGCTAAGAGCTATTGGAAGCAAAAGATCCCTTGTCTCTTTCCAGCACTCTTTCATCCCTTGCTTACATGAACACTCTCATTTGATAGTGAAGATGGTAAGCCAGGGATTTGGACTGGAAGAAAAAATTCCCTTTTTTACGGTTAGTTCTCTACCAGTTTAGCTCCTAAAACTGGGTGCAGATACCAGTGAGAAGCATTTTCAGCCAAAGGGCTGGAAGGAAGAAGCTGGCAGCCACAGACACCGGATTAACTCCTGCAGAAACCAGTTCCTGTATCAGCTTGCAAGGACTGCAGGTCTGTACTCTTACATGAAATAAATGTATCTGATTTTATTCTACTTCAGGTAATTTTTCTGAGGTCATAGAGGCTATTTAAAATCTGCAAAGCTTTGTTTGTTTGAGTCTATGCCATAGTTGAAAAAAGAAGCATCAACAATAAAAAGAAGAATAGAAATTACACTTAGCCACGAGTCTCAATGTACATTGCATCTAATATTTTATACACTTTAAACTTTTTGTCATCTTGGATATGATCAGCAAGATGCCCCACACGAAATACTACAGTAACCCAGTCTTTCAAAGTAGGTACATATGCATTTTTTATTCATGTAAAGCATATCCACATTCATGATTATAATGGAATGACACTTTTAATCAATCATCCGTAAGGAAAAATAGAGAGTATTTCAGGACTTTGTCCACTTACTTCATCTATTTCCGTAAGTGACTAGTCACTATTCTGTATCACGATATCCAAACAAATGTAAGATTGGGTGTTATTGGTAAAATAAATAAAATTAGTGTTATAATACCCCATTTTTCCAGGACAGGCTCTAGATCACTGCCCTACCCCTAAATGACCAGGGATAAAAAAGGAGGGGTTTCTTGTTCACATAGTTTATTTGCTTTGTTCATACTGATTGACAAGGAAAACAAATGTAGGTTATTTTTCTGCTACACTTCAGCAATTTCAGTATGTCATATCAGTCTCAGTGTGCCCCTGTAGAGAAGAAGGATACAAACAAACTTGCAAAATCTCCCTCACACACACAACACACACTCCTGCACAATATTATTGCATTTTTTCAATATTTTAATAAGTGTTAGAAGCTTATCAAAGCTTAAGCAATCAAAATCTTATATAACCACAGCCAAGTCAAGATTTCCATCTAAACTTTCTCTTTAAATGTCAGACTAAGATATATGAAAACAAACACAATATCCAATTTCTTCATTTAGTTAATTTTAACATTCTTCAATATTTTCTATAATATCCCTGTAACGGCTGTTAGGGAAAAACTTGAAAGTAGTTTATTTCTACTCTACCAGCAATTGTTCTGATATTACTGCAGTTCTGTGATGTAAGGACACAAGCAATGTGAAGCTTTTTGTTAAGGATGAAATCTTTGATTTGACCAGTCATTAGTGCAGTTGGGGAAAAAAGCAGCCAAGATTTTGAGAACACAAGCTTCAGTTTGCTTCTGTGAACACAAAACAAAGCACAACTCCATTTCAGCTCCAAGGGCCGAAAGAGAGAACTGGCAGCACAGACATTGGGGAAAAGATGCCTAACTCCCAAAGCAGCACTGGTAGATATACATCAACAGCAACCTTAGTGAACATTACCTTTAAAGATCAAATTCAAAACCCTTTGAACTCAATGGTTTTGGTTTGATAAGTGGTTTTTGGACAGAATCTCAATGACAGAGTAATTTTTTTTTTCAATAAAGGTGACATCTGGCTTTGCAACTGAGATATTCATTCTGATGATTGAATATGCAGTACCTCTTACAGTGATTGAGCAAATGATGATATATAGTCTAGACACGTGAAAACTATGGTGGATTAGGACTATTAAATAAAATAAAAACAAAGAGAATTGTATCCACAAGGGGTTTTTAAATTTTATTTTGTACATTTTTAATTGGTTTGAAAAACTTATATTTTTTAAATTGGGAAAATTATCAAAATCAAAACTTTTTTATTTTTTTAAAAACTTACTTGGTGTTCTTTTTTTTTTCTTCTGTTGGTTTTTCCCCTTGTTTGGCCAGTGAACTTAAAAATCAATTACAGACACAGCAGTAATTCCTGTGTCCTCAGTGGTGACAATGAGGCATGACACAGTTGTGGTGCACCTCAGGAAAGGCACTCATGTTGCTTTATTTTCAGATTACACATGGGGTTGTACTACACTAACAGCAGGACAAAAATGCTAATTTTGTGCTATCCTATTCTACAGTATCACAGAATCATAGAATGGGTAAGGTTGGAAGGGACCACAGCGGGGCTCTGTCCTTTTGACAACCTCCCTTCAGATACTTATTTACACTGTATACATACAAGCTGTCAGAAGCCAGTGTTTCCTTGTGGCCAGGAAGGCCAGCAGTATCCTGGTGTGCATTGCCAGGTTGAGGGAGGTGATCCTGCCCCTCTACTCCACCCCAGTGAGGCGCATCTGGAGTGCTGTGTCCAGTTCTGGGCTCCTCAGCACAAGAGAGATATGGGGTGGGTCATACAAAGATGATTAAGGGACTGGAGCATCTCTCTTACAAGGAAAAGCTGAAGGAGCTGGGCCTGTTCAGCCTTGAGAAGAGGAAACTGAGAGGCAACCCTCATCAGTGTATATATTATATATTCCCATACAATTATTTCTGAAAACTCTACAAACACACCTTATTGACAGGTCCTATTTATTGTATTCACGTTCCCATGCTTTGTACCTCAGCTACAGTTACTAAAATCACTTGTTCACTTTGGGCACCGAAAATTCCAGATAGAGTATGCTCTATTTACACCAGTGGGGAATCAATTTGGGTTAAAAGTACAGCATTGCTTTTCATTTCTTTTTAACTCTGATGTCTCTTCCGTCTTGGAATAGGTTCTCAGGTGAATTGCTAAAAAACCATAGCTGATTGCTTGGAATATTTTGCAGTGCCACTTGTAGGCAACACACACACACAAAATACTGCTAACTGCAGCTCCTCCCAGGCTTCTTGGATTCAACATGGTGTTTTCCCTCCTGAGAGGATCATTTTAAAATAACAAGAGTCATTCTTGATAAGTGTTTATTCTGCAGATGCTGGCCCAGCTCCCCTACCCCTCAATTAACCCAGTTAGTCCACCTGGGTGAAGGATGATGAGCAGAGTTCATATGACAATGCTATGCACACAGCATCTCCAGTAGCCTTTAAAACCTGAACTAATGAATGATTTGCCACAGTCACATTGCCAAGCATAATCTTCTGCACGGTGCCAAAGAAAAATCTCATCCATCAGTTTGTCTGCCAGCCATCATTTACAGCCATCTGTATGGGAAGACATTTTCCCTTTTGGAAAAAAATCAAGCAAAACTACAATATAAGCATTTCCCTGAGAAGAGCTCACTAATGAATCTGAGATCTAGCCTCAGATATTCCCACAGCAAAATCTATGCACTGAAATGGACTGCTGAGTTATCTCTACTACAGGAGAAAAAGACTTACTGGGATAAAGTAGCAAGCTGGCATAGTCCCAAAACAAAAACTACAGATGGAGCACTTCATGTAGGATCTCTTGGACCTGGAGAGCCTGCAGTCATCTCCCAGCCTTACTGAGGCTAATTGTATTCAATCAGTCCTCTGGCAGGAGTGAGCCACTCTTACTCAATTAAGCTTACCCCCTCTCTCTGAAAATTCAGTGCCTTTTTATGGCAATGGCTACAAATTATTACTTCATACCAAACTTTTAGCCAGAGAAACAGGAGCTCAAAACACAACTTTTGATTTGATTTTCAGGTAGCCTGGAGGATAATTTCCTCTTCTCCATATGACCCCACTCAGCCTAGAGTGTTGCCCTCCCTAGATCCGACTTCTTAATTTTGAAATCGGGTAATCTCTAGGTTCACAAAACCACAAAGCATTCAGAGACAAGATCACAAGCAGCAATCATTTTGGGGGTTCCTAGCTCTTTATATGTCCACTCAGTGGAAGAGGAGCAGAAGCAGCTTCTGCACATTATCCCAGTCCTCACATCAAGCTGGGCTCTCTGACTGCTGCCTGCCTGCAGGGTTTTACCCCACCTCCCACTGCAGGTGCCCAGAGAGCAGCTGCTCCACCACAGCAACCACATTTGCCAGGCAGTGGAGTGGATGAGAGGATGATGACAGTAGCAAAGGCTGCGCATTTCCTTATGGGACAGAAATGGAGCACTTTTCTTTTTGTAGATGAGATGCTTCCCTCATTTTTACTCTAGCAGCTGTGAGCTGACACAATCCATGAGAAAGTTTGTGTAGAACCAGTAGAAAAACACTCAGGGAGAGGTGCAGTTTATAAATACTACAAGTCAAAAGCCTCAGTATCTCTGAGGTTGTTATCAAACATGTTAAGCAAACGATATATTAAAGTGTGCAGACATTTTGCAAATTACCAGGCTGATGCTTGAGATTACTAATTATATGATTTCACAGAGAAAAAAGGCTAATCCAGCTTTCAGACACTCAAAAGAACATTTAGCACAAAGACTTCTTATTCTCTCGTACCCTCTCTTTGGGCCTTCTGCCAAGTATCTCAACTCAGCAAGAAGCAGCAGCAGAACATATCTCAGTGCAGCCTTCAGCCTTTGGCAGAATACAAAACCCCCCACATTTTCTACTCAGAGTGTCAGAGGCCTGTAGTTTACACAGTTATGGGGAATACATTTCCTGTTCCCCTAGATGACTCTAATTATTGGTTTTCTTTTCTTTCCAGCTGACCCAAATGGTCACATTGTATATATGTCAAATTAACATGTTCTCTGTATTTGCATGACCCTCTGGCACAACACCTTCACCCTAAGTAGTGCCTTAAGAAAAATATTGTGCATGGAGGTTTCTATGGAATAGGATTAGTGCAACAAGGTGGAGAGATATATTCAGCGATGCTTTTGAACTGCTTGCTTGCAGCCATCTCACCCTCATTAAAGAGTATCTCAAGCACTTGGAGGTGCCTCTATGGAGACAGCAGCCAAAGCCCAGGGAAGGGGAACCACGATTTCCCCAAAGAAAGGTGCAGCTGTGTCCCTGCATTATGGTTCCATAGGAACACACATCTAACTGGTTATGTGTGTTCTTTCTTCTGCAATTAAAATATTCATTTATTAAGGTCCAGAAACTACTTAGTTTCTTAGAAACTTAGAATGGCCTGGGTTGGAAGGGACCCTAAAGATCATTTAGTTCCAATCTCTCTGCTGTGAACAGAGACACCTTCCACTAGACCAAGTTCCTCAGAGCTCCATCAAACTGGTCTTAAACACTTCCAGAGATGGGGCATCCACAGCTTCTCTGGGCAACCTGTTCCAGTGCCTGATCACCGTCACAGTAAAGAATATTTTCCTAATATCTAATCTAAATCTATTCTCTTTTAGTTTGAATCTATCCCCTGTTGTCACTACATCCTCTTGTAAAAAGACCCTCTCCACTTTTCTTGTAGGCAAAAGACCTCAGTTATAAGATGGTCAATTCATATTTAAGCATGTCAACAAGAATTTCATTATCAAAGTATTCATGTTTTTTCTCATTTTTCTTTTTAAAAAGAGTTGCTTAGCACCCCTTGTTCAGCCTATGCTAAATTTTTTCAAGCTTTGAAAAGCAACAGTCCCCCAAATTTATGTTGATAATCTAATAGATCCCACCAAATAAAGAAGAGTAAAGAGAAAACCAGTATTTCCAAACTAAGCAGCCCAAATTTCTTTTTCCTGAAGGTGAATATGCACATCACTTGTTTAATATCTATACTGAAGGACTATTAAACTGATGAAACTTGCTATAACAGAAGCACTCCGGGATTTTAGTGATGACCTGATAGAAACCAGTCAGTGAAGTCAAGATTCTGAAAATTCTGCCAATGTAAAGATTTCCATTGTGCAAAATCCTTCCAAAGATTTCCGAAGATCAGAATACTGACTCACTCACTATGCCTCTTCTATGCAGAAAGGTATTTATGTACAGCTGTGCACTCACTATTTAAATGAAAACATACCATAAGGTACTGAAAATACATTTTAACACTTACATGTGTGTATACTTTCATCACATAAATATGTGATGACATTTAACATATCTATAAAAGGCATTTAATTTTTGAAATTCTACCTTTTAAAAGCTCTGCAAGATTTTTGCTTGCTTGCTTGCCTTGATCATTGTCTGGTTGGCTCATTTTATTTTACAGGTAGTTTTAAACGGTATGTTAAATTTTTTGTTTGGGGTTTGGTTTGGTTTTGGTTTTCTTCACCTTATCTGTTTTCATGACCGGATAGAATGTACTAATTTAAAGTTTCTTTAATTCTCTAGTGTATTTTTATAATATATCATATTCCATTTTGCATTTTACTTAATCAGTCAATTAAAGCAAATTATGAAATACACTTTGAAATATTCCTCCCACAAACCATAGGCACATGTATACACACTCACCTTCCTGACAACTACATAACTGCTTTTGTTTTTTCCTCTTTTCTGCCCCTGCCTTCTAGGACTTCCCCACAGTCCTTCAGACTCATCCATATGAGTTAAGAGAAACTCCATAGGATGTCCCAGTACACAGTTCACTGTCTGAAAGAAAGATCTTAATTTTAAGTTTCAGCTTGCTTCTTTAGAGCCCCAGGCAAGCTCTCTGAAGTGCAGAGTCAGGAGAGAAACTTAACTCAGGCCTTTAGAAAAAAACTGCTAACAAGGCACATGTCTAGTACTGTGAAATGCCTTCCTTTGGAGTGATCTCCCCTGCTACAACCTTCCCTCTACACTGTTGATTCCATATAAATAGCAAGTCTCTGAGCCATGGGTATGATGAATCAATAAGGATCTAGACAGAGTCTATGAATTGAAAGTGGATGGCCTGGGAAGAGGCTGGCTATTCTTCAAGACAGAAAGTACATTCCAACAAGCCAAGTAAAAGAGGAGAAACTGCCAGGAGAGTCATTCAGAGTAGTGCAATGAAGAACATATTTTCCCAAGGATTCCCAGTAGATAATACTTTCAGATATGTCTTCTTGCTGAAAAGATACCTTTTAAGATGCTCCTTGCAGACTCCCTGGCATTTGTTTCTGAAGGAACTCTGGTTAACAGAGGCTGTTGATAGGAAACATACAGACCACTCTGATAGCTACCCAAAGTCAGAGGCTGCAAAAACATCACAGCACCCAGAACTCCAGAAGTGTGCTTTTTAACAACTATCATGTGACAAAAGCAGCTGAAGTAATTCACACCTTCAAAGAAAATCTATTCAAAACAACAACACAGACCAAAAAAAATCATAATTATTCAGGGACATTTTCAGACAATGAAGGTTTGGCATCTTAATCCTGTATCTTTATGGAAGCTCATACATTGCACACAGGGATGGATGTAAGAGGCCACACCAGGTCAGCTCAGGATCCATTTTCCTGCCTAGCCACAAAATAAGCCAGGCACCTTGTGGTGCTAGACCACTGCTGGGACACAAATACAGAGCACAGCAGAGCTTGCTGGGCAGCTCCTGGACATGAGTTTTCTGGGACTACACACCTGGAGCAAAATAAAAGCAAATAATTTGTAAACTAATTTTCTATTACCCCAGAGAAGTCAAGCCTCCTGCATTGAATATGAAACTCACAGAGCAGCCAAGCAACTCTGCCTCCTGCCATGGAGCAGAGAGAAGCCTGTGGTGCTGTGCTTCTCCTGCTGGAAGGGCTGGTGAAGGGGCTGCTGCTCAAGGCAAGCTTCAAACAGGTCCAGCTCCTGCAGCTCCTCCCCTCCTGTGTTACCCAACACCCAGACCCATCATTCTCCCACAAGAACCAGAGCAATGCTTCTGCAGGTGCCAGGAATGAGGCACTATCCAAGATGCTATGTCAGTGCCAGAGACTGGTCATGCCAAAGGGAGGGTCCAAAGAGGGATTCACATCTTTCTCACCATTGTGGAAGTGCAAAGGGAGGAAAGGAGAGTAGTTGGCTCTCTGGGAGATATGAAATCTAAAAGGAAAAAAAAATAATGCTTGAATTTTAATGCAACTCTTGCTAATAGGAACTTGTAAGGGAGACAAATAAGCAACTAACCTACTGCACATGAAATTATAGCATCCACTACTGGCTGTATATATTTTTATGACTGCATATTCTTTGATCTTTTTGCTACTTTCATGTAGGATTTTCCTCACAGAGGTCAACATTAGGACCTCAAAACCTCACACCTCACACTGCACTGAAATGTGGTTTTCAGTTAAATAACAGAGAGATTGGGTAGCAGTTGTTATCTGTGGGATGTTTTGACTCTTTCAAAGTCCCAAGTGCAAAGCTGAATGCCACATACAATACATTGCAGTGCAGTGTATTTGTCTGCCAGTGTCTAAAAATGTGTCAAAAATGACAGTAGACTATTTATAAATATCCATAGGGCTATACCTCTTTCCAAGGTTAGATGAAATTGTAATGGGGAAATAACTGACTACCCACAATTCCTTACAAATATCTACACTGCCTCACAACAAAATATTTTTACTGCTTGAGTTCTAAAATGCACACCAGAAAAAAATACGTGAGTGTTAAATAACTGTCCAGGTCCACAGTACTGATATGCTGTGAAGGGAGCCAACTGTAATCTTCTT
Source organism: Phylloscopus whistleri (assembly GCA_017589585.1). Taxonomy (NCBI): domain Eukaryota; kingdom Metazoa; phylum Chordata; class Aves; order Passeriformes; family Phylloscopidae; genus Phylloscopus; species Phylloscopus whistleri. Next base: position 8,718,562 of record JADMLD010000759.1, on the reverse strand, counting down.
TAGCCTGTGGAAGGCTGTCACAAAACCCAAAAAAAATAATGCCTTCCCCTTCAATTCACCACCTTAAAAGCTGAACAGCAAGGGAATACACCAGAGGATTTGACAAAATGCCATTCATGAAACACCTTGTCTGATCACATACACAAATCTAGCAGGAGTTTTATCTTTACAGGGCTCACAAGTCAGGGACATCTTCAGAATAATCCTAGCACATATACTTCAGGTGCAGCTGTAGTTGGCAGATCACAAAACAAAATAAAAAGATGAGGAAATCAGAAACTGAAGATGCAGCAGAATGAGCCAGTATTTTTCCAGCTTCAGTGGGACAGCTTTGCTTTAACACCTAATTCTTTACATGGAAGTAGTGCCTTGTCTAGGAATTCTATGTTGACTGGGCACCCATAATTTCTAAGGAACCAGACCCACGATAAATTAGTAAACATGGGTACTGTCTCCTTTTATTTCACACACAACCGCTCTGATATTTGTTTTGCTGTTCACTTGGATTTTTACTTTAATGAACATGCTGCATAAGACATATGTACTCTGATTGTTTCTGATCCTCTGCTTCATCTCTCTAAGGGAGTCACATGTTCATCCACCTTTCCCTTCTCATACAGTTGCTTCTAGAGACTAGCAACACACATATACCATTATGTGTGTAAATTAATATACTGTCATCTGATAGGACAGGAACCAAATTTCAGCAGTTCATGCATGATTCAGAGCCCCAAAAGTAGTGCACATCAGTGTCCAAACCTGCAAACAGGAAAGATTTGCTGGAATTTTGTCCCTGATTATTTTTTCTCAAGTACTATACATACACATATCAAATATACAATCAAGGACATACAAGTGTCTCCAGGTAGGAGCATCCAATGTTTTAACACAGCAATGCATCTTGACATTTTTATTCACTGTCTGAATCTTTATAGCATCATTGACTATATTATTAATATTACAATAATGAGAGGGGGGTTCCAACTGTTCTCTACAAAACCAAAGACACATCACCACACACTGGATGTCTACAGTGCCTAATCTAAGATGGACATCCCTGTACAATCAATGCAGCTAGGAAAAGAAGCATCTCCAGAAGGCATTACCCAAATTTTAAGTATGCAAGATTAGATCCCTTCCTATAGGAAACAGAGACTCCAGGAAAGATATTACTTGATCCCTGCTTAGTCATTTCGTCCATGAGACTGCCCTCATTGGAATCTGACATTGCCACAAAACTGAAACAGGCCTAACAGAGATCAGTGCTCTGTAATGACCATGTCTGCTCTAAGAATCACAATATATATGTATAACTAGACCAAGCTAAAATATATCCACTGATTTATTGTCCTCTGTAAAGTTGGATTTTAAGATCTAAGACATTTGCCAGGACCCAGCAGAGGTGGGCCCACTTGAGTATAATAGAACATTTGAGTCAGAGGAAGAAACAGACTCCCCTAGTTTTTATTTCAGGAGCTTTTAAAACTTTACTAGTTATGGCATATCAAGACTGAGTTTCAAAGTTCTCTTTAAACACCGAACTTTCTCCTTCAAATAAAAAAAAAAAATTAAAAAAAAAGAGAGAGAGAAACTTAGAGGACTTAGACATCTTGGATTTAAACTACATCACCTTTTTTGTCTTCATTGTATTAGTAAAGGGACACAAAAATAGTCTGGGGCTTTTGAATCCCACTCTATAGCTGTAAAATAACATTTCTGCATTTTTTCCAGGTTGTCTGTAAGAAAGAAATCTCATTTTCCCATCTATCCTCTCTTTAATTATTCATAATTGTTATGCATAAACCTAGGAGAATTTTCCATAAAATAAAGTAAAAAATAAATGCCAAAAAAAGGCTTCATTAAAAACTATTGCAATTGTTACCCCCTAATGATGATTGTTATGAAAAATTGAGTGATATTTTATAGTTTAACATCCCTCTCTTTCAATGACTCTATTAGGATAAGCCATAATATGGCATTTTCCTACATTTTTCGTGTGGGTCATAATGCTGTTTAAGTGTAGACTGTTGTATTCCTAGCACCCAGCAAAAAAGAAAATTAGTTTATAACCACTCCTACAGATCTGTTCTAAAGATAGATTTTTAGGAGGAGAGCTTTTCTGACAGCCAAAAATAGTCTGATTAGTGGGGTCTTTTAATTTTCCCTCCATACACCATTACTTAGTATGACAGTTTTAAATGGGACCTCTTCACAGAATTTATTACATATGTGGGTTAAAATGTTCATTAGGTTAATTCGTATTTGAAAATAAAAACAAGAACTAGAGTTGAGAAATATATTTCCTTCAGTGAAATCATTATTTTTAAAAATACTTTCAGTAATTACTGTCAAGAGTGTCCTATTGTCTAAACAGACTAGCATTGTTTATTTCAGAAAGATGAAAAAATAATGAGGCTAAAATATTGCCTGTGACGAAATAAACCACATGTACTGCAAAAATAAGAGTATGATTTCCATATGCCATTCAGAGTATTTTAGTTTAGTTTTGCTCTCACTTTCAGAAAAAAATACTGAAAACTCAAGTTCTAAAGGCCTTTAACATAAACAAAAAATGTTTATATCCTATCAGTGGAGGTCTTAGTCCAAACTAATTAAAATATTTTTGTGCTTTGCTATTTCCAAAAATAGCTCACTGATTCTGAACAGTTTTTGATACTTCTACAACTAAGAAACAGCTGCTCTAGAGTATGGCACTTTTATAGGAAACATGCAGTGCTCCTTCTCTTTTTGAGGTTTTTTGAAAGAAAATTTAAAACTACATCAGCTTAAAAGTTCTTGCTTTTTCTCTAGCACTTGGAGAAAAGTACTGAACAATTTTTTTACTTTATTGCACACTTGTGAAGTAGAATATACCTACCCCCTCTCTGGAGGCTATGCTCTTTTCTTCAGTCATGTTCCTCTTTACAAGCTGTTTATCAGAGTAAATCCAGGAAAACCTAATGACAGTGATGTTGTGAGAGAAGAAGGGTGGAAAATATGTTCTGTCCTTAAATCTCTCTGCAGAAAATGCATCTTGCAATTTGCAGGGCAAAAACTGAAAACTCATGAAAATCATGAGATAAGACCACTGAGGCCTGTGCAATGGGGTTCTTCCTAATTCCTCACTTTTTAGCTGCTTGTATCCAATCCCATCTTCTTCCCTAATATTAAGTAGAGGGTGTGATGGTTTAATCACGTTCTATATCTCATTTGACTGGAAGAATATAAAGCAAAACAGGCCCATCTTTAAATTACAAAGATAGTTTATTAATACACACAAAAACAACAAAAAAAAGGGAAAAAACAACAACAACAACAAATGAAACTTCTAAAACATCTTTCTTTCTCTTTCTAAGTTTTTTACCTTTCTTCACTCAACATAAAAAGACATGACCTGAAACTTCAGCCAGTTTTACCATTTTAAAAATAACCTTTTATCAGTTCCTTTAGGAAAGGAGTCTCTCTGGGTTCTATATAGACATCCCATGTTCTGCATCTGCGAGGATTTTAAAAGAACTCCTGCAAACTGCGAAATCCTACCCATTAGCAGCTCTCTCAACACTGCACATAGGCCATATTTGCTTATTGGGGTACTGTTTAAGGATGCCTCCTCTAGTATGACACAAAGATTCTCTTCTTCTATTTCCAAAATCATCTCAAGACCCAAAAAACAAATCTCCTCTTTCTTTAAGAGCAAAAAGCTTCATATCACTTTTAACTAGAACCTTACATCCCCCCAAAAGCATTTATATGTTACAGGAAAGAAACTAGTTCAGTCTCTATAGTTTTACCAGAAATGTCCAGCCAAAATTAGGCCACTCCTTGTCCTTTTGCCTTAGAGTCCTTTTCACTCTCCTTTTACCGACTGTAGCTCCATGCTGTGTCTTTCTATTCGCTATATTTGTTCTTCTTCCGGAGAAAGATGATGTTTAGGAAAGTCCATCTGCTAACAACAAAGGGTTAAACTTTTCGGGCTGCCGGGCTGCCCACGTGGCTCTGCGGCGGGAAACTGAGTCGTTTAGAAGCCGTGCGCTGGTTTCTTCGGCTTGAAAAAGAAGAGCAAGGGCGAAGGGGCACTCCGTCCGAGGTCTCTCTCTCTCCATGCTGTCCGCCTCTCCGCGAGACAGCGGCTCCTAAAGCTCCGACCCGGCCTGCCCCGGCTCCAGCAGCATCGGGGCCCGGCCCGGCCCAGCCCGGCCCGCCGCAGCCGCCCGGGGTGGGGGGGCACCGAGGCCGGCCGGCCCCGGCGGCTCTCTGTCCCCGGCCTGCCACACCGGAAGACAAAGAGATCGCTCCTCCCCCCACCCAGCCTTTTTAAGCATTTCGCCGAAAGTCGCAGCTTGTCTTTTACTGGATAAATTACTTGTCAATCACAAAAACTGACCCCGATTGGAACAAAATCAGGCTTTTCCTAGCCTATGACAGAGGGCCTGAGTGCACTTCATTCCTGCAATCCCCCAGGAGACATTTCCAGGACTGGTGATCCTCTAAACCTATACTATAAACAGGAGTGGCCCAAGGAGGACCACTAGGCTCGCTCTGCTGCATCTTCAGTTTCTGATTTCCTCATCTTTTTATTTTGTTTTGTGATCTGCCAACTACAGCTGCACCTGAAGCATATGTGCTAGGATTATTCTGAAGATGTCCCTGACTTGTGAGCCCTGTAAAGATAAAACTCCTGCTAGATTTGTGTATGTGATGAGGTTAATTCTCTCCTCAGATGTTTCTAGGGCACAACCTCTGCAGGTTGCCCTTTGTCTTCTGCAACACACCTTTCTAGGATACGTTATTTTGTTACAATGAAGGAGAAAATATGGACCATTTACTTTCCATAATTGAGATTTTCTGGATTTCCCAGGTTTTCAAAACATAAACACAGACATAGGAAACAGTATTTTAAGTCTCCTAAGACAATTTTTAACTAAAACTAGCAGGAAAAAAAGATTTACAAAGCTTTCATATGCGCAGTGTGCAGCAGTGTAACAAGATGGCACAAAATTACTCATCCTTCTTCCTTATTTAAACTTTTATCTTCTCTCAGATATAGTCATTTTTGCTCTTAATATCTCTGGCAGATGTTCTGGGGTGAATGAGGCAATTAAGAATCCAAAAATCCCATTTCTTCCAGATGCTTCTTTTCTCAAATATTCACTCACTGGATATATATTTACTTTCCACTCTGCGGTGTGTAGCAGTTAGCACTACACCTTCTGGGTTCCATTTCACAAAATTTCTGCAGTTAATCTGACACATGCCAATGCATCTTAGATGAAAGTTTAGCACCAGTAATATCTTTTTTCTATCAGTAGCTTATTTACATAATAGAACAAAATTGAACAAAGTTTTAAATAAGTATTTTACTTAAGAAATATCTTCATTTTGTTTTTCACAGGTGCAATACTTTCTGCTATCTGTCTGATTTTTGAAACCAAACTTTGGTTTTCCTCAGTCTGTCAGCTCACTAAGGATGGTTTTCATCTTTTCTATGATCAGTTCTATTCACTGAGACTGAACTACAGGCTAAAGTGGTTCATCCTTGCTCCCCACTCATCAGACACATACATAGCCTTGGGTTCAAATCCTGGACCCAGAACAATTCTGACTTTCTCAGTAATTCAGACAGTTCTCCTCTCATACACAGCTCTGGAGCATAGACTCAGCTGAAGCAATTCGAATAACTTGCACCTAAAAATACAATGGCATAATGCACCCAAGATTTGTGCTGGTCTTAACAGAATACTTTTATTGTGTATATCCTTTCTGCACCTCTGCATTCACCCAAAATAACCCACACATTCAGGTTTATACTTCACTCATTCAAGGGCACTTGATATTGAAGCCAGAAGTATTTTGCAAGAAGAATTCTAAGTCTACTGCATTTACTTGAGAACAATTTGAGTACAAGAGTTATACAAATCTATGGGGAAAAAAGAACAAGACAGACTTGGCAGCTCCTGCCTCAGCCTCCTCATCATTACAGACAGAATTCTTGCTCAGCCTGGTAAAAGAGAGCTGCACAAGGCAGACTGCTCTTTTATGATTTTCCTGCTTTCTGTCATCTGAACCCCCAAGCCAGCCTCCATCCTTCAGTAAGTATGGCATGGCTTTGCTCCCACCTAGATAGAGAAGTGGGGTTTTCTTTGCCATAGTTAAATTGTACTTTCACACTCCCAAAGGGAAGGTCAGAATTTCACTACTATTTCTTTGCAAATTTAACAGTTCTTCCAGAATTTCTCTTCATGCACACAAATATCTTAAGGGCTGGTGCCAAGAGGATGGGGCCGGACTATTCAGTGGTGCCCAGTGACAGGACAAGGGGCAACAAACAGAAACTGAAACAGGAAATTCAATCTGAATAGGATGAAACACTGCTTTCCTGTGAAAGTGTGTGAGAGACTGAGATGTTACAGTTAATAGCTCAGACATTGCTATGAAGGATTCTTTGCACAAATGGCAAAACGGTACAAAGAACCTTCGACCACTGAAGCCCACCCCTCCCTGACTGGAACTTTGGACTGTGAGTTAAGCCGCCTAAGGGAACTTGAGAGAAGATAAAAGTGAGGCTTTATTCAACTATCTCAGGTCTAGAGAGAAGTAAACAAGGCTGAGGGACAAGAATGTATCCACAAGAAAACCAAACCCAGCAGCTGTCCTGAAAATCATCTCTGCCTGGGTTCAGGGTGGGGGAGGCCATAGCCCACAAGCTCGTCTGCTGAGGCCAAGTTTGCACACATTCCCCCTCAGTCAGGGGAAGGAAGAGAGTTTTGAGTGTGTGGAGTAACCTCTGGTCACAGGGAGTGAACATGCATCCTCCCTCACACAAACTTGCTCAGATGTAAAACCTTCCCACACTGGAAAGGCCATATCCATGGGACATCCTTGTGAGGGACAGCTCAGGGGGAGTCATCATTCACGAAAGAGCCCCAAAGCTCCTCCCAGGCTCATTCCTGAGGCCTTGCACCTTACACATGATCTAAGTGGCACAATGGATCCAGAGTCTGTTGCAAGAGACAATGTCAAACTTGTCTCCCTCAGGGGAGGTACCTGGGGTTTCCCACCCTTGCCTGAACATGTATTAATCCACTGAACTCTGTTTTATGGGACCCTCACCACCAAGAAAACCAGAAGACTGTAGTAATGCACCCCCCCACTCCAAAGTGGGTAGTTCTACATAAGGAAAGGGTTTCGGTTTCCCTTTGGACATTTTAGGAAGCTTAGACAGAAAGTTCTGTGTTTTTCTCTTTGTAATTGGCTCAGTGCCAGGAGAGGAGCACCTGTTGGCCCCAGTTACTGTTTGTCAAAACCTGTACCCCTTCCATTGGCAGTTTGCCAGTAGATCCATCCCCAACCATTGGGTAGAAAAGGTGACAGAACAAAGGGTCTCATGGCATTTTTGGGGTGTTGTAGCAGGTGTGGGATCTGTCCTTACACTGTGCTCAGCTTTAATCTTTGTTTGTTGTTTTGCATTATTTTCATTATTTTATTAAACCTTTTTGATTTATCCAGGCACACCCAACCATGCTGTCTCACTAATTATTATTAAGCCATTACTCTGAACAGGGCTGGACCCTCAGAGAATATTGAAGTAATCCAATAGAAGATGATCAATGTGACACCATCGGGTACCATGGAGTGGTGACATTTTCTACTTAATCTGTCCCTCTGACACTGTTTTTCTCTCCCACCCCACTCCTCCCCAGCTTTATCTATTTCCTTCTATCTCTCTGTCTCAATCTCATATTTACTATTAAATAAAATCCATACTATTGACTTCAACGTATGGTTCCATTTGCACCTTAATTCAGGCAGAAGCATCTCTCTAAAAATTTTAATTAAATTGGATCATAACAGGGTAACAGACCATTGGGATAGGCTGTGCAGACAGGTTGTGGAGCCTTTTTCTCAGGAGATATTCAAGACCTGCCTGGACATGATCCTGTGTAACCTGCTCCGGGTGAACCTAGATGATCTCCAAGGGTCCCTTCCCACACCAACAATTCTCTGATTCTGTGTATTTTAGCTCAACAAGGAGAAAAGAATGTATATCATTTGCAGAATGATATACAGATATAAATAAATCTGTCACAGACCAGATTTCATGCTTCTGAACTGTAAAATGAGAATCTATTTGAAAATTAGAAATAAAATAAGACCTTTAGAATTTTATTCAGACATTATATACAGGAGAAGAGCTTTTAGGCAGATAAAAGAACAACATCCAAATTGAGTCGTCCTGCTAAGAGACTTTCCAAAAGTTCCAGAAGCTGTCCAATGGGTTGTAAATTATTTGATACAGGAATTCAGGGATGTATTCACACTTACATTTAAAGATTGAGTTCTCACTTTTTGAAAGAAATGAGCACTGAAGGGTGTTTCAGAGAACCTAGAAGAGATGCCTAAAACTAGATGTGGAAAATCCCCTGAGTTTTCAGCTAGTTTTGAAAATCATCACTATTTTGTGAAACTCCCATAAATAAATTATAAGCACTTAAAAAACACTAAAATGGTCCACATAAGTTATTTCAACTTCACTAAAATGGTCCACGTAAGCTCTATCAGTGTGATGACCTTGCATTTTCCTTTTTCATCCAAGTCTCTCATACTTCTTACACACATATGCATACATTGTCTTCTGAAATTATCACAAATTTTACAAATTTACATTGAGTCTTTTATGGCTGGACTCACAACCTCAGAGGCCTTTTCCCACCTCAATAATTCTATCATTCTATAATTCTAACTCTCTATTGCAGAGGAAGACTGCCCCAGTAAGCCTTAAAACAGTAAATTCCCTCAGCTACCAGTGAACAGAACTCAATTTTTTGTTCAGAAAGAAACTTTATAAACCACAAACCAAAACAAAGAAAATATTTTTCTATGGATACTTCCCAGAACAGTTCACTGCTTCTGAATGTTTCCTTGGCACCTCTATGACTGAAGAACAGCTGTTCTAAAATATGACATTGTGCAAGCAATTACTAACACTGTTGTAGAGTAAATTCAGTGAAGAGTGTCAAGAGAGAAGGGCACAGTCTTTACACATCATCAGCAGAAAATTAATACAGATGAAAACTAGATTAACATATGCCCTGAATGTTATAGAAATAATCTTTTCATGGGATGTGCTTTTTCAGGTACAAACCAAACAATCTGAGTATGTGAAATCCTTTGAGTCAGATTATGGGGTATACAGTAAATACCAGCACACACATGGCACAGTCATTGTTGATTGTATGGAATGTGTATTGGAAAGTCTAAGGGACAGTGCAAAAAAAAAAGTAATACTGGCACTACAATATATGTCCTCCATACAGGAAAGCAGATGTTGACTTTAAAAATAGAATCAGTCCTAATCCTGCCATTACAGTAATTTTACACATCTGGATAGAATGGTTTGTGGTGTAAAGAACCTTAAAGATCATCTAGTTCCACACACATAATGTTAAGGATCAGAGTGTAATTATAACATATTGACTCATTACATTTGACTTATAAAAATAATATGACCTCGAAAAGTTAAATTTTGAGAAAATATAATGTAAAGGGAGCTGCAAACTATTCAGATTTTCTTTTCAATTATATTCTTGTTTGATAGCCCCAGATGTATTTCTCCAAGGAAAAAAAGATAGGAAAAAATTAAATTGTCATACTAGCAGAGAAAAATCTGCTTGGTTTCTCCACCACAGAAAGCTGATTTCAGGGTCTTGGATATAAACTTGTCATGACCATCCAATATCACAGAATCACACAGAATCACGAGGTTGAAAGAGACCTTCAAGATCATCCAGTCCAACCCAGCCCTAACACCTCAACTAAACCATGGCACCAAGTGCCACATCCAGTCTTTTGTTAAACACATCCAGGGATGGTGACTCCACCACCTCCCCAGGCAGACCATTCCAGTACTTTATTATTCTTTCAGTACTTAATTATTCTTTCCATGAAAAACATTTTCCTAATATCCAACCTATATTTCCCTTGGCACAGCTTGAGACTGTGTCCTCTCCTTCTGTCTGTTGTTGCCTGGAGAAAGAGACCAACCCCCAGCTGACTACAACCACCCTTCAGGAAGTTGTAGAGAGTGACGAGGTCACCTCTGAGTCTCTTTTTCTCCAATCTGAACAACCCCAGCTCCCTCAGTCACTCCTCCAAGCCCCTCACCAGCCTTGTTGCCTCCTCTGGACCAATATATCTCAAAATAATCCAACCATTGGTTCCAAAGCCATCAGAAGACCCAAACACAGCTTTTTCTACACTTCATGTCAAATTCCAAGCGTGGAAACTTCGACCATAAGGTATATGCAGAGCTTTGTTGCACATAAGGATTCACATTTTCAGAGTAACTCAGTAGACTCTTGTTACCAGCATCGAGTATTTATACAGAGACAGAAAATTACATTTCTTCAAAAGGCTTCCTTGTATATACACATCTGATATTTACCTTTAACATTTTGTAACAATTGTCCTGTTTACAACTCCTACATTAGATATCTGTACTGGAAGGATCCTCTTTAAAGAGAGTGTAGCCAGTACACTCAATGACTAAAAACGTTTTCAGAAAGGGGGAAGGTTCTGGGGAGTGGGCACAGGCAACTGCAGCAATGCCATAGGCTTGCTGTGGCACAGCATCCTGCTCCATGATGTATGATAGGAGTCTTCAGGTCGTTACACAGTCCTTCTCTTCCCTACTGATCACAGCTGCATCTAACATCCATTGTTTTCCTGTTCAACTCCAAGGAGACATTTATTTATAGAAAAGGCATTTTCTATGACATGATATACATTTAGGCAAATGAAAAATTCAGACTATAACTGTAAGCCCAGAAAATAATATTTTAAATATGGAAATGCTAGCAAAAATACATATTACTATGTGCTACATTAATTGAGCACTTAAAAAGTATACAAAAAAAAATTCTGATCAACAGATCCAAAAGAGTATACTGCATAACAGTTTATTTCATACTATTTTCACGATTTTAGCAAAAACTGTGGCATGCAAATGTAATTACCCTGTTTTCCTAGGCATAAGAATAAAGAAATCTAGCAGAATGCATTACTCAGTACACGTAACTCTACTGGAGGAATTTGAAACCAAGAATATAAAACTGGAAAAGTGGATCTGATTCCAGTATTAGGGAAATGTCAACATTTACTCATGATAGGAACAAGTAACAGAAGAATAAGCATACTATTAGTGGTTTTTTCAGTCCTAAGATCTTACAATATTTTCCTAACAAAGAAGTATAGGAAAGCTTTATCTTCTGAAACAGAAATTGGCTAAAGGAACAGTTGATTGGTAGGACAGTTATCCAAAGGAAGAAAGCACTACTATAAATGAAAATATTAAAAATTTTGGAATTTGAAACTGTAAAACCAACTATATATCTTTTACAAGAATATATTTTCTGCAATTGTCTTCTTTCCTCCACAATATAAAAATCTGAATGTGTTTAAGAACATTACCCTAGGTACTTGCTTGTGGAAAGTTAATAAAAATTTGGCAAAGGGATTACAAGACCAGGCCAAAAAAACCCCCTCTCCTTTCCCTTTTCTCAGAAAAACCTCAAGGAGACATACTACTTGCCAAATATAAATAGAAATGTTTTTAAATTTTCAGTATAAGGGAAAATGCATGATACATCATTGCAACACTGGAACTTGTCCCTCTATGGCTGCTTCAAGGACAGAGAAGATTCACAGCCAAGGAGAGGGTGGGAATGGGGTAAAAATGAAGGCAGGCATTAGCAAATGCCTGATGATGGAGCTAGCAGCACAGGGAAGAAATAGGCCCAACTCTGCTATGATTTCTGCACCCATGGCCTTGTGAACCAACAGAACTACTGGCACCTTGGCAATAAGAGATTCTTTTTTCCTTGAGACCCTGACAGAAGGCCAAGGAATGTTATCTCTGGAATTCTAACAGATATGGTATTAACATTTTAGATTGCAGTGACAGATACTGATACAAAAGTGTTTGGCTGTTCTATTTTATCTTCAAGCAAATGGCAATTTTTGGATTAAGTTCTGATCCTGATGACTGAAACTTTCAAATCAGGCTCAAGCTAGATAAGAACATCTAATATCTTTCTTCCCTATGCCTGCTAAAATAACTATCATCTTCCTTTGTTTCTATATTTAAACATTAATTACACTTAGAATTCAGTTAGTGAAAGCTGCACACAAAGCACTCTCATTTAAAAGAATTTATCTCTGGGCCAAACTTCCACAAGAGATAAGATGGTCCATGTTTGAGACAGTGAATATGACAAAAGAGGTTTTGAATGAAGCAGGACTGACAGAAAAATAATACGAGTGAATGTGTCCATCTTTTGTGTCAATATTTTGACAGACCCTACTCACAGCTTCCAGCCTCATCTGGCAGCTCCTAAGGCATCCACACACATTCCTCTTCATGCCTGCAAGCTCCCTCATTTACATATTAGAGGGTTTTTTTCTAATTCCAGTAAAGAACCTGTGAATATGCAGAACAACTCTTTTGCCCTTTGACAGGCCCACATAACCAGAAGGTGAATTTATGCACAGGGTCAGATCCCTTAACAAAGGTTACAGTATAGGAACTTCAAAAAAGTGCAAACTGAGGAAAAAACAGTACTGCCTCTGCTCACCCTTTATGTTAGAGCCCCCACAGTAGAACTGGGAGACCTGAATTTGGTGGCCTCTTTAGCTCACAGTTCAAACCACATATCTTATGTCCCCCAAGAATGGCATTACCTCTAATTGGGCTCAGTCGAAGGAAAACAAGAAGGAGCACCTAGTGGTTACTTAGGTGGAAGAAGAGATGTCTTATATCTGATTTCTGTCTTCTGCACTGAGGTTACTTTCTGTTTTTAAAACTGAATACAAACACTCTATTTCTGTGTTATAATGTTGTCTTCTACACAGTGTAAAGTCCTCAACAGAAAGGACAAATATAAATCCATACTAGACCACTATAACCTCATGATGAAGATATTTCTACAGAAAGCTTGAATACTTCAGAGATCTCCTATGTAACCATTAGGGCTATTCTCTGTTCTTATCTAGACAGACTCTCAAAACATTAGGAATATAGTTTCTTACTTCTCATAGTCATGCCCATTCCCAAAGTCCGGGCACGTGTGGCACAGGCTACATCACAACACTGGTGCCAGCAGTGTTCCTGCCCCAGCAAGGCAGCTGAGGAAGGCAGACTCATCCAAGAAGGGTGACCTAACCACCAGCTTTAGAGGCTCAGTGGCTCCTTCATTCAACTGGATTTCGGAACAGCTCCTCCTCTGCAAGGAGAAACCAAAATTCATTATCTCCTTGTGAACAGAAAGATGTTCCCTCAGACTTCTAATTTAGTGCAAATTCACAGGCAAGTAGGAGCAGCAATTCTGCATCACATTTGACAGTTTAGTTTATCTATATGATAGGCATCAGATGAATAAGTTCAGATTCTGAGTGACTTTTTTTTAATGAAAAAAATTATCATGACTTTTCATGATAAGTCAAAAAATACTCACTTATCTACCTAGAGTATTTTCTGGTTCCATAACAAATCCTTCTGGCATGCATGCATTCATCATTAGCCATGTTTTTAAATTACTTTTTTTTTTTCCCAGGATTTAAAATTAATGTTAAACTTTCTGTTTTGTATTTTGAGAAATATTAAACTATGCTTAGATTCAAAAGCACTCTTTATTTAATTAGAATATTTTATTGTATTATCAATGTAAAAAAAAACTTAGTGATCACAAAGTTCACGGATTTATGCATTTTGAAAGAATTTTTCACTTTAGGGTAGAAATTTTGTGTCACAGTAGCCTCTTCTCTAGAAAGGAGTGTTTGTAAGGGGATATCAGAACATTTTTTTCTCAAAAAGACCAGTTCATCACTTGACACCTTAAACATGGGCTGTGATACAATCGTCACCAAATCAATCCATGCCCCCTGTGACAGAAATAGCAAAAAGGCAGTGATGCTGAACTGACGCCTGCCTGCCACATCTGCCAGCAAACACTATATGTTTGTACAGGTTTGTTGGTTTTCCAAGGGCTAGCAATGTGTAGGAGGATCAGGATTAGTCTTTATCAGTTTTCCGACTCATACACTTGACAACATCCTTTTGGAGATTGATATGCCTCTCTCCTCATATGTAGCTACTGCAGCACAAATGCTTGGGGTACTGCAAGCTGATTCTCAGGTGCACATGCTTGGGTAAGGCACCCATCACCATGGTATCTGGTTCCACAGCAAAATGAAGAAAAGAAAAAGGAGAGTTACTGGGTTTTTTTACAGAAGACAGAATAAATGGAGTATAAGTATGTGCACAGACAGGAATTACGCTGAAGAACTTGTAATCCTGTGTGCAGGGAAAAAAAAAAAAAAAAAGAGCAAGATTTGTGTTGTTTTAAACACTGTTTAACATTCTTAGCTCTTGGACTTATTGTCCAGAATGATGAAACTTCAACCATCAGTCAAGATAATGGGAGCAGAAGTGTCTTCAAACCAGACTTCTCAAAAGAAGGGTGGATTTGGCACCCACATACATCACACTGAAAAGATGTAATCTGAAATCCCAGCTTGTAACCCTGTTGCTCAATTGGTCCTCAGAGCCTGGTTTCCCATGCCCTGCCTTGGCCTCTATTTTTCTTGCTGCTGACTTGGGAGTTTTCATTTGTGCCATATCCCTGAAATAAGTGCAACAAGCCTAGAGAGAGCCTGTCAGAGTAACCTGTTTATATTCCTCCTGAAGTCTGCCTGGAGAGCAGAATGCTCATTAAACAATTTTTCACACCCTGATGGTCTTTTTCTTCTTGTACTTTTTCTTTTCTTTAACAATAGCTTTTTGAAAAAGAGATGGGTTTGAACGTTAGTGCAACTAGTGAATATTATGAGTAAGTCAATAGGAAAGTAAAGATTTTTTTTTAAATGCAGATTATTGATTTTTGGAATTGTAGGGGCTCCTTCAAAGTCATTAGGGTTTGTCATGTCAATATGTTAGTAAGGACTTCTATAAATGAAGATTAATGATGCTAGGGATAATTAGTGCTGGAAAAACTCACATGTCTCTCAGTATTCGAAAACTCCATGCAAAGGTGAACAGCGTCAAGTTCTCCTTCAATGTACCTTAGCTCCATTTTTGCCATGAGAGCACGGGGAAGATTTTCTATGACACAATGGGAATTTAAACTCCCAGTATCTTTGGAAATCAATGGTAATTGAGCTGCATAACTCTGATTATTTGGGTTTGTTGGGTTTTTTTTTAATCTCCAATATACAGTGAATGTAGCTAAATCCTCAAGCCAAAGTCTTTCTGAATACTTTTTTTTTCCAAAAGAAATTGAACAGGTAAAGTAGCTGCTTTTCCAAATTAAATACTCAAGTCATGCTTCTCCTTATTATTTTTCCCTGCAAGACTGCTTCATATATTTTGTTAAAGGCACAAAATATAATTTGTATCTTTTCTTGTATGGAAAGACACAAATTAAAGAAAAAGGAGCTTTTCATTAGCTTGCAGGATTTTAAAGAAGTCCCTACAGCTAATAATCTGATTTTTAAGGGAGGCCTATGCACTTTTCCTTTTTACCTAAAAAAATTAAATTAAATATTTCTTAAGTTATCTCTGCTCTAAGGCTAAGGCTCAAACAACAAACACTGTCCAGATAATCAATGGTATAGTTCTGCTGTGGTTTCCCTTGCACAGAAAAGCTACAATTGGTGGTGGATGTTTTTATTCTTATTTATGAAGCACTAAATCCCAAAATAGCCCTTATGGTTATAATTTGTTTCTATGAAATATGTGGTAATAGGTTTTACTCATCAGTTTTCCAAAAAGTACAGCAAGCATACTTTGGCAAAGTTTGAATTCCATAGAAGCAAACACAGCTGGACCAGCCCTTGCATATGGAATCAAAATGGTCTGGATATCGGGTTTTTGGATGTTTAAAGAGAAATAATCAAAGCAAAAGAATTCTGAATGCAGGCTAGGATATCTTGCCTCTTTTCCAATAGACAACTAAACTGGGAAGCCACAGCAGAAATCTGCATTCTGGTTTGGAGGGGGAACAAGGCTGAGAAAATGGCATCAGCACAGTTCTTGTCTGGTATGATGCCCACCTGGTGGCCTGCAGGACCACATCGGATCCTGTTTTGTCTGCAGTCAAATTGAAACTTGTATAAGATTTTGCAGAAAGTGTCTCTGCATCCTGAAGCCCTTAATCATTGGGGCATTTTGAAGAAAGGTATCTTCTCACAACAGAAAAATATCTAGCAGTTTGATATAGAAAAATACCTGCTCATAAAATCCTATCATCAGAGTGAACATTATAAAATGTACGTGGAACCAGAGAAATTAACTAACTGGGTTTTTTTGAATCCTTCCTCTGGGTTTAACTCCTTAGATTGTGATAAAGTTCATGTCCCACTCTTGCTTTGTTAAGAGTTTATTCTGATCTTGTATAAGCAGATAAACAGTCAACAGACACTATATGACAATGAGAAATGGAGTTCAAAATCCTGTTATACTGCAGATCACATTTCAAGTTATATTAGCCTATAAGAAGGCATTAGTTTGTGAATCTAGAGAGCTTGTTCCTTGTGTTAGGGTTAACAGAAACACACATTCAAAAGAAAGACCTTTTTACGATGTTAAATAATCCATCACAGCTTGTGCTGCTATGTATACATACATATTAAGGCCTGGAATGACCAAGAGGAAAAAAATCTCACATTGTCACAAGAAGTTCCTGGTCAGATGTTAGGAGTGATGCATAGAAATCAGACAATACTGCAAAACAGCAGTCTTTTTTGGATGATGAAACAATCTCATTCAATACACATTATCCATGAAGTTAGTCTTGGTAAGTAACTGCACATAGAAGTATCATATAAGTTACTAAAACTTGTTTCTTTCTAGGGTTCATTCCAGGAATTCATTTGCATCATATATATCTGCTGACATAACTATTTTTGTGAGAGTAAAAAGTATTCACTATGGTTTATTTTTTTTATTTTTTCACATTTATTAGCATTTTTCAACTATACCATCATTACAAAACTACTTAAACTTTCAATAAATTAGTAAAAGTCTATCCACTGAAAACTCTCACTCTTTGACACTGATTAGTGAACCAGTATCAGGAGACATGAATACACCTGAGGAGAAAAGATTGCACAGACCAGACCCTTCTGGATTTGTTGATGGAGACCACAGATAAAATAGTAAGATAGAACAGAATAGAATTTCTTACCTTTATGATGATTTGCCCCAGATGCTAATTTCCCCCACAGCGTAACAACAAATATTATTATTAGCAGTTTTCCTTTTGTTGCTTTCTGTAAGTATCTCTTATTCATCCTGAAAGCAAAAATACACAAAATTAAATATTTATCTTAAGATTTCTTAAAAGGACATCTTTTTCTTAATTTAAGGAGAATTGACTAAGTTTCTATAAGTGTCCAGTTCAGAATGCTAAATTCTTAAATTCTGCTTAGCTCCAAATGAGGTACATAGAGCAGCAACATAACCTCCCTCCCTGGTCTGACAGCATTCCTCCACCCTAGTCACTACCAGGAGAATTCAACATCATCATCATTTCTCGCAGGGCACAAACAGTGTTCATAACCACAGCAGACTCCAAAGCTGGCAAGAAGGATGAACCCATGAACCCTGATATCAAAACCAAATCTCAGGTTTTGATTGTGCAGCCAGTCATGGTAGTGCAGTTGTCTCCAATCATACAGTGGTGTTTTTAACTTTTGGCATTACAGCTCTTTTGGGATTGTGCACACAAGTCCTAAAGCAATAACAGATTTGAATCGACCTTCAGGTCGTGTACCAATCCTCCTGCAGAGAAATTCTGTTAGGAAGACTCGAGTGGTTTGGAAACATGAAGCAGAGCAGGGCAGATTCACTACCCTCTCTCCTGTCTACCTGTGGGTAATGAAAAGATTTGATTTACTGCACCAAGGGAAATTGCACAGAGCTCCCCTCATCTCGCTC
This sequence comes from Phylloscopus whistleri, assembly GCA_017589585.1. Lineage (NCBI taxonomy): Eukaryota > Metazoa > Chordata > Aves > Passeriformes > Phylloscopidae > Phylloscopus > Phylloscopus whistleri. The sequence continues at coordinate 8,700,573 of JADMLD010000759.1, read as the reverse complement.
TGTGATGTTTTCACTGTGATGGCAAGCCACCAGAGTGGTTCTAGCACAAGATAACACATGACTTATTTCTCTGTAACCTCTTCCAAAGACAAAATACCCCTCCACCTGCCAAGAAGACAAGTTCAGGCATATAGGCTCTAGTGCTTAAGGACTACAGTTGTGCAGAGAGTGGCAAGAGGTACAATAATGAGTCCTTCTCTCACTTCTTCCCTGTGGAAGAACCCTAGGGAGCTGGCTATGAAACAGCTCTACATAATGGTCATGTTTCTGCTGATAGGTCAATAGAACAATGATAACTACTTCAAACCATTTATACTAGAAAAGCTGAAAATTTGATCAAAATTGTTGCTGTATTGTATTGAAAGTAGGTTGTTTTTCTAAGCAGAAAAAAATGAATTGCTTTGTTATGGTTGCACATTTGTCTCCTATTACATTCATAAGAAACCAAAAGGAATTCAAGTGCATCTCTTTTCCTCTGCTTGTGTACTTGTGCTATCTTGGGCAGCCCCAACTCTGAAATGCAGACTGCTCTAACCAGTAATATCTTCAAAGTCCCAAATCATTTTCCACTTCTTCAAAACAATTCCTCTCCTTTCAGCAAATTTCTTTCAAATATAACACCACACGCTGATAAGGCAACACACACCCCACAACTCCACTTATGACTTCCAGACTTGAAACCAGACCACTTCCCCCAGAGCTGCCAATCCTGCTCTCCAGGAGATCGATGAGCAGGCTGTGTGTAAGAAAACATGACTGAAACTAACAACCCACTGAAGAGTGCACCAAACCCTTTTAAACATGAATTCAGAGCAAACAGAGCTCAGCATTCTTTTACAGAAGTCACACATTTATTATGTGTTTCCTAGAGGTTTAGATATCACATTTATCAAGCAAAAGGAGAGAGGAGAAAGCAAGTGCTGTAGCCAGGATGGTGCATGTGCCCCTGAAAGCCTGACTGATTAATAATCACAGCAGAGATCACAGTGTGCTGTGAACCCCTCTGAGGTCTGCCTTCTTGCACTGATTCCAGTGCCTTTGGAGTGTAAACTGCATATTCATCATCAGCTCCAGGTTTATGAACCACTCAAAGCTAAAGGGAAATACATTATTTGTCACTGTAAATAAGAATAAAAAAATGAGACTGGAATGCACATTCAGCATATGCTCTTTCACAGCTACCTCTGTGAAAAGAATATGAATTAACTCTTTCACCCTAGATTCTCATACTGCACCTGTTATGCTGCTGGTGCCAAGTCATCTCTCATTAAAATCAAATCTTTCTTCCTTACCTACATAGCACTGCTCAAAACCCAGTGGGACTTGCACCATTAAAGCAAGGTTGAATCTAATAGAGTTTCTTCCTGCATTCTGCTGATGCCAGATTCCCTCACTGTGCTGTGAGACTGGCAGCAAATGCACATCAGAAAATGCAAATGCATCAGGAAAAACAGTACTGGCAGGGGAAAGAGAGAAAACCAACCTCTCTGCCTGAGAACAGCAGCCCTCAGGATGCATGGCAGAGTGAAGATACAAACCCCTGCACACAGCTGAGCACACCAGGAAGGAGCAAGCTAGCACTGACTGAGACTGTTTCCTGCAAAGTCAGGGAAGGGTTTCAGCTTTGACAGAAAATCTGGGCTCATTGCCAGGTTTCCCAGTCATGAGAAAAACTATACACCATGTTCTGTACCACAAACCTATTACATTATTCTGCACTAGTTAGTTGTGGTATTTGCCTTTAGAAGAACGAAAATCTGAACCGTGTCTAATAGTAGTCCCGTAATAGACATAATTAACAGAAAAATCAGTGCAAGTAGCTGCTCTAGTTTGGGACTAAGGGTTCAGAGGCCACCAGAAGAACTATGGAAAAAAAAAAAAAAAACAAACCTCATCAGTTAAAGCATTCATAACATACAGCTGCTCAAATAGAAAAAGCTGGAAGATGACTGTAAGCTTCCAAGTAATTATGCTATGTAACCCTAGACCCAGACCTGTGGCTGTGTGCATTGTCACTCACAGTGGTCAGTCCAATGACAGACAGGAGGCTGCATAAGCACAAACAAGATGTGAAGCTCTCTGCTCCGAGCAGTCCTGCTACACACAAGGACCACCCTGTAGCAATACAGCCCTAGAAACAAAAAATGAAGGGTTTGTAGTCCAAGAAGCTGAGAGGTTGAGATGGATGCACATCATCAACAAAGTGAGCTAAGAGCCAGAAAACAAGGAGAGGACAGAGAGGTCATGAGATATGCTCAGTATCTCACTGAATGCATTATCACCTGGGCTCTGAAACCGTGATGCTGGTTATTTTGTTATGTATTTGCAAAACAGCCCACGATAGAGCTGGGAAGACACTGGGACTAGATAGCATTTGACCTCAGCTCTGAAACTATTAGCCTCTTGCAACCCTCATCTATGTTGAGTAAATGCATCCAGGAACTAAAATTGAGTCCATTTCAGTACTGTCATTACACTAACATAACTGGCTGCCTTAAGTAGGACAAATAAGCTCTGAAATGATGTCTGCTTTTACTAGAGGTGATGCAGAGCTCCACAGACAAACTATAGATATTAACCTGAATAGTTTTCTTTTTGAGACATTTATTCTTTTATTTACTTTCTTTTCTGCAGAACCTCTCCCTCACTGTGATCCATCCAGCCTTCAATAATGCCACATAAGCCAAAGCTGATCAAAACAGAGAATAGCCTTGCTATAGGAAACACCTACATCTGAAAATCAATTTTACACATGAGCTTTTTGTGTAACAAAAAAAATTCTTCAGTTTCTAACCCAACATATTGGAAATAAACCCAAGAAATTCTCTGCACTTTCACACAAAAGAGGACATGAAAGTCTGCCGTGTTTGAGTTCATTTTTCAATGTGCTTTGAGGCAAGAAAAAAGAAAGATATCTCCTTTTGTGATTCAGGAGCACATTCAAAATACAACAAAAAGATGTCACCCATATAATTCAGACAGACAGTGGCTGAGTGCAAGATGGGTCTGTTGTGCCCAGCTCTTCACTGACACCATAACACAAGGAATACATTCATAGGATTTGTTACTTTTGCTCCCTAAGATTTCTTTTGCATAAAGCACACTCCATGAGACTGACACCAGTCTGGTATCTTGAACTCAAGAATAGGCTGTTTTGGTGATTAGTGACAAAAAACTGCAGGACTTTTCTTCTCAGGGAGAAGCCATATCTGATGCTGCAGAGGAGTTTCACAAGCTGCCACGTCAGCAGGATTCCTTCTCCCTGCCCTCTGTGGCTCAACAACAGCAAACTGAATACACCCCAGTGTTGCACAGGCTCTCCTTGTCACTGCTCCACCTCACTTTCAAAAGCAGATGAGGTCCAACCATTCAGCTGTACTGAAAATACCAGGCACAGATGTGTATTTTCAATGTAGCGTCCATAAGCTTTTGTGTTTCTACTTTCTTCCTTCTTTGTGTCTGGACTTGAGATGAGCCACCTTGCCAACAGTTCAGAATTAAAGGAGAATCACATGAAAATTACCTTATATTGTGTGACCAGAGCTAAACTGCCTTGCTTTCTGATTTTATGTGAAGTACAAACTCATGTCATCTTTGTTGTCGAGGAGTAAAAAATGTAAGGAAACAATAGCTTTTATTCTTCCTTTAAAAGCTTATACACAAATAAAATTCTCATCTGTTTCCTGGGAGTAGCAGCATTTTTCTCTGTTGTTCCTTGTTTTCCTTTTCTTTACAAACAACAGATTTTCTGAAGTTGTTTAAAATTCGTTCACTCCTGCTTTACATATGTGGGAAGTTTCACTGTCAGTAAGGTCCATTTGCCTTTTGCAAATACACAGACCCTGTGAATGCAAGTGTTCACAAAGAGATACATAAGCCTATTTCTCTACTGAATCATGACAAAATGCTTAAGAGACAAAAATCTGATAGAAAATTAGTCCCACATCCTCTTAGATTTCTTTTTATGACAAACATTTTATTTGCTACTTCAGAGAAATCCTAAATGAGTAGCAGAAATCACTTGAGACCCCAAGTCTCTTGTACAGAAATAATGCAGCCATTTAAATTATCCTCTCTGCTGTGTTGAATCGTACATTATTTATTAGCTGTGTTAGTTGCCACGTCCCACACAATGCAGTTGTTTGCAGTTTTATTCAGCCTTTCCAGTGTAGACTAATGCAGATTTAAAAATGCCCCCCTGGTGAATAAGGTCTTTGTAAAGACCTTATTTGTAAAAATAACACCGATGTGACCCCTGTGCATTTGCATACATATAAATTCCCTCTATGACATTCCTGTCATGTTTGCTCAGGGAACAAATAATTTGCCACTCTCATTACTTCAGGTGTACAAGGTAGCTTGTGAAAATCAATCTTCTTTCTGCTTCATACATCACAGCCTGTAACAGACACAAAGTGCACTCTGATACCAAAAGGAAGCTGGGGGACAAACATGGACACGTTCTCACAAGCTACTTTCTTTGATCTAGGTGGGCAATGAAAGAAAGAGAATAGGCATTTAGCCTGGCAATGCTCCTAGTCCCACATAGGAGATGTGGCAAATCCCTGCATGCAAAGCAAAAAGGGTGGGGTTGTTGTTTTGTTGGGTTTGTTAAAAAATTGTTTAACATTGTGGATATTTCAATAGCCAGTATACGTAGTCATAGAGAGCCTAGCCCAACTACTAAGAAATAGTCAGAAATAGTTCAAGCACTCTAGGCAGACCAACACACTAATGTTGTCACTGTTACTTTGTTAAGTGTAGCAGTGGAAGCAGACTGAAGATTTTAGGCTTTAATGCCACAAAGAGGGCTTTTGAAAGGCTACTGTGCTAAAACTTAGGACTCTCAGGCAAATGAAATCTTGCCAAAAGTCCTTTAGCATATGATATGTATGCCCATATTTGTCTTTTATTTATATCAGTGTAACTTAAGAACATACTTAAATTTAAGCACATACAGAAATGTATGTACACAACATGAGTTCTTGGAAACAGATTAGCCACTGAGCTTTTATAAGAAGAGTTTCAAGAAAAGAAAATGTCTCAAATATCTGAAAAAATAAAAACATGCAATAAACAACAAAAATCATTCTTCTTTCAATACTTCAATTAGTTTCCCAGCAGAGGGAAACTGTAGGCAGATGCACATACAGGTAATTACATTTGCCAACAGTCTCATAGCACTTGGATGTGAAATTTACATATATATTATTGTTTCCAAAATCTGATAAGCATGAATGCTCAAATTGCCAGAGGTATAAAATGCTTTAGCCACCTAGCTGCATTCCATCTCCCAGCTAGAAACACTGAGAGATGATGGAAAGAACTTATTTCTTCCAAAAGCATATGTATGGCTGTGATGAATGGTCTTCCCTCTAAACTGCTGTCAATGGTAATGTCCCCTGTTCCCAGATTAACCCCAGTTCTCTGTACACACCGTTGATAGTCATTTTCATCTTCATTAATTTTCTGATACAACACCTAATTGAAACCAATGAAGAAAGCAAAGAAATTGTAAACAAGAAATACACAGCCTTTCTAGCCAGCTTCAACTCAAACAATACAGATGTATTTAACTGACTAAATTTCTTTCTTGGTCATTTCATGAAGAGCAGCTAAAGCATGTTCATCTGATGAAGGTTAATGCTAGATGTTACTCAGCATGGAGAAATAAATTGCCATGAATTTTTGGGAGGTTAGGTTCTATACTTCTACGTATTTACAAAAACATCAAACTAAAAGTAATAATCTAGCATTAAACCTACACGTTCCATTCACTGAGTTTTTAAGTGCTAGCATAAATCATTATGGAATATTTAAACATCCAAGGTATTATAATATCTTTAAGCTGCCCAGTGATGCCCACCACCTTTGTGAAATAATCTCTGACCATGAAGTGTTCAGTATTAGAGGGTACTTAGGTTCCAATTCTCATCATTTTCTCTGATATTATCCTGCTACTTTAAGCTATTTCTCTCCCAGTTTCTATGCTTAAGGGAGCTTTAAGTTGCAGGGGGTACTAGCTGTTCACTTAATCATCAAGGCAGCAATGTTTGCTTATATCTTACATGTGATCCTCCTGCAGATGGTTATTTAAATTTTCTTTATTCATATCTCACTAACCAATCAAAAGCTTAACTGTGAAAAAAAGAAAAAAAAAAGATAACTGTGCAATGAGCTTTGAACAAAATGTCTCACTAAAATCTGAACCACTAGGTGCACTGTGATTTCATAAAGGCCATGGCAGTGGCAGAGATAAGCCTCCAAATCTTTGAAGGCAGAGAAAGCATCAAATATTAGTGGAGAATGGGAACTGAAGTACCCATATTTAAAAGCAAGGACAAAAATGATCTGGGCAAGTGTAAGCCTATTAGTCTGACCTCTTCAGTTTGCAAGAGCTTTGAAAGCTTTGAAGAAAAAGGATAAATTAAAGACAGGGAAGTAAATAGAACATAGGATAAAATGAAGCAGTGTTACCAAAGGTAGCTCATGCCAGACCAACTTGACAGCTCTTTTTGATAACTCATTTTCCAGACAAAGAAATGAAGTAGATATAATTTGTCTGGGTTTAGATATAGCATTTTCTACAGTGTCACTACAGAACTTCTACATTCAGCTGAAGTTACTGTGGATTGCAAGAATTAAAAGGTGAGTGCAGGTGCAGTAATAGCATGTAGTAGCTAAAGGGAATATCAGGGATTAATAGAATTTCTGCAACAAGTTGGGAACTCATCATCTGAAACAACGTATGTAAAAACAATTCATTTATTTAAGCTGATCACCAAGAGCAAATCAGTACCAATATGACACAATATTTCTAATATTTTTAGTATTTCTAATAAAGACACAGAAGGACAAGTAAGAAGTTTCTTAAACTAACATTCAGAATAATCTATACAATTCTGGCCAGTCACGTTTATGAGAGCAAAACTGAACCCACAAGAAATATGGGGACAGTCCTCCAGTCAGAGGATTAAAGTCTCTACCACAGGGGGAGTTTTAAAGAGTTTGGCTTGTGAAGCAAAGGAAAGGCTAAAGGGCAACAGAGAAATCAGAATGAAATAAACACAGTATGGGCAAAAAAACATCCAGAAGAAATGTATTAGATGTCTTGCCAGCAGGCAAGATCAGGACACATAGCTCAGTGATTCCAGAGCCTTGTCTCTATATCAATACCATGATTCCTTTCTTGTACTCTAGTCCAGGAACACAAGAACTAGGTTTTTTTCATGTAGAGAACTGTAAGTTCTTTGCAAGTTCCAAGTTAGTGAAATAATTTCTTCCACGCCATTTCATTCCCTCAGAAAAACTCCTAATGCTGTTGCATTTCACAGTAAAAAGAAAATGTGGGTGTTCTCACTAATTACCCGAACCCACATTGTTCTCCATCCAATAACTAACCATACTGATGAACATTTGATTAAGACAAATATTCCTTCTTATTGCTTAAACATCTTTAAAGTATAATTGCCATTTCTGTTTCATAAAATTTAAGGTGACCCAAAAAGTCACAGTACTATACTGGTGGATTATTCAGTACCAAAACTGATTTTTGACTAACTTCAGTGAGTTAAAGGCACTGTGGAGCATGGGTGACTATTCCATAATTAAAACTCCCTCACTTGATTTAGAACTCACTCTCTTTTCTATCATTTATGTTTTAAATTTGGAATCTTCATATTGTCATCCTGTTTTTAACAATGACAATATGGAAATGTAAAATTGGCAAGCGTAACAATTGTCAAGATATGAAGAAGTCTTGTTTTCCACAAGAGCAGAAACAAAGGAAATGCAGAAAATATGTGGAAAGTATAGATGTAGAACCTAAAAATTATGTACTTTCAAGTGCAAGTTTTTTCAGATAACAGAAGAAACTATACCATTAGAAGTATTTTGAAAGTGTGGATACAGGAATTTAAAAATCTCTGTTGTTACTAGATATATTCAAAGTGACTACTATCTTAAACATAATCTCTTTCAATCAATAGTGGAGGATTAATTCTGGGATTTTTACGTGGATATGAGTATGGGTGAAGGCCATCATAATATTACACAATCTTGCCAGACCTGAAATTTCTATGTTTAGATTTTTATTGCATGAATATCCAACCTAAAGTTAAATTTTGTTTTTCCAAAGAATTCTTCTGGCAAATTACACTAAGACAGACCTCTGCAGATGAACAAGGAAGCAGGACTCAGACTAAGTTCTCCCCTGCTATTTTCATGACAATTATACCTGTCAATAGGCATAGCAGCACTTCTGACAAATAATAGTAGGTCTGAGCCTAATCTAGGTTTCATACATGACTCCTACACATTTAGGGCCACAGTAGAAAGTAAGGGTTCAAATGTAAATAAAAATGACGGGTTGCTCAAATCACAGAAGACTATTTAGCTTGCTTGTGCAATGACCAAAATAGCTCTAACAGCTGACATAACACACTAAGAAGACAGGAGAGTTGTCAACTGGGAGTAAACCTAGCTGAAACACGGTTGGAACATGTTCCTTCGCTCTTTTAATGTCAAGTCCTAACACATGCCCATTTGTCACAGCCACCACAGGCACCACTTTCAGAGAAAAAAAAAGTGGGATCAAAGTTAGACCACACTCTTCCAAAATATGGATCTGGTACATAATGCAAATCTCTATTCCTGAGCATATGCATAAAGAAAGATTTTTTCACTTTGAGAGACGCTAAAGAAAGGCATCCAGGCTGCACAAACAACCTTCAGCTCCAGCTGGGAAGTAGAACATAAAGTCCAGCAGGTAATACAGATACAGTGCCTTCTACTCAGCAGAGGTATGCCCTCACAGAAGAAAATATGAATTTTCTACTCAGAGAAATGAAAAATGGCTTTTTTCTCTCTGCACAGGGCTTCATCAAATATTAGTGGGGTTTTGGCCTTGGCATTTTGTCTAATCTGGTGCACAGACTATAATAACTAATGCTATCATTAGAATCATCCAATATGCTAGACAATTTTGTCTCTTGGTCTCTACTTCCTTGTCAGTATTCTAAAACAATAAGACATTATTAATACCAGCTGATACTGAAAACAGAAAACTCAGGGTATTCTTGGGATGGCTAGCTAGGAATTAATCCAAGCCAGGTCATTGCTTAACAATAGCTGAAGTATCTAAATGGCAGTTTTCCTTGAAAATCAAATCAATTTCCCAGCCCCCTTTCAAATATCCCCTTTTGAAGGGTAACAGCAGCTATGTAAAACTCATATGGAGTTTCAGCCCTGATTTTCATCCAAGTGAGTCTACCTCAAGAAATAATGCAGTCTTTTTGGCATGTATTATGCCTGCCTTGCAATGGCATTTTAATATGGCCAGGAGCTCACTAATTTACCAGTCATACCAGCACTTCCTAAAAGTTTAACTTCCTGCTACATGATACGTAGTTTGAGATTTGTAGGTAGAGTACAAAAGGAGAATGAATGACAAAAAAACCACTAAACAGTGTTTTGTTCCTCTAGTTCCCTGGACAAAAACAAAATGCATTTATGTCAGCATTTCAATTTGAAGCTGAACTTCAATTTTCAACCAAATTTTCATATTTTCTCTATTTACTATGGTCTGGATCACATCATGGAATGATTCTGGAATGATTCACAGCAAATTAATCCCTTTTAGATTAAAATTAAGCAAAAGATGAGCCCAGGAGTGCACCTAATGCATTCCTACAGTTTAGGGGTGTTCCATTCGGAGCACAAGGGCTAGTCAGAAAAAACCTTCTCCACTAAATTAATATAATGTGGACATCATGCCCCCAGCACCAACAGTTTGGGTTTACAGAATCTCTTCTGTAGGGATAAACTGTTTGCTAATGTAGATGCAACCCTATAATCTCATGAGGAAGGAGATAATTATTATAATTATTTTATACTTGGATGAGATGCCCTTTTGGTTGTGATTAATCTGAAAAGCCTTTTCAGATCCTCAGAAAACCTCAATGGCATGTTGAAAGGGACCTGTCACTCAGGAGGCCCTCAAACAAGTTCTGATCTGCATTTTAGGGTCATTATTCCTACTGTGACACTACAGCAAAAGGAAAAAGACAGCTTGTGTACCAAAGTCAGGAACAGTTACCTGCAGTACATCCCCCTAATTTAGAGCATGGAATTCAGAATAAATTACTTCAAATTACCCAGTGAATTGTTACCTTTTGTGAAACAGCAAAACCCTTACCTTTTAATGCAATTAATGAAAAGAGCTTTTCTGTCTTTTTTTCCACAGGAGTATTACCTTACTTACAAGCAACTCTACTATTGAGAAAAGCACAACTCATTGTAAAACTGCCAAACAGGATGCTTTACTGGCTCCATAGCTGCCATTTGCAGCCATCAGATTATTGACAGTTTTTCCCTGAGTCTGCTGGCCAAGTTATCAATAGAGACACTGCTAAGATGAGTAGGTTAACCCTTCTAGGTGAATAACATACAGAAAATGACGTGCTAAAATGGAAAGACAGAAATTACTGATGGCAGTGGGACAGGGATTGGCCAGCAAGGACTTGCCCTGCTCACCACCTACATCCTCTAGCCCAGAGGGAAGGCACTGGCTTCATGTTGCCCTGGCAGACAGGAGCTGAGTAAAGGACCAAGCCTAACTACACTTCAGTTCACTTTATCAATAAACATTAGGGCCATTATTCATAATTAGATAAAAATCCTCTTATTCCAGCCTAACAATGTGAAATGTCCTTGAATTAGGAGTTTATAAGAGTGAACTAAATTTGAATAAAGATAATTTTTCTTCCTAATACAGACTTGGCCCAGAAAATACTCAGATGTTACCATATTTACAACAGATTCAAATGTTTCTAACAAATTCTGCATTTGCATTCTTATGCATGCTTAGTGGAACAACAACAAATTATTTATTTTTATTTGCATATTATTATTAAAGAGAGCTCTGTCATTATACTTTCATAACAATGACGTTAGCAGCAGCAGTATTAGAGACAAGGATATTCAGAATTTCATGCATCTTGTTTCTAAACAAGACATTACAGTCAGTGTTTGTAGTATTCATGATTAAAGAGTGGGTTGGTTTTCTCCTTTTCATTCTTCATTTTATAATAATTAATTGGAACTGTATAAGAACTCGACCAAGTAATGTCTAATTTGCTTCCAGTAATAATCTAAATTTGGTAACACACAAGAGCAGTACAGTCAACTAAGATTCTTTTAGTGCTTTCTCAGAAAGGCATTTTATGTGAGTCCATTAATAAGAGAGCATTAGTCTCTAAATGTGCAAGAGCTGAAAAGGGTCTTTAGGTAAGAAATAGAATTAGCTAGTGTGACATAGGAATGGTCATAGATGAAAGACATCAGAAAATTGTCAAAACTTCTAAAGATAAATGGTGAGATAGAAAGGTTTAGAATGCTTTTTCAATGGAATAATGACTGAATTTTAATAAGGAATGTTATATTTTGCAAGAGCACAGATATAATACCATTCATATATTACTTCCTAAGAAAAAAATGGTATAATATTTCTGTATCATTTCAGTCACAAATATAGCTAGTGCAGTGCCATCACCATTAAAGGAAATGATTATGAGTTTGCCAGACATGCAGGAGACTATATGTATGATCCTGAGATCAGCAGTTCATCATACATTCTTTTCATTTTGGAAAATCACCACAGCTTTCAAAATTTAAACAGAAGCAAAATGCAATCTAAGCCAAAGTGTATTTCCTTCTGCATCCATTAATTTTATTTCATTTTAACAGCTATCTGCCTTGCACTTCCCAAAATCCTTGCCAGTTAAAGGTGAAAGCTCTTCTTACAACACTGATTCAAGCAAGGACATTCCCTGCCTTTATATTGCTCCTTGCACAATTTGCAGTTGCAGCTGCTAACAATGGGCCTCCATTTCAGTTGCACAGTGAAGGAAGCACAGTTTCCCCTCTGTTTCTCTGGAGTCTTTGATATTCAGTGTCTCTTTGAAAGCTCCCAAAGTCTAATAATTAGACAAGAACTGCAATTGTAATTATTCTTTGCAGTTTCACAGAAAATGGGATTTCTAAAGGCAATGAAACAAAAGGATTCATTTTCATAAAGCCTTAAGAACTTTAAAAAGTTAAATCTAAATTTCCAGACAATCAGATTTGGCAAGTATTGCCAAATTTTTGGTTTGGAAATAATCAGTGAAGTCACATATTTATTTTATGCTTCTTTTTCCAAATTATCTAAAGATGCTGTATGGAAATTTATTCTGGATAGCTATATTAAGTATAATATATTCACTTATATTGCTACTGTTCATGTTTAATTTAATATAAATACTGAACTAGGAATATAAACAATTTGCAGAAAATAAGTCACAAATTCTGGAAAGGGGAAATTTCCCATAATTTCCTTATGTAAGCTTTGAAATTTCAGAGAAAAATAAAATTGATATTTCAAGGTCAAGGTGTGTTAGTGGTTTAAAAAATGCTACCTAAATGATGAAAATTACTTACCACAGGAGTGCATATATTTAACAAAAGCTACTAAGATAAATGAAAGTAAAAGTCTATAAATTAAGATTGATCCTTCTGGTTTGGATTTTTTCTGTTTCTCTTAACAGGTAATAGTTAGGTAATAGTATGCACCCCTTCCTCTGTTACTGGTATCACAGCAATGCATTCACATCTCAGAAATAAATCTGGAAACAAAAAGAGCCATGAATCTGTAAAGATATTGTCTTCAGGTATTTCCAGTGTCTGGCTTTCTCCTCTATGTCCAGTCTAATATATTTTATTTGATGGTGGCAATTCATGTTTCTTCCACAGAAAAGGAAGGACGAAAATCCAGCTGAAAGAAAGGACACTTCTCTGCACACTGAGAGCAGTGTCCTTTCCAATCCTGTGTTTCCACTGTATTTCACCTAAGATAGCATAAGGCTTATGAACCTGAATGAATGCCATGACCTCAAAGTTTAGCAGTCACATCAAACTATTTGTCATCTCATTGACTGCAAGATGTGCAAAGTATTTACATGAACAAACAACGGAATGAAGTGGGAAAGCAATTCACCCAATATGTATTGTTCCCATAAATATAAACCACTATATATTTCCAGTGCACTGTCAACCAGATTAAGCTCATCAAATAGCAATTCTTTGCTCAGCTATAATGAAAATCTTTTACGTGAGGTAAAAGATAAATGGGACATTTCTCATGATGGCTGTAATTCAGAAATACTTGTCTACAGGCAATATAAGGAAAAAAAGTTAGTCTTTGAGCCTGACCATAAGTCTTTTTTTTTCTATTGTGGCCTGTTTCTCAAAGTATGATATTTGTCAAATACTAATTAAAAATGAAAGTGCTATGTTTTATTATTGCTTGAGTGATGCCAGTAGGTATATATGAATTAATAATCTGAAAATCAGGAATGGATGAGATGAAGCCCACTCAATGGAGTCCTTTACTTATCCAGCAAGAGTATATTAAACAGTTGCCATTTCTTCTTTTCACACAGTTATGACAACTATTTCCCCCTGGTAGGAGCAGCACCAATTGCACACTTATGCCAGATATGAAGTGTGTTTGTTTGAGAGCATTTTGCTCAATCTAATCTTCTGCCATGCAGAGTTCACCATTCAAATTACTGTTCACAAAATACTCCAAGGAACTGGTTCTGGAAATAACACCAAAACAATATTTAGAAAGTCCATTCTTCAACATAATTTTCCAGAATACCCGAAGTCCTGAAATACCCTTAAAAGGTATTCTATGTTTGTTAGCTTTTTTTATTACTGGAAAGAGCAGAAATTACATTTCACCCAGAAAAAGCTGTGATTTCATTATTTCAAAAACTGGAACAGTAGTCTACCATGTTCTTGTGCTGGCCTTAACCTCTCTAATATTAGAGGTCTGCTAGAATTTCTGAATTTTTCGCTGTCCTCTAAAAATAGTTTTCAAGAATCTAAAAACAAAAACCAGAAAAATAATCTGAATATAAGAGCCCATAACATGCAGATTTATATGCTTTACAGCTTTTTAAACCCTTGAAATAAGAACTTTGCTTTTCTAATCAGAATTTAACTCCTGTTGCTTTAAAATTCATCACTAAAATTGTATTCCAGTTGAGAGTGTTCGATGAATATCAAGAGTTTTGATTAACCTGGTAGCCAGATGGCGACTCTTGGTCTGAGGTTTGGTGTAATTTAGCTGGAGTTTAGCTTTTGTTCTTAATAGGTATGGCAAATATTGTGTCCTGCCACTACTATTTTTTAGCATATTTAATTGCCAAGTTCACAAGAAACCAACCCACTGCTTTTCCCAAACAGATGGTGGAAGTTGATTTTAAAACTGTAGTGAGACTTGTTTTCCAAAATGTTGCATAGCTTTATGAAGTCTAATTGCTGTTTGGTATGCACAGGAATATCAGCTCATGAGCATGTACACAGTTTAGGGCCAAGTATGCAAGGTGTTGAGCTCTCTAGCCTGGAACTCTGCACTGGGAAAACTTTTTGTATTTACAACTCAGCACATGCTCCAGTTTCTGTGGAACTGGGGCTACGCCTTCAGTTCCTGGGAGACACAAGATCTTAATAAACACTAGTGTCCATTTTGGACATTATTTACCCTTCCATTATAGATCTAGTCTTATATTAGTTTTAAATGTGGGCAATTTACAGCTGGGCAAGTCAGACAGGTATATAATAAAACCTAATTTTTAAATTAATTCTACTTTAACTTCTAAACTAAATCTATGGGTGCTGCAAAATCAAAAGTGATCTAGAACAATGGTATAAAAATTAAGAGTTTACATGAACTCTTCTTGGCAAATAAAAACTATGAAAACAACAATAGGTAACATAAGTCAGAAATGTAGGTCCTAATATCTCCCAGCAGCCTTTGAAGTTAAAATCTGGACCTGAACCCAAAGCCTCACCAATCATTAATAACTGAAATATTTGAGAATAAGTTGTGTGCAAATAAGAAAAAAAAAGAAACTAAAAAGCAGTAAAACCACCTCTTGACAACCCACACATATCACAGGAATACAGCTCAGGACATGAGCTGGAGCAGCCTGTCTGCCCCGATGTGACCCCAGAGCTCTGTCCTGCAGCAAGGGGAGCTCCTTCCCCATCACCCAGTCATGGCTGCAGCAGCAGCCACAGCCCATGAAGTGTGCTCTGCTGGAAAACAACTGCCAGAAGCAAAGTGCACTGCCAACAGCCTCCTAAACCTCCCCTTACCTCAAAGGACTTGGCCCATATATTTTATAAGAGAAAGTATCAAATACAATTGTTTCACATAAGTACAATCCTATTCACGCTGAAGCCACTATAAATGCCCACAGCTTTTGCAGCATGCTCAGCACAGCACTAACTCCAGCAGCAGATGTCCAGAAAAATAAACAAGAGCTACAACAAATAGTGTCCAACGAACGTGAAATCCTACCAACAGCTGAACCATCAAATTAGCAGGTCACTGATATTAATTGGGATCTTTAAATACTGCAAAATATTATTCATTTGTAGCGTGAAAGTCTGATTCCTTACATTGTTACACAAAGACTAGGATAGAATAAATATAATGGATTAATGAATAATATGAGAGAATGAATAGTATGCATTATGCTGTGGGAAGATAATGATGTACCATTAAATAGATCAGCTATTATGCTTCCTAGATTTCAATAATGTAGTTAAGGAAGAGCAAATAGGGCAAAAAGAAGGAGTGAAAGAAACGTAATGTTGTTATTAAAAATGTGTGCCTAAGGACCTTATGTGTACACTCCCTCACAATTTAATCTGATTAACAAAATGTAATTTTCAGCTCAGTACTACTTATGGGAAAAAAAAAAAGAAATTTTCATCGTATATAAGATTTTGTACAAAATACTTCTCAGTTCAAGATAGCTAACAAGTTAGCTATTAGAGAGCCTGCATAATTTTATGACACAAAGTAGGGCTTATCATACATTTCACATCTAGACTATAATGTAAAAAATTGTATCCAGTTGCTGGGTTTGACTGACTGGAACTAAACACGGTGAGAATAAAATGCACGTTCTTTTCCAAATGCAAGAAGAAAGGATGTTCTCATTAAAATGATTTGCTGATATGACTTAAAACAATTTATTTAATCTTCACCTTTTTTATGTAAATATCCTTCAACTGAGAATTTAAAAAGTATAATTTAAAATAGATTCTGTAAGTATAATGAGATGCTCTGTCAGATGGGAAGACAAATTAAAAGTGCAATTCACACTGTTATAGCAGCACTGCCACCACGGAGCTACTAATCTTTTGCACAATGCTCACAGTAGAATGTACTCCAGTCTCTGTAGGGCACGTGATTATAAACTTGCAGGGAGACTGGGATTTAAATTATTCATCAATGCGGATTTCCTTTTGCAGAAAAATTAGTGTGCCACATAAATAGCAAAAGTGTTAATTCTTGGCCTTTTGCAAATTAACTGCCTGGTAACAGCATCTGCCGTTATGGGCTAGTTTCCCTTGCAGTTACAATAGCAATATTCTTTCAAATTGAAAGCTGTATACAAAATGATGTAGAATATCCTCACAGCCAATTACATGTCCAGAATGCATTAGGTCCTGTAAGTGCAAACAGCCATGCACAAGCCTGTGAAAGACCTGATGAATTCCAGAATATGGCCACAATCTCTATGTCCAGAGAACAATTCCATCATAGATAAGGCATGCCTTTACATATGAACATCCAGAGGGAATAGGAGATCAAAATAATTTTCCTGAAAAAAGACTTGCAATTTTCAAGACTGACTGGAGTCAGTCTTTTCAAGACTTACTGGACTTCCAGTAAAGCAATATGTAACTTCATCCATCTATAAACCACAGAACAGTATGAGCTCTTTATTTACAAACTTCATCTACACCTAGTATTTATTAAACCTCCACACAAGTGGTACCTGCTCCATTTGGGCAGCAGAGGTTGGCAACATTTGTGACATGTCAGATCTATCAGCATTTCAGTGGAGCAATACCAAAGTTGGTTTCTTCTGCATTTGAGGGAACTTTCATAAAACTTTCAACCTATGAGATTGTCCTGGGTTATGGAATCAAAAATGTGTATTCTATTTTCATCTGCTGAAAGCAGTTGGGGAATTGTTCTTTATTTCTTGTAACTTTGGAAGGAGGGGGACGGGGGGGGGAGGGGCGGGTGCCTTTTGGGTAATGGGCCATCAACAGACTATACCCCCCGACTATACCCGCTCCCCCCAGAGCCCCATCTGCATGCATGGTCCTATTGTGGGATGCCCCGCCCGGTGGGGGGAGTCTACAATTGCTGCCGGGAAAACTGAGCCGGCCGGGGACAGATTTCACTTGCTTCACCCCGATTCCTGGGAGGAAGACGGCACCCCATCTCATCTTCGCCAGACCCCATCTCATCATCGCCGGACCCCATCTCACCATCACCTCACCCCTGGACCCCTCCTCATCACTCCTAGACCCTTCCTCATCACTCCTAGACCCTTTTTGGCTACAGGATCGTCCCTGCTCCAACAGAGCCACGTCTGTCATCCCAGGACTCACTTCTGGACTGCTTCCAACACCCTGACTAACAGGGTGCCAGGTGGCAGCTCTGATTCTGTCAGGGCTTTCCCAAATTGTTGTTGTTTGTTTGCTGGTTTGGTGGGGTAGTTTCGTTTCCTACCACATTTGTATTATTGATATTCCTAGTAAAGAACTGTTATTCCTATTCCCAAATCTTTGCCTGAGAGCCCTTAATTGAAAATTTATAATTTGGCAGGGGTGGGGGGTTTGCATTCTCTATTCTAAGGGAAACCCCAGTTTCCCTGGCAGACACCTGTCTTGTCAAACCAAGACAGAGATAGATTTAAATAACCTATTCCTAGCAGCTTCACTGAAGGTATTCATTTGGCATAAAGATAAGCAGATGCCTAAAGTTTGGCTATTATAAAAGAAAAGTAGAACAAATTAATGAAAGGAATGTCTTCGCTCCTTTCTTCATGCCTAGAATGGTACTTTGGACTTGTGGCTCAAAAATTGTAACCGAGAAGACATTACAAAAAACGAAAGGTTTCACAGAAAAACACTTTTGACAGTTACTTCAAAAAAAAAAGCAAACATCCTTGATTTTAATACATAATTTAATTCACTGCTTCTGCCTTAGGAATGAAACAGTCAAAAGTAAGAACTAGTAACAAGAAAAAAAAAATATCAAACTCAGTGAAATCTGGGTGAAATGCCAATATTAAAATTAGAGGAAAAAATAATCAAAGATGCTACCTAAATAATTAAGTCCAAGGAAATGCATACAGGTTAATACTGGGCCAAAACACATCATCTCCCGTTCAAAATGTGAAATGTTTACCTCTGAAGCCTGAAAAGTAAACAAAAATATAACTTCTGCCTAGACTTCAGTTACATAGAAATTAAATCTGTTCATAATGAGACACAACATGGAAATTTGTTCATTACATCGTATTTCAGTTCACAGTTCTGAGAACTCATATGACAGTATTTTGGTCTTACAGCACAAATTGATTCTCATTTTAGTATAGTTCTTTAGGTACCACAGTAACCCTGCAATGGAACGTTAATGCATGTGGACCTCTCCTATGTCTGGCCAATAAATCCAAACATTCCAGTTAGTCTTGACCATTCTCTCCAGGAAGGCCAAAACCACTACATAAAAAAAAAAATCCAGGAACACAGTCCAGTATCCCCAGAATTGCAGTTATATCTATTCAGCCTCCTCTCCTGCCATCTGAAGTACACTCAGAGAATATGCAGACCAGCCAGGACTCTTGTCTTTTTCTCATGGCTATCAATGGAGACAACCTGGCATATAATAATACTATTATTTCTCACAATAATGATCCCAATACAAATGTTTACAGCCCAAGGAGATCTGTCTACAGGACTGAAAATATAATTTGCCACACAAACCAGAGACTTCAGGAGGAAGACTTTGCTGATTTACACACTACTTTTCTTAAATGCTTTTTTTTTGCAAATATGTTTAGGATACTGAAGAAGGATGGTTTTTACTCTATAAGAACATAGTTGATCTTAATCCTTAAACTAGTAAAAATCACTGATTCTACTGTGACAAAATCCATGAGGAGTAAAATGACACAACCAGCAAGTTTTACAGACTGAACCACTCCACCCAGGAATATACACCTGAACCTAATCCAAGAGAAAAAATGCACTGCAATATTCTTCCCAGTTTTTAGTCCAGATAACACTATAATTTAAAAACACATCAGGTTTCATTATCTAGGAGAGATTTATTTGTTACTATGAACAATTCTGTTTTTTTGAAGAACAGTATTCAATTAATTCACCTTCCCTTTCACTCCGTGACAGAAGCAAAGCAAAACAGCACCCACATGGAAATCAGTTCTGATTCCTAGTTATTTTATGACAGTTTGTAGCACTGACAGCTGCAGACAGTTTTATTTCAGTTAGGTTTCAGGTGTGAAGTTAAGCATTTTTTTTCACCAGTATGTATGAACTGAAAAATTGATTCTGGAATTATTATCGGGAAAAAACAATTTGCAGAACCATAGAATGGTTTGAGTTGGAAAGGACTTTCAAGATCATCTAGTTCCAACCCCCTGCCCTGGGCAGGGACACCTTCCATACATCAGTTTCCTCCAAGCCCCATCCAACCCGACCTTGAACATTTATAGGGGCACTATAAGGACCGCTCTGGACAACCTATTCCATTGTCTCATCACCTTCAAAGTAAAGAATTTCTTCCTAATATCTAATCTAAACCGATTCTCTGTCAGTTTAAAGCCATCCCCCCTTGTACTATCACTATATGCCCTTGTAAAAAAGTTCATGCAGTGACAGGACAAAAAGAGTAATTCTAAGTAATATTCAAGGAAGTCTTTTTCACGTAATCTTCCTTACAAAATTTCTACTCAAATTATTCTAACTAACCGCACATAGATACAGACAGCATATTTGACTACGAATGGACAGAACACGACACAGTGGGGATGATCTGAAGCATTTCTCCTGAAAGTTTAGATATCCTTCCAGGAGAGCCCCAGAATGCCAGTGCTTTGTACACATGTAAGGATAAAAGAAGTAAATCCTTTTATTTAAATACAATTGGTTTTAAACATAATCTTTCCCTTTTAAATGCCATTCATTTCCGAAAATGTATTTTGGTCTTGTTTCCTCTAAAAAGTAAAATAGTGACAGCCTAGCACTGCTGAAGGAACACTCAGGAAAAGACAATTACCTTTCCTAATATATCTTGCTCATATATCTGAAACTAAAAATGCCAGTACTTGTGATAGACCTGTACATTGTAGGTAATGGAGCAGCCAGCCTAAATACAGCTCCATGCCACTGCAGCTGGATCATTTCCATTACTCCAGTTAGTTCATTTAGCAGGAGATTAAGAACCTCAGCATTGCACAAAGAAGACTGAAGGCCAAGTCCCTTGGTAACTTTAAAGAATGTCCAAGCACAGAGGAAATTCCTTGCAGATAAAGTACAGCCTATAAACTTTCTAATTTTTCTAGTCCATTCCTTTCCTCAAAGGGAAAAGAGGGCTGAGCCTGGATAATAACATTGTCCTTTCAGCATAATTACCCAGCTTTGTCACTGCTTCACACATAATTAAGTATTAATATTACCCTATAAGTAAACAATACGTACATGATATCTCTGCAATGGACAAGAAAGCATTGCCTTGTACACATTCTGTTCACTGGAGTAAAATTGCAAATTGCATGCTGAATCAGGAGCCAAACTATGCTGTCAGATATTTTTTTATTAAAATGAATTTGTTTGCTCTTCAGTACAATGAACCATTAAAAAATAATTTGCACAATGCTAGAAGTATTCATTATTGCAGGGATTCCTATACAGAGAACAGTTTGTCTAAATACATGAATTGTCACATAAAGAAGATACTGGACACAAGACTGCTGTTAGGAAACATCCTTACATGTGTGCCCATAGTGTAAAACTGCCTGTGATAGTTTAACCCCAGCCAGCAGTTTAGCACCACCCAGGTCACTCTCTCTCTCCAGAAGGATGCATAAGAGAATCAGATGCCTAAAACAGAGAAAACTCACGGGCTAGAAGAAGTTTAACAGGTAAAGGAAAAGCCATGCACTCAAGCAAATCAAAACAAGGAACTAAATGAGTACTTCCCTTGGTCAGGCAGGTGTTCAGCTATCTTCAGGCAAGCAGAGCTCCATCACATAATGGTGACTTGGGAAGACAAATGCCCTCACTCTGAAAGTCCCCCCCATCTTTCCCCCAGCTTTTATTGTTGAATACAACACTGGTCTGCATTATCCCTTTGGTCAGTTGGGGTCAGCTGTCTGTGCCCCCTCCCAGATTCCTGTGCATCCCCAGCCAATCCACTGACAGAGCAGCAGGAGAGGCCCAAAGCCTTGATGCTGTGACAGTGCTGTTCACCAGTACCTAAAACATGCCCATTTTCAGCACAAAAAGAAAAACACATTTCCAAGGAATAGGGGCACTATATTAGAGGTTCTTTGCCTAAGTGCTGATGACTGCATGGGGAAGGATGCAAAAGGCTGTTTAGAATGAGGTCTTTCATGTCCATTTGTGAATTTTGAGACAAGTCAACTTTAGAACTGCTTGGTCTGACCTCTGTCCTGTATTTAAAAATCACCAACTCAGGACAGAGTTCAAACAGCATGACTTCTCATACAGCAGCCAGCAGTACTCATGGGTCTTATGCTGTACAAAGACCATTGAAATAATAACTATGAATGCCTTATTTTCCATAATTTGATTTCATCACTTTCAGAAACTCTGTGTTTGCCTTTCAAAATATCCTATAGTGATAAATTTTAGAATTAACTTTTCAGTTCACTTCCATTTATTTGCCTTAAACTGCTTAAGATGCTGCTCCTTAGTTACAGTATAGCAAGAAAGAATGATTATGATGATTTTGTACATATTTTCACATTTCATAGCAGCTGTCTGTTTTTCAAAGGAAAAAGTCCTTGTTGACATTGTCTTTTCTAACAGCACAGGTGCTCCTTGCCTCTGGTTCATATCCAGTTAAATTTTCTGTACCCTTCCTAGTTCTACATTTTTCTGTGATAGAATGAGCTAATCCTGCATGTAGTATTCAAAAAACTGTGCAGCATGCAATTGCATTAGTTTAATGAAGTTCTGGTGTTTGTTCTCACAGCTTTACCTTTACATTTTCAACACCCACTTCTCTTTTTCAGTCTTTACCATTGAGGTGATATTCTGTATGAAATATCTGCTGTGACTCTAATATTGCTAAATTATAATAACAATGGAAATTTTGAGGTCATTATTCTGTATGTGTAGTTAAGACCATTTCCTCTGCATGCATCACTTGGTATTTATTGACATTGAGTTTAATTTGCCATTTTATTACCCAGTAACCCTGTATTGTACCATCAGAATCTCATCACAGACTGTTTTAAATATCAGGCATTACTTTGTTTTGTCTGCAAACTTTGTTGCTATAATGCTCATCTCATTTTCTGAATAATTTATGAGTCTGTGATATTCAAATTTATGAACATGATGAACAGCCCAGGCTCAGCACCAATTTCTGCATGATTTTATTTGTAACTACACTCCATTATAAGAACAAACCATTGATTTCTATCTAGCAATCTTTTAATAAGGTGGCAACATGGGTCTTTTTTACAGGAATTTGTTATAATCTCTTTCACAGATTATCGTTAGCCAATGTTTATGACACTTTCAAAGAACTCTAGATTTTTGATTCATGACATCCCTCTGCTTTCCAAGCCATATTAGTGTTTACTGCATCTATCTATGCATCCAACAATTTTACTCTTTATAATAAAAACATACTTATAATATGAAATTGTTTAATGAAAACTTCAAGTTTACTGGGATGTAATTTTCATCCTGAGAATCCCCATTTTAAACCCCCAGTATCATATTTTCCACCTCCTACTCATTCAAAATTGTAGGTTGCTTATTACTATTAGCAGGCCACCAGCTTTATATTTAAGTTCCTTAAAACATTTGGATGCAAACTATCAGATCATGGTGAACTGTTTGTTACTATTAATTTTATTGACCTGTTAAAAAATTACTTTTATTGACACTTTAATTTGAGAAAGTTCCTCAGATATATCATCCATAAACAATGACTCTGAAGAAGGTATTTTCCTAGCCTTCTCTGCTAATACATAAATGCACACAACTAATCAGATTTTCTGCAAAATGGTCTTATTACACTCCATGGCTTTGGTTACCTCCCTGTTTTCAGCATTTGCTTGCAAATTTCCCATGTCTGTTGGGGGGGTGAGGGGAGGTCTGTTAATTGTAGTTTTCCCTTAGCAAGTTGTCCCTCAAAATGTTTTTGTCTCATTTCATTGCAGTTTTACATTTGAGCTGCCAAGTTTACATTCATTTCCTCATTTGAATGCTAGTCTGAGAGTTCTTACAGTTTCTCTCTGATTCTTATTTAACACGTTTTCAGTATTTTGAAAGTATTTTACAATTAGCTGTAGAGAATGGTTTCCCTGGGGAAAGAAGAAAACCTCGGCTTAATGCCCTGGGAAACATCTTTCTAAGTATAGTAAGCAAAGGGCTTACTCCCATGTTCCCTCTGTTCAAGTATGCAAATCGTTGCTAGAAGGTTCCTAATTCTTTGTGTTACCAGAGGTTGATTTTTGGTGCAGAAATTTTAATATTCCTAATTGTTCTCCCCTATTGGACCCTTCCCTCAGACCCTGCCTTAGCTCCTGCCCACACTGGGATCTATAAGTACCCCTGTCTGACCCTGGCCTCGTGCTATTTGCCCTTTGTACTGCCCTTTTACAGTTTGCTCCAAAACTGTACGTCTTCTTGCTTGTTATTTTGGCATTATCAAATTCCATTTCTGGACAGTTGGATCAAGACTGCCTCTCTCTATCAAGTTGCCATAGGGGCAGAGTCCCGAGGAAACTCAAAGGGGTCCAATCATCCTGGCTTGGACCCCCAGAAGCTTCAACTAGCCCTTAAATTTATAGTTTATTTAAATGTATCAAATTTATTTGTAAGCATTTTTATTCATGTTGCTGCTTCCTTAAAATAGTTTCCTTATGTTTCATCTTTCTCACAATCATGCTTTTTTAATGTTAAAAGGTACACTGGAGCTTTTTAGATTTCTTTTGTACAACGTATTTGGAGGCAATGGAAATGTCTAAACATTATTGTGTTTTCTGCTCTAGTCTCTGGTTATTCATCTGGGGAATTGTTGCATCCCCCCCCACAGGGGGGATGGTCGCTCCCTCACAGACCCCTCTCTCAGAGACTGTAACCTGGTCTGCTCTTACCTGCCCTGACCTATGGCCTTCGGCCAGGTAATCTGACCCCGACCCCGAAAGAGATAAAAACCCCTGTTCTTCCCATTATTGCTCTCTTGGCCCTGGGATTCCCTTCAGAATAAAGCTTTGGATTGCATCTCAGGGTAAGAGCCTCTTTTGGTCTTCCTTTTCCCTATCATGAAGAACTCCTTTCCCCAAAACTCCCCAAATCTGAGCTAGCTGCCTGTGGGAGTGGAGGGGAGGAGAAAACTTCAGGGAATCTTCATTTACTATCCCTTTCAGTAAAGGAATTAGAGGTATCTAAGTGAAATTTTAAAATAGAAACTTGACAAGCAATGGAAAGGACACTTTTCATCCAGTATTTCTTCAGACTATGGAATTTATTGTCAGATTTAGGCTAGGTGTTCAGTAAGACAGTATAATAAACATTTCCTTAGGCATGCTATGGCAACCTCCATAAAAATCTGTGATTTACTTTAACAGATACCATACATGACTTAATACTCCCACCAACCATCATTGCATCTCAGCATGTCATTTCTGTTTAGCTTCCACTCTACCAATCCATGTCTCCCTCACTATCTTCTCTCCATATTACTCCAGAGATGCCTTTTACTCCAATATAATTTAAAGCTAGCCATTTTCATTTCTAAATTTAGGGTTAAACTTGAAATGCTGAGATGGAGCTGGACTTGCAAGACATACACAGGAAGTTATATGGAATACCACTGTTTGATGGTAATCAAGTTAAGTGCAGGATTACTTAACAGTTACTCCAAAAGCTAGAAACAAACATTAACTAGGCAATTGTGTTTATTTATAAGATACTAACTATGTCATAATAATTCCATGTGTGGATCTTCTCATTCTAAAACAAGAAAGACTTATTACAAAACAGTCTATTTCCAAAATAAACTGTGTGAACATATATATAACATTAATCAGAAGGCTCTATTGCAAACACCTTTTCAGAAATCTCTCATCAACTAAATTGTTCATTTTCTTAAGTCATATTCAGTGACAGTTGGTATTACTTTTCTCTAAAAATTCATACAAAATAAACACAATGTTGTTCATTTCATATGACTCACTACCCACACTAAAATAGACTGCTGTGTACTTTCAAAAAATTAAGTCTGACTTCTCTTCCCAATTCCAATTCTGCAATAATAATTTATTTTTAATCTTCCAATTGAATGGAAATCTCAAATGCAAATTGCAAAGATAAATGGGAAGTGGTCAAACTGAAACTAATCATATACAACAGTGAAATGGAAGGTAAATAAAATGGAAGGGCAGATGTGGCACTCAGGGATGTGGTCTAGTGAGGGCTTGGTAGTGCTGGGTTAATGTTAGACTTAGTGATCTCAGAGGTCTTTTCTAACCTAAACAATCTATCATTTCAAACTGTCTTTCAGACAAAATTATATACACACTTCATTGACTTTCAGTTCCTAGTATGTGATATTACCATGTCATACGTGTGCAGACATATAAGACAGACAGACAGAAAGGCCTATAACTTTTCTTCAGTCCCAAAATTCTAGTCTAGTATTAGTTGACAAGTGAATATGAAACCACAAGAAAATATTTCATCTTGTTTCTCTCCATAGGAATAAGGCAGAACAA
Organism: Phylloscopus whistleri; assembly: GCA_017589585.1. Lineage (NCBI taxonomy): Eukaryota > Metazoa > Chordata > Aves > Passeriformes > Phylloscopidae > Phylloscopus > Phylloscopus whistleri. Next base: position 8,674,654 of record JADMLD010000759.1, on the reverse strand, counting down.
AAGGAGAAGCAGGATGTCAGACCCAGCATTCGTATAACTCAATATCCTGTCTTTGGCAATAGTGAATAATGACATCCAAGGAACAATATAAAATAAACACACAGTGGCAATGCCATTATAAACTCTGCCTTGCCCATAGAATATTCCAGGACAGAGCTGGTTAAATGCCTCTTTTTCAGGTTGAAGTACACTGGCATAGAAAGTCACTCTTCATCTAAGGCAGCCATTACACACCTTTCAAGAGTCACATCCTCTTTATATTTTCTAATTCTATCATATATACTATATGGTTTTCAGGACTAGAACCCTAGAAGTATGCCAATTCTCAAGGATGAAGACAGGCCAGAGATTTGTACAATGCCATAATGATGTTGCCTTTCCAGCACTTCTTTCCATTTTATGTGCAGCTTTTGTGCACTGTTGAATCAGTGACTATTTCTAAGCACTGAGCTGACTTTACCACAGAATGATATACTATAATTCCAAGATTTCTACCTTGAGTGGAAAAAATCATTCAGAGCCCATCATTAGGAATGTGAAGTTAGCTTTTCTTCCCAATGTGCATCACTATCAACACAGAATTTCATCTGGCACTTTCTCACACCATCCCCCTGTATTTTGAAATCTTTTGCAAATCTCATCACTTACTCTCCATTTTTACTTCACTGAACAGATTAGTATCAGCACACTTTGTCACCTCCCTATTCACCTCTTTTTCTAAATCATTGATGAACATCTTGAACAGATAGGTGTAGCACAGTTTCTTCTGGACTCCACCAATATTTTCCTACTGAAAAAAAAAAGAACTATGATATTTTTCCTAACATTTATCTATTTATTAGTCTTAGAGAAGAACTTCCCTCATGTCTCGTTGCAGCTTGTCACTAGCTTTGATGAACAATCTTCTTAGAAATCTCTCTTCAGAATCCAAGTGAAAAATAATTTGCAAATATTTTGTTATTTTGATGAAAAAAGATTTATTTATTTATAATTTTCAGATTTCTGAACAAATTAATTTTCCATGAAAATACATATGTTGTTGATTAAATATGCTTTTAATAATTTTCATTTCTGCCTTCTTTTCGTTTGCCACCTCAGAATGATTTTCTGTTACTGTTCTGTGCATTGTGGAACAATGGTCTTCATTTGGCAAGGACCTTAACTTTATGTAAGTGGCTCTATTCAATTAAGAGCTTTAAAAAGTAGTTCACAAGAATGACTTTTTTATAAATCAGGACAAGCAGTGAGGTAATTAAAACCAAAATATGAGGTTTTCTTATATGGAAGTGGGTGGAAGTTCTGACTGCTTTCAGTTTCTACACACTAAAATAACCACAGTCTGTACAGTATCATTTTTTTATAAGTTATTTACTGGTGAGATATTAGATCATAGTTCAGAAGACCTTTTAAATTTTACCCAAAGAAAAATACATGTCGTGGTCAAATTCCATGATATCTGGAAGTACCAATTTAAGACCAAAGAATGCAAAACAGCTTACAAGCTTCATCTTTAGCTAAGTTAGCCAAGTTCTAAAATCAGCAATGTTCATGGCGCTGGCCTCTATAACAGGAAGCATATCAGGATTTTTTCCCCAGGACACTGCTGTAAGCTGCAGTTTACTGGAGAAAGGGCCAAGCTAGCAGAGGGTCATAGGATTCCAATACCAACAGGAATCAAAAAATCAAAAGGTATCACTAAGAACATGAGGCACCTTCACCACATGAGAATCCAAGAAAATGCTGGACATGTAAAAGGATGACATATGCATAGAGCACAGCAGCTCAGGAAAAGAGACACAGACAGCAGTTATTCCCCTCTGGACTTCTACCATGATAACCCTGGCTCTTCCTGCATGGTGGATGTTGCTACAAGTCAAGCCTGCTAAAGTTTAAATATACCTATTATCTGCTAAAAATGGCAATTTTGCTATACAGGAAATCTATCATTAACTATTATTGGCTTATGGGTCACTTAGCTGTTGAAAAACATATAATTTATAGGTCTCTCTTCCCTGTCCCAAAATGTCACGTGTACTTCTTGTGTTAGATACTTAGAATGTTATCAAGGTGCTACCCATCAGTTTCCAAATTAACTCCCCATAAAGAGACTATCATCTTCTTCAATACCCACCCAAAAAGACTATTTACTATCTATCTTAATATTTCAAATTCTCAAAGCAGTGGGTTTGTTGGGTTTTTTTTTGGGGGGGGGGGGGGGGGGTTTGGCTTTTTTGGGGGGGGGTTTGTTGTTTTGTTGTTGTTGTTGTTGGTTTTTTGGGGTTTTTTTTGGGTTTTTTGGGGGTTTTTTTGGGGTTTTTTTGTCTTCTTGTTTGGAATGGGCTGAATAAACCTTAACAATAGATAAGTTGTTTCTGAAATGCAAGAAATCTGCTTAATGAAATCTGATTGAAGAAATCTATTTAGGAATCTGCTAAAACAATCTGAAGCACAGGTTGATATTAGTTTCTATGACTTATTTTTAGGCTGTTCTATGCTGATTTGACTTTGATTCATTGCAATTTTTATGAGTATGCTGGCACAATATGAACGTGGATGCCACAACAGTAAAAATTTATATCAAGAGATTTAGCTGAACTTTTTATGACCATTATTCTTCTAGAGTTTTTCGAAATTGTTTCATTTTTCCATTTTGTATTAGCCAGATGATTTATTCATCTTGTACTTTTATATTTACCCCATAGAAATTGCCAAGCAGATACCAAACATGGATGATCTGTGAATGTTATACTTCTTGTGCATTTACTTTTCAGATAAGCAGCTGAAGAAGGCTGGAAACTGTAGTGCTACATTTCAATAACAAGATATCAATATGATTTGTAAAACAAGATGCAGAGATTTCTCTGTTTCAGCCACTGAAGCATCACAAAATAAAAATAAATTTGAAGTACAACTTTATATCTCTGCTTGGTCACAGCCTTTATAATCCTAATCAATAAACAAATTGAGCTCAGTCAGCTTGCTCTCTTGCACTCTTCATAATGAGGCAAATACCTAACTTCAGCAATTCCTACAAGACAGTTCCTTCACAGTAAATTCAGGAGTTTTAGCAATAGAAATTCTGTAGTGCTTGAACAGCACTACAACAGGACAAACTAACCTTGTCACTCAGTCCAGACCAGATAGTCTTTCCAACTAAAAAGGGAATCTGGAAGAACTGTTCTGTTCAACAACATCAATGTCCAAGCTTCCTTTTGCTTTCCTACGGTTGTGCCTTCTTTGCTGCTTTCAGACCACAGGAGCTACACATTGTCCAAAATATAAACCAAACCCTCCAAACCAGCAATTGCCTTAACTGTTCCATTTTCTCAATATAAAAATGAAACATGCACCTCAGGGTACTTTTGTTTAGAAAGAAATGGTAGTAACTCACATGAGCAACATCCAAAATTATGTACAGTGGAGACTGAGGATGTACACTCAAAAAAAATGAAGGGGGAAATATTTTTAGTGACATGGAACAGGACAGGGAGAAGGCTTGTTTCCTTTCTGTTTCTCTTGTTTTCCAAAAGAACTGCAGCAAAGTAAGCCAGAACTCCCAATATCTGGGCAGCTTTAGGAAAGAAAAAGAAAAATAAGGAATGAAAATAGGACGACTCCTCAAATACCCAGATAAACAAGGCTAGACTACACTGAAGCATAGAGAGGCAAGCATGGAGGGACAGGGTCTCAGGGATGAGGAAGCAAAAGGAAAATTCAGAAAGTTTTGTCATGGATTGAAGGAAACTGTATGACTGTATTTCAGTGGTCTGCTTTGTGCCAGTACTGCTTTCAGGTCCTGCACTGCTGAACACAGGGAACTTTCCAAAACTTAGTCAGTAACCTGTGCAGACGCCTCCAAGCAACATGCCCCAGCATAAGCAACAACTCAAATGCATTTTGGACATTCAGATATTCCAGGGGCAGTCGAGCATGGAGCATATGACAGCACCTTGCTGCTAGCTGAAATTCTTCAACCCTGTACATTCAATTTTGCCTCTGAGTACCCGACTGCTAATTTCAAACTTTTTAGTAGATATTTGTTGTGTAAGTTGTAACTGTCTTGTCATTTTTTCTTTCTTCCTATTCTAAGGCAGTACATTTTCATAGGTTTCTAAGGCAATGAAGCAGTTTCATTTTTACTTTTGCTTTAAATTTGAATTTAAAGAATAAAAATCTAGTACAACTTACATAAAATCTGTTAAAAGTGCCACAAAAATCCCCAGGAAGGAAAATAAAATACCACATAAAATAATTTTCATTTAAAATTATCTAAAGGTATATGAAATCTCCCTTGATTATTTTCATTTAATATTCATGAGTAAAGTAAGAAAATTATACAAAACATTCTAAGAATAAGCAGTTTCAAGCAGGAAGATGATCTTTTATCCCAAACTGTGCAACATGGCATAATCATCTTTGGTTCTTTCTCAACTCCTGTAAAGGGTAAAGAGAATTGGATGAATACAGCCAAGTGTCAACTATGCCATCTCCCATTCCATCATTGTGCTGTACCTTAAATATTTCACTGAAAATTGAACATTTTTTTAAAAATAGCATCCTTCATGTTGGAAAAGACATTTAAGATCACAGAGCACAGCCACAGAATGGACAAATCCCAATACACATGATGGGGAGTGAATTATTGTACAGCATTTTAGAAGTAATAAGATTCAATGAGACCAGATGTATATTGGATTTAAAAACTAAGTAGGTAAAATTAATTTTTTTAAAAAATAAAAGTAATGTGATGATTCTCATTTAATTGCATATCAGTATACTGGAATGGCAAAAAGGCCTAATGAAACACTTGCTTTCCTGAAAAAGTATTTAAAAGTTTAAATGAAAAGCAAGATTAAAATTTTTATATTTAAATATGTTTCCATCATACAAATTTGAATAGGTGATTTAGGGAGAAAATCCTTTAGGCTTTAAATCATCACATTGTGCATAACAGCAGAAGAAACTTTGAATTCCCCTTTATGAAGAAAAAAATGTTATTTTGAGCTTTCCTTAAGAATTTTGTGGATTTATTTTGCCCTAAAGCACACACAAATACTTAACACAGCTTTATATCTATCAAATTACAAAATATTTTCTTCAGCTGATTTCAAGATGTAATTTTAAAAATAGTAATGATTTTCACTGGTAATGTTATTGTAACCCTGCCCTGCAGATTCTATTTTATTTATGACCTAGTCTTCACTGTATTAATATTGGGAATAAAAGTGCTAGTCAATAAAAGGAGAGTAAATAAAGATTCAGCTTTGTAGCACATTGCAATCATATTTGGGTGACATCAAAGAATGGCATCTAGTGATTACATAAGACAACTACATCTATTTATGGGTATTATAAGTTTATGATGTAGACCAGGAAGCACTCATAAACTCTTTCATTTATTTTTCAATAATCTGAAATATAAATGAAATAAATTTTTCTTAATTTTCAAAATCATCTTATTATTTTTCAAAATAAGAATACAAAATATGACTACGAGATATCCCTGGAGACTGTAATTTTGGATCAGTATCTCATTGGCCACTTGTAAATCTTGGAAGGTCTCCAAATACAATTTTTCAAAGTGTAGTCAGGTTTTCTCTAGAAACTGTTTGCTTTCAGCAAACATCAGACAGCCATAATGCCAAGAAATATTGTTCAGTAAATCCTTTCTTTGTCAAGAGACAGCACCATTTCCCTTACAGTCTCCAAAGTGTACAGTTGCCCCAAATGCAGGTAATAGCTAAATGACTCTTCCTCAATCAACAGCGTAACAACAAAGCCACTCATTAAGATAGTGAAAGATCAACTGGGATTCCCAGGACAGCAGCAATAATCACACAACTTCAATATCCAGAAAGCAAAGTACCAAATTCCTTAAAAAACAAAAAAGAAAAAAGGAAGAAAAAAAAATCAGACCATTCAGTCTTCTGCTGTGATCAGCTGGACTTTGTAGTTCAATGGAAAATTATTTCTTTGTGTTAACAAAATCAGATGTTTAAGGCAGAAGCATCCTGGCCTGGATCAGGAATAGTGTGGCCAGCAGGAGCAGGGAGGTCATTCTTCCCCTGTACTGGGCACTGGTGAGGCCACACTTTGAGTGCTGTGTGCAGCTCTGGGCCCCTCAGTTCAGGAAGGAATTTGAGACGCCTGAGCGCGTCCAGAGGAGGCAACGAGGCTGGTGAGGGGCTTGGAACACAAACCCTGTGAGGAATGGCTGAGGGAGCTGGGGGTGTTTAGCCTGGAGGAAAGGAGACTCAGAGGTGATCTTATCACTCTCTACAACCTCCTGAAAGGTGGTTATAACCAGGTGGGGGTTGGTCTCTTTCTCCAGGCAGCAACTGACAGAACGAGAGGACACAGTCTCAAGCTGTGCCAAGGGAAGTATAGGCTGGATATTAGGAATTTTTTTTTTTTACAGAAAGGGTGATAAAGTATTGGAATGGCCTGCCTGGGGAGGTGGTGGAGTCACCATCCCTGGATGTGTTTAAAAAAAGACTGGATGTGGCACTTGGTGCCAGGGTTTAGTTGAGGTGTTAGGGCTGGGTTGGACTCGATGATCTTGAAGGTCTCTTCCAATCTCGTGATTCTGTGTGATGTCAAAACATTATTTCTTCATTAATGGTATCAAAGCCAGGGCTTGATCTAATGGTCACAGTTTTAAGGATTCAATGTCATTCACTTGGAGTCAAAGCATATTAATTTTATCAGCACCTACTATAATTCTGCACTCCCACATTCTCAGATCTCCAAATTCCTGAGCCAGTGGCTGATTATTAGGTTCTCTATCAGTATACATATATCCATTCCAGGAGCTTAAAATTTATTTACCTGTTCTTTAGCTGCTACCTACAGATGGTAGCAATTCCAGACAGTGTTAGCACATACCACTAAGTAGTTTAAGAATACTCATAGTGGTACTCATCTCACTTCATGATGAGATCCATAAATCTCAGAGTAGACTTTGTAGACTGCTACTCATTCCAGATCTAGACCATTATTTTCAATCATCAGTCTGGGCTTGCCTCCATACATTTTTGTCTTAAGTAAGTCATATAACAGTCGATATTTGAGATATTGTTCTGTGTGCTCCTCTTCCTCATGCTGTCCATTCTCTCCAACACTCTCTTGTTGCTTCACCCACGACAAGCAGCTGCCAAAACTACTGGAAAATCTGTTTAATACTGGCAATAGACATTGTACTTGAAGAATCTGCAGATGAACAGCAAGTGCATCACACAGCTAGCTTCAGAATTGCAAAAAAACATTTTTCCATGCTGAATAGATATAAGGAATGTTTGCTAGCAAAAATACATACCCGGAATAGCAAGAAGTCAATGAAAAATGTGTAATTTAGCCCTAAATTGCAGAATTCCTACAGATTCTTGCAGATTTCCAGTTTTGCTAAGCCTCTACCATAGCAGGACATCTGTGGCTGGGTAAAGAGACCGAGATGTTATCTTGTTTTCAGTATAAAAATTTATGTAATTATGAAAATTGCATAACCAGTGATGAATAATCTATAGAATGACAACTGGAAAACTGTTCACCTAAAAGGCCTGTACAACATCCAATGAATTCATTTAGGGAAATAAATTATTCTATGTCATAAGTCATTTGCCAAATAAATTATTCATGTGAATTGTTCACCCCCTAGTAATCAAGGGCTAATGTGCTGTTCCTCCAAAGACCAAGTCAGCGGAAGAATGTAAATAAATCTGGAAATTGTAATAACCATTGATCTATCTCTCTGGCATATATAACAATGCAACTTGATACTTCCTGTTTCTTTATAAAGGCTATAATAATTCATTTGACAAAGATCAAATCTAGAAAGCGGAAATACTCAAAAAAAAAAAAAAAAAAGCAGAAAGAAGAAAAAGTTCTTCCCTTGCAACAAACAGTAATATTCTGCCCAAGCAGAAACCATTCTAAACAGTTTAGGCGCTTACACTTACGTTGTGGTATTATAATCCTCTTTGCTCTCTCAGTTATTCACTCAAATCACTTACACAGCTTAAATTCTCTAGGTACTATACTGAACAAGGATTTTTTTTCTCAAGATTTTCAGTGAAGGAATTTGATATCTGTTTGATTTAATTTCACTCTCACTTGGAGAGATAATTTAGGAGGCTGCTGCAAGACAAGCAAAAGCCAGTGTCTGAAGGTAGTTATTTCATGCTTCTCCAAGGAGAAAGATCCCTGAGGCAATAGCATACTTGTTAAAATGATGCTGAATGATTCTCATGAAAACCTACCAGAAATAAAGTAGCGTAAATTATTTAAGTATGCATGGTTAAGTAGCGACCTTTCACTGGAGCTAGGGTTTGGATTAGGAGGCTTCTTTTGGTTCTTATTTTCAGTTATTCTATAGCTAAGTAAGTAGAGACTTCTACCCTACCTGCAATACCTGTATTTCTCATTTCTTGCCTCTCTTCCACTGCTACATCTTCTTTATGTTCCTCACTTTTATATGCATTTGTCTCCTGGCACATCCTCTAGCTTACTCCACTTGGTGATTCCTAACATTCTGCATTTCTGTCCCTAACTACATTTATTTATCACAAGTTCATATTTTGTTTTCGTCTCTACTATCAGAGTACTTGTTATTCCCTAGAAGGGCTAGCCTGCAGTCAAACCACTTCGCACAGCATGCCAGGTCATCATCTGGCAAATCTTCTGAAGGCAGTGGGCAGAGATGTTATTTGTGAAGCAGTTCACTGATTCCTGATTCATGTGCCTCCACTAGTGAAAGGAACACGAGCACCCTTTTCAGGTCCTCCAGATTCTCCTCCTGATACTCTGGATGCATAGTCTTCCTCACCCCTTCCACTTGTATTCTCTCTGAGGCCCTACAGTCTCATTGCACCACTTTGTTCTCCTGGCTCTGGTTTGCTGTGCATCAACACCAGCAGAACGAATAAAATAATGGCAAAGATCCTTCATCAGCTCACCTCTCTGAGCAAATCACCACCAGATGTTTCTGAAAGCAATGGGCTCTCTCAGACATGCTGTGCTCCATGCCCTTTTCCTGAATTCAATCCATTTTTGAGCCCTTGATTGACCCTCTAAACCTTTCTTTTTTTTCCCCCTTAGTTGTTACCCATCATCAGTTGACTATTCACTTTATGCTGGTTCAAGAGATAAGTTAGGAACATTTAACACAGGAAGGCTCAAGCAGTGTGGGAAGGCCAGCTCTCTTGACTGATACTCCTCAAGCTCTACTCCTGTCAGTGGATTCTTTAGGGTAGATACATGTGCTATAACAGATCTCAACAGGATAGTAACTTCCTGGCACACAAAAATATTAATGATTTCAGCTGCTTTGCTTTCCCATTGAGAGGAAAACAAAGGCCAAATTCACCAAACTTTTGCAACTTGAAAATGTCAACAGAAGATATTTTGTTTAAAACTCCCATTCCAGTGTTGATATAACTATAAAACAAATACATGTTTCAAAACAATTGTTTAAATTAAAAAAAACTAAAATCTTCATTTGGAAAATGGCAAAGTGGGTTGTTTCCACAACTTTAGAACTTTTCCAAAACTATTTTAAGCCAGTAAACTAATCTAAAAGGATTTTCCACAAGCATTTTAAGTTCAGTTTTGTTAATGTTTTCCAAATAAAAATGGTCTAAGCAAAAATTACTTTCATCTACTCTATCTTACACATTATTGATGCTATATTGATAAGTAGTTTTCCCTAAGTATTTTTTTCTGTTTGGTTGTTCTAAAACCTTTATATTAAAATTTTATATTAAAAATGCATTACTACACAATATGGATCTCATATGAGATTTCTCATTGCATAATTCCACCAAGATCAGGTGATGTTCAAATAGTTCCAACATTTTCAAACCTTACCTCTTACATAAAAACTGTGAGCTCTATACTTTAAAAAATTCTGAAAAACAGTGAAACATTCATTCTTTATTATAGTTCACATCCCAAGTTTGGTGAAAGCTTGACAGGTTAACACTGGTACTTTGGAGAACTGAGACATAAATTAAGATGTAGCTTTATAACCTCTGTTCTTCTTAAAATCAAATCCTACAAAGGGATCAACTTCAAATACAGACAATTCAAAAAGACAGGACCATTCAATATCACATCTTCAGACTGTAAAATCTTTCAAATAGAGTCTGGACAGAAAACATAAATTGTGTATGTGTGAACATTTGCCTACAAAAGCAAATAAATAACAGCAAAAATCTTTCTGACTAAGCAAGCAGCAATTCCAACAAACCTTTTCATTGCTGAAATTTCATTTAATTAAAAATAGCATTTTTGCTGAGATAAGGGAATATGGTTGTTGATTTATATAATGAATCCTAGGTTTTTTCACATTAAGAACAGGCTAGTTTATCTTTAATTGATGGGAGAGATTAAAAATTCACCAACATAGATATATACAAAATTATGCAACCTTTCATATAAATAAAATTTACTTAAATTCAGTAAAAATTGTAAGTATGCAGAGCCACTTGCACTTAACTTGGTATGTATGGACAAAATCTTTTTCAAATTAAGTTAATTTCATACAGTACGAAAGCAAACTGATGGAAATACAGCTGCAGTACATAGCTGGATATTGCTGGCTGCTTATGAGTTAATCTGGTCAATTGATCACTAAAAATTTGCATCAGTCTCTACACTAGGTTCAATGAACACTGGGGTACAAACTTACCATTTTAACTGGTTTTCTCCTCTGCTCTCTATGTTGAGTGTTAAAATTAGAGAATGCTATCTACAGGCTAGACATCTCGAACACAAGCAAATAAACTCTTTATCCCCTAGTGAAAATCCATGTGATGGCAAAACCTGTTTCCTAGGATTGTTGAAAAACATTACTAAATTAAAAGCCCCCCAAATAAACTTAACCTATTACTTTGTTCTCTGAATTTCAGAACTGCAATCTACATGTGATGAGCTTTTCTTTTATTAAAACCAAAAGGCTCCTGAGCAGACAAATTCTATGTAATAAAAAATAAAGCCACATCCTTTCCTAGCCTCTTGGTTTTTATCCTGGCCTTTAGCAATAGCAGCTGAGCTTTCATAAGGATACAGGTGCCAAAGCCTTGTACTTACATTTCCCTGCAGAAAGAGCTGCAGTTGTTCACATAGACAATAACACCTGTGACACAGCTGCAAGGATCTTCTCAAGTGCCCTACTGATTTCTTTAAGCAGCAAAAACCAGTGCCCACCGTGCTATATTGTTTTCCTTCTTTTATGACAGTGATAAGTGAGGCCTTGCAGCAGGAGGACCATTCATTCTGCACTATTAGATACAGCCCTTATTTGGTGCCTAATGTTCCATGACCCATGAGCATTAAAGGAACAGCTAAGAAGTATTTGATCAGGTAAAAGGCATACAAAAGAACATATTGGAGAAAAAAATGTTTCTTATAATAATATAATAAAATACAGCACATTCAGGTAATAACAGAAGCACAGTCTGAGTTGGAGGCAAATTCTTACACAGAAAAACTGCCACGTTCTTTGGTGGTTTCAAAGCCACAGGGACTCAGTTGCAGGCATGAGAACAACCAGCCTCTGCCAGACATGCTGTTTGACCTGAGTGCTGCAACACTGATAAAGGATAGGAGAAAAAAGAATCACATCATGTTTTATATCAGTCCATTAGTGTCTGGTTTCCTCTGGATTCTCAATAATCCTCTGAGAAACAGACTTTCACAAGAGCAGCCACAGGGTTAATCCCTCAGGAATCATTGGTCTGGCAGACTAGCAGAACAGGACAAGTCAGGAGCAATAGCAATACTATGTCAAAGCCATACTTGGCGGTCTACACAGAAAAATGAGATACACAAGGACAGTTTCTCTCTTCATTTTCCTTTGTTCACTTCTTTTCCACCAACAAAGGAAAGGTTATTTTAGTCAGGCAAGGCTGGAAGAGACATCAGGAGACAGGAGGTCTCTAGTGCAGCCACCTACTCAAGCAGGGTCACTTTTGAGCTCAGACCAGGCTGCTCAGGGCTTTATCCTGTTGAGTCTTGTAAACCCCCAAGGACAGAGATCACAACTGTCCTGGACAGTCTTATGGTAAAAAGAAGGTTTTCCTTCTGTTCAGTCTGTACCTCTCCTCTTTCAGTTTACACTCACTGTTTCTCAGTCTCCCAAAGAGCACCTCTCCATCTCCTCATTAACCACAACATAAGCATCAATAAACTGTAGTTAGGATGCCAGGAGGCTGTAAGTCCTTTAGACTCCCTTTGCAGGGCAAATGCTCAAATCTGGAGCCCTCTGCTGCACGTGCTCCAATTTGTGTCTGTAGGGACCAAAACTGAGCACAGTGAGACAAGGTCTAATGAGTGCTGAGTAAGGGAGGATGATCCCTTCCTTCAATCTACCTTGTACCCCTATTTGTGCAGCCGAGGAGCCCACTGGCCATCCTTGGGGCCAGGGCACAGGGCTGCCATGTTCAGCTGACCACCAGAGCCCCAGAGAGCTGCTCCCCAGCCAGGAACAATCCCACATCCTGGGCTGCTGCAGGGGGCTTCCCTCCTAGGGCCAGTGATGGCATTTCTCCTCCTTGAATTAAAACATGTCCAAACACTTTACTGAAGAGGACAACTGAGACTACCAGCAAGAGAAGGGACTGAAGCTCTTGCAGTAAGTGTCTGCCCAACAAAACCACTCATTTTCAGCCTAAGCAGAGCCAGAGGAGCAGGAGCAGCCACTGTGCCTGTCAGAGCATCACTGGCTCTGCTGCAGTCATAGCAGCAGCTGACACAGAATCAGGTCCAGTCGCCATCCATATGCCTGCTGGCCCAGGAAACCAAAGAAGACTACAGACAGCAACTCAAAGGTTTGCTTAAGGACATCAATGAAGTGGCAGTCTCAGTCTCAATGAGCAAAGTCCAATGAGATGCTCAGGGAAAAAGCAATCATCTTGTTAGCCCTTAATCTTACAAAAGCAGCACAGAGCCCATCCTGAGAGCTGAACATGATTAACACTTATTCTAAGGTACCCCTGTGTAATCAGGAAATGCTCTGACAACAACTCCAGAAGGAGATTAAGGTCTTTTCTCTGCCTGAAAAATAGGTAAGTCTGCCTTCAATAAGCTCAGTAAAGAAAACACCTGTTTTGCAAACAGGCAAGAGCCAGCCCTGCTCATATTCTATACTGGCTCTGCAGCCAGAAGCTGTGGCTGGAGTTGTTCCAGTGATGAATCCCCTAACTTGCCCTGTGAAGAAACGAACATGTTGGTTCAGATCTAGTGTCACACCCCTCACATACACACACAGAACAGCTCATGTCTGCTCAGCAAGGAGATGACAGGCAGCAGAACCCTCCTGCTTCTATTTAGCCATAGGACTCCAGCCCTGAGCCTTCCCTTACTCCACAGCTCCCTCCCAGCACATTCCAGGGCAGCCCAGACCGTGGGTGGCAGTAAGGACACAGCCCCAGAAGGAGGGAACTGCACAAGGGTGGCAGCAGCACTGAGCCCAAGGAGCTGCCTCCCACCTCTGCAAACCAGGGCCCTGGGGAACTCACGCAGCCCAGAGTGTTTTGTGCCTCTGAAACACAATTTACAGCAGCTCCAGATGCCTGGCCAAATATATTTTGTTGCTGCAGCAACCATTTTCTGTGCCCCCACTTGGCCTTGCCACCTCCTCCATTGCCTTTAAAAAGAGATTTCTTGGTAGGGGAGAATGGGAAGAGAAAAACTCCTATAGGAAAGGAAATCTGAGGGGGAAAATCCATTTAGATCTATTCAAACTGTGTAGCAAACAAAAAGATTCTAAAGACATTTTTCAGTGAAAAACCACTTGAGCATCCCACACAGAACCCGGAAGAAACCAGAAACAGAAAGAAAACCAAGGGCAACACAAACCACAGCACATTTCCCTTTGAGCTTTTTTTTCCCCCAAAAGATAATGCCATGTACTTTATCACTGCACTACTCCAAAAGAATTTGTTTCTTTTCTTTCTATATATTGCTGTGCCAGCTGACAAAGCTAGGAAGAGGTTTCAGTAGGAAAATTTTGCATATGTGTAAGTTTTACTCACTAAAGGTTGAAACCACACTGCATAACTCCCTACAACTGCAGTAATCATTTAATGTCTTTTATTTAATGATACAAACAAACCAGCCTATGCTAAAAGCTGGCTTTCATAAAAATGAGGAAATTTGTTGACTTGGCAAATCAAAAAGATGAAGAAAAAATACACAAATGAGGTAATAAACAATTACTTTCAAAGACCAAATCATCACTTTAGTAGCTTACATAATAAAAAGAGATGGTGACACAAATATAGTGTAGCCGCATCTAGAGGATTTGATTTAATTGGTAGAGTGAATCAACTAGAGAAAGGACTGTAAAAAACCCAGGATTTTGGAATTTTAGGGAGAAGATCTCCTGACTGGTTTAATGCAAAATATTGTTGCTCTTCTGCTTCCATTCTATTGACAAAATGTCACTTATGCCTACGGAAAGTCTGTCAGGTCCCAAATATGTAACCAATTCACTTTGCAGAGTGCTAAGCTTTTTGACCCAGACATGTACTGGGTACAGATAGTAAATGCTCACGATTCTTCTTCATAGTGTAATAATTCCTGCCCTCATACAACAGGCTCATACAAAATTTCAAGTTAGACCTATCAAAACTCTGCATTTTCCAATCTTTTCCTCTATTTTTTACCTTCTTGCCTGACAAAATCAGTGTGCCCTGAACAGAAATAATAAATTGAAGATCCATTCTAATGCAAATCATTCTGTGATTCTATGAATTAAATCACTGTTTGGAATAAACCCATCTTCCTCTTCCATGGGATCTCACACTGAGTCTTACTAATTTTCCACTGACAGTGAAAGGGACTGTGCAGTTACATGGGTGCAGGCTGGCATGAAATTTACCAGCAAGTATTAAGGAAGGACTAGAGGACCCATGATCTTAAAAAATAATAAAAATAAAATAAAATAAAATAAAATAAAATAAAATAAAATAAAATAAAATAAAATAACGTAATGTAATATAAAATAATATAAAATATTAATAAAGAAAATTGGTATTAATAATAAAAATATTAAAATTTATTCGTCTTTAATTATCCAGAGTATTCTGGGTTTGTTAGGTGATACTTTAGGAATCCAAAGTCAAGAAGTCTCCTCTCTGACTCAATGGATTTCAAAGGATCTTCCTGACTAATTCTTGTCCCTGGAAGATATGTTAGTCATTCCTAACCCCTCAGATACAAGATCTGAACTATGTTCTCCCATGGAGACATTCCCCTTTGGATATCCTCAAGCTGTACATCCTGGGGACCTTGGTGCTTCCTACTCTTGTAGCAGCTTTAAGGATCATTATACTTTTGTTCAGGAACATCCTGGCATTTGAAATCACCCATTGCAGTGTTGGACCATACTTCTGGGGGAAAAAAATACAACAAAATAAAATATCCTATCTAACCTCAAATTTCTCCCCTACCTTGTTCATCCACGGCAAATCCAGAATAAAGTTTTATTATTCCTTCCACTAAGTTATGAACTAGCTAGTATAGGACTCACACCCTTCTTCAGCAGGCAGGTACTATTCTTGCATTTAATATCATGCTTGGCTATTTAGGAGTAGAACTTTCCCCATATTTCAGCATGAAATGCTTCTATTCAGTGAACATTCTATTCAGCAACAGTCTGTAGTGCAGCGGGTATAAAAATAGAAATGTGATTCATGCAAGCAGCTTTTCACTGTTTCTTCACTGAAATCAGACACATGATAATCAACCATTTCAGATGACTGTGAGTGTGAGATTGTTAGACCCCAAGTCTTTGAGGAATAACAGTTTTCGAAACAGTAGAAATTCTCATCCTGAACATTTTCTATAGCCTTTTTAAGGCAACGTTGGAGTTTTTCTGTTCTTGAAGGTTTTTTCATTACTGATTAAATGGGTATTTGGCAGGGTGACAGCGGCATCTGACTGTCAAGGATAACCTGACAAAGTGCCTTAACAAAGATTACTCACCAGGGATATGAGGGAAGTTTTAATGTCTATTTAATCCTTGTCTCTTTATTGAAACGTGAAAGGCTATAATTAGTACAAAACAAGAGGGTAATTTTGTGATTTGGATCTGTCCACTATGAATTTAAGCTTTCATTTCACACTGGCCAAACAAAAGCTCTCAGGTGATAACTACACTCAGACAGTGCCAACCTAGCCTGGGACATAAATCAATGTCCTAGAGGTGAAACACTTCAAATCCTGTTAGTGTGTTACTAAACAATCTATTCTCCCACCTTAAGGACCCTGGGGAGCTGTATAAACCAAGGCAATAACACAACCTAGACTGAAGCACACATTTTCACACATCCTTTAGTTCCTGTACTGGTCAGCTTATTAAGATTGCCTGCACGTGTCAATATAGAAATAAATATTTGGCCATTCAACTGCAAAAAAGAGTTCACAAAAATTAATGGCAGCTATAAAGCCCTCATCACTTTATTTAGACTGAGTCATCCTTACCATGAGCTTTGGAATGTGGCAGCTATACATGCTGTACACAGGATAAAAAACGTGCTGTAGCAGAACTGCAGCTCCATGAAACTTCACAGGAATCTTGTTTGGGGTTTTTTGCAGAGAACTCCATAAGCAAAAAAACCCAACCAATTCATGAATTCACCTTGAATAAATCAAAATATTTTAAACAAATATCTCCTTCAATTTGTAATTTTTAAGGCTATTTAGATTAAAAAACTTTCTTAAGTTCAAAACCAAATTATTTCCTTTTGATTCAAAATTCAATAGTTTTTAATTTTTAGTTAAAACCCACATCTTCCAACATATTTCGTATTTTTAGTAGCCCTGGACAATCAGGAACACACCTCATGCAAGCATTCCCCATTCTCTGCATAGTACAAATTAGGCACCACCTCTTTACTCATTTGTTAAAAACCTTCTGCTTGATAAGTCCAAGGAACCACAGCCATCCAATCAAAGGCAGGGAACATTGGATAAATTGTATGCCTTGTAAAAAGAAAATTCAAGTTACTCTTTCTTTTTATAGTCTGTGTATAATATTTTAAAATATTATTACTAGTTAATTTTTTTAAAAAATAAATGTTGGAATATAATTAATAATTAAAATTGATTAAATTATAATTAAAAATAATATTCTGCAAAATAATTCCAGAACTAGAATGTCATATCAAATTGAACATGTCACAGCTATGCAGTAAGGCACTTTTACTTATCAATATAAATAATAATTACAGATTGCACTTCAGATAATTTGCATTTTCAACCCTCAGCTGTGGCAATAGACACTTGTGTGCTGCTGGCAGGGGTGGTCATATAAGAGCTCAGAATTAATTAACAGCCTTTCCAGCTTCCAGTGTGCTTCTCTCTGGTTCTTTAGGTCATGTCAAAAGCAAATTGCTCTGCAGGGTCATGGAAACAGCAGCCAGGGAAACACCAGCCTTGCAGCAGGGCAGCTTTCCTCCCTCTCACCCCAGGACCCCCAGAAAGCTCCATGGTTTAGCACATGTGATGGTGCCACTGTGTTTGCAGAAGCTGCACTTTGCAGTTTTGCTCCACAACTTTTAATAATGCTTGGAGAGCAGTCTCCAACCAGTTAATCAAAATTTACATATAAATAAATGGCTTTTATATATAAATAACTCCCTTGAATATTTAGGAGATATTTATTAGGATAATGTCCTGGAAGACATTAAGATAGATAGGATAGGATGCATATTAGCATAAATTGATACCATTTTAAAATGGAAGATGAAGAAGCCCTAGAGAAAACAAGTTTCTTCAGAAAGAATTTCAGTGGTATCTGCATGTGCCTGTGAATGTGATACTACTGTTACTACACTACCTTCTTATTGTGAATTCAGAAATATATTTTAACAACAAATGGCTTTTCCTTGATCAATCTGAAGTGTGATATAAATATTTTAACAGAATTTAGACACAACGAAAGAAAACTAAAAAATGCCTGGATGCCTGGATATGAAACTCAGATCTGAAAATCCAGAACTTCACTTAGAATTTTAGCACAAACCAGGCCATTTCCACAGTTTTTTTTTCAGAGTAATACCACCCAAATATTTTCAACAACAGCAAAAAAAAAACAGTAAACAAAAAATAACTAACAAAAACAACAGAAAAAAATTTGTACTACCCTGGATTTTTTTTTCCAAATACTTCATTTTGACAGCCACCCATTTAAAACCCATATTAAGCAGCACAGAAGACATGGATTTCAGAAAATTACATGAAAATAATAATGTTATTAGGTAACTATGCTTCTGAAATCCTCCCTGATGTTATCTTTTCTAAGTCATACATGCTCCTTTTATAATCTGTTTCCAGCATAATGCTATTTCAAGTACTTTAACTAAGTACATTATGAAAATTCTAATTGTGCTTTTCATAGTCCTCATAATTTGTTACTATGGCTTTGTATATTGCTGTCACTTGACTTGTCCCAGCTGGGGAGCTTTTTCTTGTCACTGTTTTTGTCAAACAAAAATATTCGAGGACTGAAAGACCAGGAGATCTTTGGAGGGCAATCTTTTCAATCCATTTGTGGCACTGTGTTCCTCTTCCTCAGAGCATTTGCATGTTCCATTAGCGTGACAGTTCCAGAGATGGATCAAGCAGCAATCTCTAGTGCATTCTTGTGCATGGCATTACAAAACTGACTAATGGAAGTTGGCTTTTATTTTTTAAGTGTGGAAAAGCTAAGTCAGCATTAACATTTCTTCTTGTACACGGAAGAAAAGAGATAAAGCAGCAAAAGGGCAACTAAACCTAGCCCTCATTATTTTGGGATCACATTTTGGGACCAATCTCCTCTGGCACTGAGTAGCTGAACTCTGCTGAACGAATTAATTTAAAAGTACTTTTTGTTAGATATGTATGAAAAACTTCTATGCTGCAGCAAAATAGAATCATAGAAAAAGGTGTGGTTCATGCACCTAAATAAGAACAGAGATGCTAACATTAGTCTATATTCACAGATTTTCAAATATCTATTATCTATACAGCTATGTATATAGGCCTATATATGTCTATACATATATATTCTATTTTATGCCTTCAGGAACTTAAGAATCAAATTAAATTAAAAATCGATTAAAATTAGGTCAGTTCATATCTTGTTTCCAGCTTTATATATATGGGGAAAAAAACCTAAATGTAAAGGAATATCCTTTAATTTATGCTTTACCCTTTAAACTGCTTTCCTGTGTAGACCCATCAAGATGATTCATTTGGATAGCTCTCAAAACAGTGACTACGGCTTTTTCTAGACCAAAATCAATGACAGCCTTGTTTGTATTTTTCCTTTCCAAAACACTACTGAAATATTCTTGTCTTAACACCAAAGTCAAAACCTCAAGCATTACAAACACAAATCTTGACCCAGCTGCCACTGGGAAATGTTTAATTTTTCACAGAAAAGGCCAGAATAGAAAGTCACTAGATGTTCTCCCTGCCCAAAGAGGGAACCAGCTGAATTTATGTCATTCTTCAATGGCTCTATATCAGCCCCTCTTTTTCAGCCTCCCTTCGATAAAATGTCTTACCAAAGACCACGAGAGATTTCCCCAAACAGTGAAAAATAAACGAACGCTCTGAGTTCTGTTTTAAAAAGATATTTTAGAAATTCCTCTTCATCACATCCTGGAGAATCTGAAAAAAATAATCTTTCAAATCCTTCAAATCTGTACTCTAAGGAGAGGACTGCACCTTCACTGCAGAACAGATTTGCAAGTATGCTGCTGCAGACAGACACTGCAGTAAAAATTTCCCAGTTAACAAAAGAGCTGCATAGCCTTGACACACGCACACTCACATACACACACACACAGAGTTGTTTTTTGTTACAATGTTCCAGATTAATCCTTTGCCCAAGAGGCTTTCAGGGCCCCACCAATAAAGTTATGCATATTGGGAAAGGAAATGTAGAGATTATCGGAAGATCTGTCAAATAAATTAAGGCTCTTGTTGAATGTTTATATGTCAATGTCAGACACCAATCGTCTTCACTTGGACTATCTGCTACAAATAGCAGTGAAAATGCAGGACAGTAAATTATCCAAAATTACAATTTATAAGAAAACACTGAATTAATTTAAATGTTCAAAACTTGAGAAAGACACATTGATCTCTGAAAGAAATCAAAATCCATACTCCCATGCATCTTTTATTATATCCCCACGGTTTGGCTTAATAGTGGAATAAGAAATTTTCATGGTAAAACATTTCTTAAGATATAACTTAGTTAAATAAACGTAAAGACTTAAAATTAAAAAAAAAAAAATTAAAGACATACCACACCACTCTAATGTACATGAATAGTAAAGCTAATGAAGAAAAAGTCAAGTCTCTTAATTTTCCAGGCAAGAAACTACAGTTTGACATTTATTTGAGAGAGGTCTCATCCCAAGAAGACCAGAGTCTGTTACACCTTATGGTTTTAAAAAAAGTTATGGCCCTCAATTTTATCTCAGTTCAGATAAAACCATCCCCTTTCACATCATCAATTTTAAAATAGAACAGTGCAAAAGGATCAGTGAGGAGTCTACTTAATAATTAATATGGCCAACCAAAATTCAAGCACTAGCAATTGTACAGTGCCCTAAGACATGCAATAAATGGTGACTATTATCAATCACAGTAATTAGAATTCTACAGCACAACAATACATTGAGCTGTATAAAAAACCCTATTCGGTGTGTATTGTGACTTGTTTTAGATAATTTTCATGATATTCCAAGCACAACAGAAGACATAGCTTCTGCTATTTGTTTTCATTAGTAGTACAAGATAACATGCAACTTATTTCAGTCTTTAGTGCAATATAGCTACATTTCTGTAGTTACTAATTTTTTTACTAAAAGTATGATGATTATAGATATTTCATAATATCTATAATCATAATTTTCTAATTCATAATTTTCTTAAATAGCTAAAAGTTGGTATCTCTGTTATTCAACACGGAATAGAATATAAAGAACAAAATTGAGAGTTTTATTCATATGTTCACTATGGAAAAGTTGTTCATGAGAAGACAGGTGACACAGAGGGTTAAGTGCAAAAGCTCTTTGGCACTGAGTTTAAGTCAGGACTGAAAATGAGCTTTACTGTTCTCATACACCTAATCCAAAGGAAGTCAGTGAGCTTCAGAAGAAAACATCAATTTGTCACAACTGATAGCCTGTTCTACAGATATATCTTAGAGAAATAAAAGAAGGTTATTCCAGGGAAGAACTGGCGGTTACGTGATGAAACTCCTATACAAAAAAAAACACCTCAAATGCCAACAGAGTCTGTCTAATGAGTTACAAAAGGAAGTAAAAAATGTTGTAAGGCACCCAGGACCAAGTGAACAGGTCTAATACTTTTTCCATATTCTTTTTTAAATGTGACAAGAATTAAAATGTTTCTGCCCCTTCTATATTTAGATCCTGTCATTATAAAAAAGCAAAGCTTATTAACATGGATATTGAATTTTTTAAATTCAAGATATAACTCTTGATTAATCTTCAAAAGGAAATTATTTGATAAGAAAAAGCAAGAATTTCAAGTACAATTTTTTTACAATGGACTACATTTTTAAATTAGCACAACTAGTTCCTAATCAAATTAAAATAATAATTTGATCAAATAATAGAAAAATGCAGTTTAACAAAGCTAGTGCATACTATAGGGAGCGAGGAGTAGCACATATACTTTTCTGCAACTTATTATCATACCACTAAACTGTGAGATCAAACAGAAAACTTGGATATTTATTGAAGCTAGTTTAACTTCAGGTATGTATTTGGGACTTTTGAAATCTGCTGTCAGCTTCACCAAGTAGAACACAATGTTTATTGTCTGCCAGAGCCAACTGGTTATCCAGAAATTGTTTTGCCCTCTGCTAAACTAGTAGTTAATATCTCATATTGGAATTTTTTTAGCTCTTTTACATTTCATAAGCTACAACATAGAATTTAAAGAAAGTAAGGAATGATCTGTTGTGCAATTGTCTTGCTTCTCAATAATTGCATTGAGCAATTTTACACATACCTTCATGCATAAACACAAACATCAAGCTGAAATAAAATCTCAAGACAGTAAACATCTATCAAAGCTATAAGAAACTGAAAATGGGGCCCTACAGCAGGACTTATTAGGGATTCTGACAACAGGCAGGGATAGTAATCCCTTCAATAAAATATACACATACACATTGCATGACACATTCATTGTTTATGATGACTAAAACTAGTTCATGGCAGCGGAGAATCAAGCTTTGCAACTTTAAAAGTCCTTTTCTGTATTCTTTCTTTAGCCTTCATAGAAATACACAACTCTGCATGAGATATGATGTGAAATTGCACAGGTAATGGCTTGTTTTGGGGATAAGTGGTTGATGGGAGTTGTAGATCAGGCTTGTAATGGAAGTAAACTTCAACCTTAACTGTACAATAGCTATAACTGTTCCATAATAAGAAAAAAGATTAAGTCAAGGTATATTGTTTTATCACTCTGGCACCCTGGAGTTGGTAAGAACCATTTGCACAATCCAGTCAGGACAAGGCATGCTAAGAAAATTGAACGAATATAGGTTTCTAACCTTTCTAGGGGAAAGATTTGTCAGATGCCTCTTTTCCCAGTTTTGTTCTGGAAAAGGTATTTCAAACAATTGCGGTGCAAAAGCATACGCAGTGTTGCAAAAGTGTCTAGCAACCTCCACAGACAAAAGACAGACACTTATTTACACAGAGGTCACGGTGCAGAGTTAAATAGAAGAAATACTGAATACTGAATTACACTGCATAGTCACCAAATGCATTATGATATATTGTATCTTAGCCATACTTCAGCAATGGTTCAAAGCTATTCTGTTAGATACTTGATATTTTGAAGAAATTCTAACTTGAATTTGCTTCTGCATAATAAAAATAAAGTCAACAGAAATAAACAGCTCGAGACATGCAGTGTTTAATACATAATTATACATTGCATAATTATGCACTCTGCATAATCACTGCTTCTGAGCAATTATTTTTCAGCAAACCAAAGCAATAATCCCACTCTACTACCAAGCACATTTTTATTTTAAAGTTTGCTTCAGCTGGATGACAAGATACCAAGTTGCCAACTATCGCTACTATGCTCCAAAAGAGTGAGAGAAACAATGAACTGATCTGAGAACTGCTCTCAAATCACAGAATCACAGAATATGCTGAGATGGAAGGGACCCACAAGGATCATCAAGTCCAAATCCCAGCCCAAACACTTCTCTAAATGCTTCTTGAACTCTGTCAGGCTTGGTGCTGTGACCACTTCCCTGGAGAGCCTGTTCCAGTGCCCAAACACCCCCTGGGTGAGGAACCTTTTCCTAATATCCAACCTAAACCTCCCCTGACACAGCTTCAAGATGTGTAGGAAGGCATTATTAACATGCAAGAACTACCATTTTGCTGATAAAAAACTACCCTTACTAAGGGTCTTCAAAGTATTCTGGTCAGATAAATTTTACATTTGCATACCACAAGTCATCATGCTTTAGATCTCTTCCTCTTAAGTCATGTCTAATGTCCTGTCCAAAGTAATTTCAAGATGCTGAAAAAAGTCCTATATAGTCTTACAACAATAGTAAAAACATTTTTAGGAACAGCTTGTGCTATAATTATTTTTACATGGCATAGAATAAATTGGTAACTCAGAAATGTGAGAGATGGTTTATATTCATTAGTAAAAGCTAAGCTGCTATCAGCTCACAGATTTAGAAAACATTTGGATTATGTAGCATTTCAAACAAAGTGTGAGAAACACAGCCATTTTCTTTTGGTTGCAGAAAGAAAACTGAATATAAATGACTGGATTTCTCATGTATCCAACTGTTAAGTTACATCCTTTTCATTTCTGACTAGTTTTCTTGTGCCATAAGATTATCAGACCAGATAGTTCATTATCTCCTTTAACATATTTTGCATGTCATAAACACACTTAAAGAGTAGTCAGAAGTAAAGCTGCTCTTAGATTTGGCAAAACTCTTTCTGACTATAAATAAATGAATCTACACAAAACTTATTCCTTTCTTCATTTTTACAAAATACTAATGTTCCCAGAAATTCTTTCAAAACATTTTACTAAGTTGTGATTTTAAAAAATTAATCTCATTTACAGTACCTTATAACAATGATCCCGGAAAAGTTCATAAGGGTCTTATTTTTGTAATTCAAATGGGTTCAATAAAAATGAACAATTAAAAGATGGAGTAACAGAGTCCAATTGTGAGTGAAGATAAATATATTTTGCTTTGATGTTAGGAGTTACTATACTGACCTCAACAAGTATAAAGGTGCCCTAGGTACTTTGAAAGACAACTGGAACATTTCTGTAGGCACCAGATAATTTATTTCCAGAAATGCAGACTGGCTGACCTTGAGATGTCATGTCTGGACAGTCCTCCTGTTGTAAGACCAAGTCAATGATTAGAGGGTGGAGTTGCAACTTTTACTGCACCAGTCAGAAGGTATTTGTAGAAAAATAGGTATATGAAGCTTAATCTTGTTTTAGAAAATGTCTTTTGAGTATACGTCCACAACTGGATCAGAAAAAGCTGTATCACATACTAAATTCCTTATGAATTGTAACGTAGGCACATAAGATTTTAAGAAGATTAATCACCTAAAAATGCAGACAGCTTGCAGGAAAATGCCTGTTTCAATCTCCCAGCAAGGCTGGTAGCCTGTCAACAATAGGACTTAGGCACCATTTAATCAACTTAGAAAAAATGGGCCACTTACAAAATCCCTGCATCCAAACCCCTGCCATCCCTTAGTGAGGCAATAATCAGCAAGTACAAATTCCGTGTTCCAGTCTCAGCTTCCAGTGCATAATATCCAGCAATAGTTCTATGTGTAAACTTTATAAGTGGACTGGATCTGACAGTACCTTGCCTCTACTCAGGTGGACTTCATTGCTGGGCTACTCACTGATTCTTGGTCCCTGGAAAAGAAGACTTAGATCATGTGAAACACTCAAAAGACTGGAGAGAGAAAAAGATCAGTAATAGACAGCAGATGTAATCAAGATTCAACCAACTAACCCAGCTAATGGAGAAAAATAGCCAAGTCAGGAGAAAAAATACTTTTAAAAAATAGCCAGATGACTAATCTTTCTCTGGAGATGCCGATTTTTCACCACTGACTAAAGGTAGGCTGGGATTACTAGCTTAGACTAGCTTTAAAAACCAAAAGCTGGACTCTCCCAAGCCCAGGGCTGCAGAGCAGCGAGATGCTTGCCCAGCAAGGCAGCAGCCACCCCACTATGGAGGAGGATGGGGCAGAACTTTTGCATTATCCTCAGTGGAGGATTCACTTTATCTTTTGGAGGCTCACAAGACAATATGACTTGTTTCCTTTTTCCCTCTAGGAAATAAAACACTAGTTGTATAAACCTGTTTAATTTGGTATGTGGGGAAGTATTTGGCACCTAACAGAGTTTTCCTGGGTTTCAGCATTGAGAGATACAGTGCCTTGCACTGTAGAGAGGAAGGCAGTGCAAAGCTTTAACAATCCCTTGAATCTGGTCTTTGCTATGGCATATCAGAACCTGGCAGAGCCATCATATAAATAAATGTAATAACAGTGTTAAGTTTATCAATGTCGTACATTTCTTTTTGTATAATTTCTTATAACTTCTTGGTTTATCAAAGAACAGCAAACCATAACAGAATAGTGGCATAAATTGGTTAAATACTACTTAGCCCATACTTTTCTTCAGGGAAGCTATGACATGTCTACCATATCAGCAGTGAGGTTTGTTTCAAAGGGACCAAAATTTTCTGCCATAAACAGTAAAAAGCTGAGCTCTCTCCCATTAATCTCCAAATTAGTATTATAGAAAGAAGGAATTTATTAAGGATTTGCCAGTAAGGAAAACTACTCTGTTTCATCCAAGTCCCTGCAGACAAGAGAACCTAAAATTCAATAATCACTATAATTGTTTGAGGTTCAGAAATATCATAAAGGTCAACAAAATAAGAAAGAAAAACTCAAAAATTCTGTAGCTTTGGTGGCAAAAATACTTACATGTTAATTTGAAAAAAAAAAAAAAGCAGAATGCACTAGAGTCACCTATCTACCTATTGCTCCTTGGAAATCAAACAGAAATAAAATTATTTCTAAAATTCTTTATGCAATCTTTTGAACAGAATATTACAGGAACTTCAAGTGTTTCGGTAAGAAAACAGCAGTACCCCAGGGACACCATAATTCAGATGAATGAATTTCCATTGCTAAAAGTAAGTGCTGATTTGAGTTTAGACTAAAAAGTAACCTGCCTTTTAACACATTTTGCTTTTTTTACATATAATTATCTATGGTGATCTTATTAAAATACTTAATTCTTTGCTGTGATTTTCACATTTTATCATTTTATCTCCAAGTTATTTTTTAAAATCTTATTTCCAGAGAGATCCAGCATATAGATATCCTCATATAACCTCTTTCAAATTCACCATCCACTGTTTGCACTCTGCTAACACTACCCTCATAAAATCCCTACTGACTTACTCAAAGCCTATGCTTTAAACCCATTGAATCCCCATCCTTCTTGATTTATCCATCAACTTCAAAGCATATTCTTCTATTTAAAATACCTAATTACAAAAATTTGACTGAGGAAAAGGTTGGCACTTGCATCAGAGAGATGAGGACCAAAAGTTGGCCCTTTCATTTTTAATCTTTTTCTCTGTGGCTTGACAGAAGCTTGACACTGCATAGCTCAAGTGGGATCCACTTACTCGGGATGCACTTATGTCTTTGTCAGAAAGAGAAATCAAAGAATGATTAAAATAGTGAAAGTTTTGAACTATTCAGACTAAATAATAAAAACAGTTTTGACCAAAGAAGATACCCAGTACTTCCTTGATATCCCTTTGAAAAAAACAGAGGGAAAGGGCAAAAATCTAACAACCTACAGAGAAGTCCCCTCCCAAAAGGCTTGTTGCTCAGGGGGGACATGAACAAAGTCAAAAACACTGCAGTCACAGCATTTCAACACTGTTTGCAAAGGGCCTGAAAACCAGGAGCCCTGCTGTGCCCTCTATCGAAGGCCTCTCCCTTTCACAGCCCCAAGTCTGAACAGAATGGAGTTAGAAATTGCTCCTTGGGCTGAAGGACAAGTCAACATCTAGGCTTCTCACATGCCCTGTTTACTGTTAGTTCATTCAAGCTGGGTAGTCAGGGCCCTTTCTCTGCATGTTTAAAGAAATGAATACAAATTATGCCTTTTTAAATTGAGTTTCTCTACACTGATAGAACTTGAGGGCACATCAAACCTGTGTTGAAAGCAGATATTATTTTCTGTTTGTGGATTTAGAGAGCAAGGAAAAATCAGGACTTTAGAAATTAAACTAGGATATATAGTACCACTGAGGGGACATGGTCAAAGAATGTATCTCTGTATTTCACGCATATCCATTTTTCTTTTGTCAGTCTTCCATTATTACTAAAGACTGAAAAATATAAGAGGATATTTAAAATCTGAAGTGAAAAGCCAGAAATAGGATAGAAACTGCTCAGTATTATTGTCCTCTTCATAACACAGAAATAAAGTTCATAAATAACCACACAAGTCAGGGAGGCTGTGTGATTTACAGAAAACCACTGCCCACTGCTGGTTGACCAATATGCCTACAGAGCAAGGCATTACTGTGCTCATAGCAGGCAGGACAGGAACAGCTGTGTCCATCCATGCCATCCAATATCAGGTTCTTGTACTCCTTAACAGAGTTTTGTGACCAAAAGCAATGATTGGATCTTTGTAGTCCTTGGCACCAAGGGATGAAGCCTAATGGCTGCCAGCATCAGTGCTTTCCACTCACCTCATAAACTGCTCAACTCTGTTCACCAGCTACACATGGAGCCTGACATGTCAAAAGCACAGCAACTTAAATGCCTTAGTTTTTAACCTCATTCAACCCAATCTCCTTCGTACAGTCAGGTACAAAGGCTACATCTGAAGGATGTAGCAGAGGGCTATGGAGACTAGTTACTCTATTTATAAAGCTGCTGCTCGAGTCATTATCAAATTGTGGACAGTCAGTCACCATCTCATAGTTAGAAATTTCTTCGTATTTCCTTATGATCCAATGACTGAAATTGATAAATGGTGATATTACCTATTGACACTAATAAGAATATGTCAGGGAACTTCTGCTAAAGAATGCTATTTGTGAGTCTCTGTTCTCTAAATGCCAGGCTGATGTAGTTTCATGCTGTGGTACCTCCATACATAGTCTGCAAGGAACGATGTTTTACACAAAATCACTTCTTTGAGTCATCAGTCCCTGTTCTACAATCCAGCATCAGTTTCCTTTTAACGTGCAACCAAAACCACCGAAAATCCAGTGAGTCCAGCCTAGACCATTACTGGAAGGAAATTTTCCACAGACACACCTAGAGGGAGTAGGAGACAGTGGGGTTTAATGCTGTACAGGTTTAGCTCCAGACAGTTCTAATGTCTCTCTGCATGCAAGGAAGCTGTCTTTACTAACCAAACATATGTCTGTGCCAATGTGAGCAGTTCCACAGAGATGCTCAGATTAGTGTGGATAAAACTAGCCTAGTTACTAGAAGGGACATAACTCCCTTGGCTTGGTACTCCACGAGTAGTTATACCCAATCTCTCAGTAAAGCTGGGTGGATGGGCAGTGAAATGCACTCACTGTATGTCGAGATCACATGGTGATCATTTCTTTATAGATGTCTTTACAACTTGCTAGCTTGGAGAATTAATATTCTTTCCCTGAACAGCACTAGCACTTTTTTCTCATTTTCAGACTGCAGCTAGAGTTTCAGAAGACTCTTCATACATGAGGCTTGAAAACACCGCTATTTATCTTATGTCCAGAAAATGAATCAACAGATCCTTGATACAAATGCTTGGATCTTCCCCTATTAAATCCTTGAAGGTGACCTTGCAAGGTCCTCTCCAGTTGTTTTCAATCATAAACTCTTAGCTGGAAGATACAATCCCATGCTGCGATTCCTTCAAAAAGAAACCTCTCTGTTCCTGTCAGCATCAATGCTTCCTGCAAAAACAAGACAAACTTTACTTTCTTTATTGTCTGACAGGAAGTACAAGCTCCATGAAAAAAATTCTCCACAGACCAGAAAAAGAATGAAAGGCTCCTTTTCAAAAGTGTTAAGCATTGATATTTAATTTTTTTTATTTTTATCAAAAATCAATTAGGGCACTGATGTTACCAACAAAAATGGTATGACTTCAATATTGAAAAAAAACCCAACCAACACTTCATAAAATTCAAGAAACAGAAGAACGACAAGCTAGAAGAATAAATCTCAATGTGGTTCTGGAAGAAATAGCCCAGTTCATGGAAAGAGAGGAAAAAAGAAATACTTTTTTTTCCTGAGTATTTAATCCAATAAACACAATAAAAAACATTAATAACTTACTAGTTATTTCCTCTTACTTATGATGAAAGGCTCTCAACCCCTACAGCAGAACTCCACAGAAACACTGTCATGAGGATGGTTTATTTTAAAAGAGCATTATGATACTATGATGCAGAATTATTTGTTTGGAGCTTTTACAATTCTTATATATCTCTTTTTTACAAAATTAGTCATACACAGCAAATAACCTTGCAAGTTCTCAGGGTTAAGTTGGTTTTTTTTTAATAAGCTAGAATTTAAATATACAGAAACATACAAATTTGAGGGGAAAAAAAAAGTCAGGTCTAAAAAAATTTGAATTTAAATGCTCAGCCATACTGGCTTCACTTATGAGACAATCTCTAGCAGCGGGAGATAAATCAGAGCACAGCAGTAAATTACAGTCTTAATTCATCTGATTATATAATTTTATTCTTCTCTTTCTCTCTCTTTTTAAATCAGTGCTTGAAGGAATGAATTTATTGCTGAGGCTTCTCCTCCTGTTCTGAATGATGGATTCTACATTATTCTTGGAATTACATATATACGTAATTTAGTACTTCAAAAATAATTTTCTTTGTTTTATAACTTAGCTAAAAATATCTGCCTCACACTTATTACTGAAATATTAGAAAATTGGGGAACTGAGAGAATAATATAAAATATGTAAATGTTCTGCAAAAATGAGTTTTCGTCATATTTTTCATTTTTTCTTATCAGATCTTATTTATTGAATGAAACTTTTCCAAAAAACTCTGATG
The DNA here is from genome assembly GCA_017589585.1 of Phylloscopus whistleri. Taxonomy (NCBI): domain Eukaryota; kingdom Metazoa; phylum Chordata; class Aves; order Passeriformes; family Phylloscopidae; genus Phylloscopus; species Phylloscopus whistleri. The sequence goes on along the minus strand of JADMLD010000759.1, from coordinate 8,644,464 downwards.
TGAAAATCGGAAAGTATATAGTAGCCCAGTTACTTTATTATGATGAAAGACTCAATTGAGCTAAAACTGAAAAGTTTAGAGTAAACAGATCCCCAGATAATGAAATTATTCAAGAGCTGAAGTCTACAACACACTGGCATTAGATAAAATTGCTGCAAACTCAACCTAAACGTGGCATTGGTGGGAAGCAGGTAAATGCAAAAGGTGTGACAAGTGGACACAGCTCAGGGAAAGAACCAGGTGGGTGAAACTGGGAGTGGGAGTATTCTTCCCTTTACTCTTTTCAGAAAAGCAAGGCTTTCTCTGTGCCCTGCCTTTCTGAAGATGATGCACCAGGAAAATGACGTTGAAGCAAACAAGCCCTGCCAAGAGGCAGGCACTCAACACTCACAGGACCTGCAGACTGGTGAGCTTGGCAGGTTGCCCTCCTTACCAAACTGGCTTTTCAATCCCTCTCTTTGCATTAACAAACCCTGGGGTTAAAATCTCCAGCCACTTTGCTCTACTCATTTTCTCTAGCTTTGTCTTGTTATTTAGATAGATCTTTGCCTCTTTCCTTCACTAACTCCCAATACAACATCATTCAATGAAAAAAAAAAAACAACCTTCTATTTTAACTAGGTTTGAGAGGTACTTCTTATATAAGAGAATAATGAGGAAGCAGCCAATTCCTGTAAAATATTTGCTGTTTGTCCTCACAGTTTATACATTAGGAGAGGCTAAAATAATTTGTGTAATAACCAGCTGGATCTCAATATTTTTCTCTCAAGCTGTTGGTTCATTCAGTTCTCTCCCTCTTTTCAATACAGCAGTTTCACCACTGAACTTGCTGTTCCTTAAATTCCATCTGCGCTTTCAAACTATTACCCATCTGTGCAGCATGAACTGCAAATAAACCTCCAACCATGTGCTGAGCGAGCTTATTCTGGTTTTGTTACACTCTGTAGCCTCTTTCATGAGCTAGTGAATAATCATTAAACAAGATCAGCATTAGTTCAAGTCACACAACATGACTATTTCTCTGTTGTAAGAAAAGAGGAAATTTTTTTTTCTATTTAGAGTTGATTTTCTTCACAGTAGCCAATATGGGACTATGAACTGTATCAGTGCCCAAGAGTATCAGTCAAAGGGACTCTCAAGAACTTTCTTTCCTTGGCACCAAGCTCAGCTCTGCAGTACCTCTCACCTCCCTTTTCCAGCCCTGTTGCACATCATGAAGCCCCAGTAAACATTTGCACACAAGATGTGTGTGTGACTTGGTGCATCACAGCTTCTGGTTTGTCATCAGCAAACAAGACCAACAGCTGCCCTTCTCAGTGCAGCTTCTCAGTGCAATGCAAGGTTTTAAGAAAGCTTTTAAACAGTGAGCAATGCAGCAATATCTCCACTCTACAGATGTTTTCTTTCTGATAACATAGTTTCTCTTTTTATTAGAAATAAAAAATAATTTAAAAAACCCAACAGAGATTACATATTTGGCCTACATGTATCAAGAATTTTTGCATTTAACACATTTAGCTAAAATCACAGTGAATGATAGCATCACCCTTAAAGATTCAATCCTGCAATCACGTCGTGTCAGCCCAGGTTTTCACAGAAGGGTACAAAAGAAAGCTACAACAAAGAACAGCCACTTGGATCACAGAACATGACAAACATGTTTTGCAGGATTATACAGGATTTGATTTTTACTGCTCCCTTAACAGGCCTGCTCTAGACTAGCTGCAGTTATGATTCCTCAGTAAAAATGGGATATGATATTTCCAAATGCAAAGCTGTTAACAAACCAAATGGGTTATAATACTAATTAAGAAACCACTAAGCAACCATGCATGACCTATTCCTGATTTGTGCCATGAGACTCTACACACTGAAAGCAAATGATAAAATTCAGCAAAGAGGATGACCATGCTGAGTTAAATGAATTCTTCATTCTTTATTAAATTAGCATTTAAATTCTAAAGTGTTGTTAATAACTTGTGGTTCAGTTAATACTGACTCTGAATTACAGCTAATTATGTCAATAAAGTAGAGCTCTGCAAATCCATTGAATGAATTCTGTGAAATTTTACATTAAAATTTGTAATTTTATATTCCTCTAATCTCTACAACTAGAGTATTCAGAATTCTATTTAAAAACTATTTCAGTGTTTGAATAAAAAATACATCTTTACACAAATATAGACAGATTCCTTCTAAATTTCTGATTTTAAAAAGAATGTTTATGTCTAAAATCCTATACTACATAATTTTTCTTTTCTTATATTTATCCTTCTTCTGAATTTGTAAAGCAATGATCTTGTAGTATTGCTAATATTTCAAAATAGGACAAAAAATTGCTAAGGTTTAGGAATGAATCCTTTGGGAGCAGACTGAAGACTTTTGTTCAGTTATATTGTAAGACATAGAATTTTTTATTTAATACTAAGAAATACTATTTTAGTATTTTCTGAATGGACAAGTGTCACGTCCACTGTGTGCACCAGATCTTGGGTCCCTTCACTGAAGCCCCTAACTCCTTGACAGTAACAGCTACAACACCAGAAATGGAAGTTGGTATCTGGAAGGGCCAAACATCTGGTGAGAAGTATTTTTCATCCACCCCTTGCACACACACCTGAAAATTATAGTATCCAGAATACATCCTTTCCAGAGGTCTGAAAGAGATGAAAGATACTTATTTTTGGATTAATTTTCATAGATGTGGTACATCCACATGTGGAGGTATGACCCCTCCAGGGTCATATTGACCAGGGTCCAAGACAGGTTTTCCCTTAAAATTCTCAGAATTTTAGAATTCACACTGAAATTCAATTTTTAATTTCCATGATTTACATATATAAGTCCTTAATTATGCTAGTGCTTCTGAGGTGAACCATCATTCACAGAGTAGGCCCTTTTCATACAAATGCATAACATAACTTTATTGGGGACTTGCAATTGAAGTCCATCTAGGAAACATTTCACCATTCAATATTCATGCAAGTTGTGTTTAGCCAGTGGCTATTTGAATCCATATAATTCTACGTGCAACTCTAATTCACTTCATACATATACATTGGGATTCAATCTGCTTATTTTCCCCACAGATTTTTTTTTTTAATGTCAATAATAGTTATGGAAAGTGTGAAGCATTTTGACAAGTTCTCAAATAACTGGGAGCAGTTAAAATAAAGGCAGTAGTAATACACATGTGGCCTACTAATGGTACCTTTATTACCAGGCACAAAAAATAGCTGGCTACACTGTAAAATGTCTGTTATTAAGTACAAGTTCTACACTACAAATCTCATTCAAGAACCCAAAGAAGCACACAGAGATCTTGTCTAAGGAGAAGTCTCTTGGGATATGTGAAAAATTATTTCTTTAAAGAACAATGAAAATTTTGGTTAAAAAAGTCAATGTTTGAAAAATAATTGTGCATCTTCCATTGAAAGCAAAAAGGCTCTTTGGGAATTCTCATGATGTCACAGCTTGGCTGTGAGGAAGGTTGATTAACAACAAAACAGCTTGCATGTCACTGGAACTCTAGGAAACAGCTCTACTGAGCATTGTAAAAGTTCCTTTGAAATCTATAAATAAATAGAGAAAAAAGACTACTGATATTATAGCAACACTTATATTAACTGAAATCATGACATATCAATGCAAATGTATGTAACCTTTCAACTAAAAATAAACTAATATTTCAGAACATAGAGCATATATGTTCTATGAACTTGATACAGTTTCCTGGCACAACCAGGAATTTTACTATAGGCCAGTGGAATTCACATTTATTGTGCATTAAATTCACCTGCAGTTAGGAAGAAAGAAACTCTGATAGTGATAATTTTCCCTGTCACTGATGGTGAGAGAGATTAGTAGCCATTCTGTATTTTTATGCAGTGTCTATCTCTGTAAAAGATCTAAAAGCATGAGGTCAAATCAAAGTACTACACACTGAATAATCAACTCATGCTCAAACAATCCACTGAAACTGCAACAAGCTGTCTGGGAAACGCAGACAAACAGCAAGTTTTCCTCCTGGCCAAAAATAACCCACCTTATTCAACAAGTTCTCTGCCTATTTTTGCCTCTGATCCAAATCTTACACACTTTGAATCACTGTAGACATACATTGGACAAACTTTTTATCCTGGAAGCCTTCTCTGCTAGTGATGAAGGCTATCAACCAACTCACAAGTTTTCATAACATTTTTTTATTGCACCTGCACTGCAATATTTTTCAAATACTTTTAACTATTTATATCAAATCAACATCTTTTATGTCTAATTTTAGGTTTCAACTACTGTATTTAAGCTCTCTGTTGTCACTGTTAAATATGCTAAACATTTTAAAAATCATAGTGAAAATACACAACTTTTATCACAAATAAAACTGTCACAGGAAATTTAAATACAGTAGAATAAACACAAATGAGAGGCTGGAACAGAAGTAGTAGCTCCTATTAACATGGTCCATCTAGGATTTATTACAATCCTGATTAAAAAAATATTAATATTCTAAAAACAGTTATAACTTAATTTGGACAATAGTAAGAAAAAAGAGAAACATAAAAGTTGATTCCTTTCATTGGAGTAATGCTGCTACAATCATTTTGTTAATCCACCATCCTACCAGTATAAAATCTAATGAGTACTATGTTACTGATATGCAAAGTATTATGCAAATTATATTCAAATCACAATGACTGATAGCAGGTCAAAGCAGCATGCATTAATATTCTTCTGGTTGTACTACAATTACTGTAAAGTACTGCCTGCACACCAAGACAATTAATGACATTCTCTACACGTACATTAAACTACATTAAATTTTTTCTTAAAGTTCTTTATTTCAGTCACAATGAAAAGAAACCTACTCACTACTTCAATTCAGCAGGACATACAGAATATTTCCAGCTAATAAGCACTAACCCTTCTAGCATACAAGTTTCCAAATGCCACCATCACACATTACCCAGAGGATACACATTTTAATCTCACTCTTAACATGTCTCCATCCCAGTGAGCCAGAATTTTACAGGAGGCTAACTAAGCAGGAGTATAATTTTTTGTTTCATTTTCCCTTTCAAACCACATTAGCTGTGATAAAATTAAGCCATCATCACACGTAACAATGCACAGTCATCTGTGAAGTATTTAGCAAAGTGTGGCAAAGACCATGCTCTCCAAGCAGAGCCACTGCTCTTTAACAACCACCCCACTTTGGGAGAGCATCTATACATAACAAAACTGACATTTTGAGTGGAAAACCCATCTTAATCCAGGAAATCAGCATCACATGACAAAAACAGCACAGAGAAAAATAAAAATTATGGCTAATAACTGCAAACAGCTTTGAGGAAATCTCAAATATTTTCCCTAGGTAGCATGAAGTGGTATAGACTGACACTAAGGCAGCACTGTTGTTCACTAAGCAGAGATCTCCAAGTTCCAATACTATAAACCAGACCCCTTTCAACAAGTCACTTTTCTTTTCTTATCCTCTTCCAATTCTTGTAAGTATCATCCATTTTCATTCCTCAAATAGAAGGGTAAAAAGAAAAATCATTCCTTACTTCTTTCAGTCACAACCTAGGTCATCATATAAACCATCAGCCACAATCCCTTCCTTCAGATGATCCCTTTCATGTTATTTTTAAGAGTGTGCATAGGTTAAATATCATATCATTTGGAGTCAGATTAATGTATTTTGAATAGAAGCTGATTTGGAAGGATTTAATATTTTTGGAAGTGTTCAAGGGTTCACTTTTTCTGGTATGAAAATTCTTGGCACAGAACAAAAGCCGTTATTGAAATCCCAATACATTGTGGCATAGACAACACTACACAATGAATACTCTTATTTAAAATAAATCCATGTTCTAGTTAAATTTTTTGCATGTTATTTTATAGTAGTGCAATAATCCAGGAAAAATATTTTTTTACTTGGTTTTAATATAACTTCTTTTAAAAGTTGGGGTTACTCTTGCAAGTTATCTCCTCAAGCATATGCCAAGAGAATTGATTTGATATCAGTTGCTACTAAGAAATCACACCAGTTATAGACAAGCTAATCAATTCCTCAGCTGGAGGTTATGTTTACTTTATGATGATCCCTGTGGTATTGTAGCAAATCAGTCTCCCAAGGGTGTGCTCTCTCTATTCTACCACAACTTCAGTAGTGTTACAATCTGATTCACAACTTTAAAAAGTTGCAATGCTACTACTGGGTCTTCTGCCCATACATGCACTAAACATATTCTTTGGCCATTCCTAATATCAACATTGGCTTCAACAGGCTAACAAGACTGACTGGAATGAGTTAGTATTTGCACAACCCTTAAGCTTATATTTTTAACCTCTGCACAACAGTTAAGTACATATGGAAGTGCTGTTTGCTGTTACCCACACGTGTCTCCAGCTGAACTGAAGCAGCCAGGCAACAGAACTCACTGGACTGTTGGCAAAAGGAGCTGACCTTCACTGTGTTCCCTCTGCTTCTGGCCTCTCTCTGTCCAGCTGTGCATACTAACTCCATCATGTTTTCCAATTAAAATTCCACTGAGAATGAAAATATCCGCTGGGAGAGCAGTGGACGTCATTTACCTCAACTTTAGGAAGGCCTTCAACACTGTTTACCACAGTGCACCTTTATAAATATTAGGACATTACACTCTGGAGGGGTGGACAGCCAGAGGTGTAAAAGATTGCTGAGATGATAGACCTCTGAGGGTAATGGTTAATGGATCATACTTTGTCTGCAGGCCAGTAAGAAGTAATATTGCAGGAGGCTCCTTGGACCTGTCCTGCTGAACACCTTTATTGGGGACTTGGAGGAGGTACTGGCATGCACTCTCTTCAAGTCTGCAGATGACACCAAGGTGCAGGGCCAGCTGATAAGATGAGGGGTAGGCCTGCCATTCAGTGAGACCCAGGTGGGCTGGAGAAATTGACAGACAGGAGTTCCAAGGATCTTCTTCACATTCGGTGAGGAGAAATGCAAAGCACTCTTCCTGGGAAAGAACCCTTGCAGCCATTCAGGCTGGGGAGGCTGACCACCTAAGGACTCTTCCAATCTGAATTACCTGTGACTCTATGATCCTAAGAGTCATAAACTTTTTCAAGATAGGTATTATATAATTTAGTCATATCTGACAGAACAGCTGTGATGTTTTATTTAAGTGTACTGCTGCACCTAACAATCTGTTTCACTCTGTCACACATTACTGCACACATACTTTTCCCAGCCGCTCCATTTTTCAATGAAAGCATTACATTACTACCCCTTCTAATCACTAGTTTTCACAGAAATAGAGATCTTCCAAAGACATTCCATTTTCTCTATCCAAGGATTGCTCAGTACTTCTTCAGCAAGAGATTTCTGAGATCCAGTTCCAGCCACTTGGATTCTCAGCTTCTGAAATGTCCTTTTGCTTCAGATTATTCACTAAGTATTTTCAGAAGTACTGGATACCTGATGTTTGTTTGCATGCTTGAAAAGAAATAATTCTGTGAACAAGAGATACAGAAATCTTTTCCATCACATATTATGAATCCTTCCCTCTAAGTTAATTTCAGTACAGCAGAGTAGTCTGGAACAGCTATGTTTCCTTTGTCTTGAGCATCAAGGAAAAAATGAGAGTCTAGTGATTGGCCCAACAGTTCCAAATTTAGAAGAGTCTGCCTCCATTCTCTAAACTTCTACAAGTTTCCTACAGGACCTGAGGGAACCCAGTCAGTCTTTGTACATGAACACTGCATCCATAAAACTGGAAGGCATAGTAAGACAAGTAATCACCTTACAGTATGAAGTAAAATCTTTAAACACTCAAATATGATGTTAACAAAGGTGGATCATGTACCTACCATCAATACATAATCTTCCAATTGTGTTATGATACAAATGTGATGCACTGTAAATTTATTGAGAAACCAAGAAAAGAAAATCAAACGCATTTATAGGGGGGAACTAAGTCTGCTGCAAAGTAGATTTCCATGACACAAAAATGGCATATGTGCTTGTTTTTAACCTTAGAGATATCAGAAGCTGGGTTCCCTGCAGTACTTGTGTTTGTTCTGAGATGTTTGCTGAAGGGCTAGTGTTGTCCAAAGAGCTCAAGCAAACAAGGACAGCATACAGACTTGCTTGGAGCTTGTCTATGCTTGAGACTGTACAAAAATTTCTCACCATTTTCATCAGCCACATCCTAGAAATGTTAAGTAATATTTAGGGGCAAAAACCAGGTAGGTGCCAACAAAATAATGATTATGTAGCAGAAATGGAATCTTAGTTAAATTCTAGAGATTTTAAGTGAATTTTGGGGTACCAAGTCCTTCTACTATTTAAAAGAGACTACTACTCAAATATTGCACTTATGCTTGTAGTACCATTCTTACACACTCCTGATGGGTATCTACCTGTAAGCAAAATAAAACCTGTGTTATTTTCTCAGGAGCACTTTCTTAAACACTCATGATTATTTCTCAGGAGTTATTTCCTGTTTGGAGTTGGAAGTTGTGGGACATGATTTTGTTGGCTGCTATGCTGTGAAGTCTTGTGTGTGACTGTATTTCAAGGAGGCTTCTCACAAGCTCTATACAGAATATCAGATCCTTTAAAGAGATCTGTCCATCCCCACATCTTACTTTTGTTTCTACAGAGATGTTCCCAGAGAATTAGAAAGTCATTCAGCATAGTTCTCCATCTAGAGAATAAATATAAATATAATCTCAAGTCAAACACTGCAATCATCTCCCAGCTATTTTAGTAACAAGTATTTCCTTTTCATAAAAGAAGTTTCAAGTATCTGGCCTATTTATTTTAGTAAAGAGGAGCTTATTATTTGAGCCCTTATTATTTGTGCACTGTCTTGAAAGGAAGCACAAATGTCCATCAACTGTTAGGTGCCAGAAACAATCTGGGATGGGGATTTACTTGATTCCCTCTTTATCACGACCCCCAGCCAAATGACAAGATAACTTTAAGACTATTTACAGAAATAGTTGCTCATCATGATAAAACATGTCTTCTCAGCATGAGTAGCTGAAAAGACAGGAAGCCACTTAATTGTCCCTTCAAAGCCTACTAGGAAGGTTCTACACAGTCCATGATCTCCACAGTGAGGAAGACCTCATCCAGACCTCATCTGCCTCAGTGAGCAGCAGGCAGATTACAGTGCCTCTGTTCCTCTCTCATGAACTGCAGAATGCTTAGCCTCAACTTTTTCAAGGCAGAGTATTTTCTGATGTTCTTACAGCACACAGAACAATTAAACCTGAGCAGAACTGTGTCTATAAGATGGAATCAAACTGAACATTTTCATTCCTTCTTTGTACCTCAGCTGTGTGTAACAAATAAATCCATTGCTTGTACTCGACAGATAACCATCCTTTAGTGGGGCACAGAAAAAGGTTGTAATATTCTATTCTTCTTTGACAAACATTACACAACCATGTCATGTAAATATCAATTTGACAGTTCTGTTTCCTGAATTCTACTCCTTTCTTCTAAAAAAAAACCCCTTCCATTAATCTGTTTTAATTTCCTACAAAGAGTGAATAAATGAACAGAAAAACACAGTACAGATTACCAGCATCAAGATAGCCTCTGTTACGGTCCTTTGCACTACAAGATGTTCTTTAAAAATCATCAATCATTCTTTCAGCTGAGGAGCAATGCTAAAACCAAAAGGACACTTTTATTTTCTCATGAGGGCTTATAACTGGAGTTTTTAACAGCCATTTTTGCAGCCCCAAAAAGTCATTTTATTTTATAAAGGAATCCACATCAAAGATTTCATGCACTGTCAACACACTCTCATCATTGTTTGCCTACACTCTTTGAACTACCTCCTTTCAGCTACTGAAATATTAAAATTGCATTTTCCTCTGTTCTGTCAAAAAGTTGTGCAGCTTAACAGGACAGTATTCTATATTTACTGAACATTTTATTCTCTCCAGAGAAACGGAAAGTGGGAATTAAATGCATTATTTTATGAAAAACAACCATCAGAATATAAGAATGATGGGTTTGTGGTAGCATGGAAAAGTGAAGAGGAAATCATTATCCACTGGTTTTTCATAATAAATAATGAATGCTACGTAAAAAGTATAAGATGAAACCAGGCAAAGTTAAAAACAAATACAAATAGAAATGTTTGGACAGATAATATAGCAATCACTGTCACAGGATACGTTGGTATCTAAAGTTTATATGGGCTCAGTTAGACGAGCTCATGCAAGAAAACTCTCACTGCCTATCCAACACAAAGATGCAACCTCCGATTCAAAAGGTCCCCAGATGCAGGGAGATGAAGGGGTGGTACCAAGCAGGCAGGACCTCTGAAAACCTGTCCTGTTATCTGTAGTTCCACAGGTTTCCATTCACCAAGGAAGCCCAGGCTGAACTGACCCAGTACAACTGATCCCACACACAGCAGTAGTCATGGATGACTTTTAAATGACCACCCAAATCCAGTAGCTCAGTACAAGGCACAGAGAGCAGAGCTGTGACAGTCACATGTGGGATTATGTTTGAAATGTTTGAACTTCGCTTTAATGAACAGGTTTTACTAATTTGCTGATTAGTCTGATTTCATCACTTTTTTGTTAAGCATTATGCTGTAATTCCTAATGGTGTGCTCTCACGTCCCTTCTGATAAGGAAGCAAAATGTTCCTGTTTTACAGCTGAGTAGTCAAAGAACAGGGAAATCAGGCATTCCCCTCAAGATGACCCAATTTCAAAGATATATTTGGCCAAAGATTTAAGTGTGCCGAGACAAGCGTTAAGAACTCTAAATTACTAAAGATCAGTCAGAACTGTATTTGAGCACAATTACTATTATACACAAGAAATGTGTATAATAATATGTCTTATGTTTAGAAAGCTAAACATAAGCTAACCACTTCTCCTCCATGAGCCTCACACTCACACAGAAAGACAAGGCAAATGAAAGATTTCAGGGGTTACAAAGATAAGACTCCAAACATAGGATTCAGATCTTCTAATGAGTAGTACAGGAATTCCTTAGAAAATAAAATCACAAATAAATAGTGCAATTCTGAAATTTTCTCATACCTTGCATATTCCATACATATTTGTATATGCTTGGAAAATTTATTTTATCTGTTGGATTACAGTTATTTGCTTCACCGAGTCAAAGTGCAGTAAGTACTTAGAATATAATAATTTTCATGGACTCTGCCCAATAAAGATTTTGAACAGGGGTTTGGTGGTTTTTTTTTGGTAGCAGAACTTTTCTAATTATTAAGATCTTTAGACATTTATGAGACATCAGATATTTAATGACATAAGATTTAAGAATTATACACAAGTTATAGCTGCAATCTCAAAAATATTTTAAACAAAACAAAGTCCCTGGATGTTGCCAGTCCCAGGAGAGTCAATGAAAAACTGGGAGTGATTTCACACTCACAATATGATTGAGAGTGATTTCTACAGAAACAGCTTCAGAACACTCATTGGGTTTGATCCAAAGTCTTATTAAGTTAGTGGTAAGGGTTATCTGTCTTCCTTGTCTTGGATTTTTCCTCTGTTCAAACAGCAGTATGCTATATTGCTCTGTTTAAAATCTGGTTTTTTTTGATTCCCTTCATTCATTTTATAAGGTATTTATAAAATGAATGGTATTTAATTCATCATCATGAATTATTGTACAAATGCTAATAATGGACAAATAACTCAGAAACTCTTTGACCTCCCAATGTTTTCCACATTGCAGCTTTGACAGCTGTCATATGACTAATCAATGAATGACTGAACAGCAGAAGAGTTGATGTACAAGTCACCTTTTCATAAGTGGTTATTTTAAGAAACAGAGTACTAGTAAATAAAAAAAAAATAGAAGAATTAACCCTCCTGTGTTCCAATATGCTTTCTTGTAGATGAACAACCTGAGACACAAGTATTCATCAGTCTTTTTCTAAACAGAAAACCTAACAGGAGGTTCTGACATTATGTCTGAGCTACACTCCAAAATATTAGCTTATAATTAGCTTATTAGCTTATAATTAGCTTATAATTTTCTCCAGTAACACTCCCAGAGATACTCCTGTCTGCATCTTCTAAAATAAACTTCAAAAATCTATAAATAAAGACAGATCTGATAGTACTGGGATAATCTTAGAAAAGGTATGTGAGAATTTTCTGAAGCTCTGGTCCTAGAAAAAGAGCCATGATAAAGCCATGTCCCTGTAGCACTGGAACTTTAGCAGTAGGAATATTTTATGTTAATTTTCATTATTAGCTCTTCATCACAATCTTATTCTTGTCAATGGGGGGGTTTGAACTGCAAAAAAAAATTAAAACCCCATTGAAGTTCCAGGCTGCCTACCCCCATTGCCTCATGTACAGTGCCCAACAACCTTCACAAGCCCTCAGGCTGCCACAGTCCAACTGCAGATCATAGTTTATAACAAATGGATGCAAAAATGCACTGCTTCAAGGACACTGATGTACAAATGATAGTTTGGTGTATTAGAAAACACTACAAAGTTTTTAAATATTTTAGTAGCTTTCATTTCATACTTCAATAGCAATTAAATTTTTAACTTTGAAGTTTTTTTAAAGCTGTATATGCTTGATACAGGAATATTTGGAGAGCATTGGAGAAATAATAACTTTATTTACTATAAAAAGGTGCTTTATTAAAATGTAATATTGCAATAAACAGCACTATTAGCCCAAATCCAAGCCAAAATAATAAAATAAACAATGCTGTCACAGAAACATGGACTGCTCCTGTCATGTTCTACCCTTAACATATCTGCAAAGGCAGCTATACTACCCTGCAAACCCCAAAATTCAACAGCTTCAAGGGAAGTGGAGAACATCAGACCCCTTCCTTGAAGAATGGTGTTCCAACACTGGAACCAGGAGAGATCCAGCTTGTCTGCCTTTGCCAGTCCCTAAGAGGTGACCTACTTTTTCACAAGGATTAGAAAACAATTACTTTAGAATAAAATGCTGTCTCACACAGAGAGCTAATAGCTGATCATCAAACAGCCTCATACAACATATGCTGGAAGTGCCTCTGTTTAAGAAGCCCACTGCTGCATGCTACACCTTTCTAGATGTCTGAATATGTTCTAAATTAACCTCAACACTGAGTGAAATGTAACAGACTCCTATTAGATCTACCAGGCACCAATGACAACACAAAACTATTCTGTATCAAGAGGATGAAAGAACAATCTCTCAGTGAGACAGAGGACCGTGGAAATCAAACAGGCCACATTTGCTCCCTCAGCTTAGAGAACCAGCCCTTGTCAACTGGGCTCTCCACAAGGGGTAGTTGCACGTTATCTACTGTTGTCTGGGTTTTTGCTGTTCTCCTCTGTCTCTTTAAGAAGTTTTTCTAAAGTTCTATTTTAGCCTTCTGTGTTTACCTTTTGCAATGGAGTCAGACATGATTTTACATAAACAACTTTCTTGTTATTGTAATGGTATAACCATGTTTACATTCTTCTCATAAGGAGGAGACTGTTGATGGACTGTTGGGTTGCCCAGTGTGGTTGAAGAGGAAGATTTTCTTCCTCCAATCCATGGTCACTGCTAAAATTCTATAAATGCTGAAGTTGTAAATAAACTGTCTCTTCTGCCTTGGACATCTCAGCATGTGAGTGTCATTTCTTTGTGTCATGTGCAACAATCTTCTACACTAACTCTTTTTCCCACTGTGAAACACCATGTTTATCAGCACAAAACTGATTTCTCAGCACCACTGATGCTCTGTAAGAGGAATTTTACTGAAGTTATGCAGCTGCAAGTGTACCTTTTTTGTTATTGTAATTCCCTACATATTTCCTCCAGTATTTAGAGCAGTGAGATGCAGCATATCGAAGCAAAGTCCCATCTCCTTCATTCAACACTATCAACTGCAGTACAGGAGCACTCCCAGGACTGAACAGTGTAAAGTTGGATATGTTAAAGACCGGTTAATGGCCACAGTCATCTGCTGCTGCCTCAGTAACGTAAGCAGCGACACCGGCGTGTCCTGACACACCGCCACTGCCAGCAGGAGCCCAGCCCACAGCTCGTGTCACTGCAAACACACACTGCTGCCTAAGGAACTCTGTGTCACTGCAAACACACACTGCTGCCTAGTGAACTTTGTGTCACTGCAAACACACACACACTGCTGCCTAAGGAACTCTGCGTCACTGCAAACACACACTGCTGCCTAAGGACTCTGTGTCACTGCAAACACACACACACTGCTGCCTAAGGAACTTTGTGTCACTGCAAACACACACATACTGCTGCCTAAGGAACTCTGTGTCACTGCAAACACACACTGCTGCCTAAGAAACTTTGTGTAACTGCAAACACACACTGCTGACTAAAGAACTTTGTGTCACTGCAAACACACACTGCTGCCTAGTGAACTCTGTGTCACTGCAAACACACACTGCTGCCTAAGGAACTCTGTGTCACTGCAAACACACACACACTGCTGCCTAGTGAACTCTGTGTCACTGCAAACACACACACACTGCTGCCTAAGGACTCTGTGTCACTGCAAACACACACACACTGCTGCCTAAGGAACTTTGTGTCACTGCAAACACACACACACTGCTGCCTAGTGAACTCTGTGTCACTGCAAACACACACTGCTGCCTAGTGAACTCTGTGTCACTGCAAACACACACTGCTGCCTAAGGAACTCTGTGTCACTGCAAACACGCACTGCTGCCTAGTGAACTTTGTGTCACTGCAAACACACACACACTGCTGCCTAAGGAACTCTGCGTCACTGCAAACACACACTGCTGCCTAAGGAACTCTGTGTCACTGCAAACACACACTGCTGCCTAGTGAACTTTGTGTCACTGCAAACACACACACACTGCTGCCTAAGGAACTCTGCGTCACTGCAAACACACACTGCTGCCTAAGGACTCTGTGTCACTGCAAACACACACACACTGCTGCCTAAGGAACTTTGTGTCACTGCAAACACACACTGCTGCCTAAGGAACTTTGTGTCACTGCAAACACACACTGCTGCCTAAGGAACTGTTGTCACTGCAAACACACACATACTGCTGCCTAGTGAACTCTGTGTCACTGCAAACACACACTGCTTCCTAAGGAGCTCTGTGTCACTGCAAACACACATACTGCTGCCTAAGGAACTCTGTGTCACTGCAAACACACACTGCTGACTAATGAACTGAAGGAGAGCTTAAGATGCTTAGCAAGTCAGCCAGTAGAGAGAAGTATGACTTGAAAGAAGAGTTTATTTAAACAGACCGTCAATTTGTCTGTTTAAGGAGACAAGTTTCAACTAGTTCTACAATTATTATCTTGTGTATATATCCATGCAGCAATTTATTATTCTAATGTCTAAACTCTTCATGTGGGGAAAATTCCCCAAACCTTCTCACAAAGAATTACCACAGTACTTCAGCTAAAAAGTTACCTTTCTTACATTCCCTTTATAAAATAAAGGAAGAAAAGTAATAAATATTTAGTAATAAATAAAATTATGTCAGATATTTGGAATAATAATATCAATTTTTTCCAAAATTTTCATAGAAAATTAACAGATTTCAGCAATATAAATGCTTTGAAATCTGACAGGTTTACTGAAGAATTGAGGCTGTTGCCTTCCAAGCTTATAATGTAAAGCGAAATAACTTCATAGTGCAGAAACTCTTTTCATTTCAATTCTGTCCTTTTCAACAGTTGTTTAAATGGGAAAAAGGGGGCTTTCCAAGATGTTGGCATTTAGGAACTTGTTTATTTCAACTCTCATGATCTAATGGTATTAAATTAGAAAATACAAAACAAGCACATTAAAAGGCACTAACCTCCCAAAATAGGCAATGACAAAGGTGAATTTGAAAGCAATAATACATATTATAAATGCATGATAATAAATCTTGACATTCACCAAAACATGATGTCCTCAGCTCAAATCCCACCACTCTAATATGGGCCAAACTCCACATTAACTTGGATGAAAAATAGGTTGTTTCCCTAGTGAAGAGATGATTTCTTGCAAATATGATTAAACTCCAGGAATAACAGAGAGCACTCAGCTAAATGTAAATAATATGATCTCCACCTTAAAGAATTTGCAGCCCAGAAATATAAACGCAGGCTATCACTGAAATACCAACCACCCAAGCAAAGGCCTCCCCAAGGAGCCTTTTTGCTTTCTGCAGTAGGTTTTAAATAAATCATACAGAAAAAGAAGAAAATCCTTCTATTGTGTTGGGAGGATTATCCAGTTTGAAGTAAGTTATTTTGACTTTCTCACTGCGGCGTTTCAGGGTTTGTCTCTGCTGCCAGCTTCTCGCAGGACAAACAGCAACAGACTTGGCTCTGCTCTGCCCCCAGGCTCAGCTACCCCAGCCTCACAGCCCCATGGTGCTCAGCAAGGGGATGCCTCCTGGCTCCAAGCTTCCTGAAGCATATATCCAGATGAAAAAGCCCATATATTCTGCTTACTTATAGTAATTACTCCTGGAGAGAGAATATAACCCATCTCACCAGACTAACAAAGGCTCTTACAGTGCTTTGCAAAATAGAACATGTTTATTTTAACAAGGCAATTCATTACAAGGTTAGAAATCATACTGCAAAAAGGAAGTATTCTAAAGTTCTTCTTGGCTGCTTTGGCATCTCATGTAGAAAATCCTTTAGCTTGTCTCAGAGCTTTAACCCAGAGAGAGACCTGTACAGCACACTCTCCCGAGTGTGGATCTGTGCCTGGACCCTTTCTCTGGGTCTCATTTGATGACACACCCAGCTCCTACATTATTCCTTCCTCTCTTCAGCAGACAACAGACTTGATAAACAGCTAACATTTTCTGTTGGTTCCTCATTTTATGCAGTCTAGGGCTGGTGAATAAAAGGCTAGATAATAGTTATTCAACACAAAGCAAGTCTCAGCTCCCATGTTCTGGAGACCATCTGCCTGTTCATTCTTCTCTTTGTTCAAGAATATCACATGTTTCAAAGAGCAAAAGAATGCATTGGAAAGATGCTTTCTGTAGGGATAGTAGACTGATATGAAATACTATATCCCAGGCTAAAATCTGAACTCTTAGAAATGTATTTGATCCCATGGATCACTGGAGTGAATTTTTTGAGCCTTTCTAAAGCCAGTGTGTTGCTGTAGAGCAAAAAATAGGTACCCAAGAGCCTATTAGAATGGAAAGCTTTCATTTAGGCTTTGTAATATAAGGCGTAAACTGCTTTTCCTTTGAAACCTACCTTTCAAAATTACTTTTTAGAGGTTCAGGCTTCCTCTTAGTGGGAAAAAGACTTTACCACCATAAGGTTGCTAATGAGATAGAACTGACTGGCATGCATAAACAGATTAGCACTATTACGCATATTGATAAAATCACTCTGATTATCCTCCTTAGGTGTTACTTAGGAAAGTTAAAAACTCTTTTTTTTTCTCACCTATATAATACTGAAAAAGAGATCCACTTAATAGAAAGAGAATTATTTCTCCTTTTTCTGTCAAAATCTAAAATAGCTGAGAAAAAATTGTAAAAACACTTTTTACATCTTCTATGTGCTAATATTCCAAACTATCACGAAGTCTGGACTGTCATTTGGTCAATTTCAATATCTGTGATTAATTAGTTTTAAAAAAGACTCATCCAGGCCCATGTTATACACTTCCCAATTAAAAACAGGAGTAGAAAAACCTGCAATTCAGATGTTCAAGTAAATACATAGCATTTCCATGTTAATTGAAAAACAACACAAATTCAGCTTGGAGAATATCCATGGATAATTTACTATCTTGATGATGTACAAATCTTAATAGACTTCCTCAAGATAGCTCAGTAAATTGGATGATATACAGAAACTATAAAATGATTACTCACATGACAGGCTTATAATAGTAACGGTCTAAGATCTCCCAAATACATAGAATCATAGACTCATTTAGATTGGAAAAGACCTTTAAGATCATTAAGTTCAACCATTAACCCAATATTGCCAACTCCACCACTAAGTGCCACATCTACATCTTTTAAATGCCCCCAGGAATGGTGACTCACACACTTCCCTGGGCAGCCTGTCCCAATGTAATATAATAATTAATATGAATTTTTCCACAAACAATATTTTTTAAAATTTAATAATACATTCATATAATCTCATTTTGAAGAGAATCCTCATGGCAGCATAATGAGTCAGCTGCAATTTCCTAACAGTATGGGCTGAAAGCCCCTAAAAGAGTGAATTACAGTAATCAGCCCTTGAGATGGCAAAAGGATTAATTGGCATTTCTGTAGCTTTATGCTGATCAAAGTCTCAGCTTGGCAATCACATAGAGACTGTAAAAAGAAGCCTTTGTAACAGATGCAAATACCTACCAAATGGTAAAACTAAGAGCAATGTGACATTTTATGACCAGATGTATCAAATGATGCTAAAAACATTACAGAATAATGTAATAATGTAATAGCAAAAGGGAAATATTAGAGGAAAAAAATATTTTAAATAATTTGCAACATAATTTGTGTTCTGTGAAGCATTAGCACTGGCATTTTTCTGAATAGAGTACACTTCTATAAATGAGAACATAATTAAGAATAAATGGAATAACTTCTAAATTACTTAAACACTTGGTCACCAAAAATGGATTATTGTTGTTGGCAGACTTCTCCATTCTTCTAATTAAAGTCAATCATTTAAAACACTTTCTTCCTATTAATCTGACACATGTGATGAAGGAACTATAAAATTTAACACCCTCTAATGAAACCATTTCCACCTTGCACTTCTTCTCATTAAATGGTGACATTCTGTTCCCCAAGCAAAAGAAACAGCCCTACGGATTTCTCAGGGAGTGAAGCCACGAGCAGTGTTTGACAGGTGAAAAAACACACCGCAGACTACCTTTCTGTGACTTTGCTGAGAGTAAAGAAGGATGGAGACTGCACAGCCTATCCAGGCAACCTGCTTCACTGCCTGATGGTTCTTGCAGGAACAGTCTTTCCTTAAATCCAGTCTAAACACCTCAGGTTGTAAGTTATGCCAAGTATTTCCTTTTCCTCCACCACTGCAAAATGTTTGTCTCCACTTGACATCCTCTCAGGTGTGGGGTGGGGGGGACTTCTGTGAAGTCCCATTAAAGTCCTCTTTTTTTCCAGGCTGAACACCCCCAGCTCTCCCATGTTCTCCCAGGACAAATGCCCCAGGCCCTGATTAGCTTCCTGGAGCTCCACTGAACTCACTACAGTTCATCTTCTCCCACTGGGTGGCCCAAAACTGGGTACAGTATTTAGACACAGTGCTGAAAAGAGACAGAGAACCCCTTCCCTTAATCTGCTGGCTGTACCCCTGCTTACACAGCCCAGGAGGCTCCTGGCTGTCCCTGCTGCCAGGGCACATGGCTGGTCCATGCCTATCTGCCCACAAGAGCCCCAGGTGGTACCAAGTTGTGTGACTCATCACACAAACAGGAACCAGGAGCACTTCTCTCTCATGTTGATAGATGAAACAATGGCACCTGGGGCCATCTTTCCTGCAACAGCCTTGTCAGTATGACTGATGCTTAGAGTAGAATCATGCTTTAAGAGGGAAAGACAAGAAAAATCCCAGGTTCTTCCTAAAAATCTGGAACGAAACATTTTCCTAAGTTATTTTTTAGTATGCTAGGCAACACTATTTCTTTGAAGATCATAAAATCACTGAGGTGTATGACTTATCCATCTGGAACTGGACAAGAGTAAGGCCTCTGTAAATTTGTCATTAACTGTCCTTAAAGCTTCTGAGCACTCCCATGCACCTTAGGTCAGACTTCTAAATACATCAGAATAATTCTTCGTGGGCATTTTTAATATAGCTTCAACTGAGGTAAGAATGAAAATATACTACATACAGATTCACTGCTGGGAAATCCCACAAACAGCTCTAGATAAAATCCTCTGCTAAAATTGATTAACCACTCAAGCCTCTGCTTCTCCTACTGTAAATTATGCACTAATTAATGTTTGCTTCCTACTAGAGAGTGGCATTAATATGACAAGAAACAAGATCACAAACACTAAAAAACACACACAAAACACATGATTAGCTCCCATTACTGAAAAAGGAACCAAACAGATAATTAATTAGTCTTACTAATTATAGCTATTCCTAGATCTTATAAGAGACCTTACATCAGCGTAACTCCTATTCCTATACCAGAATATCATCTGGGTACCTGAACAAACACTTGCCTTTAATTTTTAATCAGCTGTCATTTCTAAGTACAGCACAGGAAAAAGTTGCCACCTCACTACAGCATGATCCTACCTCACTGGCACTGGTGAGGCTGCACCTCAAGTGCTGCATCCAGTTTTGGACTCCTCACTTCAAGAAAGACATTGAGGTGCTGGAGCATGTTCAAAGAAGGGCAGCAAGGCTGGGGAAGGGCTTAGAGAGTGAGTCCTATGAGAAGTGGCTGGGATTGTTTATCTTGGGAAAAGGGTGGTTCAGGGGAGACCTTATTGCTCTTGACAACTACCAGAAAGGAGGTTGTAGTGAGGTGGGGCTTGGCTCTTCTCCCAAGTAACTAGTGATGGGACAAGAGAAAATGGCCTCAGGGGAGGAACTTCTTCGTGACTGGACATCACGAAGAATTTCTTCATGGAAAGGGTTGTTAAGCATTGGAATGGACTGCCCCAGGAGGTGCTGGACTCACCATCCCTGGCAGTGTTCAAGAAATGAAGGGACATGGCACTTAGTGCTATGATCTATTTGACAAGGTGCTGATTGGTCAAAAGTTGGACTCAATCCTGGGAGTTTTTCCCAACCTTAATGATTCTATTCTATGGTTCTATGATTTGCTGTCAACACGGAAACTTTCTCTTGCTAACTTGACAAACAGAAATAAACCCTAGATTCTGAATTCATGTTTAGGACTTCTTAGTGTTTAATAAAAAAACAGAATTGTACAGAGGCCTGCATCTGGCCATAGAACTGCCTATTTTAATTTTAAATATGCTTCCCAGTATATGCTTTACAAGAAATCATTCTCAATGTATTTAAATTTTCAGGATCTTAATGGATAAAATAGGACCAACGCCTTTTAATATATTCTTTTGTCTCCAAGTATCCTGGTTCTGGCCAGGAATGAGTTAACTTTTGCAGTATCCAGAAGGAGGTATGGCTAGGACCCAGAGGTTATCCTAGACCACTTTGCCACTGCCAGTGGAAGGGAGGGAGTCTCTTCCATGGAGAAGGGCTCTTTCGGGTCCACACAGCATGGCTGAGGGCATGGTCAGGTATTTTCTGTTTGTGGGGGTTGTTTCTGTGTGAATTGTTCAGCTCTTTCTTGCAATCTTTGTCATTAACATTGTTGCCGTTGCTGTTTGGGTTTTTATCTCATTACTGTTTCCAGTAAATTGTTCTTACCCCAACACCTGATCTTCACCTTTGGTGTCTCCAACTCTCCTCTCCAGCTCAACAGGAAAATGGAGAGGGGGAACGAGCAGGAGGCACATGTTTTGGAGAGCCACAGTGGGACCACCAAACTGGGGAATACCATTGCTAAATTATGACACTATGCAAAAGAAAAATTGGATACTAAACCAAGAATTATGTTAAATGACATGCAATATATGGATTTATATGTAGGCAGTAGTGTCTCATTTCATCAGGCCAAGAAATGAGGTTAGATGGGACTCTTTCCTTCAAAATATTCTTCTAGGTCATTTTTTTGAAAATACATTTCTACAAGCAGAGTTTAGTGCATATAGCTTCACAAACTTCAGGAAAAAATGCAAAGAAGTTACAAGCAAACTGAGGTGCTGAGCTTACCAACAAGTTATCTCATTCCATTAACAAAGATGTAGACTTGGAACAACAGTATGAAGAGTTGATACTAGTAATTTCTCAAATGAAATTGTGCTGCTAGGTAATTCTGACAGCTTTCAACCACAGATAGCTCACACTAATGAAGATGGATGCTATATTAGCAGAGAGATGGTGATAAGTTAAAACCCTGCACATCAAGGGAGCTGGGTCCTTCTCTTGTGTGACTAAGGCTTTGGACTCCTTTTAACAGACAGCTTAATTTACATTGGTTTTTTTCTCTGAGGCATTGGAATTTACCCCCACTGGTAAAGCAAGAAAGAGAGGATCCAGTACCATGGATTCTACTGTCTCACTGGAACTTCAAATTACTCTCCAGTTTCACATCAGAATGAATTTCAACTTCTCCTTCAGAAGAATCAGTGGGGATCACTAGACTTTTGATTGCCTCTTGAGATCAGTCAGGAGTTGTAGCTGGATAAATCCGTGACATCTCAAAGATATAGGACATACCATGTCCCTCAATCTCTCTTATTTGCTTTACTGTGACAGAGTAGTTGTATCTTTTTGGCCTTTCACTACTTTTGTCTTATCTTAGCATTTGTCACAGAGCAGTAGGAATCACTTTGTTATGGATGATATGTGACTATCTGTGCAGCAGATGTTCTCTAAACATCAGATTCTATGAGGCAGCTCTTGTATGAACCTCTGAACAAGACATCTGTTGTAATAATTGTAATAATTCACAGTGATTACAGGGGATTAGACTCAAGGACAGAGTTAGTTTATACCTGCCCTATCTCACATCTGTGTAATGAATTCCTTCTTTGCAACTGATCAATATTTTTCCCCACTCTTAAAAACTATTTCTAGCCAATTCATTAATTAGAAAGTATTCTGAAATCCTCAGGTCTGAGAAGGAAACAAGTCAGCCTAAACTCTAGAAAGTGCATACAAAATCTGTGAATAACAAGTGAATCTGTGAATAACACTCTAGAATCTCCCCCTTGCTTCCCCTATGCAGAACACAGCCCCCAGCACCTGGTGATGAAGGACAAGATGACTTCTTTAAAGCAAAGAACAACATCCAGAGGCTCTAAGTTTTCTCCTATTTCCCCCTAGCCCCAATAAATTTTTTCAGGACAGTGGATCTGCAGCTTGCCTTACCACATGCAGCAACAGCAGATTCTTCTGAAAGATCAAAGAAGAAGCAAACACAGAAATTTCAAAGCCTCAGAATTGTTCTCCCAAAGCAGTCAGCATTAGCTATAGCTAAGTAGATAGAGTTTTGCTGAGTTAGTGGCTTTTTTTTTTGAGGGGGGGGGGCAGGGGGAGGGAGGGGGTTCTTTTCTTTACAAGATATTTTTGCCCATTACAGAGAAGCTGTATGAGAAACTCTTCAGAAAAAAAAATACATTCAAAGCAAACAAGACTTTTTGGGGTTTGGTCTCATTCTCCGTGCTGGCACCACGATGGAAAAGAGCGTCCTTTCCACAAAAGAACACAGAGCAGCAGTAAGTTCCTGTCACAGCAGCACAGTCCAAGCTTCTCTTGACTACTCTTCTTGTGCAGATGGCAAAAAATCCAGACAGAACGTAAGAGGCAGGGATAAGGCAACCACTCAACAAAATGTCCTTACTGTTACCAAAACAAGTATCTACTCTAAGAATGTCTGTCCACCTCCAGTGTGTCTACAACTACTATGTAAGAGCCAGTGCTAGTAGCAGCCTTTTCTGTCATGGTAAGAGGTTTGGACCTCTTTCAAAGAGCAGCATCAATTCCCATGATGCTAACATTATTCTCTTTGCTATTATATTTTGCTCAAACTTCTTTGCAAGGGTCCCAGTACTAGGAAACAGGCCTCAAGCAAACTAGGATTGTCTTTTCTAGGTTTTGAGAAGGATGAAGAGGTTAAGTAATTGTAACCATTACTATGGTAAATAAGAAATAGTGTTATTTAATTTTCAGAAAAGTAACACTATCTACAAATTCCTCAATGACCTAATTCTATCTTTTACCGCTGAATGACTTCAACTGAGAGGACTCAGTGTTACCAATCAGAAAAGACATCAAAGAGAAAGCAGAAAGTTCAGAATATCGATATTGATCTTTTAGTACTTCAGAGGCAAAGTGATTGATGGATGGCTCAAGACTCTCAAAATCAAAATTCTGTGAACAAAAGGGGGATTTGTTTTGTTAAAAAAAAAACATGGGAGTACCAGCCTCAGTAAGAAACAAATGAGAATGCACTCTTGCCCTGCCCACTACTAAGCTAGCTATCTTCACCTCTTTGTTGGCAAAACTATTTTTAGACTGAACGACCAGAGTAATTTCTTCTCTACTTCCACTGTGCAGCCAGGACAGGGACAGGATAGGCATGAAAATGGGATGGCTGCATACAGTGGTATTCTAGTCATCAGCAATACTTCTGAGAGAAAAAATAATTCTAAAAGAGGATTGTTGTTTTCACTATTACACAAGAACCCTTTTTTCAATAATTACTTTGCTGTATTCAGAAGTCTGAAAAATATATGCTGACTTTAGATAGCACCTCAATTCTTTGGGATTGATCCTGACAAAACCTTTTAAAACTGATCAGTTCTCTAACAAGAACATCACCACACTGGACTACTATACTTATTATCTGACTTATACCATGTCTTGGTTTGACAAGACAGGTGTCTGCCAGGGAAACTGGGGTTTCCCTTAGAATAGAGAATGCAAACCCCCCACCCCTGCCAAATTATAAATTTTCAATTAAGGGCTCTCAGGCAAAGATTTGGGAATAGGAATAACAGTTCTTTACTAGGAATATCAATAATACAAATGTGGTAGGAAACAAAACTACCCCACCAAACCAGCAAACAAACAACAACAATTTGGGAAAGCCCTGATAGAATCAGAGCTGCCACCTGGCACCCTGTTAGTCAGGGTGTTGGAAGCAGTCCAGAAGTGAGTCCTCCTGGGGTGGTAGACGTGGCTCTGTTGGAGCAGGGACGATCCTGTAGCCAAAAAGGGTCCAGGAGTGATGAGGAGGAGTCCAGGGGTGATGAGGAGGGGTCCAGGGGTGAGGTGATGGTGAGATGGGGTCCGGCGATGATGAGATGGGGTCTGGCTAAGATGAGATGGGGTGCCGTCTTCCTCCCAGGAATCGGGGTGAAGCCAGTGAAGTCTGTCCCCGGCCGGCCGGCTCAGTTTTCCCAGCAGCAATTGTAGACTCCCCCCACTGGGTGGGGCATCCCACAATAGGACCATGCATGCAAATGGGGCTTCTGGGGCTCTGGGGAGAGCGGGTATAGTCCGGGGGTATAGTCTGTTGATGGCCCATTACCCAAAAGGCACCCACCCCTCCCCCCGTCCCCCTGCTTCCAAAGTTACAAGAAATAAAGAACAATTCCCCAATTGCTTTCAGCAGATGAAAATAGAATACACATTTTTGATTCCATAACCCAGGACATTATCCACCCCTTATTCTATTATCATCTGCATCATACCTAAAGCAATGAACTACTAGCAGAATGAACCCCTACACTCAGTTCTTACTTAGGATTAGGTTTTCCTGGGGTACACAACTGGTTTTTCCATTTTTCTGCATTACCCACCAAGTGTAACCAGGTCCTTGAGCAAAAACAATCCCACGGATGGGTTCGCCTTTGCCTGAGGTGGGGTTAATCCAGACAGTCTTTCCTAAAATACCTCTCATGTGTACCACAGGGACTTTATCTCCATCTACTGTGTGCAAAGGGGTAGACTGGGCAGGACCAGCTCGATTGATGGAGCCTCGGGTGTTGACCATCCAGGTGGCTTTTGCTAAGTTCACTTCCCAGTTCTTAAAGGTCCCTCTGCCAAGTGCCTTTAGAGTGGTCTTAAGTAGTCCATTGCACCGTTCCACTTTCCCGGCAGCTGGTGCATGATAAGGGATGTGATAGATCCATTCAATGCCGTGTTCTTTAGCCCAGGTGTTTATAAGGCTGTTCTTGAAATGGGTCCCGTTGTCTGACTCGATTCTCTCAGGGGTGCCGTGTCTCCACAGGACTTGTCTTTCAAGGCCCAGGATGGTGTTCCGGGCGGTGGCATGAGGCACAGGATAGGTCTCCAGCCACCCAGTGGTGGCTTCCACCATGGTCAGCACGTAGCGCTTGCCTTGGCGGGTTTGGGGCAGGGTGATGTAATCAATCTGCCAGGCCTCCCCATACTTATATTTGGACCACCGTCCACCGTACCAGAGGGGCTTCACCCGCTTGGCCTGCTTGATGGCAGCACACGTCTCACAGTCATGGATAACCTGAGAGATACTGTCCATGGTTAAATCCACCCCTCGGTCTCGTGCCCACTTATAGGTGGCATCTCTGCCCTGATGACCTGAGGCATCATGGGCCCACCGAGCTAGAAACAACTCTCCCTTGTGTTGCCAATCCAAGTCTATCTTAGACACTTCTATCTTCGCGGCCTGATCTACCTGTTCGTTGTTCCGGTGCTCCTCATTAGCCCGACTCTTGGGAACATGGGCATCCACATGACGGACTTTCACAGGTAGCTTCCCTACTCTGGTGGCGATGTCCTTCCACTCATCAGCAGCCCAGATTGGTTTTCCCCTACGCTGCCAGCTGACCTTTTTCCACCTTTCCAGCCAGCCCCACAGAGCATTAGCTACCATCCACGAATCGGTGTAGAGGTAGAGCTTTGGCCACTTCTCTCTTTCAGCAATGTCCAGGGCCAATTGAACAGCTTTGAGTTCGGCAAGCTGGCTTGACCCACCTTCTCCTTCAGTGGCTTGTGCAACCTGTCTTGTGGGGCTCCACACAGCTGCTTTCCACTTCCGGTTCATCCCTACGATGTGACAGGAACCGTCAGTGAAAAGAGCGTAGCGTGCTTCTTCTGCTGGCAGTTGGTTATATGGTGGAGCTTCTTCAGCCCGGGTTACCTGCTCTTGTTCTTCTTCCTCGGTGAGACTGAAGTTCTCAGCTTCCGGCCAGTTGGTGATCACTGCCAGAATCCCAGGGCGATTCGGGTTTCCAATACGGGCGCGCTGAGTGATGAGGGCAATCCATTTGCTCCAGGTGGCATCGGTGGCGTGATGGGTGGAGGGAACCTTTCCTTTAAACATCCACCCCAGCACTGGTAGTCGGGGTGCCAGGAGGAGTTGTGCTTCAGTGCCAATCACCTCTGAGGCGGCTTGAACTCCTTCATAGGCAGCCAAGATCTCCTTCTCCGTGGGAGTGTAATTGGCTTCAGACCCTCTGTAGCTTCGGCTCCAGAATCCCAGTGGCCGGCCTCGAGTCTCACCAGGCACCTTCTGCCAAAGGCTCCAGGACAGACCATGGCTCCCAGCTGCGGAGTAAAGCACATTCTTTACCTCTGGTCCCGTCCTGACTGGGCCAAGGGCCACCGCATGAGCGATCTCCTGCTTGATCTGGGCAAAGGCGTGTTGCTGCTCTGGGCCCCAGTGGAAATCGTTCTTTTTGCGGGTAACCAGGTACAGAGGGCTCACAATCTGACTGTACTCAGGGATGTGCATCCTCCAGAAACCTATGGCACCTAGGAAAGCTTGTGTTTCCTTCTTGCTGGTCGGTGGAGACATCGCGGTGATCTTATTAATGACCTCTGTGGGGATCTGACGCCGTCCATCTTGCCACTTCACTCCCAGGAACTGGATCTCTCGGGCAGGTCCCTTGACTTTACTCTTCTTGATGGCAAAGCCAGCTTCCAGGAGAATCTGGATGATCTTTTCTCCTTTCTCGAAAACTTCCACTGCCGTGTTTCCCCACACAATGATGTCATCAATGTACTGTAGATGTTCCGGAGCCTCACCCTTCTCCAGTGCAGCCTGGATCAGTCCATGGCAGATGGTGGGACTGTGCTTCCACCCCTGGGGCAGTCGGTTCCAGGTGTACTGAACGCCCCTCCAGGTGAAAGCAAACTGGGGCCTGCACTCTGCTGCCAAAGGAATGGAGAAGAAGGCATTGGCAATATCGATGGTCACATACCACTTTGCTGCCTTGGACTCCAGCTCATACTGGAGCTCCAGCATGTCCGGCACGGCAGCGCTCAGTGGTGGAGTCACTTCATTCAATGCACGATAGTCCACAGTCAATCTCCATTCCCCTTCAGACTTACGCACAGGCCAAATGGGACTGTTGAAGGGTGAGTGGGTTTTGCTGACCACCCCTTGGCTCTCCAGTTTACGAATCATCTCATGGATCGGAGTCACAGAGTCTCTGTCAGTACGGTATTGCCGACGGTGCACTGTTGCTGTGGCAATTGGCACCTGTTGTTCTTCAACTCTCAGCAGTCCCACAGCAAAGGGGTCGTCGGAGAGACCAGGCAGGGTATTTAGTTGTCTGATGGCTTCTGTCTCTACAGTAGCTACTCCAAAAGCCCAACGATATCCTTTTGGGTCTTTGAAATGTCCATTTTTGAGATAGTCTATGCCAAGGATGCACGGGGCCTCTGGACCAGTCACAATGGGGTGTTTCTGCCACCCATTCCCAGTCAAACTCACTTCGGCCTCCAATACAGTCAGCTGCTGGGACCCCCCTGTCACTCCAGAAATAGAGATGGGTTCTGCTCCCACATACCCCGACGGCATCAGGGTACATTGGGAGCCAGTGTCAACCAAAGCCGTGTATTTCTGTGGGTCAGATGTGCCAGGCCATCGGATCCACACAGTCCAATAGATCCGATTGTCCCTCTCCTCTACCTGGCTAGAGGCAGGGCCCCTCTAGCACTGGTTATTCCCTCCCTGAGCATACATACTAGAGGTTCCAGCATCCTGACTACTGACAGCCTGGGCATAGGAGGTTGAGGATACTTTCATTTTAGTGGCACCCCTTTGGTGAGTGTTCCTCTCCTTGAGCTCACGCACCCGTGCTGCCAGGACATAGGTGGGTTTCCCATCCCACACTCCCATGTCTTCCCCATGGTCACGCAGATAAAACCACAGGTCAGCTCTCGGGGTGTACCCTCTCTCTCTGGCTGGGGGTCGTTGGGCTCTGACTCTGGGGCCTGTGACTCGCACCGGTGCCACATTGGAACTGCTCTTCCTCATCTCCTCCCTCACCTCCCTCATTTCCTCTTTGAGCTCTTTCACCACGGCAGAGATATGAGCCTGCAGCGGGCCATTGATCATGCTCTCATAATTCCTAAGCTTAGTGGCAACAGCCCCCACTGTCACTTGGTTGTCCTCAGCATTAATGGTTGCAATGAATGTAGTATACTGAGATGGCCCCAGATTTGCCAGGTTCCATAACATCTGCGCTGTGCATCTAACCTTGTCAGGATCATTATCATGCTGTCCACTCCTCCCAAAAAGTACCTCTAGTACTGCCACTTCCCTCAGCTGTTGGATTCCTTCCTCCAGAGTTTTCCAGCGCATTCTATGGTGGTGCTCCTGCATTCTTTCTCTGTGGACAAATCTTTCTCTCACACTCGTTAAAAGCCGCTGCCAGAGGGAAAGAGGTCCAGGCTCCCTTACAAATACCTGATTTATACCTGAGTCCTGGGTCAAGGGTCCCAAATTCCTGGCCTCCCCACCATCTAGTTGGACACCTGTGCCCATAAGATCCCAAACCCGAAGTAGCCAGGCTGTGTAAGCCTCACGTCCCCGTCGTACAATATCTTTTTGCAGATTACGGAGACTTTCATATGACAGGGTCTCAGTGATGATCTGAACATGTGATTCCCTTGTGTCTTGTGAGGGCCCTCCCTTCTTATCTTTACTCTCTGGGTTTGTTGTTTTCACTTTAGATTTCCTTGTTTCCACAGGGGCAACTGCTGCTGGCTGTGACTGCCCCTGTGTGTCAGCTGGAACCTGGACAGTTGTAATGTCTGCGGGTTCTGTATCAGATTCTCTTTTGTCAGGGCAGGGCGAAGGTTTCTCACCAGCTGGGGAAATGTACTCTTTCAGCATCTGGTTCATCTCATGCATTTCTTTTATCAGAGCCTTCACCCAAACCGGGTGGTTTATGCCTGAGGCTGGCTGTGGGACAGGGGTGGGCTCTTGGGCAGCATCATTATTCTTTGGGGTAGTTATCAGAGTGCTTACCCAGGCCAGTCTCCCTTTATCTCTGAATACCAAATAGAATAGGCCTGTAAGCAGCACCAACCACTGTATGACGTCATTAGCATTCAGAGGGAAATTTAACCCTTGAAAAGCTGGTGGAGTAGACCCAAAAAACTGAGTGAAGGATTGGGAGAAAATTTCCCCAGGTGCCATTTCCTCACAATATGTACCATTATTAAAGTAACCCCAGAAACACAGAGTTAGTCTATGATAGCCCTGAATCCATGTGCCTGCTTTCCAAAGGAAGTTAAAAATCCACGAATTCCTCACCTTATTAACCCACAAAATAAACTGGATGCCAGCCACAGTAGCCTTGGTTATAGGGCCCATGTTTAGATAAGGGCCAGCAAATGGCAGAAATACAGCCACAACCACGTGCCAGCCAAACCAGGGAAAGCTGGACCACATGATTTTGAGCAGTAGACTTCTATCTAGTACACAAGAACTGTTATTCCTCTGTCTCAACGCCCTTGTGCCCCACACTTGGGCGCCAAAATCTGTCTTGGTTTGACAAGACAGGTGTCTGCCAGGGAAACTGGGGTTTCCCTTAGAATAGAGAATGCAAACCCCCCACCCCTGCCAAATTATAAATTTTCAATTAAGGGCTCTCAGGCAAAGATTTGGGAATAGGAATAACAGTTCTTTACTAGGAATATCAATAATACAAATGTGGTAGGAAACAAAACTACCCCACCAAACCAGCAAACAAACAACAACAATTTGGGAAAGCCCTGATAGAATCAGAGCTGCCACCTGGCACCCTGTTAGTCAGGGTGTTGGAAGCAGTCCAGAAGTGAGTCCTCCTGGGGTGGTAGACGTGGCTCTGTTGGAGCAGGGACGATCCTGTAGCCAAAAAGGGTCCAGGAGTGATGAGGAGGAGTCCAGGGGTGATGAGGAGGGGTCCAGGGGTGAGGTGATGGTGAGATGGGGTCCGGCGATGATGAGATGGGGTCTGGCGAAGATGAGATGGGGTGCCGTCTTCCTCCCAGGAATCGGGGTGAAGCCAGTGAAGTCTGTCCCCGGCCGGCCGGCTCAGTTTTCCCAGCAGCAATTGTAGACTCCCCCCACTGGGTGGGGCATCCCACAATAGGACCATGCATGCAAATGGGGCTTCTGGGGCTCTGGGGAGAGCGGGTATAGTCCGGGGGTATAGTCTGTTGATGGCCCATTACCCAAAAGGCACCCACCCCTCCCCCCGTCCCCCTGCTTCCAAAGTTACAAGAAATAAAGAACAATTCCCCAACTGCTTTCAGCAGATGAAAATAGAATACACATTTTTGATTCCATAACCCAGGACATACCATTACAGACAATACCATTTACTCCTGCTTAGACATTTACAGGCAACATATTCTCCTCTCTACCCTTAGGAATTCTATTTAATACTATTCCTGAAGAAACACGCTGGCACTTTAAGTTTCACATATTCCATATTTGATTCATGATGTGGTATTTCACTTCATGTGCTTCCACCATAAAAAAAACCTCATGCACTTATGTAGACCAGTAAGATGATCTCCACTTCAGCAGCCTGAAGATGCACACAGAGCTTCTCCCCAGATACTACCTACCAGTTACATTTTCCAAGACATATCAAAAAGCTGTAAGTAATGATACTGAGTTGTGCTTTCCAGTAGTTCTGTTTCTTCGCAGAACATCTTGCTCAATGAAATTTAGCACCATTACTACTGTCCTTTTCATGACCCAACAGAGTACTGTCACATGTAAAGAGGGAGGAGCTTTGAAGGTCAGAGCACACAGAAACCAGTATCACCAGCCCTTATCCATCAAGGTGTTACACAAACCTGAAGCAAATACATATCGTCCCTTGTGAGAAAAAAGCCATATATGATCATGAGATGCACAGATAAACATGGAAAATCATCTTTGTTTATCTTAGTAGCTTAATAAATCTGCAAATTCAGCCATGAGAAAATTCACAAACAGAGTAATTCAGGCATATTTTGTTAACTGAGTTTATGTGATCATGAATTCTTTGGACATTGGATACTTTTAAACAAACGCAGTCAGTAAAATTGGCTAACCAGTACTCAAAACGTTAAAAAGAAGCAAGCCAATAAACACTAGAAAGCCACAGTACTTCAGCACATAAAATATTGTTATCAACAAACTGATAAACAGCAGATGACCATAAATTCAGTATGTCTTACTTTAATGTGCAATCACTGTCAATAATTTTTGTTACTATGTAATCTATTGCGCAAAAAAATCTTAAAAATTCCTTATCATAGGGCCACAAGCTGTGTCACTGATAATTAGGGTTTTTTCTTTCCTTTATTCTTAAACACATTACCACTTTGTGCTTGAGATGTGATAGTTGTGTACTGCAAGACTCCTTTCCTTCACCGGATGGCATGCAGAAGTCCATGTTTCTTTATGAAGCCCATCAAAATTAATAGGCATTTTGCCTTTAGAGAATGATTTATGCTTAACATTTACTTTAATTCCCTTTTGGCTATATTTCTATTTTCCTAAGGTGTCATCCTTCTCCTGTGTACTGACAAGCAATGAGAAAAAATATGCTCTGGAAAAAAAAAAAAAAAAAAAAAAAACAGAACAACAACAAGCTGGCTGGAATTAGGAGGAGTAAATTGTGTGCTTGCTGGGAAGTAATTAAAAGCCATAAAGCAGGAAGAAGGCTGGAGGTGCCTAAAAGGCATTATAATTAAAACCTAATGTATGTTAACTGTGAGTGAAGCATTGAAGTCAATGACATGAATGACAAAACTCCCACTGAATTCAATTGGGGCAGGATTTTATTCTATAAGAGCTCAACAAGAAGGCCAGTTCAGCTTCAGAGAGATTGATTGGAGGTTTGTGGATAAAAAGAAACCTTGCTGAAAATGGAAACTGGTGATTTATATACAATGATTCACAGTTGTGAAACAGCCACAAGAGAAATGAAAAGAGAGAATTAAAATCAAATTAGTTAATCCTTAAGAAAGAGGAAGAAGAATTTTTATTTTTTTTTAATGTGATTAGGGGAAAAAAAACAAAGACCATTACAAAGGAGATAGAATCAAGAAAAATCCTGAACATGGAACAACTTTATTCAAACTAATAACCAGGAAGAAAGCGATGAAGCAGTTAAAAAGCAGTGATAACTTTATAGAGCATAGCTATTGATAAAAAGTATATTGGGAATACTTAGAAAATCTGAATTCGTTCAATAGCACATAGTCTATTTAACCATGAAACAGAAATGAATTAAGAAAGAAAAAGAAAGACTTTGCCATTCAGTATATCTAATCTCCAGAGCCCAGTTAAGTAATGGAACCACTCTTCAGAAACAGACAATCCAGTTTCAGTGGTTTTAGCACCGTGTTGTCAAAAAGTGACAACACAATGTAAGCTTGCCTAGATGTAGTTAGCGGATTTAGATTTAGTGAGATTTAAAAACATCTCATTATCCTATAACAAATGTTCCACCAAAAGTACTACTTCTACAAGGAATCTAGCAGGCTAACAAACTAGTGTTTAACATGACAAAATGAAAGAAATGTCATACTAGATGCACTGCATGTGAATAGCAAAAAAAAACAGGCAGAAAACTAGGTGCAGAAAATTATATAATTACTTGGAGTACAACTGTGGCAAGAAGGGAATTGTGTTAATTTGGCTAGATAAACAAAAATCTGACATTAACAGTCCACAAGCAGTGGAAATACTACCAGCCTCTGAGCCCATGGAGTGATGATACTCTCTGTGTCTGGAGAATACTTACAAAGTCCCTCCTCACCAGACCAGCATTTGCAATATAATCTTCCCAGCAATATAATCTTGAGTATTAATTAATGAAAAATTCTGAGGTGGAGTTGTGAGCATACAGCTTCTAGAAAGGATGTGAGGAGCCCTGAAAAAGTGGTGTTTTTAACCTGAAAACAAGTGTTTTTAACATTACCAGCAAGCAGACAATCTCCTAAAACACCATGCAACCTTTCATGATCTGCAAGTCAGCAACTAAAAATATGCAGTTAATTACTTATTTAATTTGTCTGTGTGAGATTAAAAAAAAAAAAAGACATGGAGCCAACCAAGGGAGCTGGAGATCTGTGCATTCTTAAACAATGTCTCTAGAGAGTCCTAGTTGGAGCTTTCAGCTCTGGTGAGATTTCAAAGCCACAAGAGAAAGGGCAGAGGACGGTGCTTCTGGGGCATCACGAGCTCTGTCTCCACGTCTTTTACTCAGTTGGGCTGCCTAAGAGGCAGTGGGTCTTCTGCAGACCTCATTATACTTCCTGTGCAACTGTACCTTCCCTCAAAGGGCAGATGGCCACCCTAATGTGGCGAGCACAGGCACTTCCAACTGCTCTCATCTGTACAGTATCCTCATGAGACACTCCTGGGATTTCTGTGCTGCACTGAAAAGGCTTGGTAAGAAAACATTCCCCTCAGACATGAGTCACAGTCCCTTTGCAGAACACGCAGTTTGTTCATGCAGCTACACAAACACTCCCTGGAGACCTGACGCATATCCTCACACACTTTCTGTAGGAAATTCTATTTTTCTCTCTTCCCAACATCCACATATAGTATAAAAAGTGCAAATAGGGCAGTCTAAAACCTCCGAAAAGCACACGCTACTTGTTAATTCTCACTTACTGTAGTCCCACAAGGATGTAAGAAAAAGACTACCTAACCAGCAATTGTCCCATTTTCTTTGTCCTACATTGTGTACCCATGGCTTTATATTTACATTTACAGTCATTTTTAGAATAGTACATTTATTTTTATGTACCAGGTCAGGTCATTGTAGACATACAATTGGTAGTCCTATCTGCAAATTTTGGAAGGAAAAGGTGTCTTGGTTTGACAAGACAGGTGTCTGCCAGGGAAACTGGGGTTTCCCTTAGAATAGAGAATGCAAACCCCCCACCCCTGCCAAATTATAAATTTTCAATTAAGGGCTCTCAGGCAAAGATTTGGGAATAGGAATAACAGTTCTTTACTAGGAATATCAATAATACAAATGTGGTAGGAAACAAAACTACCCCACCAAACCAGCAAACAAACAACAACAATTTGGGAAAGCCCTGACAGAATCAGAGCTGCCACCTGGCACCCTGTCAGTCAGGGTGTTGGAAGCAGTCCAGAAGTGAGTCCTGGGATGACAGACGTGGCTCTGTTGGAGCAGGGACGATCCTGTAGCCAAAAAGGGTCTAGGAGTGATGAGGAAGGGTCTAGGAGTGATGAGGAGGGGTCCAGGGGTGAGGTGATGGTGAGATGGGGTCCGGCGATGATGAGATGGGGTCTGGCGAAGATGAGATGGGGTGCCGTCTTCCTCCCAGGAATCGGGGTGAAGCAAGTGAAATCTGTCCCCGGCCGGCTCAGTTTTCCCGGCAGCAATTGTAGACTCCCCCCACTGGGCGGGGCATCCCACAATAGGACCATGCATGCAAATGGGGCTCTGGGGGGAGCGGGTATAGTCCGGGGGTATAGTCTGTTGATGGCCCATTACCCAAAAGGCACCCGCCCCTCCCCCCCGTCCCCCTCCTTCCAAAGTTACAAGAAATAAAGAACAATTCCCCAACTGCTTTCAGCAGATGAAAATAGAATACACATTTTTGATTCCATAACCCAGGACAAAAGGTCTCTTCAAACACTATGAAGAGCTGAGAAAATGTTACCAACAAGACTTAGATTATCAACAAGAAAATCACCTTAATAACTTTGCACATGCTTTACTAGTGAAGAAATAATGAGCTTCTTTTTAAGTAAGAAGTCACTCGTTTCTGTACCTCTACAAAAGTGATATTCAATGCTAAGACTAGAATATAAGAATAGTTTTACTCGTGAGTTGCATCATATACACTGTGTAACATTATGCACTATTTTTAGAGCTGTGAAAATCAGACATAAATCATTTCTGCTTCACAAGTCACCTGTAAGGAAGTATTTAATGGGGTTTTTTTTAACTCTACTGTGACTACATAATTGAAAAGTATGTACTAAAAATGTTTAAACATGAGATTCAATGGCTTAAAATGAATACTGACACAGTAAAAATAGATTCCTTGAGAGAATTAACTAATCATTAATAACTTGAATTGACAAAGGTAAGACTAATCAAATTCTGGCTTCATAGTAATTCTTATATAAATGGGCATAAGGGGAGAGCAAGCTAATGAAGTAAGAATAGCTTCTGCAAAAATAGTAATGAATCTACAGCACATTAACTAATTACAGAATTATATTTTTATTTCAGTATTTCCTTTCCAGGTCAAGAAAATCACAGGTTACTTAGTGCAGGCTAAGAAGGGAAAAGATAATGCTTTTTATTACCATAAAAGAAAGGTCAGTTTTACATTAGGAAAGGGATCAAGTGTCTGAAAGGTGCTGACCAGAAAAAATGATTCAGTTACAGACATAAATGTACAAGCTATGTTGAATACAATTTATTTGAAAACTCCATTGTTAACCAGAGTGCCCAGCTAGCAGGATTGCTATGCCCCACTAAATTAAAGACAAAACTGAAAAATATCACTTTTTTATTCCTGAAAAGTACAATACGACCCTCAAACTTGACAACAAAGTCTGAGATCTCCATGGGAACCAAATCAACCTCCATGTACAGAATTTACCAGGCTGAAATGTGTGCACTGTAAAGCACATGCTGTTGGCTTCACAGAGTGATCAGAACCCTTGTACATGCATAAACAGGATGGATAGCAGAGACACGGAAGACCTTTCAGAAGTGTCAAACTTATAATGCATGGCTCTACAACACAGCTCACATGTTCAGGTAAGATCATTCCTATGTCCAGAGTCCCAGATGAGACTACTATGAAATGCTGATGTGCAGCAGCTGCAGCAGGGGCATCTGGACTACGGTTATCAGGTATCCCTAAATCCCAGGCACATTTTTAAAGTATTCAAAATGTGTCAAGATTTCTAGAGAATACAGTTGAGGAAATCCAGACATACACATGTGCTGGATTTGGCTGGGATAGAGTTACTTTTCTCCACAGTAGCTAGTCTAAGTCCATGTTTTGGATTTGTGCTGGAAACAGTGTTGTAACACGGGGATGTTTTAGGAGCTGCTGAACAGAGCTGACACAGCATCAAAGCTTTGGGCCTCTCCTGCTGCCCTGTCAGCGAGGTGGCTGGGGGTGCACAGGTTGTTGTTAGGGGACACAGCTGGGACAGCTGACCCAAAATGACTCAAAGCATATCCCATACAATATGGTGTCCTGCTCAGCAATAAAAGCTGGGGCAAGAAGGAGGAAGCTGGAGGACATTTGGAGTGATGGCATTTGTCATTCCAAGTAACTGTAATGCTTGATAAAGCCCTGCTCTCCTGGAGATGGCTGAACACCTGCCTGCCCATGGGAAATGGTGGATGAATTCCTTGTTTTGCTTTGCTTGCCTGTGTGGCTTTTTCTTTACCTCAACCCACAAGTTTTCTCACTTCTACCCTTCTGATTCTCTCCTCTGTCCCACAGTGGGATGGAGCAAGCAGCTGGGTAATGCTGAGCTACCAGCTGGAATTACACCACAACAGTCCTTTTTGGCACCCAACATGGGGCTCAGAAGATTCAAGATAAGAACAGATTTGACTGGAATGTGCCAGATTGGATTTATGGCTGTTATTGCTGTTTATCTATTAATTGGCAGATCCCCGTGCTTGCAATGGGGCTTGCTTGCTTCACTGTAAATTAAGAGTCTAGTGCTTGTTAGTGGCTGCTTTTTTTGTAGTGCCGTACTGCTTATGACCATACTGTACAGCATCTGGGAACATTTTCACCCCAGCAGTGCCCATGCACTGACAGGTCACGAAGGCATCACTGCTGTTTCTGTACTGCTGTACTGAACAGGCTGAAACTCCAGTGAGAGCTGTCCTGGTTTAGGGCATATTTGGGAGGAAACCTCCAAAGGGGTTCCTCTGGAAAGCAAACCCAAACGGCCCCTCCCTGCAGCCAGTCCTGGAAAAAGAACTTCCTCAGAGAAAAGTGGAAAAAACAATTTATTTAACAAACAAGATGCCCACAGGCACAAAGAATGAATAATAAGAAACAATAAAACCTCTCACCACTCCGAAGAGAGATGGCAAACAGAGACAGTCCTTGCCATGGGTGTAGCTCAGTTCACTCAGTCTCTCACCAGTCCTCACTCTTCAAGCTGAAGGGACTGTGACCTACAGCTAAGTCCATGTGTGAGCAGGATCTCCCCACAAGTCTGGCTGTGACAAGCCTATACCAGAGGAGGTACCTCTTGAAGCATCTGTGTCCATGGCTGGCCTGTGCCACAGCAGGAGTACCTCTGAAGGGACTGCCAAGGGGAAGTCCTTGTGGGAGAATGTACACCTTGAAGCATCTGTGGCTGTGTATGAGGACATGGAGCACATCAAAGTGTGTGGCTACAGAGAAGTCCATGACAGTCCCTGGAGGGACTCCAGCTGTGGGTCAGTCATGTTGGAGCAGGTTTCTGAAGGGAATTGTAGCCCTTCAGAATGTACAAGGCCACACAGGAACAAGATGCACCTCAAAGTGGTTGTGGCTGTGGATAAGTCTGTGTCACAACAGGTATACCCCTGTATCGACCCTGGCTCATAGACAGACTCTAGCTGATAATGGGGAAAATACTATTACCTGTGTTCTACACATGCACACACTGAGAGTTCAAATTACTTCATGAACCTTCTAGCCAGCTTCAATTTAAAGTGTTCACCTAAAAACTTCATTTAGCCTCTGCAGCTGCTTCAATCACTGAGAGTCTTTCACTGGCTTGGAGCTGGTCAAGCGAGAAAGCAAGCACAAGGAGTTTGCAAAAGCTTCTTTTCTTTTTTTTAAGCCTTTACTTTTGTGTGAGTAAAGGCAGTTGCATTTATATTCCTTGAAATAAATCTTATTTGACACAGTTATTCTGTCTGACTCTGCAAGGCAGACCGTTTTTTGCCAGAGATAAAAGCTGTGATCATTATAAAACTGTGAGAAAAATCAATGTTATATAAAAGGAAGGGTTATTTTATATATGCACACAAACACTGCTCACACACATAATATGAGACCTTATCCTCTGATCACACAAACAAGGAAACAAGTTGGTTACATTTGCTGAGGGTGCCTTCTAACACTACAACTAGATTCTTTTCTGGAGGTGGGGCTGAGAGAAAGCACCAACACAGTTTAATTAGAGCTTGCCATTTTTTCTTATTAACATCATGTCTGATGTTCAGCTTATGGAAGCCTGTGGATAATTTAAACGATCACTAATGCCAGTTATGCTAAAGATTTTCCCTTTAGATTTCAACAGATCAGGGTATTTCCCGTCAGTTTTTTGTTTGTAATTCTGCCTTGCACAATATTAACTTTAACATAGTTATTTTCTCTTTCGCATTTAAAAAACCAAATTCTTCTAGGGAAATCATATCTGCCTCTGGTAGTATTGTACTTAGATTTTCTTACTAAAATACCAAGCCCTTCTATTTTCAATGTTTTTTATTTTTCTTGCTAAATTCCACTTTAAGTTGACTATGCATTACCTTCTGTCACAGCACTTCTCTGCAAAAAATCTGAAATAAACATAAAGAAATGCCATAATTTTCAAGTCTCTTGAGAAACAAAATATGTCTACTCTTATGCAGTCCTACTTTAGACTGCAAATATTTCAAAATCTCAGATTTTTACTTAGTACATTACAACACATTTCAAAATCTCTGGTTGCATTTGACATTGCAGATTGACTTAATTATGTACAAACATGCCGCTCTGTTTGAAGATTCTCCAGTCAGACAGCTCTGGCTGCTTTTTGCATTTGTCTGTATTATTTCAAGTACTAAGGAAAGCTCTCTGTAGCACTGTGGCTTGCTGGAATTCTTAAGCATCTTGTTTTCACTCAGTCTGTCTTTGTACACCAGCAGAAGGGCTGCACACTATAAGGAATCACTTCTACAACTGCCAGTGTGCAGAAACTCCCTGCACAGCCTCATATTGTCAGTGAGAAGGAACCACACACTGCTGTTTGGTGGCCAGGGGATGTCACATTAACATTTTGCTCTGCCTGCCTCCCCAGCAGTCCCTGATGCTGCCTTCAGTCCAGGCTCTTGGGTGGAGGGTGCCACCACACGTGCCAAAGAACATGTCAAGCACCCTAATGGCTGGGTGGGCTTTTCTCTAGCTGCCTTCTGGGGAAAAAAAAAATCAATCTGCTAGCAAAGACCATACCTAAAAAAAAAAAAAAAACAGCAAGGAACAGGTATTTAAAATGTTTCTCTCTCTTAACTGACACATTGGTTCTGTAAACTGCCAAACAAAGGCAGCTCTGACTAAATATTTGTCTCCCACTCTCTCCCTCTATGAAAAATTAACATGCCCAGGATTGCTCTGATGAAGAACACCATGAAAAGGGCTAACAATGAAAGAGTAGTATGAAGTGACAAAACATTCATTAAGGATTAAAAAAAGAAGGGTGGCTTTACATATTGCCAAAAGTTTTATTTAAACAGGCTATTCCATCTTGTCCTCACTATACAGAACCACACAAGGCTGACACTAGAATAAATCTCAACTCTATAAAAAATTTACTGACAACACAGACTACAAGAGAAGAGCTTGTTTATCCTCATCCTCCAGTTCCTGCCTTCCTGAAAAATTCAGCAGCTTAGTGCTGCATAAATCTGTGTAACACTTCCTGGGACTTCTCCATCCAGCTAACAACTCTGGAGACACAGACACCACTGGCACTTCAAGGAAAGGTGGGCAATCCCTCACTTGCTGTGCTAGAGGACCCCCCTAAGACACCCTGAAAAGCAGAGCAGATAGAGCAGCAAGAGGATATAACACAGCTATATCATTTTAATTTTCTAAAATTGGGGCTGGTGGGAAAGAAGAGAAGGTCCACAGAGAAAGAGCAAGCTCCACACCACCACCTGAATGGGTTGGAGTGGTAGCAGTGCCATGTTACATGTCAGGGACCACACTGAGGTGCTTCACTCACAGTGTGCCTTGTAGGGCCATGGCATGCAGGCACCAGGGGAATCCCACTGCTTTTCCATCTGACACAACCCAGGTATTCTCATGCTGATTTAACAACAGCCACAACCAGGCCTCCTCTAGGCTTCTACTCTTAATAACAGGATAATTTTTCGATCAAGCAAGTAACTCAGTACTAATCTCATGCCTGAAAGTTTCAGATTCCAGTCTAAACTACCCAGTGACATCCTGCTGTTTGCCTTCCTCTTTTTGTTGGCATTTTCTATATTAAAAGCTAAGGAAGATGCCCAACACAAATACTGCAAGTTTTTGTGAACAAAGAGGCTGTACAAACATGGTCCAGAATTCTTTAGGTTCAGTTAATCCTGTCTTGGGCCAGGATACATAACATGACTCAAGAGACCTTGAGAAAACCTCTCTATGATTCTCTTGTTTGCTAAGGTGTTAACAACTGCCTCCTCCCCTTGCCTTTCCACCACATAACACAGTATCTTCAAATCTAGCTTAAAAATAAAGTTCATGCTCTGCAAGTGCAAGAGACAGTTGAAGCAGGCATCTTTTTATGACAAAGGAAATTCATGCAGTGGAAAACATGCCAATGCTGAACTAATGTTGACATAAGCCAAAAAAACAGAATTCATCATAGATTTGTTGGCATGTCTACCTCCACCACAATCCCTGGAGTCCTGTCCACATTGTCCTATGACACCAGAGAGTGACACACAGGAGATTAAACTGGACAGTGGAACAATAAACAGAATGGACAATGTCTATCTGATGTCCAGCACAATTTGGCAACATTGAATTACAATAATGTGGCATTGGGTACTGCCCACGCTCTGCTCAACACTCCCACTGAGGACTGATGAAAACAGCTGCCCCCAAGAGGTGATCTGACAGATGATCTAAAGTGAACAATGAAGTCCATGGTGGGAGAAGATAAACATGGAGAAGGGGCCCAGCCTGTGACAGGCCTTCCATGCTGACTCAATGGCCATACTGGAAACATGACATCCAATTTGCAGGCAGCTCCTTTCAATGTCCTTGCCATCTCCCTGGGAAGGGATGTGAAGGATTCTCTACCTTTGCGTCAGGTTTCCATGGTCAGGTTTTGGTAGTGGGGAGGCTACAGGGGTGGATTCTGTGAGAAGTTGCCAGAGGTTTCTTCCATGTCCAGCAGAGGCAATCTCGGGCAGTTCCAAGACGGATGTGCCACTGGCCAAGGTTGGGCCATTTAGAAATAGAGGTAATGCCTCTGTGATAACAGATTTAAGAATTTTGAAAAAAGGTTATTGCACATACACTTGCAGCCAGAGAAGAGTGGGGTGAGAATACATGAGATGAACAATTCTGAGGACACCAAGGTCTGTGGAGAAGGAGTGGCAGGAGGGTGGTTCAGGTGCTGGAGCTGAGATTCCCCTGCAGACCTGATAACCATGGTGAAGCAGGCTCGCCCCTGCAGCCCACGAAAGCCCATGAAGATGGAGAGATCCACCTGCAACCTGTGTAGGACCGCACACCAGAACAGGTGGATGCCTGAGAAGAGGCTGCAACCCCATGGGAGGCCTGTGCCAGAGCAGGCTCCTGGTGGGGACTTGCAGATCCATGGAGAGAAGAGCCCACCCTGGAGCAGATTTCTTGGTAGGACTTGTGACCCCGTGGGGGACTCATGCTGGAGCAGGCTGTGCTTGAAGACTGCACCCCATGAAAAAGCAATCCTTACTGGAGCAGTCTGTGGAGGACTGTAGCCCATGGGATGGACTCACATTGAAGCAGTTCATGGAGAACTGTCTTCTGTGGGAGGGACCCCACAGTGGAGCAGGGGAACAACTCCTCTCCTTGAGCAATAGGAGAGACAACATGTAATGAACTGACCATAAACCCCATTCCCTGTCTCCCTATGCTGCAGGAGCTGAGAAGGAGGGAAGGGTGGGGAGAAGGTGTTTTTAAGGTCTTATTTTACTTGTCACTATCCTGTTCTGATATTGTTAGTAATAAATTCAATTAATATCTTCAATTTGAGCCAATTTTGCATGTGACTGTATTTGGTGAGTGATCTCTCTGTGTCCTTATTTCAACTCATGAACCCTTCATTATATTTTCTCTCCCCAGTCCAACTGCAGAGGGGAGTGATAGAGAGGCTTTGGTCTTTGGTCTGGCATCCAGCCAGGGTCAACTTACTACACCCTTGCACGTGTCTGCC
Organism: Phylloscopus whistleri; assembly: GCA_017589585.1. NCBI lineage: Eukaryota > Metazoa > Chordata > Aves > Passeriformes > Phylloscopidae > Phylloscopus > Phylloscopus whistleri. The sequence goes on along the minus strand of JADMLD010000759.1, from coordinate 8,601,459 downwards.
TAGAAAAGGATGTTCTAGGCCATGCCAAAAATACCAGCATGGCGTGTTTCCACACCACTGGCTCGATGGTTTGATCACTGCTCTGACTGTTCTGACAGGGTGAAAAAAAAAAAGGCTGAGAAAAAAAAAATGTCAGTTAAATTTTATCTGGAGAATCATTTGACAAAAGTTTGATGGAACAGTGTGAAGCTTTCCCTGGTACTGGACTAGGAGATGCACTGAACTGGAAGGAGGCCAAAGGGCAGAAATCAGAAGGGATGTAAAAGATTCAAGAGAAAATATCTTTTAGCAAGAGACCTTCCAATAGTTTCTGCCCATTCTTGTTCTTGAGTGTTTAAAATAACTTTTCAGAAACTAGGGTTGGTTATTGTCTCACCCTTAATGTTGGACATGTCTTTCCATAAACCTTTTTAACCTTATGTTAAGAAAGATAACACTTCCAAACAGTGAGAAATTAACCTGCATTTTTTGCATTTCTGTTTAGCCCGGCTCTGACAGTAAGAGCTGTATCCACAAAGCAAGCTTTAGAGAACCCTAGCAAGCATTGATATCTCCTCAGACAATCAGAGGTGTTCAGCTCCCTGATCTATTGGCTTCTGCCTCCCACTCTGCTATAATACCCTCAAAACTCACTGGCAGAAGAGGCATGGTGCGGAGGTTGGTAGAGCCAAAGACCTCTTCCCCAGTGTGAGCCAGGTGTCCCCACAAGCAGGAGAGATCCAGGGCACAGCACAGGGTCATCACCCTGTGAGGATTTTGCAAGGACCAGAGAATCCAGTGCCTCACAGTTGGAGCAGTCACAGCACCTCTCTGCCAGGAAACTAAACACACTTCAAATGATGCATCAAACAACCCCCCGGCAAATGTTCAGTTTTTTAACCAAGTCCATTCACTCCTCAGAACTGAAGAAATGTTAAACATTTTTTCAGCATTTTAGTCCTTAGTTAGGAAGGGACTTCACCCTTATGTTAAATTAGGACCAAAGACTTACACCTGAGATATTCTTTTCTCAAGACAAGACTTGAATAATTTACTGAACAAAGTGCACATTTTCATCCAGAAGGTTCTATTGGTTTTAAGGTTTTTGGTCAGATTTTGGACATAAACAGGTTAACAAGAATATAGCAAAAAGTTACTGCAAAAGTCAGAATGTGTCCTTGAATGCCTTATTCTCTCCTGCTTTTAATTTTTTTATCTTTTTCTCCTGCTAAAAGACCCAAACAACAGTGTTAAAGGGGAAGATTTCAAAGCCTGTAAGTGTTATTAGATGAGGAGCCACAACATATCATATGGAAACTGCAATTGAAGAGGAAAAGATTTCTATCATTAAAGACCTGGTCTTGCCAAAAGCAAATGTAGATGAATGCAGACTGACAAGCCCTGAAACAAAGAACCAAACTGGCAGACTATCAGCGAAAAGGAAGATTCTGCAGCATAAAAAGAGACTGGAAGTTATTAGAGAAAAAGCCTTTAAAGCCTTTAGCCAAGTATCCAGTTGTAGTAAAGACAGTAAACAAGAAGTTAGGTATTATTGCTAAAGGAATATAAATAAAGGATGTTGATATCACTGTAATGACACAGTAGCTAAACTTGGAGAGGAAATACATAGTACACTTTCAGTGTACTTTCAGAGCAAAATACAACCTTGCTTTTTGACATGTTGAGCAAAAAAGTTATGAAATGCTAACAGCAAATGCAAGGTTTGAATCAAGCTAGTAGTCAAAGTATCTATGGTCCTTCCTTCAGTCAGTCTGATGTTTTAGATGAAGGATAATTTCAATTATTATTAATAATTTTATTTAAATTTAGGAGATGCACACCTCACCACCACCATCAGAGAGTGATAAAGCAGAAATCTGGTACTGAGAATACCCAAGAACACTGTGTGAGAGTATAACTGCTTCTGTAGGACAGACTGGCTACAAGTGAGTTTTCCTTTCCACAAATTTTTTTGTAACAATTGCTGTCCTTCTTGATATTTTTCTCTACCATTTGCCAACAAGTATTGAAAAATAAGGAAGAGATGCTTTCCTTCTCTTCAGTTACAATGTGCTTTCCAGCTTTATCCATAAGGGCAACCAGAAAGTCACTGAAATTGCTGAATTTTCTCTTATTGCCTTTGTTAAACTCCCTACAGGTCACTGAAGGTCTGACTAATTATTACCAGGACTGCATATCACTGGGATATATCTCTTAAAAATAACATTGCTGATATGTGAGTCACCCTGTTGTCTAATTTACTGGAAACAGCAATGGAACCCCCTCCTTCTTCTCACAGGTGAGAGAGTCCTTTCCCCCTACCCCTGGCAATGACACGAGTGAGATGGTATTGAGTAACATTAATAGGGTCTTGGTGATGCCCACAGGGCTTCAGGCTCCCTCATAGCTACTTCAAAAAATTAACCCTGTCCTTGGCCAAAACCAGGACATTAACTTAACTTAGAAGGGGGAAAGAAAGAAAGAAAGAAAAAATTGTCCAATTTGCTTTTTTTATTGTGTTTTGTTTGGGGTCTTTTGGCAATACAATAAAAATAACTGTATTTCTTTCATAGAACTGAATAGTAACATATTTATCACAACTTACTATATTAGCCATTATTTTGGTTAAAATTTACCTGTTTATGTTTCTTGTCAGAGACACAAAGTTAAAAGATTTTTTAAAAAGTCAATCCAAAAGTCATTAATTTAAAGAAATTTAAACAAATACATATTCATAAAGAGTTACAGGCTTTGATCAAGCATTCCTCCCCAAATACAATCTACCTACAATACCATCAGTAGAAGAAAATCTCTACTAGTGGATTCCCTTGCTGAAAAAGAAACTTCTTCACCAGTTTCCAAAGGCTCATACAAGAAAACTGTAACAGGACACACACAGCAGCTGATTTCAGAAGCTGACAAAACACAGAAGGAAAAAAAGCAAAAAAGCATGTAGATTTCATTTGTCCTCTCAAATGTTTTTAATCATCATGAAGATAACTGAAACAAGAAGGAAAATGAAATCCAGGGAAAAAGAAGCAGCAACGTCCATTCAATGGAAGGAAGAGCGTACAAGGAAGAATATGCAAGAAGAAACTAATACAGGAAATTAGTATAGTGACAGTTTAAAAGCCCAGTAGTTTTCATGTTCTTTTAAAATATAGATGACTTTTAATATGAAAAATATTTTTCAATTAAAGGTTGGTGGGCAACATTGCAAGATGCAACATTTTTGTTTTGGACTTTGCTGTCTGCAGGCCATCTTAGCCTAGTAATCACTCTGAGTTTGATATCAAATTTCTTCTGCCAGGCCTTCCATTGGGGTAAGAGCTGGAGTGGTGTATACCTGCTGGGAACCCAGTCATTTAAATCATTGTTTACTTTGCTTGTAACACATGAGGTGATTTCATCTCTCTGAGCATCCTGGAGGCCCTTCTCATGAGCAGACCTGGCTGTTGTGCAGAGGCAGCCTGCAGTGTCCCCTCAGCAGAGCAGCAGTGACACGGAGCACGCCAGGGGCTGCCTGCCTGCCTGCCCCGGTGGCAGATGCTCGCTGCAGAGAGCAGCTTCAAGGCAGCACCACATGCCAGAAAGGGAGAAACACCGACTGCACGCTGCCCATGGCTGCTCCCCAGCCTGCTGCCATCCACCCAGGGAGGCACTCAGGAAAGCCAGGCTTTACTTTTGCATACTCTGTAAACACACTACACCTTCAAGTCTAGGAAGGACAGAGAGAGTCAGTGAGAAACAAGCATCAGGAGCTCCACCTTATCCACACAGCACTGAATTCTGCGCTTGTGTCTCCCCAAAGATTAGCATGAGCTGCTGGTGACTGGGCAGGACTCTGTGAAAGCTCAGCATGACTGAAAAATATACAGTTCACTGCCACTCTCCTGTATAGAAAGCTACTTCTAAATACATGAACTAATATGAACTCTGGAGCAGGTACCTTATTTTGTTGTGGATTCATACAATTCCCAAGAAAATCGGGGTTGGTCTAAGACTGCAGCAGCGTAGCACTGCCACAGCCACAACACGAAAACAGTGTAAATGTCAGTCACAGCACTGAGATCCTGCAATACATCTGCCTGGGATTCAAACAGGAAGTCAGCAGACTCTCAAACAAAGCCTGCCATGAAAAAGCAATTAAAACTCCAAATCAGCTGAAGTATAAAATTCTCTCTCTCAAAAATTTTAAGAAAATAAAGCTATAAGGAAGTGCCAAAGTCATTATAAAAAACATACAAAATGTTTCTCCATTTTTATTTTATGTAGAGTTTTTCAAATGAAAGCAGCAGCCTGCTTTGCTGTGTTCAGAGCTGCTTCCCTATCCCGAGGTAAGTGAATAACAACACAGCAAGGTAAAACAGTTCATGTAGACTTTCCTGTACTTCACAGAACAAAGCAGCCTAAGAACACAAATTAACAGCTGCTAATTCTTGTTATATTTTTGGATTTTTAAGAAGCAGTTGAGTAAGCACATGAGTATCACTGCCTCACTCAGCTGAAATTCATGTCTTCTCATGTTCCTGATCATACAGATATCTTCCCCTTCCTTTTCAGTATTTCCTGAAAAAATACTCTTTGTCAAGTAGATATATGTTTAATGAAAATCAAATCCTTAGTGGAGACAAGATACAAAATATCATGGAAAACTATGACAGCAGCTGAAGACATTTCCCAATTTCCAGTGTATTGAGCTTACTTACTTACAAAGAGCTGCATTATTCAAACAAGCCTACAAGCTACAGGGTGGAAAAAAAATCCTCAATTATAGTTTAATTAACTGCTAAGCCGTATTCCTGGGGCCATCTGCCCTTCACTCAGAAGCCACCATTGGCACTCTCCCACATGACTAACAGCCATCAAAAGTCCTCTTGCCTTCAGCATCCCCTGGCACAAAGCAAACACTTAATCTCATATAACAATACCATCTAGTGGTAAAATATATTCATTACACCGGGAATCTCGTATTTTCCTACAGCACCCCCGGATAAACACAAGAGCAGAAAATGTGTCTGTACATAAATAACTCAGCCCAGCACCAAAACAAATTCGTAACTGTTCATTTCATCTAAACATATCCTTAGCTTTAAGCACATTGATCTATGTAGATACAACATGAGCTTGTACTCCTCCAAAGGATATTAATTTATTAAACCATAAATCATCACCTAAGGAGCAAAGACACCAGACCAGGCCAGGAGTCATTGCAAGGCACAGCACTACCTGTTCCAAATGTGCTGGCCACACGTGTGTCCACAGCTCCTCTATGACATGTAACAATAAAAGAAAAGGAAATTTCTCCTGTTATGAGCAGAGTAAATAGAGAAAAAAATTGCTGGCTCCTTTCTACATAGAGATTGTATTCAGCTGGCATCCTGAACCAGCTTCCCCTGTATGACTCCACTTATCCATGATAGCTAAAAAAGAGTGACGACTGAACATAAAGGCAAATTGTTACATTTAGTTGCAAAATCTTTAGGAGAATGTGAATGGTTTGAAAGAGCAGAAAAAAAGCTGGAGTGAATCAGCAAGGTAGAAAGATGACTAATGGGAAACAGCACCAACTTGTTTTACAAAGCAAAAAATACTAGTTATATTGATGCTGTAGAGCTAAAAAGCTATTTGACATGAAAGAAAATTATTCAAAGACAGAATCCTGTACTAATGCAATGGGACAATTTGCCCTACTTCAGTGGGCTTTGTGGGAACATTAGCACACTGTAAATAGCATATTAACAAACAGTGCGTATTTGTGAAGGGCAAATTTAGTCAATATTCAACCTGTAGGAACAATTCAGCACATAAAGCAGTGTCATGCACAAATCTGGCTTGTTATCAGCTTGACCTCTTGAATGTTTCTCTCTCAAAAAGGAACAAAAGCCCAAAAGCTGAAGACCCCTCATACCCTCATAATGTTTGTAAAAAACCAAACATTAAACTTGCACCCTATCAACTCACACAGAGATTCAGTTTCAGCAAGCTACAAAGTTCTGCTTATACTGAAACAGAAGATACTACAAAAACTACTTAATTGTTTGAAATATGTTCTTATAAAATCAAGTCAATTGCTTTCACAATATGTGATGGTCTAGAAATCTTCTACAGCCTTTAACTGCAGCTGTTGTTTTCCTGCAATATACATATTCACCCCAAAATCTTGAAAACTATTTAAATGCTTGTCCCCTTAATTATCTAATTCAGCAAGATTAATAATGTAACTATAACCCCATGAAAAACTGATGTTCTTCAGAACCTCCTTTAAGCACCCTTTCACTTAATGAAAAGATCAGCAGAAAAAAGCAGATTTCCAAACATGAAACATTTATTAGCCAGCAATAACAACTTCCTATTAAAATTAGCAACAGCAGTGAATCCAGCAGTTATTCGGAATGTTATTAAGAGTTAAGATGTTAACAAGGGAATATAGTGACAAACTCTTACAAATAACAAGTGATGGTTAATACCATATTTTAAGAAATTCTGAACAGAAATGTCATTGGGATCATATCATTTCTCTCCAACATATATTACTGCCATCCTCAAATATAAAATCGCATTATCACAAACAATCAATTATCTTAGATGTTAGTTATCAATTCTAATACATTTTGGATTTTTAAATCCTTTCATAAAGCTCTTCTTACGGACAACTAAAATTAATTTGAAATGAATTCTTTACAGAATCAATATTTGATTGGTATCTGTAATTTATCAAGACTGTTTACATAGTGTAAACATTAGTTTCACTGCTAAATTTGAGGCAGGAATTGATGGAAACCTATTCCCCAAGATTTCCAAAAGGGAGTCAATTAGGATCTCAAGCTAGGATACTTTCTGGAACAAGATTCCTGAAGCAACATACCTGCTCTGCTCAGTTCACCTGCACTCTGCTTGTCATACCAAAAATCCATATCCAGGTCTCTACAGAATTTCAACCTGTCAGTAATGACTAGGGACCAACATAATTTCATTCAATGAAATAAAAATCTAAAAGCAGCACCTCAGAACTAAACTATACCAATGAATGAAATTCCTTTTAGTTTTTCATTTTCATATAGAAGTTATGTTTATAAATTAATTGCTATTCCTTACATTTAAATTAATATCTTATGAAATAAATTTCTTTACACAGAACATCAGACTGTCATAATTGTTATAATCATATCATAAAGAAAATTCTTGCATATTGTAGAAGCACTAGCAGTAGCATTCAATCATGGAAAGTAGTTTTCCATCATTCCCACCTTCATGAATCTTAAGACAAAAATTTCAAGGGGTTGGTCATCACACAGCATACAAAAGCAAATTTTGAACAGGAAAATATTTCTGTGGAGAAATATAAATCTGTAGAGATTTATTACAGAGTTACAAATAAAATTTCATTTAATTCCTTAATATCTTCCTGTCTTCAAAACTGACAAACAAACTTCCTACAATGTTTTAGTAGTTCAAGACAGATGATTGAAAATTTTCATTATACAATTTCCAAGATTCCCTGATGTCTGCTGAAAGGGCATCATGGCAGGACACAAACAGTCAAGATCACTGAAGGTGTCAGGGAGAACTTTGTGCTAGAAGCACTGGGTGGGTCAGGCAGGGCAGCACTTGCCAGCATCTGCTGTTCACTGACAAGGCAGAGCTGCCTGGGATGGGATAGTGGGTGGCAGCCATGGCTGCACTGACCATGCAATAGTGGGGTGCAAGGAGAATAGAGTGCTGCAGACTTCTAGCCTGGGACCTGTCCTTTTTAATGGTTTTATCACTAGCTTGGAGGAGACAGTGGAGTGCACGCTCCTCTGGTTCACAGATTAACACCCAACAGAGAGGGGCCAGTTGATATGCTAGAAGAAAGAGCTGTCTTTCAGAGAGGTGAAGGCAGGCTAGAGAAATGTGCTGAAAAGAACTGTGAGAGATTCAGCAAGGAGAAAAGCCAAGTGCTGCCCTACAAAAGGAAGTCCCCCTGCTGCAGCCCAGGATGGGGAGGGATAGGCTGGGAAGAAGTTCTGCAGAAACTGCCCTGGTAGGCAGCTAAGCATGGGCCAGACCTGTGCCCTAGCCAGAGGGACAGCCAGCAGCCTCTTGGGCTGTATTAGTTGGGGCACAGCCAGCAGATCAAGAGAAGAAATCATCCTCCCTTAATCCCCACACAGCAATCACCAGATTTCACCTAACTGTGTCCAGTTCTAGAAAGACATGAACAAACTGGAGGGAGTTCAGCAGAGAGCCCCCATGATGCTTGAGGTTAAAGCACTTGCCCTACAATGAGAGACTGAGAGAACCAGGGCTTGCTTAACCTGAAAAAACTTTGGGGGTATTTAATGGCAGCCTGCCAATGCTTACAGGGTGGTTAACAAGAAGATGGAGCCAAGATCTTCATGGGATGAAGACAAGAGACAGTGGATGTAACCCGAAACAAAGGTACAGAATGGATTTAAGGATAAAACCTTTGTTCTTAAAGGGCATTCAGGCAGGGGAGCAGGTTGCTCAGAGAGGTTTTGCAGCCCTTTCACTTGGATGTTTTCAAGGCAAGACTAGATAAAGCTCTGTACAATTCAGTCTGACTTCAGATCTGACCACTTGAGCAGAAGTGGACTTTGAGGTCCCTCCTCCTGAATTACCCTGTGATCTTGTGGCCCTAAGTGATAACCTATCTTTCTTATCTTTCTATAGGATGCAGCATATATGCTGGTAAATTAACTAGAAGCAAATAGTTGCCCTTAGTTTGAAAGCAGAGTGATGTCTATCTATGTTAAAATTAGCATTAATAAATACAAATAAGGCATTACTGCCAAGGTTCAAATACTTCCATTTTGGCATTTTATGCATTGCCAAATATTCCTTATGAGGTTTTGCTGCTGTTTTGAAAACCATCTTGCAGATAATGGATTACTCTCTTTTCAGCTCCACAGTAATAATAACCTTCAAAACCATCTGGATATTTTAGAGTTTGAGGATTCATTGACCACAAAGAAACTGATGCCCTTTTCTGCTGACATTAGTTATTTTCTCAGCTAAGAGAAGAGGAAGAATACACATGCAGATTTGCACTACCAAGGTGCACATCTGTTCTGCTCCAAGATCAGACCAAAACTACTCTTCAATTATTTACATAAAGATTAGTCACCACAGATTTTACTTCATTAATCATCTTGGGCTTTTCTTTATTATGACATTTATTAGCAACCAAAATTTTCATGAATTCTTGGAACACATGTTAGCATTATATGCCCCACTACACATCTTATATATGAGCAATTAAGGAACTACTTCTACATAAACTGCAGTAAGCTTTATGGCAATCTTCACTAATTCCTGGGGAAAAAAAAATCACTCATCCTGGAAACCTCAAATCTTATTCTTACTCTCTGTAGCATTCTGACATTTTAACACAGGCCACAATCACCATCATAATCACAACCTGGAAATAAATTTAAGCAAGTAAAAGTTATAACGTTCTACTCAACATTACAGCACACTTGCTCTGGTAGCTTTGCAACCTTGTGTCTAAGCCAATAGACTGAAAATATTTTTCTCTGTGTAACATTTATCCCCATGACAAATGCAAAGAATAAAATGATGCTTGGACACAAAATATATAAGTACAAACATAATCCAATTTGAAGTACTTTTGTGTGGACCATCTGTGTTCCAGGAATACAGTTCAAACTTCATCTTTTTCTATTTCTCTCATCATGGTACACGGTTTAAATGTGAGATCCTCTCACATTACTGAACAGGTGATATGTACAAGTGAGCAGTCAATGCTTCAAATCAAGTACACAAAACTGCTCTGATGCTGCCATGAAGAGGTCTCACATGAGAAAGTGATTATTTATATTTCTCTGACTCCTTCTTAAGTTGCAAGTGAGGTCTATTAACCTAATCATAGGATCTGAGAGATCTACTTCAATTCTCTTTTCGCTGAAACTCTCCCCTAAGCCTTATTCTTAGTGAAAAATCCAATCTCCCTCCCTTGTTCTACCCTGTGCCCTTGAAGCATCCCTGTAACAGTCATTTCAGCAGTTCAGAGCACAAGAAAGACACTGCTGTGGAGACGAACAGGGAATGAGGTCAGCTTCTTTTTATGGGCTGCGGAAATCAAATGGAAATACCAGTGGCTCTCTGTTAAGGCTACTAAATATGAATTTCCATGTCCTATCAGAAGAAGATGGCTTGCTGTATTCCATCCTGCACAAAACATCCACAGAATACTTGAAATAAAGCTTACAAATTACTACACGTGACAAGCGGTTGCTTTTTACAGAATTAAATAAAAATTTCCAAAAATTTTATCTTGCATTTTCTGATCTAGGTAGCAAGTGTAAAAAAAATAAACAAAACCAAAATCAAATCAAAGCAAAACAACCTAAAACAAGCCCCAGAGGCCTGGTGTAATACCAAATTCTAACAAGATCTGGAATATGAAACTGACACCATAATCTCTATTTTCTGCTTGCAACTTGGTACATCTTAAAAGGATACAAAGGGAGATGTTTCAATTGGATGCATTTTTAAAACATTAACCACAAAGCTCAAAAAAATACAAAGTTAATTTTATTATTTAATACAAAGTTAAGTTGATTCTAAAATAGAATTACACAGTTATATTGTTTAGAGTTGTTCTGCAGAAGTTTGACTATTTGGTTCAGGTTTCCTCTTACATGCGCAAAAGAAAAATGAAGCACGGAGCTTAGAGAGAGAGAAGTGATCTTTATGGTAGAGTGGCACAAAGCTGACACAAAAAATCCTCTTCACTACTTAAGACTGGTTTGGCTCAGAAAAATAAGTTCTCAGCAGAACACTTTAATGGAAAGATTTGTTTTTGAAGGGTAACAAGGATAAGGTACAGATCATCTCCAGGACGTCTCAAAGCACCTAAGGTGGATGGTCTGTTCTGCACATCCTCTGGATGTGTCTGGTGGTCCTTATCGACATAGGAAAAGTCATGGGAGGACTATGATAGCTGTCCAGAGAAAAGGAACAGTATCCCATTTTTTTTAAAGAAAATAGTGATTTTTGGATTTTGAAACAGTCAGTAACAATTTGTCATCTGCTGCACTGACATACTCACTCACTGTGCTTCTGAGTAACTTTGATACATCACAATTTTTGTCCCTCTCAAGGAGCATTTTAGAAGCACAACATATATAGAGGTGTTTCAGTACACAGGAGCTTAGATCTGCCATATCCTCCTCTGTGGAAAGCTCACTCAGACCCAGCTTTAGCGTTACACAGTGCCTACAAAAAATGAGCAGCTTTTCTGAGAAACGGGCAGGGAACCAAATCACAAAATCTCTAAAGTATCTAAATGTTATTAAGATTACATTTCAGAATAAGTATTTGTTTTCCTCACCTTCTTAGCTACCCTCTATCTCTCCTTTTCCTAGTTTAGCTGAAATTAAAATGGGGTTTCTTGTCCAAGATGAGTGCTGCTCATGGAGGAGGAAACGAACCAAGGAAGAACCAAGACTCTCCTCTGCAGCCTTGCAGGCCTCATCATTGACTAATTCTTTTGCACTTGGACACTATACTGTGTGTGAAGATTATTTAGTGAGAATTTACCATCAGGAGAAACTAAATGCACAAACTGCTTATTTCATTCATAGCTATTCTTCTGCCACGAATACCACACAAAGACTGGTCACAGTATTATTAGAATTCAGAATGAGATAGTACAACAGTGCATCTTTTCTGCCTGCTTTTGGTGCTTCAGGGTGCACTGAGGGACAATGTCACCCAGGTCCCTGTTCCTCTGAACCTATAATAAACACCAACAGAAGCACGAACATCATGTCAGCTTGGGCTTCTTGAGTCTGCACACAAGCTGAAACCGTGACTCAGTGACAGCGACTCTCTCACTGCTCCCTCTGAAGTGTCACACAGGCACACCCTGTAAGATTTTCACAAGCTAATCCAGAAAAAGGGTGTAGAAACAACACCAAAGGTGTGCAAAATGGGAATCTTAGCACAGAGCAAAGCAAGCACTAGGCAGGAAGACTGGCAAGACGCAGAGAGTCCAAGTGACAATACATACAAATAAAGTTAGGGAAAAATTCTTTATTCTCCCCATGACCTCCACATGAGTGCCCCTGACACTACAGAGAACTGTGGAGGTTGGCCTCAGCCTGTACTCCATCTGACAGATTATCAAATGAATGCAGAATCTCGCCTTTTCCTCTTCATGAATTTGCCATGCCAGATCAAAGAAGTGGGAATTTGGGACCAGTGCAGTACTGATGCAGCTGGCAGAGTTGTTTATTTGAGAGGCTAAATTCAACCTTCGCTTGGTCGAATAACTTAATTGTGCTTACTGGGAGTCTGCTTTTTAAAAGGTTCAATTCTTTCTGCTGCCAAGAATCAGAGCTTGCTTTCAGCATGAAATTATCTCAGGGGAAGGCTTTTCTGAGCCAAACCAGTCCAAAAGTATTCTTAATTGCTTTCCATACTCCTGTGAAACATGAGATTATGCAGCAAATCCACATTCTAAACCAGAAAAATTAAGGAGAGAGAAAGGTGAAAAAACAACCTGAGCGAGAAAAATAATAATCTTAACCACATACCCTAAATAACAAAATGCAACTTCAGATGTTAAGAATTCTTAATTGTGTGTTAAGAGTTCTTAAGTGTGCCCACCATGGAAAACTACGATCAGGTTACATTAACAATGAATAACAGACTATGCAGACCTGTTTTAAATAAGAACACTATTTGAAAACTCTGTGACGCCTCTGTACAGATGTGTATTGTATTTCATTTGTAAATTGTCTCATAAATTTAACTAAACTTATAAGATAGAGAGAGCCTTTTAAAGGGCAAATAAATTTTCTTTTATCTTGATTTTCTTTTATTAATACATGAGAAGTTTCAGGAAAGATGAGATTATCTTTCATGCTAGAATAGCAATGCTGACACAACAATATCATAACTATCATTGAAAAAAATTAGTCTACAGATAGTTTTAATCTATTTCTATCTATCTATTTCATCTGAACTACAAACATATTTCTTCAGTGTTTGGCAGCAATGCCTCAATATGAAGGTAGACAAAAGGAGCAGTGGAATACAGCTTCTGTAATGAACAGCTTTATACTCTTCAAAATGTCTAGGATTATGTCAGGAAAATTCAGAGAATTTCTCAAGTTTAGATAACAAGGAACTAGAAAGCTTTGAAGATAGATTAGTTAGAAACAGAATGCCTATAAGTATTATGAATCATTTAATACAGATATGGGGGCAGATGGGTCAAATAGATATCAGTCTAAATCATACAGGATGTGACAAGTTTTGTCTCTTCAGTGATCCTTCTGTCAGCTTGAATAATTTGCAGAGGAATATCTCTGGTTTCCCCTCTCATCTACAGAGGCATCTCATTCTGTCATTCAGTAAATATAAGTATCCAAGCGGAAGCCTTTTCTAAATCTATTCACAAACACGCTCATGAGTATATCTGAAAATAATTGTACAGGAAGCTCTAAGCACTGAGGTGAATTAAATACTTACTTTAAAAAAGGTATAAATTATAACTGTTCCCCAATCATCTTCTCTGTAAACACAAAAGCAATCCATAATTAGTGGCAGCTCAGCTTAAAGCCAGGGGATGTCAATATACTAAGAAAATTAGGAGTCTGACACAAAATTTTCCAGGCTCAAAGCAATCTTAGGTGAGACACTTGCTAAAACAGGCAGATGACAGGAACATGCAACACAGGTTGGCCAATGCACACCATATGAAATACTCCCGCCTACAGCCAAGTTTAAAATTAGCATGCCACTCACCAAAAATAATAACAGTTTTTCAGTACATGATGCCATTTCATATTAAGTTGGAATGAGTTGGGCTGAAGCAATGCACACAGAAAAGTAAAATATCTGTAGTCTCTCTACTATTCTGTATAAAATATGTAATATCTACAGGACTCAGAAGCTTCCACGGTATGGTGTGTCTGCTTAGAAGTGATTTAGAGATATTTGACCAAGCCTTCAGTTGGCAAGTAGATTTTATTAGCTTCAATATCATTAAATAATACTAAATTTCTTCTAGATTAGACATATCTTTTAGAAGCTGGATATTTTCCAATTCAGATTATGTAGCACCCTGTAAGTAAGTTACACATCCAACATCTATCAGCACTGAGCCTGAGTTCAGAAAGTCATTACACAATGCTCTCAGGCACATGGTCTGATTCTTGGGGTGTCCTTCACAAAGCCAGGAGTTGGACTTGATCATCCTTATGGGTCCCTTCCAACTCAACATGATCTTGTGAGGCCTTAGATGCAGCACTGTCTGAAATACTAATGAAAATACTTTACACAAAATCAGTTTACTTTAAAAATAATTCTTTTCCAATGCTGCTGTTTCTAATGGAATCACAGATACTGCTGATTACAGATAAAAATATTACTATATAAAATTATTTTTCAGAAGATTTTCAGAACACATCTTAATCTAAAACAATGTTAGGAAAACTCTAGATTCTACCAAGTGACTTGACTTGGTAAATCTGGCTTATTTGAATTAGGAGTATTTTTAATAGAACTCCGTGTATCAGGGCTGAACTACTCACATTACTCCTACTGTATGAGAAACTTTAAAGAATTTGGAAGGTAAGATGATTGATGGATTGATCACAGGAGTGTCATGACATATTTACTATTAATAACTGTTGAATGGGACATTGATGGAAATGCTGTGCTGTGCACTGTAAGGTACTACATATTACAAACCCATCTGCAGAGTGAATGAAAAGGAACAAGGAGAGAAGTTCCCCAAACCTCTTTTTTCACCCCTCTATGTGAGTTCTTTGGGAAGAGAACCCATATAGAAAGTAACACCAGGGTATATAAGCTAGATCCCAAGCAACTGCATCACTACCAACAAGTACAAAAAAAGAAGTTTTCCATGATTTTCACATATGTGGAAAAAGAACCCCATTGTATTAGCTTAAAATAGTATAAAAACTCCAGGCCCCACATAATTTACCTTCAGCAGATTTGTACAAACATTGGCATTTGTAGCTGAGGCAATAAAAAGGGGGGAAAGAGAATAAAACAAAAAAAAGGGTTTCTCTTCAGCAAACAAGAATTACAAAAATTCTATTTAAACTTTTAAGTTTTGTCTGACTCAAAAGGGTTTGTTTTTTTTTAATGGTTTTGGTGTCACACCTTTCAATAATTTTAGAATTCAGGTCACTTCAAAATAAAAATGTCATTTCAAAGTAAAATTCAATTTCATTTCTACAACATTAGAATATTGTGTAGGCTCAAATACATGGATGGTTCCCTTAAAACCTAAGAACATTTTTATGTTTTCAAAAATCCCTTTTTATCCCCAACCAAATCTGTTTCCCAGACTGCAACCCATTTCACATTTCAGCCCCTCCTTACCACATCACTGAACCTGTAAATCAAGTAAAAATGTATCTCAGGATATGTAAAATAAAAAGGTTGCCATGTGTAAATTACAATCTCCAGATGTCGATGCTACATTATTTCATACTGTTGTTCAGTGATTTTTTCTATCATTCACTTTCCAAAGGCCTGTGTGTAAAGGCTGTGGAAGAAGTGATGTAAACATTACACTCAGTAGTATTTTTCTCCTTTGCAATAATTATACAGTGAAAAAGTCAAAACAAGTGTAATGATTAATAAAAGATTAGCCAAAAGCTCACAGGTAAGTAGAACTCTTGTGATGACATCTATAGAGGAACCTCACTGGTAATCTTTTGTTTGACAAACCAAAACCATAAGAGAAGACATTAGAAGACTGAACAAAACTCTCAACCTAATGCACCTCTGAAGGGAGCTCACAGTTGGCAGACTGAGATGGGAAAAAGTTGTCCCACCCCAGTAAGACTGTCATAGTATGCATAAATTAAAAATGCATATAGGTACACCTTCTTGCTCTGGTCACTCTTGAGGTATTGATTTCCAAAGTCCCTTGGAAGATTTCCATAAGAGCTGTATGGCTAAATCCCAAAGACAGCAACAAAAATCTCATGCATCCATTCAAAGCACTTAACGACTGCTTACTTCTGCATCTCACTAGGTACAATGAAATCTTAGATCTGTACTTAAACAAACTATACTCAATTCAAAAGTAAGACCTTCTCACACTATGAACCCCCCCCAAAAAAAAAACCTTAATCCAAAGTTTAAAACCCTACTCACTAAAATTCAGCATTTTGAAAAGTTGTGCCATCCACGTTTGACTGAGCAGAACAGAAGCTTAAGTGTAAGCCTGTGAGACCCTTTTTGAGACTGATAACCTTTTATTATCTAAACCCTCTGTTAAAATTGGTTTCTTCCTTGTATTTTCAAGTGGGACTGCTGTCTAGAGTGCAAGATTTTCCCACCACTGTCACTAATACTTTCTAACTTCACTTGGTTCTCATCTCAGTTACAGAACCATGAAAAATAGATCAATGCAAAGTCTTGAATAAATTGTAAATAACATTAATCACATTTAGAGTTAAGAAACAGCAAGGTTTTGTCAGTCTAAATAAGCATGCTAAATTGTGATTAAAATTCAGCATTTTATAGAAACATTTGTTATGATTCTCGAAAATAATTCAAGATAAACTTCTAGTAAAAGAGAAAAACATCACCTGAAAAACCAGTAAAACAGTATAATGCTTTCTATCCTAGTATTTTCCCAAATAACAAGTTTACAACTCCTTTAATAAGAGCTCCTACAGAATTCAAATCTTTTCTGAGGATTTTTACTTTACTTTATGATCCACAGAAAAAAGACACAAATGAGTCCTTCCCCCTACCAGAGGGCAGTCTACTCCTCACAGGTGTCTCACTTGAAATCCAGTCTGCCTGCCCATGAGAACAGTTGTACAGGATGAGACTGAAAGCACATCTCCTCCCATAAATAGTTTCTAACAGTCATCAAAAGCAGGAGCCTTGTAAGAAGTTTATACAGAGGTTGTAAGAGAGTAACTATGCAGTGATCATTTCCCCATGCTCACAACCTCAAGCAATTTACATCTCAGTTAATTCTTGATGCAGAGATAGCATTTTTTATTTTTTTTAAGAACTTTGTGTAATTTTCTTCATGGAAGTGACCATTCCTGGGGTCACAGGAGACTCCAGGAGCCCACAAAGATCCACAGCAAGCAGTTCTGTGCCTCCGCCACAAACCATGCTAAGAATGCCCTCTGCCTCTCTACAAGACCCATCGTTGTTCTCCTCTTTCTCCTCCATCCATATAGACTTTGGCATTTCTTTCATACACTTCCATCACTCTGTTCCAACCTAGGGCACTTCAAAATTTCCTGATCCCTAGCTGATCACTCCTGTATGGAAGACAGCTGATCTACTACAAAGCTTGAACCCTCCAAACATTGTGAATTACATATGCCACTTGCCTGTCATACACATCTTGAGATCAAAAAACTTTCAGGACTCTGCCCAAGAGAGACCTCCCTCTTTGTAATTAATATCTTTGTTCTCTAGTTTTGTTATGTGAGGAAACGCAAGTTCAATTTTAGTTAAATTTAGTTAAATTTATGAGACAAGCAGGTCACAGTATCACCTTATTTGGCTTGAATATTTACAGTCTGGTGCACGTGTCATCTTACTAAGTTTCCTAGATAGCTAAGATGCAAGCTCAGATAAACAGAGATCAATAGCACCATCTTGAATAAAAATTTGTTATTACACTCAAAAAAAATCTAAAGCATCCAGGAAGCATGTTGTAATGTATTCCTTTCAACCCACATTGCTGAGCATATGAGACAAACACCTAGGAGTCATGACATTATTTTCAATTATCAGAGTCTGAGTGAGATCCCCAGCTAAGAGAACATGCTCTGCCAAGTGCCTGAAGAAAACCATAACCTCCATAGGGCATCACCTTGGAAGGTACCGGATCTGTTGAGAGCCTGAAGGAATAATTAACTAGAGATGGTCACAATACTGCAGACAGATGGCAAGGAACTAGCCAGGAAATGTAGAAGTTCTCCTACAATGCCTTTTTGACAATATTATGCAGCTTCCCATTCCAGAGTAACTGCATACACTGAACCCAAAACTAAGTACTTTCCACAACCAAAAAGCCACTTTAGTCATCATACTTGCTCTCTCAAAACCTCAGGTTGAATTCCAAAACAGATTTCAGACTTTGGATGAAAACTTCAAGGAAAAGGTCTCTATTCAGTTCCCTATCAGAATAATGACAGTTTCCAAAAGCATGAAAATGAAGTAGAGTTTATACTCTCTGATAGCAGTTGATTTCTTTTTTCCACTTTCAACTATCATTGGGAATCGCTGTCAACTTTTATCACAGAGGAATCTGTCTGCTACCTACTCTCAAGAATGCGTCCCTTCACAGGGGAAACAAGACTGCATTAGAAGTCCTGAGTTCAGGTAATCCCTTCACCCAGATATCTTCTGGAATACACTAAATGAGATACTCAAAATGCCCATCAAAATCATATGCTCATCCCAAAAAAAGCAGTTAGGTTTACTG
Organism: Phylloscopus whistleri; assembly: GCA_017589585.1. NCBI lineage: Eukaryota > Metazoa > Chordata > Aves > Passeriformes > Phylloscopidae > Phylloscopus > Phylloscopus whistleri. The sequence goes on along the minus strand of JADMLD010000759.1, from coordinate 8,582,999 downwards.
TCCATTTACAAAGACTTTTTTTTTTTTTCTCAGAATAATGGAAGTACTCAGAGAAAGACATCCACATGGGGTTTTGACACCTCAAGCAAGATCCTTGCTAATTTTAAAAATATTAAGCAAAATTTTTATTTGAAAATAAAAACAGGTATAAACAACATTAGCCCAGCTTTGTACTTGTACAAAGATATCAAAGTTTTGTCACTTCTGCAAGCAGCCTATTTAGAAAGACTTTCAAGAAGGCTTTGAACCTTGAGTATTCAAACATAGGTCTGAGGTCTTTTAGAATGTCCAAGTTTCCAGAAAGTAGTTTTAAAATCTGATCTGCAAAAAGTATAAATCTCTGCAGAGATGACTCTCTTCCCTGAGACATTACAGGGCATTTCCCAGTCTTTTTCAGAAATTGAACAGGTGTGTATTTCTGCTCACTCGCTGACACAAACCACTGTCCTAAAAGAGGTCTCAGCACCTGGTTTGGTGCAAATCGAGCCCACCTTCAGTTAAAGTAGCAAGAATTCTCATGCAATAACAAGTGCAGCAAGTATATATTCTCAAACATTTTTACCAAAGCTGGTAGAGATAGAGACATTGTTTGCTGCACTCCTTTGACAATGCTATTATTTGACTTCTCAGCATGTCTTGTGGGTGATACCATCTCCCAAACCTGACTTCAGTCTCCCTGACACATTGAACAAACATTATCCTTCTCACAGTTATAATCTGGTTATAAACTGTGTGAAAACTTCTATAAAGTTATGCTGCTGGAAAGCAGCCTAACTTATCTACAGTTTCCAGGAGAAAACCTTCTTGTATAATGCACCAGGACAGATCCTGGTTCAAAAATAAAAGGCTACAATGTCTTACGTAAATCTGGGGGTTGAGTGAAGAAAGGGCAGCGATCTGGAGGTCATAAATATTCTGGCTATGTTCACTCCATATGCTCTGAAGTTCAACTATAAATAGCCTTCAAATTGCTACACACTTCAAGAAAGTTGAGTAACCCAGCTTTCACTTTGTAATGTCAGGGTAAAAGTCTAATAAAGCCACAGAAGGGCAGAGGAGAAGAGCTGCAGAAGCCATGTAGACATCTGCTGAAAGGGTCCTAGCTGTGAATTTCCATAGAGAGAACCAGCTGGCTTTAACACAGACAAAGAAATGAGAAAGTACAAGGCCAGCCAGAACAAGGTCAGCTCTGTGTGAGGAGCAAGCAGAGCAGATAACACTGACGTGAGTGGTCTATGGGAGGGAACAGCCACACACACCTCTGCCTCCACACATCTAATTCCAACCAAATTCTGCAGCCAGTTACAACTTTAGACTGTTTTCTTTTTAAATACCAGTAAAAGTTTTGCATATTTATATGTTTGGGATCAAAAGTACCGAAAACAGAAGCTGGGTCATCTGCCATCCCTTTCCGGCCAATTTATTAGTAAATTTTATTGTCTTTGAAACACATTTCCAAGCAAAAACTACTGATGTGCTGGACCCTACCTGTAGCCTTCTGGTTCCCTCTTTTGAAAATTTTTGTGTTCCTTCCAGCTGCTGGCACTGCCTACACAAACCATTAGTCCTGGGCATCCCAGGTAGCAGCAGCTGAATTTGGACACAACCAGCAGCCCTTACTGTGCCAGAGCTGCTTCTGTCAAACTGCCCTTGCAACAGCTCTCACTGAGTTCTCAATGTGGCAATGAAAAAGACTTTGTCATCTGTTTGGCTTCACGCACAAATGCCATCCATCACTTCGGAAATCACTTTCCCCACACCCTAAAATTACAATTTTGGATAGAGACTGAATTGTAAATAAATATCTCAAGAACACGCGAAAGAGAAGCTGACTTTTTTCCCCTTCCATAACATCAAAGCAGGTGAGCCACAATAATAAGCAAGAAAAAAAATCTAATCAACATTAGCTTCTATTGATCATTCATATTAGCACGCTACTTTTCTTTTGATGGTTACATCTAAAAGTACTCAAAACAGCCAAACCAAAAAAAAACAAACGAAAAAAAAAAACCACAACCAAAAAAATTCACCCCACTATATCTTACTTCTCCTTCAAGGACATTACCTTGAAAAAATCTCAATTTCAATAATCTCCCTAGTAATCACAGCCCATTTATTTTGAAAATAAAACTTTTTTTTTAATGAACAGTCTTCTCTTCCAGACAACCAAAGCAAAGCAGATTATGAAATCTAGTATTTGATCCATTTTGCACAGGCATGGTTCAGAAAACATCTGTGCTTAGGCCACAGATCCATACAGGCACCACTTCCTCTCAGAAGTCTAGATGAGGTAAGCTCATTGATCTAAGATTTTGTGGATTGAAAGTTTTTGAAGGGCAGCCAAAACTTTCACATCATTCTTCTGGTCTTTCCAGAAATTGAGATCTTGCTTCTTTTTCCTAAAATACTTAAACATATTTACATTGTAAACAACATTATGCTGAGAAGAGGAAAAGGTCAAAAAAAGAAAGGCATCCTTAACATTTTGTTTTGTACCTCAGGTTAATCACTGAGGGCAGATTTTTTTCTAAAAATAAATCTTGAGTTCTGTACTGAAAAACAATGTGGGTTCATTGCGTTTGTTTGTTATGTTATTTTAGGTGTTGTCACGTTCCTCTATCTGGCACTCTTAGAAGATGCACAGGTTCAATTGCTTGGCCCCTGTGTTTACTATAAAACATCTTCTGACAATATGAGGATGACCTTTCTCCACAGAACTGCCATATCATGAACACTGTCCCTCCCTAAGACCGTTGAAGGAGACATCATAGCTGAAGTGGGTAATCTAATTGACTGCATAAAGATTCTGAAAGCACTTACTCGGCTTCAGGCAGAGCACAAGAGTTGCACACTGTGCAGGACTACTCATCAGTGTGAGGCATTTGCTAAGACTCCAAAGCCTTTTTGCAAGAGCTGGCTACCCTCAAGCACATTCCAAATGGGAGATGTTGTCTCCCATGGTGTATGTTTTTCTCCAACCTTAATTAGTACCACGTCAAAGGACACATTTCATACCCAACTTCTCTGTTTCTGGAGAAATTTCAGCCCTCCAAACTGAAGGGTTGAAAATCAGTACCTTCAGTCCAGACCTAAAAAAGTACAAAGCCTGATTTGTAAATCATCTGCCTACAGGATGAGGGGTTCCAATTTGCATAAGTCATCACCAGCACTCAATAATCCTCTAGCGCACCTGCTTTGAGAAACACAGTATACATCCCAAAAAAGGACAGTAAATTTCAGATATACAGAGGCATCAACAATACATCAGCGTCATGGGATCAAACAGAATGTGTAAAAGGCACAGATTCACATACAGAAAAGATTCATAAAAGGAGATACTTTTTTCCTTTAAAATTAAAACATGTCAATACAAATTGTCCAGATCATCATAGATAAATAACTGTGTGGTTATGCAAGTTCTCATTTTCCTTAACTTTGAAAATTGCTCTCCAAACTATGATGTGAAAACACAGCATTTTTAGTAATTACATGCAAGGTCACAAAAGCATTCCTCTATAGAATTTTAAAGAACTCAACACATATGAAGGATCAAAATCTGTCAGAATTCGAAAAATACCGAAGTTTGATGATCTGGTTCCGAGACAGGGGAAATTTTTGCTATAGCCAGGAAGGGGCATGCCTAGGACCCAGAGATAATTTCATACCACCTCACATCATTTTTGGGTGGTAGCAGGGGAGGGGGAAGGGGCAGGGAAGTGCTAACTTCAGGGCTGGCACAGCTTGGCAAAGGGAGGGGCCAGGTATTGCTTATGGTCAGGAGGTTTCTGTGTGAATTGTTCATTTCTTGTACCACCCCACCCCCCTCTTCCATTCGCATTGTTGCTGTTGCTGCTTGTTTTCTTATCTCACTGCTGTTTCCAGTAAATGTTCTTATCTCAGCCCATAATCTTCACCTTTTGTGCCTCCAATCCTCCTCTCCATCCCACCACTGGAGCAGGAGAGAGAAGCAAATGAGCAGCACATGGTTTGGAGTGTCCCAGTGGGAGCACAAAACTGGGGAGCACCATTCCTAAACTAAGACATTTAATCAGCTGATTTTTTTTTCCTGTTTGCAGCCCAAGTTCAGATACATTTATGGACCAATAAAAAACACCTGCAGAAAACACAGATTTTGTCCTCAGGGTAGCATGCAGCTATCCTGATAGCCTTGTCTCCCACGACCAGGAAGAGTGATTCAGACCGTTTGGATTAGCAAAGGTGAATATTGCTTCAAGGTTGTTTCACTAGAGATTGAAACAGTGACTGTCACAACTCAAAATGCATTGAATTTCAGTCCTTGCACTTAAGAGCCACATCTTTTTATCTCAAGGCTGTAACAGCTCTCTCAAGCATCAGAAGTCCACAGTGATTCTAACCTTGTAGCTGACACAACAGCATCCCCCAGCTAACAAAGCCTTCTAACACAAAGGCAAAGGACCTTCTTGTCACCTGTACTAAGTAACAGCTACAGTCACTGAACTAAGTAAGTTGAACTAGAAATGCTGACCCATCCTCCATGCAATGAGGATGCAGCTCTTACAACAATTTGTTTAGTGGTTGAGACCTAAAAATGTTTTAAATCACATTTGGCTAGAAGCCAAAAATTTCAGTTGAATGAAATGGGAAAATAAAATTTAACGCACTACTTGCAATCAGCAAATTTCTCTCTTGGGAATGTTTTGCACAAGTCTTTGGAAAAAAAAAAAAACCCCACTGCAGGTATCATTACAGTAAAGGTGTGCAAAAATATTATTTAGGCAAAGATTGTTTGAAGATGGTGATTAGCTTCTCTGAGTATCCCACTTGACTACAAACCTTACTAATGTTCATCTCCTTTTTCCAGGATTTCATGGGAGCCTTTTAAGCAAAATGTACATCCAGAAAATTTTCAAAACAACTTTGACCTGCTTAGTGTAGAGAAGAATTTCATACAGATTTGAGACAGGGATCCTCTGGGCAGACTGATTAGAAAGCAGTTTAAATTTGATTTAACTAGGGAACTTGATTAAAATACAGTGTTGTTTCTTCAGCATATGGGCTGAATTGTATGCACATTATCTTTTTACATGTGCAAATGATAGTAAGTTATGCAGACTGTCTCACAATTTGCACATGCGATCTTAATTTGTGCTCACAGAAAGTTCTCACACGGAGTTGCAGAACTGCAAATTATAACTGAGGTGAATGGAAGCTCTAAGAAATTCGTATCCCTAACAAAGTACCATGGACAGGCATCAGCTGAAAATGCTGGACCTGCTGTCCAAAAAGTGCTTTGACTGGGGATGATTTGGTTTATTGGCTCTGAGAAAGGCATCTGCATCACCCAAGGTAAAATCTGCTGTCTCCTCATGTTGAAGTTTTATTCCCATGAACTCTAAGCAGTAGTGCAAGGTAGCCCAGCAGGTCAGATGGACACTACAAAAAAACAAACAAGCGAGCTCCCTGGAAAGCAGACTTCCTGATCTACATTTAGAGTAAAAGTAGGATGAAAATCAATATTTTAGTGAGTTTTTCTGATGCTCTCTGTGCTGCTGTGAAAAGGAAATAAAATTGCATGTAGAATTAAGTAACAGTAGCAAAATTTCTTCTGGGAAATGATGCTGACGTATTCATTTGGGGAGACTTGCGAGAAAATGAGAGGTGGAAGTATTCAGAAGAGCTTGCAGAGTTCTGTTATCTCCCTCCTATTTTATTATAGGAATGGAGCCTGATTATAAATACATCTATATAGCAATCAAAATAAAACCTGCCCAAAGCTAACAAGGGTAAGGAAGTAATGTAATTAATGCAAATAGTGACCCCCAACTTAATAATGCCATCTGCTTATTATGGAGAAAGAACTTAGTGACTCTTGACAGATATTCGCTACGAACACAATATATATGTATCCTGATTAATATGGGTAATAAAAGCCACCATGCAAATAGCCTAAAAATAGGCTAAGAATCAGATATCTTGTTTCAAAGGTGTTCTCACACAGCTCATGGGAATTCTAGCTATATGCAGGCTCATGGCTCAGTCAAAACCTGGTCCAATATGTAATGGTGCTTTGAACCAGGGCTGAACAAAGTTCCTCCCTCATTCATTTTTACCTAAATAGCACTCACCATCAGCTCAGCTGAACAAAATGCTGATGTTAATTCTTTCTATTATAGACAGGCCCTAGGGTTTTAAGCTGCATCCATCAATATAGGTATATCTATCCACTCTAACATTTTAAGACAGATTAGATCATTGGTTTTGAAGGTTGAAATTATAGTTGTCATATAAACCAGGACATACCAGAAATAATGTACCACAATTTTTAAATTTGTATAAGCATTCTAAAGGAAAACTTTAAAAAACTTTTTTTGAAGGGTACATTTAAAAAGGAGGGCAGCTGAGTACATAAGAAAGATAATCTTTATTCACTGAAAGAATTCTAATCCTCAAATTTCTGCAGGAGCTTACCATTTTACTTACCATAAAACATTTTTTGTCTGTATTACAAGTAGCATACTTTTTTTTTTTCCCAAATGTTATATATTTGGTTATTTGCATAATTTCTTGCAATTAAAAGGTAAAAATGGTAAAGTGGTATTTAGGATCTTTCCAACCATAATTAACATTTTCTCCTGTTTTGCAATTAATTAGAAAGTTAGAAAACTGCATTACTAAATACTGCTTGGACATCTCATTTCTAATTAGTCAGATATTGTTGTCCTGCTAATAGAAGTGTCCTGCAAAAAAATACTTTACAAATACAGCTATTAGAGGAATCAAGGCAGGTGCTTCATAAGAGCCTTGAAGACCCTCAGCAAATAAAAATGTCAAAATGTATTTTGCATTTACTGAGAAACAAGTAATTCTAGGAAGACAAAAAAAAAGGGCAATATGGGGAGAGAGGGTACATTCATGTCAAAATTGGGGCCCAAGCATTTTATTTACTGAATGAATTCAACTGTTGCTGTCTACACTAAGAATGACTTCACCACACAAATGATAAGCAAAAGTACTTCTTCTGTATAAAATTCTCTGTAATTCTGTAGTAAAGAGTTTAAGACTCTAAGAAGTAGCAAAGCAGGTGTATTTCCTATATTACTTACTCCCATTAGAAAAAGCAAGGAGAGCTGCTTTGTTTTATGTTGGTCATTTTTTGCAGTTCCATAGATTGATGCTATCCAGTGCCAATGAGCACAGTGGGAGTCGGGGGATTGATTCCAGTACACCTATATTCTACAAAGAGCCAAAATTAGAGGACCTTAATGATTCACAGTCAAGTTGCTCATTAGAAAATCAAAACCCCAGAAGAAGTCCTTATAACATTCTCAGTATTTTGATGAAACGCTAGAAGATGTCAGAAATTATGTATTTCCCACTCCTCACAGGCCAAGACACACGGACCACTGGCACAGCTACAACAATGTTATGACTTAGAGTTGGACATTTAATGACAGGCAAATGCAGTGAGGACTAAGGATTGAAAGATTCTCTTGCAGGCGTCAGTCTTGCAAGTGAACCAAAGTAAAGGACAGAAAAATGTTTTGTTTTATCTTTGTTCAGCACCTCAGTCCTAAAAGGTCATGCTAAGTGTCACTGTCACAAAAATACTTAATACAGAATATGCCTCTTTCAGGACTTTTCATTTGGGTTATTGCTCTGAAACTCTGTAAATAGATTTCTACACACATTCAGTATACGGTTATTCATTCTTGTGGAAATTTCTTCTCTCATTTCCTTGCTACATCACAGTCCAATAAATGCTTATTCTCAAATTAACTATCCTTCTGGATGACTGTCTCAGCAACAAAACCTGATCTGAGAAATAAAATTTAGTTAATGTCATGCTCCTTATAAACTAGAAGGAAAGCTAGAATCACCCTTTCCAGACCTACTTTTAAAAGCTGATTATTTGTTTCTTATAAATACTATATTATATGTATTATATGCATAACATATTATACATTATTATTTTATTATTAAATATCTGTATCTATTTATCTTAGAATTATCAGAAACATTAAACTTAGCTTAAAGAGTTTGATTAACAGGTTCATATCTTGTGAGATATTTCAGACTTCCACTCAATATCCAGACTTTCAAGGGATAGCAGAGGGTTTTTTCACACATTAAGATTTTGTATTAGACCACATCATTAAACAACAGACAAAAAGAAATGAAAACAAAAGTTTTAGCAGAAATTGCCTCCAATGTTAATTAGTTTCGCTATTGTTGTATATGATGCTACGTATGTATATGATGTTGTATTCTTTCTGTTATCTATCAGTAACATAGGTACCAACATGTTCAGGATTATGGCACCTACATGCAGGCATTGAAATATAAGTACTCAGTTCAGTCAACTAAACCATAGGTTTGAAAAGACCTCCAAGATCTAGTCCAACCATTGCCTGATCACCACCTTGTCCACTGAACCACAGCACTAAGTTCCATGTCCAGTCATTTCTGGAACACCTCCAGAGATGGTGATTCCACCACCTTACTGGGCAGCCAGTTCAAATGCTTAACCACCCTCTCCACAAGCAAACTTTTCCTGATGTCCAACCTGAACGTGCCTTGGCACAGCTTGAGGGTCTGTCCTCTTGTCCTGTCACAAGTTGCTCATGAGAAGAAGCTGACCCCCACCAAGGTACAACCTCCTGTCAGGCAGCTGTAGAGTGATGAAGTCTCCCCTGAACCTCCTCATCTCCAGGTTAAGCACTTCCAGCTCCCTCAGCTACTCCTTATATGACTTGTGCTCCACACCTCCACCAGTTTCATTGCCCATCACACCAATATTACTTCTTGTTGTGAGGGGCCCAGAACCGAACACAGTCCTCAAACTGCAGCTTCACCAGTGATGAGTACAGAGGGAAACATGGTGTTGACATGTGTTATAAAGTCCACCCAAGTATCTTAAATATTTTGCCACATTTAAAATGTTCGCTACAAATAGTCAAAATTCTACCTTTAAGGCAAGTTATTCAACTTAAGCAACTTGCCGTGTTTTGAAGTACAATTTAGTTGATCCAAAATAGATAGGCATTTCAAAGCAAACAGAATCACTTTCTAGGTCTATTGATGCACAACAAGATTCAAGTGCCCAAACATAACCATCTAGAGCCACCTGAAATGCCCAAGAGAAGGGATCAGCAGACGTAATGCAAGCTATTTTGCATCTGATTCAGTCTCTGCAAACATCTGTAGTAGCACTTGGAGGCCAGACAAGATGCTTTGGAGAGTTTTAAATTATGTTATGCATCTGAATCCTGCCCTGGATCTCACTTGACTGTGAAGCTACAACACCTACCTCCAATTGCAATTGGACACCTATTTTAGATGTCAATCTCAAGATTAATCCTTCCTTTAAAGCCATTTTTGGTAGATTATGACTGAATTTCAAATACCTAGTGCCAAGCAGCACTGGACTCTTCTATAAACTTCACAAAGCAGCAACAAGGCGACATACAAAGTGTTTTACTTTTAACTGAACACTGAAGTCTTTAAAGAAGGAGTTTCTTTTACCAATAAAATAAGACACTGTAATTTCAAATGTTGCTTTCCAAAGGTTCATTATCTGACAACAAAATAAATCACAAAGGTGCATTTACTTTTAACCTTTTGTAACTTGTAGTTTTTGGGGGTCTTTGAGGGAGATGTCTAAAAAGGTTTTCTTTTCAGATTCTCTATGCTGGCTCAGGAATTTTGTTTGATGATGCACCGTTACTACTCTTCTCCAAATACCAGGAGGTTTAATACATTTTTGAGCAGAGGTTTCAAGATTAAAAAAAAATAACTTCAAAAAATAAAATTACTACCATATGTTTGAAGAGGCAAGGAAACATAATACTATGAGACCTGTGAGACTGCTACACCTAGCTGCATCATTCCAAGTCACAAAATTTAATTGCTGGAAAAAGATATTCAGGCCAATCAAGTAACACAAGGGGGTGGTAAAACACAATTGTAGCTGTTATCCAGCTTCTGGATATGATAATATCATAGTGAAAAGGTAAATTCTAACCACAAGTTTTATTACGTGCTGAAAATGCTGAGAGCTGGCTCCACCTTCACCTTTTCAGTCAAAATCAGCCACCCAAAGAGCTTTTATTATATGAGATTCTCAGAGTGAATTTCAGAGTATCTGCAATGGTTATGTGAAGGGCTTGACTCTCTTTTCTCTGACAGATCTAGGCCATCTGAGCAGGTTTTAAACCTCCTTCCTCACCTCTGAGACTGAAATTAAAAAGGAGGTGTGCAGTACTCAGTCTGAAAGCTCTAGGCTTTTTTCTATTGTAGGCTAGCAGAGAAACTGAACTCATGAAGCTAACCATGAAGGCATATGATGCTATTTTAAAAACCAGTTTTAATGATTGTAGTGTCTCTTGCTCAAGTCCTTTAGCTTTTTCTGAAAAAGCTACTGCATTACACAGATCTTTGAGCAACTGCAGAAGTTAAACCAAATCAGGGTACCAAATGGAAGAGGGAAGCTGAAGCTTAAGATAGAAAGAACAGACTGTATTTTAGAATCCATTTTATATTTGCTATATTTCATTCTTAATATTAAAAAAAACTTTGGATTTAAAATGTTTCTGTCTGTTTTAGTCAACCCTGACCACAAATCAGTCAGACTCACCAAGGAAGCCTGGTGTTCAAAGTCAGTGAAATTGCAAAATATTAGCTATGCTCAAAGACAGATAAAGGACTAGAGGCTTGAAAGTTTTAGAACCACTACAAGTTCACTGCATATTATACTGGAAAATTAAAACTTTCACAGAAAATTACTACTATAACTTATTGTGCTGATAAAAAGAAAACCAAGGAGTTGTGCTTCTTTATTACACCACTACTTACTGTAACTGGCATTCATTTATTGGAGTGAGGGGTATTTAGCCTAGAGATTGAATTTCTGTAGAAAAATGTACTTACAGGTATATTAAAGTTCCTAATAGTATGTTGCTGCTAATCAAAGACCTTATTTCATTCAATAACTATTCGTTAAAAAAGAAAAAAAAAAAAAAACTACCAAAAATCTAGTAGAACAATAGATTTGGGTTCATTTTTTAAAGGAAGGATTTCTTGGGCAGAAGCCCGAGTTAAAGATTGTTTAAATTAAAGAAAAGGAAGGACATGTGTTGCAGCAGCCCTCTTGTTAGAGAACAGAAATGAGCTGAGACACAGAGTTCTTTTCTATCACAGCATAAAAAGGGTCCTGGTTTATTCCTCTTTACAGCTTAGCCATCCTGACTCCAACTATTCACTGACTCTGGCTGCAGCAAGCTCCTGCTGTAGGTTTCCCTTGCAGCCTCTGACTGCTGGTTATTTCCTGCTAAACTATGACTGCATGTTATCAGTTTGCAGACTCTGAGTGCAGGCTTTTACCGAGCCAGACTGTGACTGCAGGTTCCAACAGCAGGCTCTGGCTGCAGACCCTGACTGAACTCACAGCAGTGATTCTCTCTCCCCAGGATCCTTTTCTTCATGATCCTCTTGTTCCCTCTTCCTCAAAGCTCCTGTTCCTTCATGACCCTCCCCTCACCAGCTAACCCACTCCCTTTTATCACACTTACCATTATTGGATATAGCTGGGACTCATCAGGGGTGAGGCTGAATTGGGTAACTAACACAGCTGTTACTTATCAGGGGCGAGGCCACCTGTATTCCCTTCTCCTACAGACATGGACATTTTCCACTTCCCCAATTATGGTTTTGTTTTCTTCAATGCTAGAAAGCATGTAGTTAAAAATAGTCAAAAATGAAAAGGCCATACAAACCAGGCTTCCATAGAAAGTCGTAGGCAGACATGCTTTTCTACAATGCATGGTTAGACATTTCTGGGAAACATTAGTGAAATGTCTTCCAAAAATATGAAAAGATCATAAAATAAAAATAGAACAGAAAGCAGAGACCAGATACAGTTTCTTTGCTCCAAAGTGGAAACAACTACTCAGTGCCTAGAGAAATTTGCATTTGTCCTGTAACAGTGCTATGTGAAACACTAACCAGCAGAAAGAATTTGACAAAGCATTCATCACAGTACAAAGAAGTACTTTTCTTACATTCTCAATTCCTTCTTTTGTTAGATTGTAGTCCCACTTGTTCTCTGACTCTGGCCACTACTGAAGTACCTTAACAGAGAAACTTCTCCTTCACAAAAGAGATCTAATTGAAAAAAACTGAAAGTCTTTACTAAGATCAGACTCACTGAAGAACCTCAGCAACAGCTGATAAAAACAAAGCAGAGAAATTGTTTATTATATTATTATTTAATATTGTATTATTTCCTTTTCCAGTGGGCTCCCATCACTCATTTCATGACAATGGATTAAGTTCAAGAATTCTCCTAATCTGAGGGAAAGGAGAAACTAAAGCAAACAGTGGTTTTCAAACAATAACTTCTACCAGAAACAATCATCTTGTGGGAATCAACTTATTATTACAGAGAGAGTTGCATCATCCATTCCTCTCTACCTCCAAAACTACCTGTAGTCCAATACCTAAAAACATTACAGTAGGTCTGATTCACTCTTTGGCAAAGCCCAATTAAAAAAATGTTAATTAGCCAACAAAAAACAACTCCAAAAGTGGAAGAACAGAGAAAGATGTACCTTTAAATCTTTCCAGTGTCTCATCACTATTATGATCATCACTGTAGGTCTGAACTCCACATCCCACTGCTGATCTAGGAATATATTGTGTATGCAGCAAAACTATGTATGTTTATGTCATGGTTTCAATTGATAATGTGGACTGTCACATAGCTATTCATACACAGTCAGTACACAATGTTTTAATGATTGTTATACTTACAGAGATGTAAATGTATTTTACATGCAAAGGCAAGTACCAGCTGTAAATAAAAAGAATAATTATATCTATGGAGGGGAAATAATTTGAAGTCATAATGGCTTGGTCAGTAAATGGAAAAATGTTGCTTTCAGGTGTTAGACAAAAGCTATACAGATCTTCTGGTCAAGACCAGAATACACATAGAAATTAGAAGAACCAGACAGCTACAAATTGTCTCTCCAGGAAGGAGGTGATGAATTACCAACAATTTCTTAGGACACTAAAGAGACACAGAGACTGAAATGTGGAGCTCATAGAATAGCTGTGGACAAAGCATGAATCATAGCTTCTTATTTTTTCCAGTAAAACAGTAAAGCTTAGGAAGGATTTGGTATATGCAGATGATTTTATCTCTTTGTTTAAGGGGTAGGAAGACTAAAAAATATTTTGCTTTAAAAATCTGGCTTTGAATCACCTGAATCATTCACTAGCGAGAAATATTTTATTATTTCAGCTGACAGAACTAGGCCTGTCATGTCACTATGATAAGAAACCAGAAAAGATTGCAACTGAACCAAAGCAATGCTGAACCAAAAAGTTCCAGAGAAATGAGGAGAGAAGTAAAGCTATCTGCTTGACTAATTACTCACCTGTATACTTAGCTATTTTCTCAAACAGGGGTGCAAAGGTACATAAGGCACAGGTAAATTGTGATCTTACAGCATCCAAGACAGAAGGGAATACACAACATACCCTTCAGCTACAAAGGAGACAAGGATTCTACGTAATACCAAGATTTCTCAGCATATTTTTCAATCACATGTATCTTGTATTCATTTTGAATCTGCATTTAACATCTACAGATTCAGAGAAAGGAAATTTTCTCGCAGGAACATTTTCAATATTGTTGCCACAAAGTAACTGTGACAATGAGATATGAGTTCCAATATGCAACCAATGAAGAGAGTCTATCAGAGACTTAGTTTTACAACAGCTGGGACATTTCTACCAACTTCCACAGCAGAGTCATGCATAAGTTTTCCTTCCATTAATCATTTCCATATTTTGTTTATGTGGAACTCTAAGTAGCAAAAAGCAAAAATATTAGAACTCATGGAAGGATTATTAGGATTTACCACAAGGTGATCCTTTGGCAGGTTGCATACACATTTAGTTTGTATCTATTACTGAGATATAATTAACCATAATGACAAAAGCAGGATTATATAGCCTGCATTAGTACATATTACGAGATTTAATAAATGCATGGATGTAAGGGAACATGTGAGCCCCAAACGTTGAACTCGTTGTACAACTTTATTGTAACTGAGTCAGTTGCAATTTTTGCCAGCTTGTTATTAGACAACCACTTAACTTGAAGAATTATCCTAACAAACAGAATATCATTACCAAAAGAATACACGAGAATAACATACCAATTCAAAAATGTCCAAATTTTTGCAATACATATGGAATATTATTTACGTTTGTGCTCAAGCTTACTCAAAGCATTCTCCTGGGTGAAGAAAGTATATAAATTTTTTTTTTTTATTTAGACAAAGCAAAAACTAACTACTCAGCCAGCCATGTATCTAGCTTCATTTTGTGTTTTATTAAAATAACATATGCAGTAGCCTTGTCTATGTTATTGATGACACATCATGGTGGCTATTGGACTGATATAGTGGTCTCCAGGAGTTTCCAAATACAAATGAATCCTAATGAGATAATCCCTAGTGCGTAGAGATAGAGGAATGCTATCTAAATAATGCCACTTCTGTTGCAGAATTGGTTTCAAATTAATTGTTTCTTTCTAAAGCTATAATTATCAGGAGGAATGCAGTTAGTCAGGAAAAAAATGAAGTTAAAAAGTGCATAATGTCTAATAGCTCATTAAATAGAAAATACATGGTAAATCTGGGAATCAGAATGACTTGCAGCTAAGTGTGAGATGATGGGTCATGCACATGAAAAGAGACTTTTTTGGCAGGAAAGCAATTTGGTAATGCTGACTGCAGTCTGCATTTACTTGACATTCGGAAAGATCATATGACACCAATGCAGATGAGGTGAACAGTGAAGAGAAAAGGAAGGGCAAGAAGAACTAGAGGAGAAAAAGTTAGGTTATGAGCAGCTGAGGCATGATGAGGAAGAGAGAATATGAGTGTCATTATTGGGTGTTCAATTTTTAAAGTGGAAATGGGAACAAGGTGTCATATTAAAGAGACTTGGAGTATTCAAGCAGCTATAGCAATAGCTGGGTCAACATTTTTCTCACAAAGGGGTTTTATGAAGAGCTCATTTGATGAATAATTAATAGTTTTTAAATTTCTCTTCCAATGAAAAAACATAGTACATGTGTATTTACTGAGTGTCAAATATATCTTTACAATAATGCAACAAAACAAAGCAAGTCCAAAGACTATTTGAAATACTTAAGAATAATTAAGCTATCAAAAAATCCTCAAACTTAAAATATTATACCACAGCCTCAAAGGGAAAGAAAGTCAGAACAGCTGATTTAGGCTTAAACTTTTTCCTAGTACATTTTCCATAAGCAGTGACCCCAACAATTACACAAGAGGGCACAGACATGATCAGAATGGGAGAAGGCAGCTATGCATTTGCATGTACACAAACAGGTGCATGCCACACCAGCCTGCACAAACAGGATGGCTAAAGCTGTGTAAAGCCTCACAGAGTCATCTAAAGGCCTAAGGTAATGTACAAAGAATTGCAAGCTGTGGGCTCAGAATCACATCTGATGCAAAAGCAGTATACAAGGGGAAGAAAGTCACCTAGAGTATCATCCTTTTATGTTGTTAGGCTTTGGTCACAATCTGATCCACGTGGTAAAACAAAATCTGGAACACAATCACCAAAAATACTTCTATAGTGTGCTGGTTTTAGCTGGGATAGAGTCGCCTTTCCTACTGGTAGCTCACTGTGTTTCAGATTTGTGACCCTGCAGAGACAGCAGCCGTGGATAAGGCCACAACACAGCAGGTACACCCCTGAAGGGGCTGTGGTCCAAGGAAAAGGCCACATCCGAGCAGTGGAGCACACTTCAGAGTGACCACAGCTGTGGATTAGTCCACACTCCAGCTGATATGCCCCTGAAGAGGCTGTGATCTGTGGCTAGACCCATGCTGGAGCAGTGACAAGCAGAGAAGTTCACTACAGTGCAAAACTCTATGGCCTGATCCAAAGGAACCAGGGATGGAGATTGCAATAGATACACATTTAAATTGCCATAACCTGTGATTTGATTTGCATGTTACAGTAAGTACTACAGCAAGAACCACCCAAACCAGCTGAGGACAAGCCTTACAAAAACCAGTGCAAGTGCAGCAATGACCCATCCTGAGCTGGCTTTTGTGCCCAGTAGCTCCAAACAACAACCACCTCTCCTCTCCTAAGTGACCACCATAACAAACAGAATCCAAGTCAAGGACTAGATGAACTCAATTGGCATTTTATGGACATTATACACTGGTGGGCCATAGACAAATGAATAATACTTGCATATATTAGAGAGAGAGAAGGGGAAAGGGGTGGTTAATGAGAGGATATTGGACAACATGGGACCTAAGTATGATGCAAATTCTAAGAATAAGTGGAAGAGATTGTACTGGGTTTGGCTGGGATAGAGTTTATATTCTCCATAGTAGCTTTCAAATTGCTGTGTTTTAGATTTGTGACCAAAACAGTGTTGATAACAGAGATGTGTTTAGTTACTGCTGAACAGTGCTAAACAGCATCAAGGCCTTTTTCCTACTGCTCACATTGCTCCACCAGTGAAAAGATTGGAGGTGCAGGACTGCTGACCCCAAATAGCCAAAGAGATATTTCATATCATATGAGGTCATGCTCAGCATACAAAGCTACAGGGAAGAAGCAGGAATTGGCACACATTTCACAAGTCACCACTACACGTGATGGAGCCCTACTTTTCTGGAAATGGCCTGCCAATGCCAAGTGCTGAAAGAATTCCTTGTTTTGCTGTGCTTCTGTGTGCAGCTTTTGCTTTACCTATTACACTGTCTTCACCCACAAGTTTTCTCACTGTTACTGTTCCAATTCTCTTCCCCATCTCACTGTGAGGGAGTGAGCAAGTGGCTGAGTGGGCTGAGCTGCCTACTGGGGTTAAATCAGAACAATCACAATGACAATGTTTATAAACCGAATAATAAAATCTCATTGACATAAAGGAAAAATTAATCTGCATTAGGGAAAAAAAAAATCCAACATTTGCTAAATCAGAAGCTCAACCAGGATTCATAGCCACTTCTTTATTTGAACATCCATTGCACAAATAACAACGTAATGCCTTCCTTATGAAGGTTTGGACACTTCAGCAGTAATGCATTTTAAATATTACCTTAATTCCAACGCAAGGTTTATTCCTCGTGAATCTCAACTGAACAGGAAAAATCAGGATCATAATAATGAGAAATGTCAGTGTACTGGCTGATAATACCATATCTAAATTTATGATGCTATGTTAGCATATAAATACAATATTTCTTGTGTCTTGATTCCAGTAAGCCCACAGAACTGAACTTATCTCTCTGTATTTGCTGCTGACACCAGATCTTAAGATAGATTTTCCCATCCTTTTTAATAATAGCTGATTTGTTGCAATGCATAGATTGGAATTTTTTTACACTAAATTCACACAGGTAACAGGTCTGAAGTATGGATATACCCCAGAGAGGGTATTCGTCTCTTGCAATGGTGCTGAAACAGATCTTCTTTTCTCTAGTTAGGCTCTAAACATGACCTAATTACCTGCACAAATACCAGAGCCTGATATACTTAGCCAGAAAGTGATATTTTTGGTGCCACACCAACACCACCATATTTGAAAATTTACATTACTGTAATGGTAGCCTCTAACTCTATAATACAAAGTAGCCACATACCTTAGAATCTTTCTGAAATTTACTTGCTGTTATATGGTCTCTCTTATGAATATAATGGGATTGAAGCTTCATAAAAGGTGTAGGAGTGGTAAACCACTGAAATAAAGCTCAAGTCTTAAATTTATACCCAGAATACAGACACACAGTTGTCAAAACAGCACCCCACCTACATGCATTCAGCACAGATCACTCTAAGCAATTAGCAATATTTATTCAGGCTCACTTCAGAAAAGACTTAAATCACATAATTAATTTTATTGGTCCCATTGAAGCCACACCAGCTGAAATGTCTTACAAGATCAGACCTCAAGTTTTGCCTATCTGCACACAGCAGGCACACACTCTAATTTTTCCCAGTGATGACCTTTGGGATTTGGACACTTCTACAGTTCAAATCAAACAAAGACTACTAATTCATCTTAGATAAACCATGAGACAAGCTTCAGATGGTACCCATTTTCATCCCTTACTGGAAAAGATCCACATTTCAAACAGTTTACAACATACAAATAGCACAGAAACACATTAGCTTTCCTCAGAGTCATCAAGCCATTCTGTGTGACTTTGCAGTGTCATTAAATGCAGTAACACAATAGCCAGTGACAAATTAGGGTTGAGCCTAGAACCTGAAAGGCCAGGCAGCTATCTGAAATGGAAACAAACACTGAAAGTCTCAACTGAAAGGGGATCTAGAGCACACAGTGTGGATGCAGTGCTCGCAGCTCTCCCAAATGCAGAGTCACAAGGCTGAAGGCAGCACCTGTCCTAAGACTGCACAACTGCACATCAAAGGCTTTGTCACAGGTTCTCTCATACACAGTTTCACGTGGTGAGGGGGAAGGCAGGGTCAACCTGTAACCAGGACAACTGTTCTGTACAAAGATGCTCAGATGAACATGAAAATCCACTGGGTAACCCAAGGGCTGAGCCACACCCTCTACCTCGTCCATGACAGAACCTGTCAGACAGAGATGAGGAGAACACCCTCTACACAACTGACTGCTTTGTGGCAAGATGGATCAGAGGCCACAGCTCTGCCTTATCAATATGTGATGCAGAAAATGCAGTGAGGGAGTAGAAGAAATCCAATACGAGAGTATCACTGCAAATGTGAGAGACTAGTCAGGTCTGTGCTCCTGTCTCTAAAAGAGCTGGTGTGAGACTGCATGTTACTGACAGACTTATTTTAGAAATGTTTTATATCCTCTTTTAAAAAGTGAAAAATAAAGCAAAAGCACTACACTAAGCAATTGCAGTTTGTTTCTTGCAGTTTGGTTCTTGTAAGTGAAATAAATACGCAGTACTGCAATAGTACCTCCCTGAATTTTATGAAAGAATTTGCTTTATTGGATCAAGACACTGGTCCATCTAGTCCAGTACCTCATCTTTAAATACTGGACCTTAATAGAGCAACAGAGGAGGCAAGAAATATTTCACAGAGAGAGAGGCCAGCATACAACAAAGACTAAAAATTTATCTATTTTAAAAGTGTTCGATATTTACTGACTCATTTATTAATATTTTGCTGTTTATACAACCAGCTAGGTTTGTTGAGCTATGATTGTTTATTATTTACTTCAGAAGTTTGCCAGTGTAAAGCACCTTCTGCTGCATTAGCTTCGATTTGTGATATAGGCACAGAAGATTACCAAACACCCAGGAGTCCAAAAAAGCTATATGTGCTTTCACCTGAGTGCTCCCCTGTACCGTGGCTTTCCCCTTGGCATTGTTAAAGGGATGCTCACAGCTGAGGAGGCTGTATACAGCACTGTCCTGGTGCCAAGAGACCTGTGTTCAAGTTTCCTATTACAAGATCAGCAAGATGTGAAGTGAGGCAACTAGAAAATGCAAGCTATGAACATAGTACAGATTAGGAGGTCTGATAAGCTTCAAAGATGAGGGGAAAATTTTTTTCTAACTTTTTACACATGCAATTATATAAATGATTCTTCCATGCCACAAAATATATAGGAGCTTCTCCTGTAAGTGTTTAGTTAAGGACTAAGGATCAAATCCAGACAAAGCATTTTCCAGTGCTACTTCAAGCAACAGCTGCAGCTGTAGTGCATTCTACAAATCACTGTACTGATGTATTCAGACAGAAGAAAAAGCTAATAAAGCTTTTTTCAGTGACTTCATCCCATTTTATCTAATTATGTAGTGTCATGCCATACCTGGTAGTTATGCTAACTAATATAACTATTAAAGCATAAAGTCTTTGCTTTCTGTTTTCTATCCCCAAAGAGTTTTTCAAAACACATGACATGAAAGAAGGTATATGAATATGCCTTGAATTGTTTATCTTAAAAATGTGACTGTTCTGCACTAGTAGTATGAAGATGTACGTTAGATGACCAGTATTATTTTGTTATCTCTTTTGATAAATAACTCGCTACATATGGCAAACAAGAGTGGCTGGCTTGGGTATATAAAGAAACAAAGCACAAACCCCACTATCTTCCCAAGTTCTACCAAGAGCAAAAGGAGATAGCTCTGTAGCTGCCACCAGGAAAAATGAACAACATTACTGTTGATGTTTCCACATTCGTTCCTATGTCTGGTGAATGTCAGATATCTGAACTCAGTCTTGAAAAGTGTTTTCAAGTAATTATTAACAGTTTATAAAACCAAATCAGTGAGCAAAATTTCCTGTTGAAATAGCCCTAAGAGTGAACTTGTGTTTTTAAAAAAATATTTCAAATGTGAAAGTGTGTGCTTACAATGGACTCTGTGAAGTTGAGTATAGCATGTAATTGTTTTCTTGTGACTAAAAAAAAAAAAAAAAAAAAAAAAAGCACAAGCAAAATCCTTGTAAGTACACTGTTAAATCCAGTGATCTAAGGATAATGGACCAAATACTCCAGCTGGTTTAAAATGTTAGAGCAACTACTCCAAGGGAGCAATGAAAGTCTACATCAGCTGGGGATATCCCTCAACACAAAAATGGTCATGAACAGGGACAGGTCAGTCAGTATTCAGTTCTGCTAGCATAGGACCCTTCTGTTATATTCATCCTTACACAACTTTTCCTCAATGCCTTCAAAACTCAGTATTGCAAAAGGTAACTGAAAAATGTATTTTCCAATAAAAAGCTATTGCTACCTGAATTACTTGGACATGCAATAGAAAAGTCATGAAAGACATTTAAATGAGATGTTTAAATACAGACTAGAAAGATGAAACTGAACATTAATTAATTAGCCTGTAGGGTCTTCTGTTGCTTTAGCCTCTGTATTACCATGCAGTCTTTGTTTACTGCCATTTATCTTCTTTGTTTGATGACATTTGACTAATAAATACATTGATGAATTGCATCTGTAAATGCCATCCATACATCACAAAAATAGGATGTACTCAGTGCTTCTGGCACACTGATGCTAAAGGATTTTGTTTTATTTGAACTTTCAGCACTTAACGAAGGAAATATTACTGCTCTGCTGGATAAATTTCCTGATTTTTATTTTAATTTTCAGTGAGCAAACAGCTGCAGAATAATGTGACTTAATGAAGCATTTCTAATAAAATCCTGCAGAAGATAAAACAGAGGCATAGAACCTCTTGCTCACTGATGGTTGTATCATTCAGAGTAATTTTTCAAGATGGTGATCACATTTCTGTGTAGATGAGTATTAGGTATTGTGATTTTCTGTCTTCCAAGTCAGTGACTTCCTTTAGTGAGATAACTAGTCAGCACTGTTGCATTACTTATTTATAGTAAGCAAAACATACAACATAATAAATGCAACATCTTTCTAGTACATTATTTAGGCTTTACACTGGTTAGTAAGTAGCAACACAGACAGCAATAAATTTTGGTGTGAAGATGCTCAGATCTGAAAAACTTTATGGTTATATTTTGCTTACCAAAAACAGACTGCCTGTATCTGTAAAAATGTCCTTTATCAAGTCTGTCATCATCTGTGATGAAATTATGAAACTTCTTGGCTGCTACATTTTTCTCTGCCACAACAATTCAGTGTAAAGTATTATTTGCTTCATGTAAATCTAGATAGGGCTCAATGAATCATCACTTTGCAACCTGCCAGTAAAACAATCTCCAATATCCATCTGTACACACATCTATTTACTTTCATTCAGAACAAGTTTTTCATGTATTCCCCACCAGAATAATCAAGTGCACTACAGGCATCTACACATAAAGCTGAGATCCCTCAGATCGTTAGAGACAGCTAAAAAAGTTACCCTATGTGTCCAGTATGATTAAAGACACAGGCAACTTCGTCATCATTCTCTGATTAAAACAGCAAGACAGAATCAAGCTCTTTATCTCAGTCACCCACTACCATCAGTGCATCTAAAATTAATACCACATTTTTGAAGAACCTTCTATGTACAAAAAAAAAGATGCAAAACCAGTGAGTAGTAAATCTGATTTGCTGTATCATCTGAGTAAAGCTGTCCACTGGAATTATGGTACTTAGGTAGTTTACATTTATAAGAATAACTACTGGAAATTGGGACTATGTGAAACAAAACCCACATGGTTTTCAATACTGCCTTAGCAGCATCAGCTCTCTGAAATAAAATATTAATAGTGAAATTTAGATGAATTATTTTACTACTGTTAATTACACAGACACAAAACAATTTAGGCATCAGTATGAGATGACAGCACAATTACTGTGAAAAAGTATAATGAAACTTGTAATCTTTGCCACCTCTGATAAAAATGCCTTAGTATGCTTTTTCCCAGCTTCAGCTAAGCTACCCTCCTAGTACCACTGAACTACTATGTTTCGAGTGTGTACCCAACACTACAGGGAAGAATCTTAATTTCTCAATTTGACTTAAACTGGCTCATAAAGTAGCTTTAAAGTGTTAAACATATAGTAGACTGAATGCTAGTAGGTCTGAAACCAGCCAGTAAGACAGAGAAACCAGATAACAATTATCATTTAGTCAATAGTAATTTAAATGTATCCACTGTGGTGCAAAGACCCTACGACCTGGAACCCTTTATGGGGTTTTCAGAGATAGGAGTTGAGTATGTTTATTATTTAAATTGACAGTTCTGCAGGAATCAAAGCACGGTTCTTTAAACACTGAGCCAGTGTCTACTGGGGGGGAGGGTGGTAAAACTGAGGTACTTTTAAAAAATTACTGATAAGCTCCAAGCAAAAGCTGGAAAGAGAGAACTGTAACTACACACATAATTTAAAATGCTTTAAGCAAAGATTTTAACTCCCGTAAGAATGAAACATACAGAAGAGCAATGCCTGGCAACTCCTAACAGGTCAGTGCAAGCTCTTGCTTTATTCCTTGCATTGATATCCTGGGGTCCGATCCTACTGCTCCACGGGAATAGAGCAGGTTATTTTAAAACTTTCTCTTGCTAAACTATAAATGGGATGGAATAAGGGAAAAGCCCTCTCACTGTGGCATACAGAACCTGCGACGTATTCAGCAGGCAAAGGCTCACTTAATAAGATGCAAAGTAAGCACCGTGGATAGACAAGGTATGTTTCATACCATATACCCACAACTTGGAGAGCAGTACACGTAGAATGAAACGGAGCCATGAATCTTCCTTTTATCGCTTTTTGTTTGTTTGTTTGTTTTTAGAGGACGCATAAAGCGACTACCCGCTCTTTCAGCCGCTCTCTTGACGGCGGCCGATAAAGCGTCCGGGCAGAGTAACCCCTAAGTGTCCGAAGGTCCTGAGAGTTAGCGGCCACCCTTTCAATAGAAGTTGAAAACCGGGTGGGTTCCCCTGCTCCCCCGCCTCACTCTCGGCTCTGTTGAACTATTCTTTTATGTAAAATCAAAGAAAATTAAAAGGGAAAACAAAAGCCTCGAGGACCGCCCGGCGAAAGGCTGTAGCCGGCCGCTCCAGGAGGCAGCAGGACGGCAAAGCAGCTCTTCTTCACATCCGGCTGCCTCCAACTTTAGGGCAACGGGAGGGCGCAGCCCGCGGCAGCCGCTCCGCACACCTCTCACCTGGCCCCGCCGCCCGCGGGGGCTCCGCCAACCGCGAAGGGTATCTCCCGGCGGGCCCACCAGCGCCCAGACAGACACACAGACAGACACACGACCCTGGAGCGCTCCGCTCACCTACCTGCAGTCCCAATTCTTGCTAGAAATGCCTAGCGATCGGCCGCCTCCCGTCCGGGGGGAGCTCCAGCCTTACCGCCCGGGCATCGCCGGCACACTCCCCGCGCCCCGCCAGCGCTCGGGGGCATGGAGCGGCTCCGTGCCGCGCTCCGCCCGGCTCCCCTCGGCTCGGCCGGGCTGGGGCAGCAGCCGTCCGCGGGGCCTGGCTCTCTCCCCCCGCCTCTCTGGGAATACACCAGGAATCCGGCTAAGAGATGCTAGAGGAACGGTGAAGTAACTGGGAATGGAGGGAAGACCTGAAGTGTTTCTTGTGCACGATTTCAGGGTATTAAAAAAAAAAAATAAAATAAAGAAGACGAAGTATGGTTGAGCTATTGGAAGAAAAGCGGAGATGGGGAAGTCCTGCAGCCTAGTACGGCTCCGGCCCCTACGCCAGCTGCGCGTGGTCCGGATTCAGCCCCGCCGGCAGAGGAAGAAGGAGAAGCCGGCGCGTCCTGCAGCAGTCCCTCCGTTAGAGCATCTCTGATTGGTGTGCCTTCCACACACAGCACGACTTCCCCCTCCTGCTGCCTCCTTCTCTCTCTTGGGAAAAGTAATTGGAGAGCGAGAGCTTCACCTTCAGCAGCAGCAGCCGCCTCCCGCGCCCAGCCTGCGCGCACCGCACCGCGGAAGTGCGCGGAGACGCCCCGGGCGCCTGGACAGACAGAGGCAGTTCCAAGCGCGCCCTCCGCCGCAGGGGGGAGGGAGGAGGTGGAAGGAGGTGGGGAGAGGGAGAGACGCCCTTCTCCTCCCCCGTATTTATCCGGCCACTCGCGGCTCTCCTCCCCAGCCCTTATGAGGGAGCAGGTCCCCGCGGCCGCCGTTGTGTCTGACTGAGGAGCGGGACTCAGCCGGCAGCGCCCCCGCCGCCCCCCGCGGCCCGCGCACGCTGGGCCTGGGCCGCCTCCCTGCGCCTCCTGCTCCGCAGCGCAGCCCTCCCTTCTCTTCTCTGCCTTCTCTCCTCTCCCCTCCGAGTGGCGGGGCGGGGGTGCGAAGTTTACGCACAGGCGCGTGTGGCCAAGGAGATGCCGGCGGCCCCGCCGCCGCTGCCGGGACCCCTCTGTCCTGCGGCGGGAGGCCGGGGCGCCGGGCGGGGAGGGAGCCGCAGGGCCGGGCAGGGCAGCTGCCCCGGGGACGGGGAGCCGCGGCTGCCGGAGCAGCGGCAGGAGGGACGCGGCGGTGCCGGCGGCAGCCAAAACCTGGACTGTGTCTCCCTCCAGAGGGAGAAGGGAGTCACGCACGGCAGCTCCGGCGGCGGGAGAGCCGAGGACTCGGCCGGGCCCCGCTTCCCCGGGCGGGGGGGTGGCGATCTTGGTCCGTGCACCTGCGCTCGAGAGGTGGTGAGGAAAGGTAGTACGGGTTAGGTCCTGAAGGCCTCTTGTGCCTCCTAAGCTTTAAAGACGGGTGGCGGGTCGCGCTCGTCTGCCATGGCTACTGATTAATAAGGGGAAATGTTGCTGAGTAAGATAATTAAAAGCAGAGTTTTGTAATTTGTTTTGCTGTGTTCTGTGCCGTTCAAAAGGTGGTGCAGAGAAGTGGAGGTGAGAGAGCTAAAAAAGGTGAGAAAGAAACCTCGTTACAGTGATTAATCAGAGTCAAGTTCTCAGTTTTGTCCTGTAATTCTGGTGCACTCCTAGATTAAATGGGGATGAATGCATACAGCATTGAGAACTACTGATATACCTGACCATCTGTTGGGGGTTTTTTTCAATTCTACAAGCTAGTATAATGGCCAGTTTTCAGAAAAGAATCTTTTGCTCAGTTCTTAACTGTTACCACATCTTACGTGATGTTCATAATCATTTCTGTTAGGAACTGAAGAGGGAAGTCAAACAGTTCTCTTCTTGTTACTGTTCATGCTAGAGTTCTTCCATGGAAGCAAGCATCTGTAGAATGTTTGATTATTTTTTTTTTCAAAGCAAACCTAAAGGTCCATGCAGTCAAAAAAAAAAAAAAAAAAAGAAGGAGGGGAATGGGGGGCAAAATGAAGGCTTAATATTGACTAGCCTGCATGCAATGATGCAGCTGTAGGATGAAATACAAAGAGGCTGGTATTAAAGGGCAAGTTAAAAGTAGCCTGGTATGTGACTGTCACAAGCGCTGTTGCAGAAAGCACTGCAGTACACATACATGCAGGATGCTGACTGCAGCCAAATTAAAAGGCTGCTGGTTGTAAAGACAAATATGGTCTTGTCTCAGTAGTTGGAAGCTGATACAAAAATTTCAGAATTTCCCTATTCAGTAACCATGTTTCTAGATTTGCAGACAGCTAAAAAATAATTTAAAGGGAACTGAAAAAAGCCAAGATTGTGCTGCTATCGGCACCACAATTTCAGGAACAGAGATAGATCCAGACTAAAGTCGATCCAGAGGGATTGGATGCTCCTGCCTCACCAATTCCAAATGACCAGGGGTTCTGAATGCAGCAGAAAGGGTAATCTTTCCAGCTCCCTGCCTCAGTGTAGGACTATAGGTATTGCTACTCCATTAAAAACAGTGAAAGCACACCAAAGATACAACTAGAGCAACTAAAATGCAGCTACAGCAGCTGTTGCACTTTAGATGTGGCAAACACCTTGTTACTATAGGAGCACGTCTCTTTTACCTGCATGTACCATTACACTCAAGTTGACTGCATGTTGTAAGACCAGAGGATACTTGGTAGTTTCATGTTGGTGTCCTGCTGTTGCAGAAATCTGATAAACACATCTGAAGACACAGAACTCTGATCACCATTTTGAAACAAACAAGTCCTATGCAAACAACCAAAGAAAAAGTAGCAGACAAAGCAGTAAGTAAGCTGACCTGTTTTGAAACCCAAGAATTTTGTCAGTGAAAATATTGAAAAATGTAGTCTTTGTTTATGTCGTGATGCTGCTGTGCATGAGCAGTTCCAAATCTCTTTGTACAAAATCTGAACAAATCTGCAGTACTCACACAGAGCCTGTGTGACACCATGCATATGAAAGCATATCCTGAAAGACATGCTTTCAGAAAGCTTCTCTGCTTGCTTTCACAGTATGGTCAACACTCCTGGGAAGAACTGAAACGATCTGTTGCACCTATAGAGTGCAGCTGGTTTTACAGATGCTTACTTGGTAAGTCTGACTCATCTCCAAAGGTGCCTTTGTACACGCTGCACATGTGCGATATGATAAATTTACCATTTTCTGGAAGCACCAGATTGGCAGTCTTTGTCTTACACAGCCTGTATTTATATCTTTCTGACTGGAAAATCCCCAGCTGAATACTGTGGCCCTAGAACACAATGCAGTTATGAACCACAATTATTACATGAACGTTCTCTTTTTATCCCTTCAGCTTGTTTCATTTTTGAGTTAGTGTCACTATTTCTTACTTTCCCTCAATTTGTAGGTCTCTTCCACATGCTAAAAGACAAGCATAAGACACGAAAATGGGCAGTGGCATTTGTAACAGGTGTAATATTTGAAACAACTTCAGCATTTCCATTTCAGGGTGAATAGCACAGCATGAAAATCAGGAAAGAAAAACTTGTTTCTGACTAGTTATGTGTGCATATCTTTGCAACAGTAATTTTACTCGCAGGCATGTTCTGAGCTGCTAAATGGAAAAAAAAATTATATTTTGATAGCCACAGGTAGATTTAGTCTCTAAGAATTGACAGCAATGTCAGTACTGTTCATTAATATCTACCAACAGTTTTGCTCCTTTATCTTTCTGAAGAGACTCCTCCCCTCCCACCACTCACCATGCTATTAATCTAAACTAGCTACTAATCTAAACTAGTTTTGGTACTGCTTTTCATTTTAGCAGTTAGGTCCTTGGTTTCTCATTTTGTATCTAAAGATTAGGATTCTGGTTGGGTTTTCCAACTATATTAATATTGAGTTTCACATACTAAAATATGCAGCAGCTCAGACCACAGTGCTCACCAGGAATCCCTCAGTGTAAGGAGATAGTGACGTAGAGCCTGATGTACAGAGGCATCCTACAGGATTCCTTTATTACCATCCCATAAAGCTGGGGAAGAGGAGGCAAGGATCTCAAATGTCAGCTGCTGTAAACTCTTTGTGGTTATCATCCTGATAGCTGTGTGAGCTGAGGCAGTCCAACAGTACCTACAAGTCCCCTTTGCAATGTGTGTACAGATACACAGACACAGAATCGTGTTTTTATCACAGGTGAGAATCTTGTCCACCATATTTAAGTTCTTTAAAAGCTCTGCTACATTCCAGATGTTCACATACAAAATAAAAGCAATTTGCTCCTGAAAAAGAGCAATTGGCTCCTGATGGAAATGAAGAGGCGATGGAGCAAAGTTATTCTGGGGTTCCTTAATAAGTCTCCCAGAGGCATTTACTAAAATCATGCTGGTTGTTGCATTTTGAAGGAAAAGAGGTTTTTAACTAGCATGCTGGAATTATCATTCATCCTTCAAAGCTTCACATAAAATGGAAAAACTAACTGCGAAACAATAACAGAAGTAACCAGTCTTTCTTTTCTATAACATGTAAGTTATACAAATAAACACTATGATTTGGGCTTTTTTACCATTTAAAACAATTCTCCTAAGATATAAATCTTATAATATGCTTATGCATACTAACATAAATGCTGCTTAAGTATTTAAAGTATTAATCACATCTTCCAGGATGGGAAAAAACAAAAACAATAACAACAGAAACAAAGAAAAAGGGAAAAAAACCCCACAAATACATGTATATTCAAGATAATTTTGGGAGCAAGACTTTATTGCTTTCATTCAAGAGGAGAAAAGGCTGGGGATCAGGGAGAAAATGGGTTGAAATGGATTTCTGGAAGTCTGGTTGGGCTGAAGATCCCAATCTCAGTCATGCATGAGCTGACTTCAAAGTTAAAGCAGTGAGCTGTGTCCAGTGGTTTCAGATACCTCCAGGTACAAAGATAGTGCCTACTGCTCTCTTTGTCCCTTTTCCAGCCTTTGACCTCCCTCACTAGAAAGGTTTTCCTTCCTCACAAATTTCTCTTTCTGCCTTCTGTGTCAGTTGCCTCAACCCTTTGCTATGTACTTCCAAGAAGCCTCTGGCTCCATTTTTCCTATAACTGTCCATACACAGTTTAGTACAGCAGTTATTTCTCCCCTTTCCCTTCTTCAAAGGGCCTGAGCAAACACAGCTATCAGTTTTCTCATATGTCATGCTTTCACCACTGCTAGAACACATGGCTGATTCCTGTTCAACTTGTTCACCAGCATCTCCAGGCATTTTTCTGTAAGAATGTTTGCTAGATAGTGCCAACCTTGTGCTATTCCATGGGGTTATTCTGTCCCAGGTGCTGGACTTGCATTTGTCTTTGAACATCATGAAATTTCTGTAAGCTCAATTCTCCAGCCTTCTGAGCAGCAGCCTTGCCCTCCAGTGTATTGACAGCTCCCAACATTTTGATATAACCTGCTGGGAAAGTTTGCCACTGTCATCCAGGTTGTTGGTGGGAACTGTCAGCAGTTCAGCTTGAGTACTGAGCATGGGGAAATGCCACTAGTGACCAGCCACTGCTCTTCAAGCCTTGCACTTCAATCAATCTGCACTCATTATTGAAACTACCCATCCAGCCTAGATCTGTCCAGTTTGGCTATAAGGATGTTGAGGTACACCATGTCAAAATTCTAACTAGTCAAGATAAACACCCACTGCTCTTCTCCAGACAGACAGCCATTTCATTGTAGAAGGCAATTATGTTGGTCAGGCAGAATTTGCCTCTACTAAATCCACATTGGCTATTCCAAACCACCTCCTTGCCCTTTATGTGTGTGGTAATTACTTCCAGGAGAATTTTCTCCACAATCTTCCTGAAAAATGACCTGTAGTTCCCCACATCCTCTTTCTTGACTTACTGAAATTGGACATATTTACTGTTTTCCAATTATTTGGGACCTTCTCCTGTCACTGTGATAATTTGCAGATGTTAGAGAGAGGTCTCATAAATGACATCAGCCCACTCCCTCAGTGCATTTGGACACACCTGGTCCCAGAGACTATTGTATGCCCACTTTGCTTAGATGGTCCCTACTGATCATCTCCTATCAGGGGTGATACTTTACTCCCCCAAACTCACAAAGAAAACCTCAGATGAATGCTGTTTGTCTGACTTATCCCATGGAATATCATATGATCAGGTCTTATGCTATTTCATCAAAAGGAGTAAAATCCCCCAGACTGTGAGAACTGTAGCTATTTTGAAATATGAAGATGCTTCCTCCTTATACTTTGTAAAGCACCTAAGCTCCCTAAAGGGGAAAGATTTAAAAACCTGCACTCCTCATTTCTCATTTGCTACCTCCTGACAAGTCAGTACTGAGCTTTTGAGAGCTTTTATGTATCATCATAAGGCACCTTACTTTCTCTATGCATTTGAGACCCTATGCTGCCAGGCTTGGCTTCTGAATCTTGCTCTGGGTGAAGCACATACAAAAATGTTAGGTGCTGCAGTATTTTATGCCATGGCTTCTACATCTCTTTTTGAATCTAGACTGTAATCCCTGTGAAAAGCAGGAAAAAAACAAACACCAGAAGAATTCATATTAAAAGTAGAACAATATTTGGCCTCTTCACCTTTTGCATTTAGTTTTAAATTTTATTTTTAACCAATTATTTACTTGGCCATATTATATGTTTCCTAAGTAACAGGTCTGAGCTTTTTTACACCAAAAGGAAGAGTCCATGGGCCAAATGCTTGAGGGTGCCTATGGGGCTTTATTGCACAGCAAAGTCATAAATGGCAAGAATATTAAGTGTAGTACCATCTTCTTATTTGAGATAGAGTATTATTCACGTGTTTGGGAAAAGTCTCAAATTATTCCAGAGGGCAATATCAGCCATTTTACCTTCTTTTTTCTTTAAAAAACACCAAGTTTTCTTCTAAAACACCTCCACCTGCATTTTTGGGACTTGAAACAGGAAATAGAAACAATCACTGAATCAGGCATCCAGAGAAAGAAAAACAAACAAGCAAATGAATAAAATCAGGACCAAAAGTGTTCACATATATCTGGCCTAAATTTAGGTTACTGTAATTCAGAGGTCATTAGTGCATTTTTTCTTAACCTGGCGCTATATGATAGTTCCTATTTTCCTGTGTATCAAAAAGCACCAACTCTTGCAGTTACAAAGAACTCCAAAACAAATCAATTTTTTATCCTGGGTTATAATTACATTTTGTTACAATTTTACATTAAATATTACATTATATACAAAATAGGAAACAAAGCAGACCTCTTACCTAATGAAATTTTTAATTCAATTTTAAAACAAATATAATTATTTTCAAAAATATGTTTTGAATTATTTTTATGAGTTATGTTTATATAATTAACTTAAAGGAGACCTCGTAAAAACAGAAGGATAGGCAGACCAATAGTAGTAAGTAGGTAAAATCAATGTGATTTAACAAAATAAATCATACTTTTTTTTTTCTGAAACCTCTTTACGAAGGACAACATGTGTTGGCAGACTTGTGAACTCATCTACAAACAGGATTAGACTTCACTGTAGACACTCATGGTGCCATTTATTATCTCATGATGCAGCATTTTCTAATCTGTGCGGTGTTGTTTTAAAAACAGGCATTGCACTTTCTGGTAAAAAAGGTGTCAAAACTTACTAGCCCAGTAACTCAGTTCCTTCCAGGCTGGAGATAAACGAAGGCATTGTCAGATATGTTGTTTGCTGAAAAACAAAAGGTCACCCTTTTTATTTTTCCCCTTTTTAATAGTTACAAATTAGCTTTTAAACAGTATCATCCAAATTTCAGAAAGTAAGTTTAGTGAAAGGTAAAGTGCATTAAATAGGAATAAGTTGTTCTGTTCCCCAGCATTTCTTTCTGAATTTAAATCTTTCTTCCTCTGAGTTTTAACCACCTATGTTTTAATAAAGGAAGGGGGAAAAATGCACTCAGGCTTGTGTATGTGCATTAAAAAACATTAACAAGATGGCCTAAAGGTTGTTGAAGACTTTGCATTTTATGATGTTTTAATAGTAGGGCAAAAAGATGTATTTTTATATCATATTTCTGCATACTGAGTAAGGGCAAAGTGGAGGTTTTCAAGAGTCAAGAGCAAAGAAGTAGTATTATTTAGAATATTACCATATTTATTCCAAAACAGCCTCAATCTGAGGGGGAGAAGTGGGCAGTGGAGAACAGTACAGGACCAAAACATGAATAGAATATGATAATTTTTAAATGTTCTGAATTGCAGATTTCAAGATATTTTCAAATGCATGCCCAAAAAAAATTTTTTTTGAGAGAGAGAGAGAAGAGAACTAAAGAGCATTTCAGCTTGGCTGAAGACAATCAGCTATCAATTCAGCATGAAAAAAATTGCCTCTGATAAATACAGAATCCAAAAAAACCCAGTCCATATATATAAAAGATTACATTATCTATTTAGAGTTGCTCTACCTTTCGATGAGACTACAAATGTGGAGCTAATGGATTACCTAGTTAATAGTCTGAATATAAGTAATTTCTCTTGTGTAAATATGGCAGAAAATTATATAGACCTAGAGAGAATTGCAACCCCTTAGATCTTAGGATGTGCAAGGCTAGGAAGTCAGACTGACTGAGCTTTGCCTTCCCTCTCAAGCCTTTCCTCCTTCATCACACACATGGCAGGAAAAGCTAAAGTATGCGTGCCTTTGAATTTTTCTGCTTTTATGGCTCTTATTGACAGATTCCTTTGAAGGTAGCAGTAGACAGCCTTTTCAGAGCTTGGGCTGCATAAGGGCAGAGCACTGTGATGCTGTGGTGGTGCTCAGAAGTCTTCACGCGTGCCTCTCCCCAGTGTTAGAATTAAGTCCACCCTCACCTGACCAAAGTGGAATTAGTTTCTTGTTACCCATGTTAAACTGTCCCTTGTGGATGGACATAAATGACACCACCTGACTCCTGCACATGCACGCCCTGCCTGGCATTTCTCATCCTGCCAAAGCATTTACCCTGGGGGACTGAGTGCCTCACTTCTGGCCAAGTTGCAGAATTCTGCCACCTGCCAGATTGTCTCACATAGCAAGTCAGTTCAAATTTCCATTTCTTTCTCACCCACAGGGCATGGTAAACATAGCATAAGCATCTTGGATTGGTCTTGGATGTGTGTAATTCTCATTTTCTGAAATCCAGCCCAAATTTAATGTAAGGATGATAAGCAGTGAGGGAGTTCTAGATCTTGGGCATATATCTTGTATGGTCATGAGAATAATTTTGAAATTTTCGTTCTGACCAATGATTAATCATGTATAGTTTTCTTCTAAAAATATATTTTCAGACCAGTCGTTTCTGTATGCACTGTGGTCCTGAAATTCAGTATTCACAATGAGCAAAATTAGCATTTTTACTTGTGGTTGGGGGACACAGATGCATAGTAGCTGCAGTGTCAGGCAGCTGCGCTGGCATTTGGCAACTGGAAGAAAGTTCAGTGCTTAGAGCTTGGTGTGGAAACATTTGCTTCTCCAAGCAGTTCAGAGGTATCTCAGATGTCTCTGCTCTACACAGAAGGCATAGCCCGAGATGAAGAGAGATCCTGCTGCTAGCGTGAAAGACACACTATATAAAATCTTCTTTGTCTTCCTCCCACTTTAAGCTCCTGACAGCCACCAGAGTTACCTCTTATCCACACGTGCCCTGGTTTTCACTGCCATCAAGCACCCACAAATGTCAGAGAAGCCCATGGAGTTCTGGGGGAGGGATTTCCGAAAAATTCAGGGCAAGCATTGCAATGGAGAGGTTTTGCCAGCAGATGTCAGAAGGCAGAACGCAGGTAACACACATCCTCACCAAATCCTCAAAATGACATTTCGGTCCTCTTATGCTTCCCCTGTCTGCTTTCTCCACTCCTTCTCTCCTGGCATATATATGCATAGCCATACAGAAAGAAAATCATTAAGGGAATACTGGCTTGAGGTTTTTCTGTTTTCATTGGAGCCTTACACAGATACAGAAAATCCAATACCCTGTTAAGCTTCATGTCACATATGCAAGAAAAAAAGTTGTCTAAAATTTGAAGTTGCTAAACAAGCTGAATGATAACAAGTTCTGTGAGCTCTGGAACTAATGAAGTCTCGTTTTTTATGGATTTTATCTCATGGTTTATTGAAGCTTTTCCTATGCTGTGAAATTTCAAATCTTTGCTTTTTTGTGTAATGGTGATCCCAAGGGACAGATTTTCAAAGAGATGCTGAAACATCTTTCTGTGGTTTTTTTCTTTTCTTCCCAGGCATCCTTCCTTAATGGAATTGAATAAGTTTAAGACTACTACCCATGTCTAAAATTTTGTTGAAATCACATGGGGCTCCAAAATGCACAAGGCTTTAGTCTGTAGGAAACCTAGCAAAAGAAAATGCAAGGACAGCTTAATCTATTATGGACTCAGATTAATGAGGCCATTTATTTCATAGTATAACTCCAGTAGAATTACTTAAACACCTAAAATTTCACTGGCAATTTAAATGTTCCATTAAGTATTCTGATGATTCCTCATTTTCCTACCAGATTATGAATATTATGGAATATACATAAATGTGTCTGATTGACCATCAATCTTTGCTTTAAAACGCTGTTCCTGTGACACCTCTTCTGCCTTATTTCTCCTTTTTTCTAGAACAGAGAGTAGGTGGCATGAAATGCCATCCTGTACATCATTCCTACATCCCTCCAGCACATCCAAGCAGGCATCATTGATAACAGTGAGAGAGAGCAGATTTGCCTTCTACTGGGGTCCTGTGACTTCCAGCTGAAATTACTCTGAATTTCTACAATGCTCTCAGCGAGAAGAAGATTAAAGACTTGGCACTTTTCTCTTAACGTAAGCTTCTGCTTATTCCAGCTCTTTTGATTATATGTGTTTTTACTATGCCAAATTAATGAGCTTTGTTTTATGAATCTATCATATTTTTAATCTTTGATTAGCCTAGCTCTTAATATGTACATAAAATTAGTTTGATTTTATTAGCTATTGTTTAAATTAACACCCTTAAATGAATACCTTTGTATTGTGAAGCTGGTTTTTGTTGCATTTATAAGGGTTACTTATCCTGCCTGACCTGAGATAATGTTACATCATCAACACATAGCAACAGATTTTAAAAATTTATTAGAATTTTTATGAAGCATGAATAATACTCATGTGGACTCATCTATGTTCATCTACAATAATGATCCTTTTTGAGATATTTTTACAGAAATGGGTCAGTTCTGTGAAAATTTAGGATGCAGCTAAACACACTTTGACAAGACTGAAATGTTAAATTTTATCACTTTCACATTTAAAAGATCATCCTCAGCAGATAGATTAAGAGCCATTTCAGTGTCTGGTAACACAACTGTACAATTACTAATGCAGTTGTGGTAGTCATAGCAAGCAAAATTTCTTAATGGTACACCTGGAAATTGTACATCTAGGTAAGTGCAAGTCAATTTACTCTTAGTGTAAACAAGTTTGAGAATGATGATGACAGTTGCTCAAAACCAAAGTCCATACACCTCATTAATTTTCTGGAGTCAGTTTGGGGGTGTCGGTTGTGCATTTTGGTGACCTTTTCAAAATAACGTAATATCAACACAGTACAAGCCAATACAGGCCTTCTCTTCACCCCTTTCCACGCTGTCGCAGCTTATGTTTACACAGCTCACCTCCACTGTGACATCCCTGTCCCAGTGCAAGTTCTCTGTGATGGTGAGCTTGCTCTTCCTTTTTACTCCTCTCCTGTATTATCAAGGGCAACACATACTGTCATTATACCTTTTTAGGCCAAAGAGTCCATTTATGGAGACATCTGACTCAACAGAACCACTGTTCTGAACAATAGAATATATGAATTTTTAATATCATAATTTTACCATGAGACAATATTTTAAAGTACTTACACTAGTCTTCAAATGCACATCCTGCTTATCCTAAAGAAAACTGAAACCAGCTTACTTGAATTGTCTCTAGAGTGTAAAAGCAGGTTTCCCACTTGCCCTAAAAAAGGCCCTCAAAAAGACAAACAGGTGGACAAGAAATGATGGAAAGAGGCTTTCAAGAACAAACTGAAACTAAAGACTCTTGGGCTGTCACAGATCAGGAGGGAAGAACAAACGGTCAAGAAAAATGGTTTTGTTCCTAGGAGTGTAGTAATTTAAGCTACCTCATCCAGTCCAAACTGAAAGCACATTAGTACAGTGGTTTTCTGGTGTATGGAAATCCACACCTTCAGATGTTCTCTAGAAGAAAAGTAATACTAAGTTATACTAAGCAAATGACTGTAATTCTGTAAGCTGTTGGATCCAGCTAAATTTTGTTTGAAATTGAAGTTTGTGTGTGTGTCCTGGGCAAATTGTGGAGGATCATATTCCAGTATTCCTGCTTGAATCAATAAAACGTGCAAATGGCTGAGAAGATGGAAATTTGACGCTGTTGTACACGACAACGACACAGACTTTGACTCAGGAGGCTGACAATGACTCTGTTTATTTCCAGGAATTTCTTCCCTTTTATACTGTTCTACAGAGAACAACTTAATTGGTGAAACAAAGATAAACTTTTTTAATCACATTGGTCAAACCAGAGGGACATCAAGAAGAAGTCCCTCCTAGGGAAAGAATGTAAACAAAGGTTACAGTTAGAAAAGCATGTCTCTTGTTTACAGAAAACTCTTTGGGAAAAGAGCTTCAGAAAACCAAAACATCACAGGCACGAACCAGGGCTACAGAAACTCACCATTTTCTCAGAAAAAAATAATGCCATACAGGATCCTACCAAAAGGACCAGGATGCAGAAGTGTGGATGACAAAAGATTGAACACACATTTAGTTTAAAGAAACCACAGCCTCATCCTCAGTTTAATTGCTTCAAGCCTCAAGCACCTTTTCACACCGGATATTTTCCTACATATTCACACAGATCACCCCAAACAGAAAGGGTGAGGAGAGTTTCTGTGAGGCCTATAAAGTTAATGAAAATGACATCTCAAGAGGTAAGAATGTATCCAGCCAAACTTGGCCAGAGTGGTCTCTCTCATCACACTGGTGGATCCTGTGGTGTGCGAGAACAGCACACCTTCCTTGTGCACAGCCAACCCCTGCAGCCAAAGTACTCTCTTGCACTGCAGTACAATCAAGGGAAGTTCTCTAAAATGTAGAAAACCGTGTCCCTTCATATGCAAATATAAACTGAAAAAAAAAAAAAAAACCAAAACCAAAAACAAAACGAAAACAAACAAAACTAAGTATGAGCACAAAGGCTGCAGGACAGTGATAACAGTGTGTTGTGAATTTTGTCCACTTCAAAAAACAAGTCCCACTGCTGGTGCAAAGGCCAGGCCTTTCCAGCAACTGTCCTGCTCCAGCACGCTTGTATTTGCACAGAAATGCAAATCTATTTGCACAGGATGCAGGGAAATGGAGTCAGAAGGACAGGGAGGCATGGGGTAAATGGGGGCAACACCAGGGCCTGGAAAATGTGGCAGCTCTGACCCAGAGCTCTTTGAAAGCACTTCTGCTTCATAATCACCTCAGGAAAAAAGAGAAAAAATTACAAAATGCTTTATGTATTTGCAAATTCAAAAGGAAATAATCTAATTTTCCAGGGTTGACTGTCAATTAGTGATTTTTTAAATAACATTATAGGTTGAAAGTCATTCCAAATGCCAACAGTAAAATAATTTTGTCAATATCTGAACAAGGCATGGATCTGACCTACACTGAGTGATCATCCCCTGAAGTACTTCAGTGGAAATCACTTTCCCATGTACGATTACAAGAGGCAGTTTGATCCCATTGCAGGAGGAGAAAGAGGCTTCTTGTGCAACAGGTTCCAGGATGACTGGACTGTATGTAGGTACCACAATTTGCCATTGTTTCCCCCACTATGCTCCTGCATGCACACAGCAAGGGACAACACTGACATTCATAAAAACAAATGTACTTCTTCACTTACTCTGTGAAAAATTCTCTAATCACCAAAAGGCCCTGCAGCTTCTTCTGGAATGCCAGAGCAGCAACTCAAGAATTTTTCAATTTCTAAAACTTCTCTGTGTCTGAGATATTTCGATCAAAGTATGTATTTCTCAGTCAAAATGTTTTATTTTTCCTTTTACAAATGCACTGACACTCTACTTTGAAAGTTCTTTGCTTTACAAGACCGTGTGCATGTATTTTCAAGTTACAATAAGTCTAACCAGATTCCATAGTAACAGTAATGTTTTATTCTAAAGAAGGTTTAGAAAAGGAAAGGAGAAACCATATACCTAAATGTACAGTATTAAAATGTACCTATATGTAATTTTATGTGCTATGTATAAAAAGATATACCTATATATACCTTCAATGAGATATTTCCTTAGTGGTTGTTATTCATACACATACACGTTTCTGAATGTAAAATGTGAAGTTGTTCTAATGCATTTGGTATCTTGCTGCATTTTCTGCTGGATTTCAGTGATACTGAGTTAATGAATTGAATGAGAATTTATTCATACCAAACAGTAAAAATATGCTGAAACAATTTTACTTGTGCCAACAACATTTAGTTCTGCAACTTATCTGTTGGCTGTATTAAGTCCTGCTATAAATCTCACCATTATCTCCTTCTACTTAAGCACCAATTATTTTTCTTGAATAGCAGTCTATTTTTAGCACACAACGTGCAACACCTAGTGCTTAAAGCTTACATTATGAATCATCCTTTTAAAACCATGGTTCTTGAATTGCATTGTTGACAAGCTTTGGGCACAATTAATGCACTTAATTTTATCTCTTGCCTTCAAAACCGAACAGTTCATTTAGCAACCACATGGGAGAAAATTTGGATTCATTCTGCTGAGCAAATCAAATACAGGAATTGATAATAATTTTGACATATCAGACAACCATGGCTAAAACCATCATACCTTTGAAATTAGTTTCTGTGTTTAAAACTCCTAAAGGAAAAACATTTTTGAAGACACATACAAATGCTAACTAATTTGTAGCAATCTAAAATAGGACGGGGGTTTGTGTAGAAAAAAAGCATTGAAATAAGGAAATGGAAGGTAACTTTATCTTCTGGAAAATGGGTAGTTATTGTTTACATTAATATCTGATCAAATCATTAAAAAGCTTATTTTTCAGACATTCTTATTTCAAGTTCCAGGCCATTAGAATTTAACGTGTATTTAAGTGTATGTTAAACACATGTTTAATCAATAGGAATACAATTTATTAAATACATTTGTTAATATAAAACACAATTTTAATATTTCAACATACCATATCTAGAATATATTTCTTTTAATTCTTTTCACAGTGTTACTAGAAGTCATTCCTCAGAATATTAAAAATAAAAAGGAATGCTCTCTAATGTTTAAAAAATTCAAAATTGGCGAAAATGGAAGGCACTGGCTTTTCTTCCACTGTCATTAAATTAGGAATGCTCTTGGGACACCCCTTGTTAATCTCACTGAACTTCTATCATCATTCCCCGATATTTACATCTATGATCTTTCTGACTTAATCTGTCCAGGATGCCTGATTCTAGACTTAGTACATGAAGGTGAGAAGGTAAAAGAAAAATTGTGCATATAGCTTTATACACATTTAAAAAAATACCCATTCCTTTTTCTCTCATATGAAAGATAGTTTTGGTAATACTAATTATTAAAAATGTAGAGAAAATTGTAGAAAACAATCTGATTAAATCGACTGAATAGAAAACCAACACATTTTTAAATGTTGGCTTTTTTCTTGTCCCAACAAAAGTGTGTTATTGCAATAATAGCTAGAAATTTCAACTCCATCTAGCTGAAACAAGAGTTTAACATGGCTGTGTTCAGCCTCTGTGAATAAGGTAGATAATGCACAGACTGGATTAGGAACAGGATTCAAACCTACAGTGCAGTCATAGTTTTATGTCTGGGAGAGAAATGGGTGTCTTAATTACATGCTATTTCTCCATCTCTCAGTCTATCAAATTTATCCTGCATGTTATTTCTTTTAAAGAAAATGTATATTCTTATCTGCTTCTGTCCACCATTCAACTCATGTTTTCTTGGGTTCCCCCAATTTTGTTACATACTTAATTTTTGTTCCTGTCTCATCCCCTCATGTTTACCCTACAGAAGCCCTGCTTTTTCTTGTTTAACTTTAGTCTACAGTTATTTCTGCTTTCTTGGGTTTTTTACTGAACTGTTTAAAAGAGGTTTACAATTCCATCACTATTTAAAAATTACCAACTTCCAAACATAAAAAAAAAAAGGATAGGGAGCAAAACCAGCAGTGGTAGCACTAGTAATCGACTTTTTGCTCCACTTTGAATTCACAAAAACATATTCGGCTAATAAAATTAGCTCTACAAGGGTTTCCATCAGATTTCTCAACCAAAAGTGAAATTATCTATGTTTTCCTAACTGTATGTGTGAACACCATGTAGGAAATACACTCATCATATCCATTCTAATATGTCAAACTCTATCTGATGCAGTTTCAAACTGAAGAGGAAATTCATGCAGCCACCAGTGGCTGTAGGCTCACCACAGACCACTAGAGAGGGCAATCTGAAGCCCTCTTTTCCCTCTCCACCAATTCCCAAATGTGGTGTAGGTGATTGTCCTGGTTCCAACCAGGACTGGGTTCATCTTACAGTAGCTGGGAGGGGCATGTCCAGGACCCGGGGCTTATCCTGTGCCACCTCACATCCTTGCAGTGGTGGGGGAAAGGGAGCCTCTTAAACCATGGCAGCGGTCTTGAAGGAAAAAAAAGTGGTGAATTATTCTGTATTACCCATGAGTGAGACTTGCAGTTGTCTATATTTTTGCAGAATTTATTGTGTACAGAAGTTTCTACTGCTGAGATACAGAACTTCTCATATCCCCAAAAACCAAGTCATATTTTAAGCTTCGTTAGCCAAGTCCATTAATTGACTTGAAAACAAGAACTGAGAGCTTAAACTCTATGTTGTATTGGGAATCAATAGAATCATCAGTTTACACAGTTTGTTGTCTGCAGCCCACTTGCTGAATGTCTGTGCTGCTGCTATACACTGTATTAATTGCATCCTTTTTTAAGATCAAGGTTTAGAACCACAAAAAACTGTTTACAAAAATTCATCCATTAGCAATGAAGTCAGACAAGGATGAAGGCCCACTGATAGCTGGAAGGGGCTGCCACCTCAGCTAGCTTTACAATATCCTGCCTTCACTTACAACACAAGCAGTAAAATATAAATCTGTATTACAAATGCTTGGGTTTCATTAGAGAAGATAGGTCATTCATCACTATCTCCAGTGCTGTTTCTGTTTACCAGGCAGTTTAAAATTTAAAGATCCCCAGGCACTGTCTAGGACAGAGGTACTTGGAAACAATTCCTTGCCCACTGACAAAGCTTAAAAAACGCCCCCAGATTTAACACTAACATGCATTTTCCAAGAATGTGAGTAAAGTTTCCAATACTGTTCCATTATGAAAAACAATTGTTTCATGTGAAGCACTGGTAGTCCCAGAAAGAGTCTTACTCTTGGCAGTTCTTAAAGCTCTGCTTCAAATGGCACACTGTATGCTTTGCTGCCTCTATTTGTACCACTTAATACCTGCCTAGTACCATAGATAGACTGAACTCAGGAATAGGAGATCTCTCCCTGAGTAAATGCAGTTATGCAACACAAAGCACAGAGGCATGGGTGGCTCCAGGTGAACCTTTGGCAAAGTAAGCTGTCGATGGTCCTGCTGCAGCCTGATGAACAATGAAGCTGTTTTCCAGCACCATGGATTGAGAACATTTCCCTCCAAATTTCCATGCAAATATAATTTCTGTATAAATTCAATTTTGGCACAGAGATAACTTTCAGAGTGTAAAACACTCTTCTTATCTGCCAAGCCCTGGTGTGTGTGGGGTGGGAACTTGTCAAAGTTCTTTCTAAACTTGGAGATTCTAACCCAGAAATTTATTCCTAAAGTGGCTGGAAACCTTCCTCTTCTTGTTCAATTAAGTTTTGTCTCATTAAATGTAGGTATTAAATCCACAGCTCTCCCTAATTTTTATGTTTTATTTCCTTGCTCCTCCTCCTGGAATTTCACATTCCATCTCTTAGGGAAGCCACGAATGTCATCACCAGTTGCTCTGGGCTCCTGGGAATTCTTACATATTCGATACATTTTTCATATTATAATTTTGTCTTTATTTCAGTATCATCATCCTCACTGATAAACCTGACAAAATACTTACTTAGCTTTGTACTACCATGTCTGCGTAACAGCCTTGCTTCCTTTTTTTCTTTTTTTTCTTGCAGTGCACATACCTAAATAGCACTTTTTAGTGCTTTTGTAACAGCTACATACTACTAGATTCTATGTGCTAATTAGCTAATAATGCCTAATAGCTTATAATACTTAACTTCCAGCCTAAGACACATTGCTGGTTAGTCACACAGCGCAGTTGGCTGTAACGACGGGCGGACAAAGGGGACAAGGTGTACAATTGCAGGCATTGCACTTACACCAGCTGGATCTACGAGAACAAA
Source organism: Phylloscopus whistleri (assembly GCA_017589585.1). NCBI lineage: Eukaryota > Metazoa > Chordata > Aves > Passeriformes > Phylloscopidae > Phylloscopus > Phylloscopus whistleri. Next base: position 8,540,710 of record JADMLD010000759.1, on the reverse strand, counting down.
CTCTTTGTTTTCAAATGTTTGTAACCAGCCCCCCAGCCCCAAATTCCCACGCCGTTTTGATTATTTGAAATCTCCGTACAAACGTGAAGACAGAGAGAACCTATTATGAAATGTAATATGTGGCGGGTTTTTTTCTTTTGTTTTTTTTTTTTTTTTTGGTTTTTTTTTTTTTTTTTTTTGTCAAATGCCAAGCAACAGGTTGCACTGTTTGCACAAGGTGCAGGCAAGAGTGACTAAAACAAACACAACAAATTATCCGTTGGTTTCTGCAAAGGTCTGGAAAAGCTAATGTGAGTCACAAAGACTATTTGAACCCGCCACAGTGTTTGCACAACAACACAGACGGTATCATCCGCGACCTAATGATGCACGCGCTTCAATTAAGGCGCTGAGGGAAACGCCGCCCGCCCGTCCCTCCCCGGCGGGGGACGATGGGACAGGGGGGACGGGATAAAAGACCTCCCGGTCGCGAGGGGGCGCTGCACCGCCCGGGCCCGCTCCGGCCCCCACCCCGCGGCTTCTGGGAAGGGCGGGGCCGCGGCCGCCCCCCGCAGGCGTCACTCCCAGCATGCAGCGCGGCGTGCTCCTGCCCCTGCCGCCGCTGCCGCTGCCGGGCGGAGAAGATGGCGGAGGGAGGCGCGGCGGATCTGGAGACCCAGCGCACGGACGTGGCGGCGCTGCTCAAAACCGCCCTCCGCAAGGGCGACACCTGGTGAGGGAGGAGCGGGGGGGCTCGGGCGGACCGGCGCGGGCGGCGCCCCCCGCCCCCGGGGCCTCTAGACTGCCGGAGGGACCGACCTCCTTCCCCTCGCCCCCCCGCTCCCGGGAGTGGCTCGACGTCCCTCCCGCTGCCGGGAAAGTGGAGGCGGGTGACAAGGACAGGGAGGCAGCGCTGTCCCCCGCGCTTCCCGCCGCTCGGCTCCCGCAGTTTCTGCCAGGCGGGGAGCGGCCGCCCGGGTGCGGCGGAGCCTGGGCCTGGCCCGGTGTGCGGGCGGGAGGCAGCGAGGTCAGCGCCCGGCGGGGGAGGGCAGGCAGGGAGCGGCGCGGCTGCCGGGGCGCGCTGCCGGGTGGCAGCCCCGATGGCGGGCCCGGAGCGCGCAGGGGACTTGTTTTGGCTGCGCGAGGAGTATTGAGGTGGGGGGGAAGAGCTCTGCTGCCAGGCGTTTCTTCCATTATCCAGGTTGAAATGGCCCCAGCTTCACCTTCACACGTTGTCAGAAATGATATCTGTACCCTGACCTAGGTGCCCTGATGCCCGTCCGTGGCTGTGACAGGCCTTGGCTTTAAATTTTATTGCGCCTGTGAACGTGTTAGCTTGCTAAGAAAGAGTCCCTGTAGGTGCGAGCGGACCCTTATGATACGTTTTTGACAGTGAACGTTTGAAAAACATGTTTTTCTGGTCAGTTGTAAAGTATTTCTTCGTATGTCATACAAATTGTCAACAGAATAATCCGCGGTTGGAAAGAATTAGGTTAAATAAGCACCTCTTTTTGGTGTGTATTTGGTAATTGAGCTTCTATATTTGTAGTTCTATGAGACTAGGAAATGGGACTTTTTTTTAGGAGAGGGAAAAAATAAAGAACTGGCACTTTTTCCACGACTCAACCTCTTCATCTCTTCCTGTGTGAAACTGTCACCCGAAGACAAAGGCTGAAGCATTAACTTACAAGAAAATTAACTATGAATACACAGAAGTAGAACTAGCCCACCTCATTTCAGCTGTCATCACTCACTGTTCCAGTTCTATAAAAGCCTATATTTAACAGTGTTGATACTGCAGCATGTGTCAGAAGCATACATTCTGATGCATTATTCAAGTACTGCTGAGTATATGTTCAGTTTTGGCATACGAACAGACTGCTCTTGAAACTGGAAAAGTGTAAGAAACTAGAAAAAGGAAATGAATTCACATGGTAGTGTTGAAAATGACCAGCGGTAGTAAAAGTGTGCTCAGGCTTGATGTCTTTCAAGACTATTTTTTCTGTGGTTGTGTTGGGTAGTTCCCAGTTACTAAAACAATATTTCAAGCAGTTAATATTGTTCAAAGTGATAGTACTTTTATGTCTAGTTGACAGAATGACCGAAACAGGAAGTTTACTGTGCTGTTTACTTTTCTTAGTATCTTCAATATTTTAGTATGAAAGAATCACGTCTGTGGGAAAAGCTTCTAAATGTTCTGTTAAAATATATCTAGCTGTGATTGACACTGATATAAGTCAAGTGTTTTAAAATTGAATAAGCTACAGCAAAGTCCCATTTTAAATTTGTGAACTTTTAAATTGAGCTATATAAATGTCTATGCTTGTGCATTCATAGGATTTATACTTTGACTGTGCAGCTATCTTGACAAATTAAAGGGTATGTTTAGTCCAGATGCTTTTTTAGGGGTATTTTGTCAATGGCTTTTTGATTTTTTGGGACATCAGTAAGGAAACAACAGTTAAAGTGCTGTAAGCCATGATTCAGAATTGCATTGATTCAGTCGTAAATACTGCTGAAAAAAAATTCAGCAATGCAATACCAGCTTGTTTTGTTTGAGCTTTAAAACACTCAAATGCAGTCCTTTTAAAAATGCTGGCTTATACATGAAAAGTCTTTTCCATGCTCTTCAGAATTTAGAGTGGAGAGAACAATAAGCTACAAAAGGAAAGTATAAAGCTTTGGGGGTTTTCTCTAAGAAAAAAGCAACTAAAGAATAGGGCAAAGAGAGGCAAATCTTAGAAGCATCTATGAAGTGGCTGATGAATTTCTTCATTAGTTCTTCATATACACTACAGAGAGAAATAAATAAAATTGATTTGAAATGCAACATTTTTAGAGTTAGGTATTGGAAGAAGAATTGTTAGAATTAGAAACCAGTTGTATAGGTGGTTTAGTAAGCTGTAGAGTTTGTTCCATTAGTTGTTTTTAAGGGTAGCTTGGGAATAGTATGCATTAAGCTGTATTGCTCCAATGGACAGACAAAGGTTAGTGTCTTTTAACTGCTTCAGCTGCAGGGACAAGATTTTGGGCTAGTTTGTCCCAGTGGTGTTTTTTGCATTCTTTATGGCCAGTTAATAACTTACTAAACTCTGAGAGATTGAGGATTCTTCCATCTCTCCATTTATCTTATTTTTCCAAACGTACATTAAATAAACATCAGATATTTCCAAGAAAGAATTTCCTTTGTTTATCGGTTCTTTTGAATAATGTCTACTTTTGTTAGTAAAGTCAGTATAAAAACTACACTTTTGTTCCACAGAATTTGAATTAATACAAGTTTTACTTCTTGCAGTATTGTCCAAAGGATCTTCAGGTTCTCTGGTTGGAAGACCTAGACTTCTGTTTAGGAAAAAGAAATGCTACATTTTGTTGTATGTTTCACAGTTTTAGCACCCGATATGATTACAGCTCAGTATTTTGAAATTCTACTGGTGTTTGACAAGTGAGGAGAATTTATTGTGAGGAGATTTTACTCTCTCACTTAGAATGACAGAAATTACTGGTTGTTGCAGCTGCAGGCAAATCTGAACTCATTCAGTGTCTTCTACTCTCAGAAATTGAGGAGCTGTTGATGTTCATCAGATTTTTAGTTACAGTATATTTTGTGTGACCAACTGATCTTAATGATGTCACTTAATGCCTTTATAGCTGCAGTGATATTCTTGAGAACCTTGCCAAGGTTTCTGGTTTTTCAGTATCACAGAAGTACAGTTTTCAATACTGAAAGTTACTGATCTTGGAACAGTTTTGTTATAGAGGGGAAGACCGTCATCTTTACTGTGTGACTTCTTGGGTGATTTCTCTGTAATTTCTTCCCCATATTAAAGTGTGATTTCTTGATTTTACCTTTAAAACCACCTTCTGCCCTGATTTCCCTTTAGTTTCTGGTTTTTTGTGGCTGTCTTAGCCAGAGATGTTGTCTCAGTAGCTCAGATATGACATTACAAATGCTTTCAGACTCTTAGCTACCTCTTGCACATATTGTCCCTCTGTGGTCTAGGGTATGTAACCACATTTCTCACCTTTAGGTATCACCTGCCAATAAATGTTTTACTTAAAGTGTGTGATAGTGACTTACAAACAGCAAACAGCTCAGCAGTTTTACTGCTTTTTCACTCTCTTCCTCCCAGTTTCCCCACTGTGTTTCTTTCATCTATTGCTTGCCATAACAATTTGTGAGCTGATGACAATAGAGAAGTTCCTTGGATAAGAATTAGGCAGTTACAGTGGACAAAAACTATCACACCAAGTTTATTTAGTGGCTAAGGGAACAAAAGCAATCATTAGGTGTTTGAATAGGGAATACCAAGTAGCAGTACAAATATGTACTCTATACAGAATAAACTAGTGAAACCATTCTACTGTCCAGTTCTGGTGTCCACATGTAACAGAAGGTGTTAATTTAGAATGAGTTCAGACATCTCAAAATCTACTAGGGAAAGCAGAAGCCTTGTCTTTCAGAGAGGAGCTTGGAGAACCTTTGTCTGTTTTGCTAGAATTGTGAGTTGTGTGCTGAAATAGTTATGTAAGAGGAAGATGTCTTCTAGGATAAGGGTTTTTAGACGAGCAGATAAAGATTTAAGACAGTATGTAAACTGAAGCTAGTCAGGTTTGGGCCAGAAGGAAGATGTTGATTTTCAGCCCTGTTAGCCAATGAATTTCGGTGCCAGTCATCACTTCACAAGAGTGTTGAGATAGATTCTTAATCTCTTCTTGGTTTTTAAGACTTGCAAATTAGTAAAACCACAGAAGCATAATATTTTTAGTTTTCAAATGTGTCTGATACACATCACTTCCGAAGTTCTGCTGAGTCTAGATGGAGTATTGTTGTTATCCATAAAGTACATTTCCTGGACGGTGAAAAAGAAATTCTTTTCTTAACCTGTGGGAATTTCATTGCCTTTTCAATTGTAATACTTGGCCACTGAAGAGAGTAAGTAAAAATGAGGTGGGGTAAAAATCCTTCCCAGTGAGTGATCAGTAGATATGATAAGTTCAACCTTAGAGGAATTTTCCTCCAGAAGTGAATTTCTTCACTGAACATATAAGCATTTTAATTCTGGCTGTGGTGAAAACACATGAATCTTGATGAACACACAAGATCAACTGTAGCCCTGCTTAAAAACCCTGCAGTGCCCATCATTGATAACAGCCTTTATGCTGAAGTGCTTAGCTGTAATAGCATTTTACCCTGTGGTCTTCAAAGAACATACTGAGTTGGAAGGGACCCACAAAGATTATCAAGTCCAACTCAGCCCTGCACAGGACATCTGCAAGAGTCAGGCCATGTACATTTTTCTTAGTACCATCCTCTCAATGTTTTCCACATTTCATCATCCATCATTGCATTGTACACAAACAGAACCTAGATTGAATGTTAATGGAAGATTTTACTTGATTTCACTGAGGGCATGATGAGGTGTTACGACCTGCACTCCAGTAATACTTGGAATGATACTCTAAATTATATTGGTAACTTCTTAAAATGAGAAACAAGGAACATTATGTCAATGTTCCAAGGATAGATTAAGAGATGGATGGATTTTTTTTTTTTTCAAATGAAGTTTAAGTTGCCGATTTTGACTTTTAAACCTTGTAGTTGAAGTTTGGTGTTAGGTTTCTCTTACTGCATAAGGAATGGTGCTGCGTGTGACCAGTGGTTTACAAAGATTTAAGTTTTTCTGGACAATACTTACAGTGGAAATAAGTAGATGCATTTTTCTTCTGTTAATTGATTAGGTGGGGTGGGCATGTTAAAATCATGTTTGTTCCAGGCTTCTGCCTGAAAATTGATTTGTTAGATTATTTTTTAATGAGAAGTCTTTACTTAAATGGAAGATTTCTAAGAGTACGCAAAACACTTACATGGTTGTTAATATAATGGTTACACTGAAATTTTAACATAAATTTGTGCTCCAGTACTTTTGGCTGAATTGTACTTTTTGGTCATTCTCTTGGTAATATGGATGAAGAATGTGCTGCTCAGGCTACAGCAGCACATTATGGGAGCAGAGCATACTGTGAGCTGTAGTGTGAATTTGATTGGTTGATTTCAACTCTTTGTGCATTTTGTTGAACTAAACACTTACTTCTGAAGAGGAATCTGGAATACTTAGATTTCTTAAAAATGAGAGGTAAACTGGTTTGTTGGGGTTTTCTGTGTTTTTTGGGTTTGGTTTTTTTTTGTTTTTGTTTTTGTTTTTTTTTTTGTTGTTTGTTTGTTTTTTTGTTTTTTGTTGGTTGGTTGGTTTTTTTGTTTGGTTTTGGTTTTGGTTTTTTGCATTTTTTTCTTGTGGTTTTACCTGTATTTTGGATAAAAAGATGGTATGGTCTGTGTGATAGAGTAGAATAATTATCACCATTTGGAACTTGAAGAACTGGTTAATTCTGAAAGAAAATTGAATTTGAAGGCATCTATTAATCACGAGTGTATTTGGTCAAGGAATTTTTGTCACCTTAATCAAAGTAGAAATACAGATGCAAACCCATTCTTAGGTTCTTATTTTTATAGTTGCAGTTGTGCAAGAACAAAAATCAGATGCTGTGCCTTTAAGCAGGAGTCCTAATTTGCTTTCTGGAAAACCGTTGTTCCACTTTGTCCTCTGTATTGCTTAATCTGTACTCATGCACAGTGAGGAGAGTAAAAAAAAATCCTCACCTGTCTCTCTGGACAATTTGCACAGTTTTATGGTTAAAAGTGAAATAGCTTCTGTTCAGAAGATTCAATGTCCCAGGAGTACACAGTGCAGAATGAGTGTCTCTCTGTGAAGTGTCTTTATTGCATATTAAAGTTTTCTGGTTTGATTTTGAATTCAAAGAGCTGATGTATCAGTCAATATAAATAAATCTAGGTTACATGTTGTTTAATTCTGTCTGCATATAATAGTCACAAGAATTCAGAATGCTTTTGACAGCAGTGGGAAATACCAAGATCTTAGCCATAGTGTTGAGGTATTTTTCTGTCAACTTGTTTGTTGATGTAAAGAATGAATGCTGTTGTACTTGTGTAATGTTTCTATTATGTTAATTAGGTTTATTAAGTCCAAATATGCAGTAAATCACTTGTGAACTTGAATTACATAAAAAAGTTACAAACCATTCCTGCTAGTATTTTGTTTTGTTCAGTGAGCAGTGTCCACGTAGTCCTTGCAGCTGCAAAATCTTAAAACTTCCATAAACTCAAAATTGATTTTTATTACTTATTGAGTATTTAAGAAATGAATTTGTATTTACAAGTGTTGTAATAGCTTCAACTTTTTGTACTTGCACGTTAATCTGCAAAAGGCTGTAAGTAATCGTATTTTGGGCTGCCTTGAGTCTCTGCAGTTGATCATTTGGTCATACCTAAGGATACGATCTTTTCTGGTAAAATTTAATTGGGTGACTCAGTTTTATTGGGTTTGCATGGCAAAGTGTTGGTAGTGGGGTTGCTACAGGGGTGGCTTTTAGGAGAAGCTGCCAGAAGCTTCCCCTGTGTCTTACAGAGCCAATGCCAGCTGGCTCCATATGGACTGACCACTGGCCAAGGCCAGATATCCCCAGATTGAAAAGGACCCATAAGGGACATGGAATCCAACTTCCTGCTCTTTGCAGGACTGCCTAAAGCTAAACCATGTGGCTAGGAGTGTCTTCCAGATGATCCTTGAACTGACTGCCTTGGTGCTGTGACCACTTCCCCAGGGAGCCTGTTCCAGTGGCCAGCCACCCTCTCAGACTGTCATGATGTCAAGTATGAACTTCCCCTGTTGCAGCTTCATTCCATTTCCTCATGTTTTATTCCATTATCTGGCATTCCAGGGGACTCTAGAGTATAAACTGTCCCTTGTGTATGATAATCCACTTCAGACAGGCAAGAAACATTTTACAGAAGAGAGCAGATGTATCTTACGAAGCAATCTGAAGCTCTGCTCAGAAGTAAATAGTGGTAATGAAGTAGGACAGACTTGAACTGAGAACATATTCATGTGTTCTATAGTTTTTGATTCTACTTGCACAAAGAAAATTTTAAGTATACATAATATAACCAAGAAAAAGCTCCTAAAGCTAATTAAGCTCTACAAATATTTCCATTATTGTTAATAACAAAGATTCCATATTTGAGTGTAATTTTCAGCAAATGGTACATGCATGTTTTTGCTTACTTTTAAGTAAAGGTTTGGGACTATTCCAGTGTTCTATGTTATCGACCAGTTGGCTCTAAGTGACTTGCTTGTACAATTTTATTCAATCAATTTGAGGTTACTGATTTATTTGAAGTATCTATAAATGTCAGGTGTCTGCTGTTTTAGAGTTAACCAGTTCATTTGGCTGTGCGGTTGTCTTAGTTTTTAAGGTTTGCCCCTCAAAGCAGAATATCTAGAAATTTGAGACTGTTCTTGACTTTAATCTTTATTCAAATCCTCAGATTTGTTTTACCTCAGAGATTGGTTGGTTGTCCTGCTCACTAGCTAAACTGATGACATGCAAAACTTGTGTTTCCTGGTTGAGTGAAATCTTGATTCCATCAGATAACAAACATTTCTTAATCATAATTCTAAAAAATGGATATGCCATACATTATAACTTCGGGGAGTTCTGGGGTAGCCTTCTTGGTCAGGTCCACAGTTTAAAAAACTACTGTAGCATTAGACTCATTTGGAACTCCTTCCTGCATTAGGTAATAGTAACAAAAATAAAGGCAAAACATTGTACCGAGTTTAATATACGTATATTTTGGTCTGTGTTTTACTAATGCATGGTATGCTATCTTTGTATCTGGGACCACACACATTACAGGGAAGTGTATCTTCCCCAAGTTTTTAATATTTTTTTCCTTAAAAAAGGGATCAAGTATCATTTAAAAAATGACGTTTTAGCAGATTTAGTTCTGTTTACTTGGGCTTCCACTTAAATTACTGGACGTCCTTCATAGGTAGTACTTAGTTTTTAGGTGGTTGATTGTTATCATGGTTATTGTAACACTGATGGAAAGATAAATGGTTTGCCTTCTCTTGTGCAGATGAGTAGTCTTGTTGATGTTGGTGAGAATGCTGTATTGAATGCTTTTTTAGAGTCAAAAGCTTTCAGTTATAAATCTGTGATTATTACTTTTCCCATTAATACAAAGAAGTCTGGATTTTAGCTACAGAAGTGCTTTAGCAGGTCGATTGATTCGCCTTAAACTGAGCATGGTGTAATTGTGTTCCTGGGGTTTTTTTTCCCTTCCCCACCATAATCTTTAATGTGGCATATCCTTCTTGCATAAAATGAGGGTAGTGTATGGCATTTGAATGCAAATTTCTGATTTCCCCAATCTTACTGGAAAAGTAGTATTTCATGTCTTGATTAAGCGCAAGTTCTTGTAGTGCAGTGTTCTGGTTTTGGCCAGGACAGAGTTAACTCTTCTGTGGTGAGGGAATGGAGCCTGGAGCCCAGCCCTGGGCTTGTCCAGGTTATTATGCTCTACCACCCAGGGGTGGGAGTCAAGGGCTCCTGCTTTGGGAGAAGAGTGGTGTAGTTTCAGGATGAGAAGAGGCATGGCTGGGGGAAGAAACCCATCCACCATAGTTCATTGTCCCCAGGATGAGCATTTTGCATGTAAATCACCCTCTTTTTTACACTTGTTATTAATATTGTTGCTGTTACAGTTCATTTTTCTTATTTCTGTTTCCAGTAAATTGTTACTATCTCAGCCTGTAATCTCTGCATTTTGTGGGATGGGGGAAAGGGAGCGGTTTATGGTTTGTTTCTTTTTAATTCAGAGTACTAAATTGGTAAATACCATTCTTAAACCAGGATAAGAGAGAAGATTATGGCTACTGTGACTGTGTTCAATAGTAACTCAAATTAGTTTTTCTCACCTGTACCAGATTTCTGTTGAAGGAAAAGTAGCAAAATGTTCATTAGAACACTTAATATGTATAAAACGTAGATATACGTGTACATGCACATATATGCCTATAGCCAGTAATTTGCTGTAAGAATTCACATCTATGGTGTCTGCTAGCATTTTTCAAAATCTCTATGTGCAAATTTTTTTCTTGGCTGAATAAATTGAATAAACCTTTCTTTTCCATGTAATGCATGTTACCTCTACTTTGTGGTAAAGGAACTTGACTGCTGTTTTGTTCTTATCATACGTACATACTCTCATGATTTATAAGTGGCCTTTCAGTTTTCTTTATACAAAAAAATATTAAGCTCTTATTTGAGCCTGAAATTATTTCTAAATTCAATTCCTAAATGTGAAGGGAAGTGATGAAAGATTTTTTTGTACTTCATGTTCAGAAACAGCAGTGTTACAACATTTCCGTTTGGGAGGACCCTAAAGAGATACTGCACAGCAAATTTTCGTTGATGGCAAAATTAATTGGATATGGAATAAGAAAGCTGATAAAATGTTGAAATAGATAATGTTGAATATTTAAAATCTAGGACAGTGGACCCCAAGCTTTCTCACACTGTTCAATTTTATTTTCAAAAATTTGTGTTAATCACTCTGTTACTGGGGTGTGATAAGACATTTAACATAAAGCATTTGAAAAGTAAAATGATTCTCCAGGAGCAATAATTTCTTAAGCATTAATTAAAATAAACACATTTTGCCTGTATGATAGTTTCTCTCCTGTGTAAAATCATATCTTCTTCTTAAAATTCATAGTTCGATCAAATTTAGGTCAAGGAAATAGAGGCCAATAGGACAAGTCTAGCAGGTTTGGTGGTGACTGAATTCATAACCACACACATAAGAGTTACAGCTCTTATGCAATAGAGCTGGATGGCCACAGCAGAAGAGAAAGGGGAGAATGCTGTTGGTTTTAAGTATGTTCATGAGAATGCAAACTTAGTGTATAAAGCAAAAGGCAAAGTCATGTCAGATTAATCAAATTCAATTTCATCCTAACATAGTAGCAAAAGATTTGGGACGTACCAGGAAGAAGATGAATACTTTTAGGAAGGAGAAATAATGCATATATGGTATCTTGATCTTAAAGAAAGTCTGGACAAAAAAGGTATAAAATGTAGGAATCACTGGACTTTGTAAAAGCCAGACTGTGACAACAGTTTAATCTGGATAAAAATACTGTAGAGCTGAGATTAGAGATATAATCGCTTTATATAGAAGTGTGGTGTTGGTAATTATTTGTAGGAGGAACATCTAGTCCTCTATCAAAAGCAGAGCATATACTGTTTGTGTTGATATTGACTCAGAGGAAGAAAACACACTCTGGTTCTTGACAAGGCATCAGATTCCGGAAGTTTTTTAAGTTGCACATTAATGTTATAAATAAAACTCCATCAGTAGGCAATTCCTTACTGAAAGTTCTCTCTTATATTTTTAAAGGGCTGTCTAATTACAGAGATTTAACTTGATTCTCCTGAATTCGAAAATCAAGAGCAGGAATTAAATGTGACAATCCTTCATGCAAAAAAGGGATTTTTTTTTCAAATTGCTGTTTTTCAACCTCTGTATTGTTGTATTGGCAGTCTTGTAAAACTGTACCTGGTGCTGTTAGTAAGATCTTTAATTGACCAGAAGCAAAGTCCTCACTGGTAGGAGATGCTGATAATTTTTAGCAGAACAGAGAGAAAAGCATTGTCATTTCACAAGGCTGATGAATGCTGGTGTGTTATTATAAGTGAGGTAGGAAGTAGTAACATGACAATAATTAATATATATGTCTTCTTCCTTTTATAGGTATCTAGTGGATAGTCGCTGGTTCAAACAGTGGAAAAAATATGTTGGTTTTGACAGCTGGGACAAATACCAGATGGGAGATCAGAATGTGTACCCTGGTCCTATTGATAACTCTGGACTTCTCAAAGGTAACTGCCTCTCACTATGAAATAAGCCAACAGCACATTAAGTGTGAAATTGTCACAGGTAGTTTGTCTTTTGAAGTTGGCAGTGTAAATGAACCTCAGCATATAGAAAGGTAAAAATTTTGGTTTCTTTTCAGACCATGACAAGGGAACAGGAATGTATTTCCCTAATAAATCACCATTTTATAAATACAGCTATGGGAACTTCTTTGTAATGGTAACAAAAATATGGAATCATGTACAAATTCCTGGTTTATAATGAGATTTTGGGTTTTCTTGAGAACTGAAAATTAGTCAAGTTGACAAAAAGGTAGCTTGAGTTCACTACAATTTCCCTTTTTTTGGTAGCTTAACCAAATTGGTTGATTTAAAATGAGATTTTTAAGTTGAACTCTAAAACTTACTTCTGTAAATGAGCCCCACGCCCTTACTGTAGTTCTGGAACAATTGAAGAAGTGAAGGTATTATTTAGTTCAGTGACTTAAGTTGTGTGGCATGATAGGGCATCATTTCCTATTTGCTTTATGGTCTTGTTATGTTAAACTCTGTCACTGCTATAATTACTTAGGTTCGACTGACTTTTGCTGACCTGTAGCCGAATTTTTGAACACAGGTCTCAGAATACTTTCCCACATATTTTAATCTTCACATCAAATTCTGTATTTAATGTCCAGTATCAAAGTACCATTAAAGCTGTTGCTATTTAATCTGCAAAATCTAGCAGCTAAAAATTGAGCAGATAATTAATTGGTTTTCTTCCTTGCAGTTACAGGTAATAATACTGTTTGTTCTATTACCATGTAGTAATACCAGTTTTTCCAACTTCACAAGGTTTATGATGAACTCTTGGCTTTCTTAATTCAAAATTTCTGTAATTAGTATCTCATTGTTTTACAAATTAAATGTTAAAGATGATTGCATAGTTCATAGATTTTTTGTACCGTGTTGTATTAATTGTCAGTGTAAATGGGTGTGCATGTCTGACACTGACCAGTGCCTTTGTAGGAGGTGCTGTATTGTCATATACATCTATATGTTCTCTTCCATACAGAAACTTTAAGGTCTTTTACTCCAGGTGAGTGTAGTGTTTTGTTTCCTGAAATGTGAGGATTTAGATCTTTTGTCCGTTCTTGTAGTAAATCTTGCAGTGAGGCAGGGATGTTCAGGTGATACATCTCAGCTGACATCAGATGTAGCAACATCTTTTTATCCTCACTGAGGTAGCATCAGCTTGTTCTCCCTTTTGTGTATTCCCTTTCAAAAATAGGTGATTTCTAGTTGTGCCAAACACTGTTCATCTGTACTATTTATAACGTCATCTACATACATGTTCAGATTATGTTCAAAGTTAATGTTGTTGTGAGGCCTATTTTAAGGTTAACTGTCCAAATTTGAAGTCGTGTTAGCCATTTTCCTAAAAGCTTCTGAAAACCTGTATTCTGTTGTTTTGACACTACCAGTGCCCCTTTCAAAATAAACAGCATCAGGGGTTATGAACTTCACTTTTTGCTCATTCATAGTTCTAAACTATGGCTTTACATTGGCAGTGATTCCGTGCATCCCGTTACCCTCTGACATCTACTGTTCCTGGGTAAAGGTAGTTTCAAAATTAAGGGTGTTAGTGCCCAGCAAATAATAGCTTTCTCTTTCATCTGCTGCAAAGCAACAATCCTCTTGTACTAGGTTTTCTGTGTAGCATAAACTGACCCTGAAAATGCTTGGATTTTAATCTTTGCCACATAGTATGCTCTAGTTGCTCTCATGCTGCTCTCAGTAAAAAAGTGCATCTGATACAAAGAACATAAAAATCTAAAATGAGCATGCTTTCCCAGATATTCTACAGTGTAATGTAGTGATAAGGAAAGCTGTAATTGAATTCCCGAAAGACTGATTCCAGGAAACTGAAGCAGTATGTTGTGCTTATATTACTTAAATGCTTCTCCCTTGTTTCCAGAACGTTTGGATGAAGTGAGAGCAATGAAAAGTAACAGGTAGAGATTTCAGTTAATCACAACATGTGCAAAAAATGTTGAGTGTGATGTAATGCACGTCATGTTCAAAAGAAGAAATACGTCGTCAAAGTGGGCACAAGGAAGTAGATATGTAGAGTAGCTGATTGTTCATCATAGAAAACCATGTTGTATATGAGGGACTGAATTGTCAGAATCAGGGTATCTGTTTGATGGTTCTGAAATAAGTTGAACTAGAAGAAATGTTGGTGTTTTTAGAAGGAGATAATAGAATCCAAATTACACCTCACAATATGAGAACAGTGCAGAAATACCATATGAATCTTGTGAAGAGTAGACCTGAAGAAGTGCTTGTGGATTTCTCCCCACACTGTACTCCCAGTTACAATGTGATGCTTCCAGACAGAAAGGCAGCTGCCCTAAATGAAGCTCACAGTGGCTCACATCTGGAACCACCTCTTAGTCCTAAAAGATAGCTGCTAGTAATAAGGATTGAATGAAAGCTAAAAGCATGCTGCTTACCTCAAGGGATTGCAAGTTGTGCATCATTCAAGTGCAGTATCTCCCCTTCCCTGCAAAGAATTTTGTAGTGACTGTTTCCAGAGCACAGAGGATCCTCTAAATAGGAGGTTGTACCATGCTACTTTGCTATCTCACATAGGGTGAACAACTTCAAACTTTGAATCTACAGTTAACTACTCATTCTCATTTTCAGCTGTGGAAGTATCCATGATGATGTGGGAATATGTGTGAAGTGAGTGGGAGAAATGAATTGGTTTCTCTGCAATCTAGGATGGTGTATAACAAACTAGGTGCTTATAATTGCATGGGGATATAAAGTTGTCACTCATACAGTAAAGGAATACCACCTGTAATAGGTGTGCTAAGCATGAACTGGATAGTTGGCCTACATCGTTTCGGAAGACCTGCTTTGAACACAATAGCACTGGTCTGCTATTTATGTGAAAATGTTACATTAAAAACTCAAGTACAGAATTACAGTATTCAAGTCAAAATAATCTTTCTCTTATAGATGGTGATTCTCAGTCTCTCAAGGAACATCTCATTGATGAGCTGGACTACATCCTTTTGCCAACTGAAGGCTGGAATAGGCTAGTGAGCTGGTACACACTGATGGAAGGTCAAGAGCCAATTGCACGCAAGGTACTCGTGAATATGATTCAGATGTAGTCCTGCAAATATGCAGGAGTTGCACAGGAATTTATTAGCAGACTTTTAAGTCCTGGCCTATGATAATCATATAGAGAACTCCTGCTATATTTGCTTATTGATATCTAATTATTATTCAAATTTTTGAGGGTTTAATGTGTAATATTCAGGTAGGGTATGCAAAGGATATAATAATTTCTTTTTCTGGAAGTAAGTTATCTTAATAAATATCTGAAGAAGAATTTGCTTTAGAAGCTTGTATGGCTATAAATGCAAATGATTTTGTAATTAGGTAAATAACTCCAAAACTGCATTGACTGTGTTAGTGAAAAGCCTAGCTCTAATAATGTTTACATTGGTGGAGTAATTGGTAGTTTCTTTCTGATAAACACTCTGTTCTCAGCTGCTTGCTAAGGGAGTTATTTCTTTAACCAAAAAGCTTACCTTGACTGAAGTAGTAGTCCGTGGTATGGTGGATAGTGTGGCCCTCCATCAATATAAGACACTGAAAAATTAACATCTTTAAATTTGTTTTTGTTTGCTCCAGTACATAACACCCTTAGCATTAAGGTGATAGGACATTTCCCCAGTTTATTGATCACACAATCTTTTTTTGATTGTGTTATTTCTTAAGATTTTCAAATTAGTGATTACAGTTGCATCCTCATTGGACTGAATTACTTAGTTTTTAGAACACATTTTGGTATATTTATCCTTTCTGTATTGACCACTAGGGTGTATTTTTCCAGTTACAGGGGTCTTTATTTAAATTATTTTAAAATCACTGAAAAATATTAGGCTTAGAATTTAGTTTTATGATTTCTGGTGTAATACAATTTTTGTTTCCTTATGACTTAAGTAGGGTCTAGCTGCATACATGCTGGCTGCTTACTTGAAGTCCACTCTTCAGATAAGTGGTAGATACAGCTGTAGAAGAAATTTTGGTTCTTCAAAATTAGTTTGGCCAGCAACAGAAGTTTGTTTAATGGTTTTATGATATTTTCTCTAATACGATAAAGTAGTTGTTTTGTTTTAAAGAGACATTCCTGAAGTGTCTTTTTGTCTAGTTCCGTTGGAGCTGAAATCCATTAAAATAACTCTCCTTCTTTAAAGATATATCTGTTATCAACTCGTTACTGTTTTTTCTGAAGAGGGATTTCAGTGAACTGCATACTCTTCCATCATCATGGTAAAGTAAAAAGTCTGTAATTTTTTCAGTTTGGGAGGAAGATGGAAGGAGAGAGCAGCGAAATTAGAGTAACTTCCATTCCACTTGGAAGTAGCTAAATGGAAAAATACATGGACTATAATGAGTGTCCAGGTAAACTGGCATAGCTTTGTCATTTTCTGCCAGTATGAGCAGCAGTTATCCTCTGAGAAGCATATTCCAGTTCAGCATTTTTGTTTCTGATGCTTTTGTCATTCATTATTATTTTTCCTGTCTGCCTTTATGGATTGCTTTTTTTTCATAAACGTGGTATTATACTTTTCTTTCATCCCCTTTGTTACATCAGCTATTTCTGAAATGTGTATCCAAATTTTAAATTGATAAAATTTTGTATTACATCTACATCAAATAATGTTAAGACGACTGGTATGTACTACCACTAGAGTGCCAGTTTTTATTCTTAGAAATGTCTTAGCCATACTGAATAGTTTTGTTTACTGCCACTATTTTGTTGTGACTCCAGTAGCTGAAAACTACTAAGCTGCTCAAATTAAGATACATTTTTGTTTAAATGCCATGATTGACAGTCATTAAAGCTAAGGCAAGCAATGAAATAATTCACTAGTTCCTTCATATTTTTCCTGTGGTACATACATAAAAGTTATATTTGCACAGCTGATAGCAGATCTCTCCTAGCAGTTAGTTGGTAACTTTATTTTAACCGTATTTGTCAGATGTATCACATATCAGGCTGATGGTTATTTTTAGAGCAGTCTACATGACTAAGAGTACTGCAGTTACACTTTGGAAGATCAAAGAGAAAAACATTTAAGAGGTGACCCTGAATATTTTTTTCTACATTTTTATTAAAAAAAACCAAAAAAATCCTGTATATTTAACTAATTCCAAACATATGATAAACAACTGTAATGAGTAGGTAAAATTTCAAATGAATGTATTCATTATCAGAATGTAAGTGGAAGATTTGTAAGTTTTGTTTAAAGATGTGATATCCAGATTTTATTAGTGTGTATTATATTTTTTGTAATACTCTTTAACTGTGAAAACTAGTTCTTGATGTTCTGAGGAAGTAGTATACAATGAATGTATTTGGAAATAAAAGTAGTTTTGAGTGTTTTTACATTTTGATCAAGTATGTTTGGATTAAGGTTGCATATTTGTGATTTCTACTATATTTAACACTTTGAAAGGCATCGTGTTATACACGGATAAGATAATTATCATCATAGAAAAAAGTACTTTCTAGTTTACTGTATTACTAAAAAGTTATAGGAGAATTTTAGTTCTAATTTTTTGTATTTATTATGTGTCTTCTGTTCCATGAACTTCAGTTTCTTGAAGATTTCTCAGAAGTATTTTGAAGCGTGTGTATATGAAAACATATTCAGACTGACATGTGATCCTGTTCTGTTTTTCAGGTTGTTGAGCAGGGTATGTTTGTAAAGCACTGCAAAGTAGAAGTATATCTGACGGAATTAAAACTGTGTGAAAATGGAAATATGAACAATGTTGTCACACGAAGATTTAGCAAAGCTGATACAATAGGTATGCAATACTGTTTTCTGAAAATATGTGATTGGTATTTGTATGTGGTAGCAAGTTCTGAATTAATGTCTAGATAAAATGATAGATTAAAAACAATGGGAGTAGTTTTGTTTGGGTCAAAGTTAGGAGTTAAAAAATTGGAATATTGAGGGGGTTTAATATAATTTTAACAATATAATTGTATGTTTTATTATCTAAGCATCTGTATTAACTTTAGAGGTCTGAGCTTTTAAGGAGGTGAATAGTGTGATGTTTATTGGATTTCATAGTACTTTTTCTTGATTTTTGATGTGTAAGAAATATATTTTTTATGTATTTCATTAACTAACGCATTCTAGTCATATATATGGAGAAAAGGATATATTAGAAAATGCAAGAAGGAATTTAATTAATACATTAATTGCTAAAGGGGACCTACAGAGGTAATATTCTTCACACTGTGAAGTGGCAGGCCGGGCACAATCTTTCATAGTAATTGAGTCCTCTGTTAAACCTTTAACTTGTCTTTATTTGTATTTATTTTGACTGCTCATTGAGCATTCTGTCATTGTTCAAAACAGTATTTTGATATTTGACTTTGAAAATAACAATCAGAACATTTTCAAAGAAACTGCTCCTCATTTTTTGGTGTATTTGTGCATGTGTGTCTGAGATAAGAGTCTTCCAATCATCTGTACTTGTGCAGTTTTTGTACTTTATGCCCTTGGCACTGTATGCTCAGCCATCACTTTGTTTACATTTGTTGACAGCAGTGTATGTTTTTTAGCTTTTGCTTCTCTTCACATTATGAGTAGTGACTTATGCTTACCAGCCTTTAATTCTTTGCAGATTGCTTACTTTAGAAGCAGTCATTTTACTTCGTTAAATTTTAATATTTAAGTTAGAAAAAGAATCACCTCTTGTATTAGAATAAAAACTTTAAAATTGTGAAAATCCTCAAAACAAGGTTTGTGGTATGTTAATTTGCCTTTTTGAGATCTGGTTTAACTTGGGAAGTTATACTTCAATATATTCTGAGGAAACCAGAAACTTGGAAAAAGCAATTTAACGTCCTTTCCTTAGGACCAAATGCAAACTATTTTGCAGCTATACTGAATTTTCTTTCTCTAATCAGAAGCAGGGCATTTTGGAATGACTGTTATTTGAAGGCATATTCATTTTTTCTTAGCAAAGAGAGAATTATAATTATGAATAAATGGTTGTAAAGGGTAATGAGAAGCAGTCAGAGTTCACTGGCAATCCCTTTCCAGACACTGGCCTTGTTTGCTTTCCTGAAATGTGGATGATATGCTCCTGGAAGCTTTTAAAAACACACCCTTCCTGATACTGAAGCTTCTTGTGCAGTGTACAAAGCAGAGCCATCTTAGCCAAGGCATCCAAAAGAGTTTGTACCTTAGAAGAAGAGCTATAAAAATTCAACCCACTTAGAGTGAAATAGTAACTGACTGATCCCTCTTATCCATTAGTAAGATTGTGATTCGCCCCCCCTTGCTTCTTACCTTGAGTATATTTAAGGTAGTTCTGAAATCCACCAAATACACAGCAGAAATGCTTATTATATCAATAAATAATATGCAAGAGGGATCTTAGAGAATCTTGAATATTTTTCTTTCTTCCTTGTAAATTCCAGTAAGGGATGCATTTTTATTATAGTTGCAGAAGGCTTGTAGTAGAAAACAGTCAGTAACAGAAGTGAGTAGACACAGGGTACTGTGGTCTTTTAAGAAGTTTTAATTTTTCTATCCATCATCATTGATTATATTATTTACTGCATTTAAAAAATAAGTACAAGACCTTCCTGAATTCACAAAAACAGAGAAATATCCTAAGTATAATATAATGCTCACCTATCAGTCTTCAGATATGTATTATTTATTCCTGGAATACCCTTGCTTTTCCACTCAAATAGAAGTGAAGCTAAGCTGTGTCGATAAATTAGTACAGTCAAGGGCACAGCTAATGGTGCCAGTCATTCTCTTGCAGTGGTACTATTCACATCTGACATGTTCTTTGGACCTTCTTGGGAGCCTCCTATGACTGAGGGCCCTTGCCTTGGAGACAGTGCATAGGGACTATCTGCTGCAGAATACAAGAATGTAATGCTTACCACCCTTGAGGACTACTTATTCTGGAAGCAGTGACTAGTCTTTTCTTTCTTTATGAAGGAGGGATTACTGTTTCCTAGTTCAGACTGGCATCTTAATGCTAACACCTAAGCCAGCATTTGTGATAGTACTAGCCTTTAGGAGCCAGGATGTATTTGTATAAGGATTCACTGAACTTTTTCAGTATCTCATCAAGACTGTTCCAGGTAGTCTTTCAAAATAGTACTTAAAGCATGCAGTTGTTTTATGTATAAGCTGTATGATTTTTAATAATATAGGGTATGATCTGTGTGGGAGTTGCAACTTTTAACTCTCAAATTGATCTCAAATTGTGGGTATACAGCTGATAAAGGGGGTGGCATCTTTAAATGGCAGTTCTTCCTGTCTCTTAGACATCATGCTAGTAATAATCATGTTATACATCGGATGTATATAACTAAAATTCCCCAGGGAAGTGTTGGAGTCACCATCCCTAGAAATGTTTGAGAACTGACTGCATATGACACTTAAAGCTATGGTTTAGTTGATGCACTGGTGTTTGGTGAAAGGTTGGACTCAATGGTCTTGGACGTCTTTTCCCATTTTAATGCATCTGTGATTCTGCTGGAGGAGAACCCCATCCACAATGTGACTCAGACAATACCTATTTGATACGTTTTCATTTATGCTGGAAAAGGCACTTCCATTTTAGTTCATAAGCCAACAGTCCATTAATACTTGGTGGGGATGGGAGAAGAATAATAAAGTGTGCATTGGTTATATGTTCATGGAAGTACATGAAAGTATAACCAAGGCACAGTCTCAAAATTGCCACAATAGTCAAGTGGAACATACTTTTTCCAGAGTTTGGACATAATGTGTAGTCATCCAATAGGACTGATTCTTCCTGTCTTGTAATAGTTCTGTTAGCAAAGCTGGGATATGTTAAAAATTAACATAATAATGTTAGCTTAGTACTTCTGAAGAAAACGACCTGCAATGCTCAGATAATTGATTGCCATGTTATTAATAGAACGAAAAATTATATTTTGTAGATTCTTCTTTCAGTAAAAGCCATTGATAAATCTAGATTTTCTACTTTTTTTTTACAAGATTTTTGCTGACTAGATTAATTTTTATATTCAGATATAATTATTTGAATTCATTAGTTGAGAATTGATTCAGACAATACATGATTTTTTTTTTGAAAGCCAACAAATCAAATAAGTCTGTTGCTTTGTTGATATCACCTACCTTGCCTATATATCATCTCTGTTACAAAAGCAGATGATCCAGTCTAACACTTGCTTTCAGACCAAAATGTGTGATAACTAGTATAGGAACAAATTGTATTCAGTTGCCTGCAATATCTACAAATACTATATGGGTCCATTGTCATACATTTCACAAGCCAGTGTCTGGATTTTTGCAAGGTACTTTTAAGTTTTGGGTCTCAATTTGGCTTTTCCTGTTTGACCTAGTGGAAGAGAAAATAATCTTGAGTAAAAGGGAGCAAGAGAAGCTGACACACTAGTGTTTTGTCCTTAGACTTTGGAGGAATGTCTTTCAAAGAGCTTGCAAGCCCCATTTTTATAATTGTGCTTTTAGTGATCAGCAGGGATAAAGTGTATATTTCTCGACTCCTGTTTTGTGTTCTATGTTAGCTGTTATGAGACAGCATAACATATATGGGCCAGTTAAAAAAAGCAGCTAAGTGAGATTGCTGTGATATAGTACTTATTCCTGTACTTAATAGTTAAAAAACCCCAACTCTTTAATAAACTCTACTTTTGTATAAGGAGAATAGTGTTAAATAGAAATTCCTTATATTTCAATTGTAGATAAGTTATGCTACCTTAAAATTATCTAGCACTTGTTATATTTCTGTCAGGTAGAGTAGGAGCTGGTAGACCTTTTATCTTTGACTCTTTCAGGGGTCTGAAATTGTTCACCTTCTTTTAGAATAAATTTAAGCCCTTCAGTTTTAGGGAGTAGTCATTATTTTTCTGTGTGCATGTGAAATAAACTTCACACATGTATATTGTGGTTAGTGCTAATTGCACTCAGATATGGGTAGAAGCGTAAAAACCAAAAAGAGTTGATTTAGGGTACAGAATGACTTCCCACACCTGATCTTGCTACCAGTCTTCTACCTCCCCACACTCCTCTGTTAGCATGCTCAGAAATGAGTAGATGGGTCCTGTCATCTGTTATTTATCAACTTCTCTTTATTTGATCTGCCTTGGTAAGGGATTCAATCCTCTGACTGTTTCCATTTTAAAGGTAAGCTAACTAGCAACTTCCCGCTTGTCCTACAAAATGATGTAGTTGCATGGCAATTTCTATGGTTTCATTCATATTTTGAATATGAGGAGATGAATTCTGATGCTTTATTTGACCTTACACTGTTTGTGTA
Organism: Phylloscopus whistleri; assembly: GCA_017589585.1. Lineage (NCBI taxonomy): Eukaryota > Metazoa > Chordata > Aves > Passeriformes > Phylloscopidae > Phylloscopus > Phylloscopus whistleri. The sequence goes on along the minus strand of JADMLD010000759.1, from coordinate 8,518,552 downwards.
TTGAAATGTTAAACTTGTGTTCTTTCCTTCACAAAACAGACACAATTGAGAAGGAGATAAGAAAAATCTTCAATATTCCAGGTGAAAAAGAGACCAGATTGTGGAACAAATACATGAGTAATACTTTTGAACCTTTGAATAAACCAGACAGTACCATACAGGATGCTGGTTTATACCAGGGACAGGTACAGTGAAATATTATTTCTTTTCTTGAATACATTTATCTTTTTGCGTATGAAAATGTAGCTCATCAATGTACCAAATGATTTTTGCTTCTTTTTAAAGGAAAATCACTTTCTAATAGATTGTTAAGGATAGAGGATTTTGAGAAAGAATTTGTTGAAATTAAAGTGGTCTTTGTGTGTATTTTCGGGATTAAAGACTGAAAAGGCAGATTAAAGAGAGGACTTAACTCTCCTGGTGAATTAAAATTAAAATTTTTAATATACTTCTAAATTTTAAGTTTTATGTTTAGCAAATTTTATGAAATTGCTGACATGAATTTGGTAAAATCTGAAATAAGTAATTATTCCTAGGATCTTGGATATGTTCCTGTAATGAAACCCAAAATTTGAGGAACGTTTTAGGTATTCTAAAAGAATAATGTCTTGTACTCAGATTCCACTGCCTAGATTTCACAAACAGAGTAACAAAAAAATGAAAATGTTTTGATAAGAACCATGAGACAATGTCATCACTTTAAAACCATCGCTTTATAGGGGAATTCCTCACAAGATAATGCTTTTACCTTTCGAGGTAAATATAAAGAACAAACATTGACCATTAAACTACAAAATATAAATGTAAACACGTTGAGCAATTGCATTGATAGAATAACTTTTCAGATTATTACACTGATTCTTTAGTCTTCAAATAGAGTTGAATGTCTTTTTAATAGCTGCAGTTCATGCAGTCACACTACAAATGCAGATGGATGAAATTTGATGGCAGTAATTTTAGGCGAGATTATATTAAAATATTTCCTTTTGCCTTGAAATACTTGACTCTGACCTACTTACCAGCAGTATTAATGCTCTGTTTCAGTTTTCTTTTATGGTATGGAAGGTAGGTAATCAGTGCTCCAAAATCGCTGCTTGAACTATTGTGTCCTTTAGCTCCATGCTGCATGCACTTAAACCCTCACACAGGTAATTTTAACAGTGTAGAAGTTCTGCTGGAAGAACCCACATCTCCCATAAAAGATTCACATCAAAGATGTAACTTGCAAGTTACCTCTATCCCAGTGAAACATTAACTGTGAAGCAAGCATGATCTAATAAAGCCATGACAAGATCTCTAGGTGACATCTGTACTTTGAGCAAAACAAATACTATTTAAAACAGAGTTTAACCATGGTTTCTGAAAATGCCAAATATTGTGGTAGGCCAGATGTGTTTGGTCAGTTGCACTTGCTGACACACACGGTTATTTTTCTGGCTGAGCTTCCTAATCTAATAATAGTTATTCTGACTATTACATTCTGTCTAACCTAATAGTTACAATAGTGTATGCAATTGAGTAAATTTATGCTTTGAATTTATCAGCTGATTACTGAAGCAAGCCTTTAGGGATTCCATTGAACTCCTCAGTCTAAATCTAGCTTTTATTTAGTAAGCTCTGAGAGCCAGTCAAGAAAGTATGGCAGAATCAGTCTTCAGCATCAATAACCAAGGATAACTCAGTTCCTGATAGAAAGCTGGTCATGATAGAAGGCTTGTTTTCAGTCTCATGCTCAAGTGTGTTCATACTGAAAATGTGATTACATCTTCATGTGGCTTATACACAAGGTTTTGAGCATTGGTACTTAACTGAATTTATGTCACAATGTAGAGAGATACAGGCATAGCATGGCAGTTAATTAGTGTCTTGAAACATCTGTGTACAGTTGTGCAGAATTAGTTGCACTGGAAGTGGGGAGTTGGATTCAGTTTAAGTATTGGAGTCTGGTTGCCATTTCACAGGATCCAGCTATCTCAGCTGTCAATCCAGAAAAAGGCATGAGCTGTTTGTAGGTCCTGTGTCATATCTGCCAGCGTAGGACAGATATCTCAAATACCCAGAGGAGTTTCAAATGACACCTGAGGCCTGTATTTGGGACTGAGTGTTCTGTACTCATTTCTGTACCAATAACAAATTGAATGAAATTAATTTCATTAGCCAGCTGTCCTGTTGAAAAAATAAAATTAGATAAATGCTTTGGTAAAATATACAGGAGTAACCATACAGGTATGATTTTAAAGCTATCAAGGCAGAAAAATAGTTTTGTTTGGGTGTTTTGGTTTTTTTTCTTATCCATCTATGTGAGGCAAAATTCCTTCAGGAATTATTCTGTCCTTAACAGGGCTGTTGTGATTTCTATAGATTGGCAGATGCTGTTTAAACATTGCAGGTCATCTTCTGACCTCTTTGAGAGATAAGTGGCTTGCCCATCATGGGTTGTAGAAGAATAGAAATATTAAGTGATTTGCCCAAATTAAGATTGAGGTGTGAAAAAAGTAGACAGGAAGGTGCAGTGTAGTGGATGGAATACAGAATGTAGTGGAATATTCTTGAATCTCAGTGAATAGTAACTTCAATATCAATCTTTTCTCAATCACATGTCAGCAAATCCATTAAAAAGACAGAACAGAAAACAATCTACTGCCGTGTTTATTTCAGTTTTCTTATTACGCTTTTTGTGGTAGGTCCTGGTGATAGAACAGAAGAATGAGGATGGAACATGGCCAAGAGGTCCTTCAACTCCTAAGTAAGTTATGAATTCCAGTCAAATTATTAGTTTGCATATTATTTTGCTTTATGAAAAGAAAAAGTTTTTTACAGTGGCATTTTATTTTGAAAATCAGCCTTCAGATATTTTAGTTGAAAATACACTTGAATGTATTAAAATGCCATGCATTATAGTACATAGCATAATAATGATGAGTTGCTGCATATACGTTGCTTAACTTGGTTGATTTCAACCAATGATATACATTATTGTGCTTAAAAATGAAAAGAAAATCCATAGTAGAAAACTGTAAAACTTAGCATATTTTATTTAGTTTTCTGTTTCAAAGTACAGTGTATCTGTTAGGTCAACATAGATTTTATCAGTATTTTTCTTATATGTAAATATTTTCATGGACAGCTTGTTCTTTTTGTCTTCAGAGCATAATATTTACCCACAAAGTTTATTTAAATTGCAGCCTGCATTACCATCATGTGGCTTCTGTTCTTTGTTGGGCTGTCATCAGTTAATGCAGGATGATGTTGATTTTTTTTCTCTTTTTCCTACTGCTGTTGTCAACAGCACCATGATAAGGGCAAGTGAATAGAAAGACAGACTTGCATGTTTTTCTTCATTTAACTATTTTTAATGTTATTTCCAGTATCTAAATCATGTTCTCTTGGTTTTGAAGAACAATTGGAACCATTTAATTAATATGATGTCAGCCTTACAAATAGTTAACTGTGGTTTTTGCCTTTGTTGGCTGGTTCTTGATCATATCTTTCATAAAAAAGTTTAAGTTCTCTAAATTCTCTCTATTCCTTTTGAGATTATGTATGCATGTAGTTAAGTGTCACTGTTGTTCTAAAGCATTTTTATAGTATCTTTGCTTATCATTTGAAGGACAGTGTTTCTTTATCTTTGGTGTTTTATCTCAAGCACTTATATTTGGAACACTATTTTCTATTAAGTTACTTAATGAAGTCTGAGTTCAATTTAAGATTAGCATGAACAGTATAATCTTGCTTAACAAGATGTAAACACAAGGCATGGAAAATGTGGAGCAATGGAAAGAATGGGATGCTAAGTACTTGAAGTTTAATCTCTGACCTCAAAAAGCATCTAGTAGAAATTTAAATTCTTAGTCAAATTTTAGATGCATCTTTCAAAGGTTAAAAGAATTTACATAACTCACTGTCATGGATTCTTTTGGAAGTTTTGGTTGGAAGATATCCTGGTGATGGTATCTGCTTTTATTCTGCCAAACTTCTTTTCCATTTTACGGAAAGCATTCAGGAGCAGTATATAAATTAAAGAATGTCTCCTGAAAAATGTTTGATCTGAGGACAAGTGAAGTGCTAATTCAGAATGCTGGTGTCGGAGGAGGCTGTAAATAAACTATCAAATGAGGATGAATAATATTACTGTGAGATTGTGGTATGGTTTTGAGATCAGGCAGCTATCAGAAAGTTAGGAATTTGAGATTCAAATACACTGTAATAATGGAAAGTTTGCAAAATTTAGTTAATTCAAATAGCAGCTATTAACAGGCAGTAGTAGGACAGGTTTTTACATCTCTTTAAAACTTCATGAACAACCTAATAAATGTTTAAAGGGATAGAAATACTAAATATTCACTTTGGAGTTTTCTCTGTGAGGCCCATTAGGAGTATTTGTCAACACAAATATCATATATCCACATACCTTCCTACAGCCCTGTCATTGGTCACACACTGGCTCAGTGCTGAAATTATCTCTTTGTAGTGCTTCTTTTTGTAAAGTACAAATTGTAAACAAATTCTGATGTCAAGGTATAAAAGACTATATTTAGAAATATCAAAATGTAGGATATTGAAAAGCATGAAAGATGATACAGCTTGGAAAGGCAGGATCATTTCAGAACATGAACTAAGCTTTTCTACAGATTCACAGTATAGTTGAAGTTGGAAATCATCTCTGCAGATTCTCTAGTCCAACCCACTTGTACAAAGACAGGTCACCTAGAGCAAGTTGCTTGGGACAGTCCAGATAGGTTTTGAGCATGTCCAAGGATGGAGGCTCTAGAGCCTTCCTGGAAAACCTATTCCACTGTTGGATAACTCCTATTTTGAAACAAATTTCTCCAGTGCTTCAGATTTACATGTATTGCCTCTTCTCCTTTCAGTGGACGTGACTGAGAAGGGTCTTCCTCCATCTTTGTCATTCCATCCCACCGAGTATTTATACATGTTGATAAAATTGCCTTGGAACCTTCTCTTCTCCTGGCTGAATGGTCCCAGCTTTCAGCCTTTCCACAGAGGTCACATGCTGCAATCCTTGATCACCTTTGTGGTGTCTCACTGGACTTAGTCCAGGATATCTCTGTGTCTCTGGTACTGGAGAGCCCAGCACTCCAGGTGTCTCTGGCCAATTCTGAGTGGAGGAGAAGGATCACCTCCCTTGACATGCTGGCAATGCTTTTCCCAGTGTAGCACACTGGTCCAAGGTGGTTGACCTAAGGATACACTGCTGGCTCATGTCCAACTTTTTGTCCAGCAGGACCCCAGGTGGTTCCCTGTCAAGCTGCTTTCCACTTGGTCACCTGCCCACACACCCACCTCCTCCCAGTGTATTGGTTCCTGGCATTGTTCCTCCCCAGGTGCAGGCCTTTGCATTTCCCTTGACTTAACTTAATGAAGTTCCTGTTTGCTCATTTCTCTAGCCTTTTGGGGTCTGTCAGAATGACAGCAGAGTCTATATTGTGACTATGGAAAATGAGAAACAGTAAGATGGAAAGATGTTCTCCACATTGTCCCTGCCTCTCTTTCACAAAAGCATACCAGCAATTTTGGTACTGCTTCTTTTGGCAATTTTTCTGTATTCCTACTACAGGTGATGAATGCTGTCAGTTTTTCATAAGAAATATGTTAAAGGTGTGAGCATCTTTTCTTCTGCAAGAAGAGAACATATTTACTTTGAAAGTGGCCAGATTGGGACCTCAGTTCAGGACAGGAAGGAACACTTTTTAAAATGATAATTCTGTTTTTCTTAAGAGTATAATGAATTTGTGCAAGAAGAAAAGATTGATTATCATCATAATTGTCTCTCCTGAAATTAGAAAGGAGTGATTTCAAGTTTCAGATCCTTTTCATGTAGGAGCAGAGAGCATGCTGTGCACCTTTCTGCTCTGTGTTCAATCTTGTCAGTGTTTGCGTTTGTTTTATGTGTACTGTTATTCTAACTTCTGAATTTACTTAATTTTGGAAGTAATTGCAACATCCACTGTAAAAACCCTGCATGATTTAATGATATCTGCTATAGCGTAGTATTTTAATGCTGCTTAAAATGTTTGTGAGTCTTGGTCTTTTTTCTGTCTGAAAGTATCTGAATGTGGTATAAATTCTTAAACTGTTTGCAGGGTCAGTCAGGTTTAGGAATAGCTGGATTTTTTGCTTTCTGAGAGGTTGTTTATATCGGCTACTGGGATGTTTTTTGCTCTGGGAGGGTGACTTCTATGAAACTTTCTCTTACTTCTGGAATGTCTTAAATGTCACCTGCTCCCAAAGGAGGTATTACTTAGCAGTAATGATTATTCTTGCAGAAAATTTTGTTATACTAACATGTCTGTGAGTAGCTATCTCCTCAGTGTCATAGTTGTGATAAACTCATACAAACATACAGATCCCGGTTGTTTTAGTAGCTTAGTTGCTGCTGCTCTGAGCAGATGAAGATTTGAGATCTCTGTGCAGACTTTTTTTTTTTTAATCTGTGTCCTTATATTGGAAGTTACTCCACAGGCAATAAAAACAACTAATCCTGTTTGAATGGTTTATTATTGTCAAGATGGTGTTTTAAACTAAAAACGAAATACAAATTTAAAAAATCCAAGATTGTAGTTTAAGTTACTTAAGGAACTGTACTACAAAATCAAATTACTTATGTTCAGGAAAAAATGTACACCACTTAAAACTTTCAGCCAGTCTGTGATTATAAAACTTAAGACAAGGAGAAGCAATGAGCTTAAGTGTTGACATCCCATGGGTTACCAACTGAAAAGCCAGGACAGGGTTTCTGTTAGTTTTCTGTTAAGAAGGTGTTACCTGTTTATATGCAAATATAAAAGCAAGTTGGGGAAGCATACAAAGAAGCTATAAACTAGTAAAGGTTATTTCTTTCTAATTTTAAAAAAGTGTTGTAGCTGGGTTTTTTTAGAAAACTTAAAAAGTTTTAAATCTATTGATCCATCCTATTCTTTAAAAATGCTTTCTATATGGTAAAAAACTAAGAATTTTTAATTACCTGTCAATCTATATTTCTGTGTTTGTGTTAAGTAAGTAATGGATTTCATTCTGATTTTTTTTTTATTTAGATATCACTGTGGAATAAGTCATCCTAATAGCTGGCTAAAATAGCTGGCTACTTAGCATAATTTACAGATGGCCTGCTGTTAACTTTAAAACAACATGTGAAAGGGAATATTGTTGGTTGGTTGGGGCGTTTTTTGACCATACAAAAAAGTGAGACTTTACATATTCATAGCTTAGTTCTTTTTCTCCTTGTAATAATGAACGTTTTCTTACAGTTTTTTCAGATTTTTTTTTCTGGTTCAAGCTGTACACCTTTTTATCTTGGAAAAGCATTAAAGGCCCTTTCTTGATCCTTTTCTTTTACTGAGTTGGACCCCATGTTTGTTAAGAGGATGGATAAAATATGTTTAGCAGTCCTTTTTAAAATAATATAATAAATATATATATATAATATATATATAAATATTACATATATAAATAATATAATGCCCATTTATCCAATTTTTTTACAAAAATATATCCATGAATCTTCAAAGGAAAAAGTGTTTGTTGGTTTGGTTTTTTTTCCCCTGAGCGGATGTTACACAGACAGATGTGCCTTTCTACTGAATTTTTGTAAGAAAGAATTTTGGTGCATAAAGCTAACTGGGGACTTACTCTGATGTCTTAAATTGCATAAGCAAGAGCTGTCAGCTTGTTTGTCAGCCAAGGGCTGGACTGCCATTTACTGATAAGTAGTACTGAGATAACCATGTGTCTGAGCTCCTGTGGGTAAACACCAAACATCGGTGAGGTTTAACACACATTTTCAAGTTAGTTTAACAAACACGTTCATTAATACAAATTAATGGAGGATTGAAAAACTCTTAACAAATGCATGTCCTGAATGTTAATTCTTTTGATTGATGAATGTTAAAATATCAACCATTTTTACTGCAAATTCCCCAAAGAAGTGTGATTAGCTGAATTAGTGAATGTTTGTAAGAAGAGAATAGTCTAACTAAAGCTTGCTTTAAAATTGTATGCTAGCCCAATCATAGCTACAGCTTCAGGGAAAAGAGTCTTTGATAATGGAAGGACCTCTTGAGGTAGTTTCACCTAGTTCCCCTACTCAAAGCATGGAAACCTGTAACAGATCCAGGCATATTCCCTGTTAAGATGGAATTTTATTTATTTTCTTTTATTCCTGTATACTTTTGTTCTTTCAATGGGCATCACTGAGAATGTTCTTGCTCCATCTTCTTCGTTCTCTCCCACTGGGTATTTGTACAAGTGATAAGATCGTTCTGGAGCCTTCTCTTCTGGCTGAATGGTCCTGGCTCTCTCAGCTTCTTCACATAGGTCAAGTGCTGCACCTTTGTGGTGCCTCATGAGTTTTGCTCCAGAATGTCCCTGTCTTTCTGGTACTAGGAAGCCCAGAAGTGGACCCAGCACTCCAGGTGTCTCTGGCCAGTTCTGAGGGGAGAAGGATCACCTCCCTTGACATGCTGGCAATGGTTTTTCCCCAGTGTAGCACACTGGTCCAAGGTGGTTGACCTAAGGACACACTGCTGGCTCATGTCCAGCTTTTTGTCCAGCAGGCCCCCAGGTGGTTCCCTGTCAAGCTGCTGTCCACTTGTTCCCCTGCCCCTCCAGGGGATTGAATGGTTTTCAGTCCATCTCACTGTACACTTATGTAACCCATTTTCATCTGCTTGTCTATGAGGGTGTTGCAGGAGACACTGTCAGAAGACTTAAGGAAGTTGAGATAAACCACAGCCATTGCTTCTCTGACATCTACTAAGGTAGCCTTCTATAAGGAGATTACTATCAGGCTGGTTAAGCAAGATACCTAACACTGCTTTCACTCAGACTTTCTCTTCACATCTGACTTGGGTCAGAAGCTCCTTGTCCATCCATTCAGGCTTCCTGCTGCCTTTGCTTGATTTTTTACTTCTCCGGATGGACCATTATTGAGCGTAGAGGACTTAATGATCTTAAAGGTCTTTTCCAACCTAAATAGTTCTGTGACTATCAGTTAGTTCTCTTGAGGCCCCCTCTTCTCTCCAGAGCTGTACCCCATGGCACTTCTCCAAGCAGATCTCTATAAAGGTTAACGTCTGCTCTGCAGTAATCCAGGGCTGTGTTCCTGTTTTCTGCCATGCTGTCCATCAGGATCTCAAATTTCACCATCTTAAGGTCATTTTGGCCAAGGCCCTAGCCTTCACATTCCCAGCTAGTTCTTCCTCCTTGGTTTTAAGTATCAGATGCAGCTGAGAAGCTCTCCTTGTTGGCTTCTCAGTCACCTGCATCAGATAGTTGTTATCATTGCATCACAGAACCCTCCTGCATTTTTCTGTGCCCTGCTATGTTGTCCCACCAGCAGGTTGCCTGTAAGGACTAGGGCCTGTGAATGTTAGGCTTCTTCCAGTTGTCAAAAAAAGTCTTATCTGCCTTTCTTTATCCTGAACCAGTCAGTCTGAATGCCCTCAGAGGAAAAAAGACTGTTCTAGCTGCAGTTGTTTTTGCTGATGTCTGTATTTATCTCCTTGCTGTTGGTCACTAGGGGAATTCTAGTGCAGTTTAACCATAGTGTTAATGAAGTATGTGGGCAAGTGAGTATCTGATGTGAGTTACCATTTATTTTGGCATACTACAGTAAAGTGAGTTTTATTAACCTGTCTTTTTCTCTTAAAATGCTAAATTATAATAAATAATTGGGGAGGGGGGGGTTATTACATCATTAAAAAGTTACATATCAAAATTACCTGTTAGTTTCTGCTGCTGTTGTAGCTATGTTGAAAATTTGGTTTACTCTTGCATTTGAGAAGCAAGCCATTTCCTGATTTAGGAAACCTTAATTGACTTACTCTGGCTTCTTTTAGCTTTTATATACAGCAATTATAGCAGTTTTAAAATTTAAAATTCTATTGCATTTGAATTTGGTTTAAATGATCTAAAGCTTCAAATTTGTTTTGAGAAGTTCAATTTCAGTTCAAAATTATTCAAATCAAAAAGCTTCTTCTAAAATAAATATATGTATAAATGTGAAATTTAACTATTGTTCTGGATTTAAATGGGGTTAAACTGACTTCAGTTAGGTATCTCTTGTAGACAGTCCGTATTTTACTTCTCTGAAGACAATATTCAAAGAGAAGGATTTAGACTGATAAAGGAAATTACAGGAAAACTTTGTGAACGTTGATCAGAATACTTGAAAAACTAACATGTTCTTCATGTGGTGATCTGTAGAATGGTTTAGGTTGGAAGGGACCTTACAAGTTGATCTAATTCCTTCCCCTTGCCATGGGCAGGAGCACCTTCAACTGGACTGAGTTGCTCAGAGCCCCATCCAGCCTGGCCTCAAACACTTAGAGGGATGGGCCATCCAGTTTCTTTGTGTAGCCCATTCCGATGCCTTACCACCATCACAGAGAAGAATTTCTTTCTAATGTCTAACCTAAACCTACTCTCTTTCAGTTTGAAGTCATTTGTCCTTGGTCCAATGACCACATGCCCTTGTAGGAAGTCCCTGTCCAGCCTTTGTGGCCCACTTTAGGAGCTGAAAGGCTACTCTGAAGTTTCCCCAGAGCCTTCTTTTACCCAGCCCCAACTCTCTCAATCTGTCCGCACAGGAGAAGTGCACCAGACCTCTGATCATCTTTTGGCCCTGCTCTGGACTCAGTTCAACAAGTTCATGTCCTTATGCTGGTGGCCCCAGAAATGAACGCTGCACTCCAGGGAGGTGTCACAAGAGCAAAGCAGACAGGAAGAATCACCTGCCTCACCCTGCTGGCCCCTCTGCTTTTGATGCAGCCTGGGATATAGTTGATTTTCTATGCTGTGGGTGGGTGGCTGGGTTATGTTGGGCTTCTCATCCACCAACACTCCCAGTTCTTTCTCTTTAGGGCTGTTTCAATTTATTCTTTGTGCAGCCTGTACTTGTGGTTGGGATTGCCCTGACCCAAGTGCTGGACCTTGCATTTGTTGTTGTTGAACTCGTGAAGTTTGCATCAGCACATCTCTCAAGCCAGGTCCCTCTGGATGGCATCCATTCCCTCCAGCATGTCAACCACACAGCACAGCTTGGTGTAAACAGCAAACTAATCCCTCTGTTTGTGCCATTGCTAAGCAGCACTGGTCCCCAGTACTGATCCATGAGGAGCACCACTGGTTTCCACTTGGACACTGAGTCATTGACCACAACTCCTCGAGTGCAGCCATCCAGCCAGTTCCTTGTCCATCTGTCAAATCCTTGTCTCTCCAGCTTAGAGACAGTGTCTAATGCTTTGCAAAAGTCCAGACTGATGTCAGTCTTCCCTCATCCACCTCTTTAACCCCAATTTAGAAGGCCACCAAATTTGTCTGACAAGATTTGCCCTTAGCTGACAGCATGTTGGCTGTCACCAATCACCTCCTCGGTCTTCATGGTTGGGTGGCCCATAGCAGACTCGCACTATAATCTTGCCTGTCCCTGCCTTCCCTTTAATCCTTACGTGTAAGGGATCACAGATCCCAAAGAGGAGCTCCCAGGAGGTTCCACTGCCTGTCCTTCCTAAAGTATTAATTCCAATACTCCAGGCATAGTATCCATCCTGCCATTTATTTGCCAGTGGTCGCAATAGCATCATACCCCTCACAGGCATATGCACATCTCCAGCTCCTTTTGTGTTTTGCCCATGCTTATGTACTTGCATGGAGGCATTTAGGTGGGGCCCTCAAAGAAGCTGAGGTGCTGGCTGCAGTGGCTGGAATTCTTTTGTGCTGTACTTCAGGTTCATTACTCCTGACATCCGAACCCTTTCCAGGCTCTGTGCAGCAACTATTGCTAGCTCTGGCATCAAATTGGTGCGAGTGGTGTCGATTAAGGTTCCCCTTCCCCAGCAACTTTTCTTCTGGAAAAGATTTATTAATAGAAAGTTGAAAATAAATGTGAAAATATACTTGGGAAAATTCCCAGTGTAAAAATGTTTCTTTCCTTACAGAGTTTAGTTCTTGAAAGGTGCTTTTAAAAAGTCCTGAGCATGCAGTTGTTCTTGTCTTAATAGAGCAATGTGTATTTCAAAGCTTTTCAATGACAGCCAGAACTCCAATTCATAGGAGTTACATAGAGCCCACAAAAACAGGAAGTTACATGAACTCCTTTGAGTATGCTGTCTTTTCCTTTTGCACCTGAAAATTTGCTTGAGAAAAATATTGTAAATATTGTATTTATTTTTTATATTCAGAGATCTTTGTGATGAAAAAAAATCAGTATTCTTGTATTTTAAAGTAGTCTTAAACCATGGGGATAAGTGATAATGCTTCTACTTTTGGCAAAAAAAGGTTTTTAAAAATTTGGTGTTGTGCATAATATCCCGAAATTATCTAACAGTATTACTGAGACAGTTTTAACTAAATGGTTCCATGCTGCTGTTAAATTAATCATTTTTGTATCTCATCTCAACATCTATTTAGTTTGAAATGAAAAATGAATAAACTCCCACATTAGAAACTTCACATTTTAAGTTTTAGAACATCAGAACATCTACAGTCATACTATTCAGCTGAAAACAATTTTTTTAGCGCAGGTCACTGTGCTTTCTTTGGGTTTTTAATAGCTCTGTTTCTTCAACAAGTTATGAGAGTTTAAGTATTGTGAAGCATTTCAAGTTTTAAAAGACAGATTCTGAGGGCTGCATGTCCTGGGTATTTTTAGTGCTTTGCCCACTTTTAAAAAAGTATTTCTTTTCCATGCTTGTCTATCTGCATTGTTCATTTGTTATCTTTCTTTCATAGTTTTTAATATCTCAGCATTTTTTGTCTAATTTATCATTTTCATATTTTTAAAGGTCCCCAGGTGCATCCAATTTTTCAACTTTACCAAAGATCTCTCCATCTCTATCAAATAATTATAACAACATGAACAACAGAAAGTAAGCAATATACCTTAAAACATTATTTAATTAATCACCTCAGTGTGACATAAACAAAGTTCAATGTTTTATAACTCCTAGCTTAAGGATTTTGAATTGCTTTGCAATTTTTGGCTTGTGAATTGTTACTGGTTACTATTTCATAGTAGGTAGGTAATTCTAACACGAAGAAATGAAACATTAGAGATGTTTGTAAGTCTTACTCTTCAGCAGGGAAGACACTAGAAAGAGTTTTGGGTGTTGTAAGGAAAGGTATAGACTTCATTTAGAGTTTATCATTCTAAAAATACATTGTTGCTATTATCCTGCCTGAATTTAAGTGGACAACGAGAAAAGTATTAAGTGCTTATCCTTATGGTGGCCAGGTTTTCCCTTGTTTATTGTTCCTAAGGTATTAGAGCAGTGTATGTGACATCACACTTTGATTTCAGTTCATGGCAGCTGAATTGTGTTAGCTGTAATGTAGCCAGCAGCTTAACTTCTGTTTCTTAGTGCTAGAAGACTTGAGAAGGGATGAGGCTGTGTGCTTGACTATTGCAGTGAACAAAGACTGAGTAAGAGATTTGTCGTTTTTGTATGCTTTCTCATTTGTATTCGAAATTAGAAGATTTTTAAAATAAATAATGTGATAAAACTCTAAAAGAAGGGCTTTCCTATTGCATTGGCCAACTTTTTGTGTAATTTTTTTGTTGTTATTGTACACAACTGTAAAAAAGTTGGTGAATATAGAAAAACATGGAATTATTTCACTTTAACAGATAATGGAGCATCTTTCAAATGCTTGAAACCAGAGAGCACTCATCTTTAATGCAAGCTGGGGGAAGTTGAAGAGCCTTATTCTTACAATTCATTCAGATTTTCAGTATTTTTCTAAACGTGCATTTTGTGATCACATTTGAAGATGTTAAATATTAAAAAGGTGACATAAATATTAAATATATAATATCTTCCAGTTAAATACTGCACTTATCAGAAGTGATTTTTCCTAAGGGGTGAAGTGTCACTTGTGCTTCTACCAATTGTGAGTAGCCCCAACTCTCACTGTTGAACAGTTGAAATCTATGTAATTAACTGCAGTCTATTGTACTCTGTGTGTGAATGTGTAGTAAATAAGAAAAGTATTGTAAATATGATTGTGCAGAAAGGTACTTGATCAGAGCTGAGCCTCCAGCTGAGAACTAATTTCTTCTGCTCCTAGTGTTTAAGCAAAAGGCAGTGGTATTGCCAAGCACAACACTTAACAGAGACTTTTTTTAGGGAGCTGTGATTTTAAATCAAGCCATCAAGGCTTTCTTATTTTCTTTTGTTTCTCTTTTCTGTTTTTTTGGGGGTTTTTTGGGGTTTTTTTTTGGGGGGGGGGTTGTTTGTTTGTTTTTACGTTAGCTTCTTGCTAGTGATGTAGTCATTTTTAGGAGACACTTATGAAACATGATGCCAGCTCTTGTATCTTTTAAAGATAGTTGGTTCACGCGATTTATTTGATTTAATTGATTTTAATTTTGTTTCTTATTTTATTTTGGAGCAAAAATGTGAGTTTCTAGAACTTAAAGAAAAATTCTGGGGTTTGGAGGTGTGTGTTTCTTGTTATTTTACAATTTACAATTTTCAACAGAAATACGTGTTTAAAAGGAAGTCATATAAATTTCAGATTTTGTAAGGAATTGGTCCTTTTAAGTGATTTAACTGTAACTTAAACATTTGTTAATAGGTAACTGATTTATTTGTTAATAAGTCAGTTAATAGGTACATGTACTCTCTAGTGTTATGAAATACCAGTCATTTTTCTCTTGTATATCAAAACACAGTACATCTGGATGTTATGTAAGACAGATATTCAGTGCAGAAGTATATGGTTTTCCTTATAATGCAATAATCAAATTATGATGACTTTAAAATACTTTATAAATCACAAATTAATAATTTAATACAAGATGTAATGCGAGATGAATCTTTAGCAGCACTTATCTCAGAGTCTATGTTCAGTGATGAAGTCATATCCATTAATACACTTTATACTTTAAAGTACATACTTTTGTAGGAAGAATTTTTGGCTTCAAATAGTAAATGGAAAGATACATCTCTGTACTTATTCTATTATAGAATTTTGCATTAAGAATGTTCCGCTCTTCTTGCAAGTATTTCCTTGTCTAAGAAAGTACTTCTTTTTCATTAATTAATGCTATCTTTGTTATTTTCTCAATTAACTACTTAATGTCAGCTTTGTCTGGAATTTATTTCCATGCTTATGCTTCTGCCTTATTGCCTCTTATATTGCACATTCTCTGTAGTACATTATTGAAATTAGACATTTGTGGCTTTCTAGGATCTGTTGGCATCTCCATATGGCCATGAGATGCTGTGACTCTAAAGGAGATACCAGCATTTGCTTTGGAGATGATTTTAGCTGACAAATATGATTTATAAGGCAGAAAAATCAAACAATAGGTTGTGTGTATTAATGGTCATAAATACTAGTAATTGGAAGCCTGCTTTTGCAATTACTAGAGCTCACCTATAGAGTACAAATTATGTTAAAAATCTGAAAGAATCAGGTTTCTTTGTATGGTACACATTTCTGTAATGTTTTTCTAATCAAACAGGTGTTCTGTATAAGACTAAGCCTCAAATTGGTAGATACTTAATTTTGTGTTGAGGTAGTCATACGTTAGATGACAGAAATAGCTTGTGCAAATTTTATCCAGTCTGAAACCTTCATTTCTGTAAATGTGAGTTTGCATTTGATGGAATGGAGGATTCCAAATAATTGATCGTTGATGTTCTTTTGCCTTTACAGGTGATCTTGGTGAAAGAATAGCGTAGGAGGATTAGCATAATATGTGTTAGTGGATTCAGAAGAGCAGGGAGAGACACGCATCTCTTAGGTCATACTGGAATTTCTCTCTATTGCTGTTAATAAAGCAGTACATTTCATATCAGATATGGTGTTTTTTAAATCATGTGGGATGGGGATTAAAAACACCTGAACAGGGATTTTGCTTGGGGAATTAAGTGAGAATTTGTTCTGTTTGCTTCATTCGTAACCAGTGCTTTAGGCTTCTAAAATGACTTGTTTGCATCATTTAGTAGTGTCACCCTGTCAAGACAGATAGCTGGCAGCTTTGTTCATATGCTTGGTATATTTCAATATGCTTATTCTAAGAAGTACAAGTGTTAATTACATTACATTACCTCTAGAAACAGTTTCTTCATGTTGTACCTGACACGTAACCAAATATTGTGACAAAGGCAATTGAGATAGATTATAATGTTATCTTTTCTCTCCAGACAATGAACAAAAATAAAGATAGTAATCTTTATGTAGTGACATGTGCCTCTCCTGCTGCTTCAGGTATCTCTAAAATATGATGAAACCTGATAATAGGTTTCTTAAAGGGGCTGGTCACAAAAATACATCAGCAGTGCATTAGAATGGTTGAAATATTGCAGAGCTCAGTAAGTCTTCCAAACTTTTTATTTTCTGGGCTCATTCATGCCACTCAAATTCCTTTATGTATGTACGTGTTGGTACGTGGCATTCCATTGTCAAATTACCAAAACCTAGTGATGGTTTTCCAGGCTTCTCTGTTCAAAATCCATGCTTCACAGAACTCTTAGCTGTACAATGAGTGCTTTGGGTTCATCATAACCATTTGAAAGCTGCTTTGATGTTTAAAGGCACACACAGAGGGTACAAACAAGTCATTTCAGATCTAGCACATGCAATTCAAAATGTATTGATTTACAGAGCATAAAATCTCATTTGGGAACCTCCTTTTACCATTTTTACCATTTCAAGATCTCTGTTCAAGGGTCTGAAGATGGTTTCATGTTTTCAAATCTTGCCTTAATTTTGTGAAGCATTTTTTTCTAAGAAATATTAGTGTTTTCTTTCTGTTACTGCTCTTACTTGACTGGCTTATCCTACCCCTCTGTGTTCCCCTGCATTGTTCCTTCATTCAAGGTAGGAAAGTTTTGCAGGAAAAGCAGCTAGAAGCTTGGGGACATGCAGTTATCACAAGCTACTTTTTCTAGGATATTTCTGTTTGAATTAAATTAATGTAGACTTACCTTGCATCTTTACTTGCTTTCCATTGTTAGCTACTTACTATTGACTTTTAATAATTTCTTTTTCATCCAGCTCAAAAGCATACAATGCAAAGCAACAATGTAATTTATATAAAAATAATTGTTCCCCAGTGAAACAGCTTGCAGACTGATGGAGCTGTAAAGAGACATCTCCTAATATTCTGCAAACAGTAGGCAGTGGTTTGTAGGATATGTTTTGATAAAATATCATAGACCATGAAAGAAGAATGTATTAATAGACCTGACTCACAGGATGTAGTGGGTTTAGTCTCTAAACCCCTCAAATATATTTCCGTGGGCCAGTACAGAAGATGAAAGAGCTCAGAAATGTCTTTCTCTTTTGAGAAGTAAACTGACAGTTTATCCCTTAGAGCAAACACACACTGCATTTATCT
The DNA here is from genome assembly GCA_017589585.1 of Phylloscopus whistleri. Classification (NCBI taxonomy): domain Eukaryota; kingdom Metazoa; phylum Chordata; class Aves; order Passeriformes; family Phylloscopidae; genus Phylloscopus; species Phylloscopus whistleri. The sequence goes on along the minus strand of JADMLD010000759.1, from coordinate 8,501,184 downwards.
GCACTGCAATTAATCTTGAACTAAATTATCATCATGGTACTCAGCTAATTGGAGAAAATCTTTCACATGCATAAGCTACAGCCATAAAATACCAGTTGCATTTCCTTAGCTTCCTAGTGTCCCTCCAAATTTGGCAATTTGTGAAGGGGGGCAAGCTGCAGAGAAGGAAATAAAAATTAAAATCCCCAGAAGAATTAAATTCAATTTGCTCATTACCTCTACATCTCCTAAATCTCTAAGAGATTCCTTTTTTGTTAAGCATGTGAAAAATGTTATCTGTAAGTCAGGTAAGGACAGCAGTAGGAAGGAAGCAAGGCTGAAAGTAGAAGCTTGTGTACCCTGTGCGTGTGCATTTCTGTTACTGCTGTGCACTGCTGGGTTGGTTATATTGTGGGGGTTGCTTTAGCACCAGTGGCAGGTTTGTGGTTTTGATTCCTGGGGGAACTAAGGCTTGCCAGCTTCAGGGAGTTGGAGTTCACCGCAGTAACTGGGCTGCAACTGCAAAGAGAGGTTGAAGGTAATTTTTCCTGGGGATCTCTCATACGTGGGTGAACACTAA